>JAEOAD010000001.1:99007083-99646666 GCA_036365145.1 Orientallactaga sibirica | reverse complement strand
GATGTACAAAGGGTGCATGAATTTGGAGTTTGTTGCAGTGACTGGAGGCTCTGGTGCACCCATTCTCCACCCCCCACACCTCTCTCTTTCTCTCTCTTAAAAGCTCATTGTGAGTCCATTTCCTGTGACCTCTGTCTTCTCCTTGGAAGAAAATGTTTTACTTTTGGTTCTTTTACTTTTCAAATGGCAACCTGTCTGTGGGTTCCTGTTTGCATGGAGTTTCCCTACAGGAGAGCTCTTATTTCACTTATTCTATAAAATAAAGCTTGCTTCCTTTCTACAATAAGTACCCCCCACACACACACACATTAAAAAAAAAAAAAAAACTTGATTTCTCATAAAAAACGTGTCCTTCTGTGAGATTCATGCTTGAATTCCTAGGGACAGAGAACCTGGTGCCAGTGACTCAGTGGAGCTTAGTGACTGTTGAGAGTCCAGCAAGCCTAGTTCCAGATTTAAGCCCACCTTCAAGCTGAGCTAAGGCTCCATTACTTTCACAGAGACCCATTTTCTGCCTCAAAAGCTTGAAATCTGATTGCTTTGTAAAGGGATAGTCCTAGGAGGGTATTGACAAGTATTTTGGGTTTTATGAGACCTAATAAATAACTTTATGTCTGCATTCTTGGGAAATGTTTAATATAGGCAAAGACCTAGAATTGCTGAATCATGCTGTAAAACTATTTACAATCTAAATTACCCCATGTACTGCCTCTTATCTATGGATGTCCCAAGTTTTACTTAAAGAATTGAAATGGCATAACTTATTTCCATTCATTCATTCTAAGAATACTTGCTTTTTGCTATTATGACTTGTGTGGCAACTCTTTGAGGGCAAAAGAACAGAGGGAGACAAAAGTTTGTGTCTGGTCCAACAGATAAAGGATGTTCATTGTGAAGGAAAGAGGTGGGAAAAAAAGAATTTGAAAAGGATTATTATCTCAGGGTAAGGATATAAATCAGTGCTAAAGCACTTATCCTGCATCCTGCCTGCACATGGACCTGGGATCCTTTCTCAGCATACGTACACACACACACACACACACACACACACACACACACACACACACACACACACACTGCATAGAACCTGAGGTATGGGAGGGTGAATGCTCACTGACCTGCAAATATAGAGTGACCTGAGTAAATCATTTTTATTATTGGCTTATTTCCATCTTCTTTGACCTGTGTCTGAATATGAGCTTTTCCCCTGTCACTTGTTCTTTTTGCAGGGGCTATAAGGAAATTAGAAGAAATAAAGTATATATTTGTTCTCAGGAGGCTCCTGGCTCATAGAAAACCCAAAGTGGTAGCTCCTGAATCTAATCCAGGAGAAAGATACCTTTAGTTAGATCATCAAAACTGTACAGCTTTTAAAATAGTTTATTCTGAATTAATATGCAGACTATTATAATTATGAATTAAAATCTAACTTCCTTTTAAAGTATGTTGATATGTTTAGGCTTGCATTTCTACCTTGACGATGGCTGTACATGTTCAAGCATCCCACAGTCTACGTGAGTTACACTCCAGCAGCCCCATTCTTTCTCATTAGCTGTAGGCACTTAGCATGGCAGCACTTTGCCTTACACTGTTAGCTGAAATGACTTTATGAACATAGTATTAGCCCAAAGAAAGGAACTGACAACAACCCCATCAGACTGTGTAACTATCAAATCAGAAACACACTAATAACTCTTTTCAATGTCTTGTTTTCTTGCCCATTGCCAATGTGTGGAAATAATAAGTTTCACCAGATACAAGGCATCATCATAAGAACAGAAGGATAAAAATTTTGCTTAAATATATTATAACATATGGTTCACTCTTTACTGAGTTATCTGTAGCATTCCTGTTTGTTTAATCTTGTATTTCCCCTGGTACCTGCTATTCAAGTGATATAAATGCTCATGGAGTGAAAGAAAGAAAGATTTCTCCAGAGGCATTAGACAGCAGTAATGAAAATTAACATCAGGTTTTCACCTGCAACCCGAGATTGCCACTTTGAAAAAAAACGAATGCCAAGTGTGGAAATGTACATTATCAGTCTTTTCTTCCCATGTGTTGACATAAATAAAATTATTTTATGATTCGGAAGAGAGTACCACCATGCTTTGAGCATTTTATCTCACCTGCTGTCTTCTGCATATGCCTCATGGGGAAGTAACGACAGCTTGTGATATATTTCCTCACATTTTACAGAGAAAAGAAAAGGATCTTTAGGTCAATGATAGCTAGACAAAATAGTGATTAAAAACAATACAGGCATTAAAAATGTATAAACCCCGGTATCCCAAGTATACTCTAGGACTTTTCTAAGAATTGAAAATTAGTGGGACGTTACCACAGGCTAATACTGATAACTAAACTAACTTACAGGTTTTTATCATCTGTTTCTTTGTGTGTGTGTGTTATATGTGTGAGTATGTACAGATGTCATGCCCCATGGGCTCACCTGTGCAGGTTAGAAGAAACCATCCAGAGTCCCCTTCCATCACTCACCTGCCTAGTTTTCCTTGTGATGGAGTCTTTTGCTAATTCCTGAGTTTGTGGTTTGAAAGCCCTGTTTACAGGGTTTACAGATGTGTGTGGCCACTCACAGCTGTTTTTGTGAGTTCTGGATATTGAAAATTGAGTTCTTTCAGGGCCATTCAGCCCCTCATATTTATGTAGGAAGCACACTTAACACTTAGCAATCTATCCAATCCTCTTTGACTTTTTTCAATATAATTTTACTGTGGGTTCTGTTCCCACATTCCCCAAATTAAATCACAAGCACCTATTGATAAAGGAGGGTAACTTTTATGCTGGACAATCTATGAAGATATGACAGAGAAAAGTCAGATGATTTTGGATGGCTTAGTATTTTGTTCATAATCAGGACTGAAAATTCACAAAGGAATTAGGAGAAGATTGTTGAGGAATCCAGAGTGGGTTCCTGAAGGTTTATCAAAAATGGAAAACTGATGAATTACACAGGGAAAAGCTCATGTATCTAAGTGGTGTCTATGGGCAGTTTTGTACCTTTAGCAGACATTCCACTATGTTTGGATGCAGGACACAAAGTCTCTTTCAGCATTAAAATAAATTCATTGCTACATATTTCAAGTAAACATTTCAATGATCTTCAACAGAAATTAAGATAATGACTTGGAGAGCTTCAGAAAAAAAAAATATATATCCCCCCATGTTCAATTGCTGAAATCCTTAAATGTGTGACGCTCTGATGCTTTCAAAGAACTGGTTTATTTTATTATTTATTGGATGCAATATCACAGTACCTTTCAGTATTTGCTCAAGATGTTTGTGTTTGTTTGCCTGCTTACTGACCAAAAGCTCTTCATACATTCCAATGTCTGCACATGTTTTCAGTAACTGCTTGGGATCTGAGTGCAGATCTGTCTTACTACAAGGTGGGAAATTATTTCTCTCACTCTCAACAGTGCCAGTAATTAAAAAAATCCCTCAATTAATAATAATCCTCTGTAGTTTTTGGCTTTAAGACAATATTGACTTAAATATTATTTCTTATTTATTTATTGCTGATGTAAATCAATACATCTTTTCACTTAGTATTTTAAGATGGAAGAACATACATCATTGACTTCAACCTTATTTCCCCCTCACTTTTCTATTCATTAATTACAAGCCACCATTAAAACTTTTTGTGAGAGTTTGAAGATTCAAGGATTTATTCTTCCTGGGGTTACCTACTGAAGAAGGTAAAGTTATCTGGAAAGCTCAAGTAGGCTCATTTTCTGGCTCCCTCCTACCAAATCCTCAGAGGGGATCTGGTTCTCACACCCAATTACTTATGCAGTATATAGGGATTCCACCAGAACAACTGATAACACTCTGTTTATTTACCTTTCAAAGATTACTTCATTCCTGGAATTGAAGTCACTGATCTCAGCTCAGTATCCAGTGTCTGCTGTTCATTGATAACACTGTCAGGCACTCATTCCATCTCTCTGCTCTGCTGTAAAAGCAGCTGTCTGCGGAGCTGCCTCTCAGATGCTTATTCTGCCTTGACATGCTTAAAGGACAGGCCCAGTGGTGTAGGTCTGTTAAAGCAGCCAACTAATTTTCTCTTTCTCTGATTTTGAATGGACTTTACTGATGCCTTCATCTCTTCATGGCCAAAGTACATTTGTTTACTGTATTAGAGAAAATACATATTAATGTACTTAGTGAGCAGTTTAGAAACAAATGTGGTTTCCATTATTTTTACTTGACTGAAATGGGCATGTAATTCCTAATCTGAATAATTTATTTGAGGAGTGATTAGACAAAGTGGGTTGCTGCTGTCACATGACCTTTGAAAGTGCTTTTTAGAGTAGTGGTTCTTTTTAATATATCCATGAATGCTGACCCATTCAATTAATACTTCCTTGAAT
The DNA here is from genome assembly GCA_036365145.1 of Orientallactaga sibirica. Lineage (NCBI taxonomy): Eukaryota > Metazoa > Chordata > Mammalia > Rodentia > Dipodidae > Orientallactaga > Orientallactaga sibirica. The sequence continues at coordinate 99,642,272 of JAEOAD010000001.1, read as the reverse complement.
TATTGATCAAATACTTAAACTCACTGAAGTGACTTGATGCCTCACCAGTGGAGAAGGAGCTAAATTAGAGTTGTGTCATCAGAATAGCAGTGGAAGGATAATTAGCTAGCTGTGTGACCTTCAATGTGTAACTTGATCACACTGAGACACAATATTTTATTTGAAAATTACTCACAGCCCATCTATATTACTATAATGCTTAAGTGAGATAACATATATGAAATTATCTAATGAATTTTATGATTAATATGTACTTAATTTGTATATTTGATATTACTTCAAATTACCTCTTTTTTAATTTGAGAGAGAGAGAGAGAGAGACAGAGAGAGAGAATGGGTGTGTCAGGGCCTTTTCAAATGCTGTGAAAGAACTCCAGATGTGTGAGCCCCCTTGTGTGCATGCATGACATTGCGTGCTTGCTTCACTTTTGAGTCTGGCTAATTGTGGGACCTAGAGATTTGAACAAGAATTCTTAGGCTTCACAGGCAGGCGCCTTAACTGCTAAGCCCTCCCTCCAGCCCTCTACTTCTTATTTTATCATAATTTGTTAAAATGCAGTGGGACTCAGTGGCTAAACTTGGAGCAATGTATATTATGTATCTGTGGCAGGAAAGCAGTTGTTTCATAAGTAAATTGTCTCCTTCCAGCTTATCTCAGTAAATTACCAAGTAAAGAAACTACAAGTAAAAAACTCTGAAATCTTCACTATTTGAGCCACATAAAATGCCATAAGATTTTGTGGAAAAATCACAATCTCTCTGACAATGTTGATGTTGGCTTGGATATTAACTGATGTGCCCAGAACAGAAGCTCAGCTGTGCCCTCCTTCAGCATGATAACAAAGAAGCCCAATCTCCCCAATGCAGGCATACTAAATCCTTTGGCTGGATGATTGTCAGAAATCAAGAGAAAATTTAAATGCATCTTTAGTTTCACTTAATATCCTTAAAATACCAAAGTTGTCGTAGTAGAATCATGCCATGTTTATAGATGATACTAAGGATATTGTTCATTTGTTTCTAAGAAACACAATTTTAATATAATGAGTCCATGGAGCCAAACTATTTAGAGATCTCATTAAAATATGTTTAAACAAAGGTATTTAGTTGAATTCAAAGCTCAGCATATTATGTTCTAGTGATTGAGACTGGCTGTGTTGTACAAAAGGGTAAGTTGGAGAATTCAGTTCTAAAGATGATGTTTCACTAGACTGCTTTGTGTGGGTTATATAGTTTCAGTTTTGAGTGTCTGTTATGGATGGCATAGAATAATTACTGAGAAGTATCTGGAACATGGACACATAAATCAGAGTGCATTGATGTCAAGGGTAAAGTGGTAATATTGAGTTAAACAGAAGAAAATAGCTTCAAATTTCACTGCTGGGGCAAAGCCATTGATACCTTCAAGAGAATTCCCTCACTGTCATTTTACTTTACTAAATTCACTAAGATTGAGGGAAAAGCTAGGTTTATTTAAATATTTTTTGTTCTAGCTCCATTTTTATATGAATAATCTCATAGATATGGAGATTGTAGAGTTGACAACAGGGAAATGGAGAGAGGCAAGGCAGGGGAAGTTAGATGAAAGAGGGTCAATATTGTTGAAATGAGTAACAAGAGCACACTTAGATGGCTGGCAGAACCAACTTAAATAGACGGGGACTGGGGAGATGGCTCAGTGATTAAAGGCACTTGCAAAGTCTGTTGGCCCAGGGTTTGACTCCCCAGTACACAAGTAAAGCCATATGCAGAGTCATGCATGGTTGGAGTTCATTTCCAGTAGCAAGAGGCCCTGATGTTCCCATGCTCCCTCTCTTTCAAGGAAATAAACAATAATATTTTTAAAAGTTCTGCTGAGGATCTTCTTCAGTGGGTTATTGGTATTCATTGTGGGAACCAAGATACTTCAGTCATAATCACAGACTTGGTTCAATTTAGAAGACACAAAGAACTCCAAAGATGGAGTTCAGACTATTGAGACGGGTGGTATAGGATCAATAAAATATATGGAAGAAAAAGAAACAGAAGACAGCACAATGGTACTGGGATTAGGGATGACCTACAAATGTGCAAGGCAAAACACCATGCAGCCTGTGGAGAGCTAGTTCTGTGTGATTTTAAAATGTGAGAACCTTACCGGTAGTGTGGGAAGACACTAGAGTTGTAGCAACACCAAAGTGAGGATCTAAGTAAGCACCTCAAACTTTACTTGAAACCCCAGAAAGCATAAACTAAAAGACCATACTGAACCAGAAAGAAGACAGAAAATTCAAAATAAATAAAAAGTAATAAGTGAAACAAACAAGTGAATGTATCAAGAACAACCATATCTGCTATTAAATAATTTAACAAAATAAGACCTAAAACCCCACGAAAGACAATGTTTTCCAGATTCTCTATAATGCTTCATATATAGTGAGTGAAATTACCATACCTGGGAAGAAGTAAGAATATATGAGCTCTAGCTGGGTGCAGTGGCCCATACCTGTAATCTCAGAATGCTAGATGCCTAGGTAGGAGGGTCACTGTGAGGTCAAGGCCAGTCTGAGCTACAAGGTGAATTCCAGGTCAGCCTAGGCTAAACACAGTAACACACAAACAAAAGAACATTAAGAACAAAGCAGGATCTATGATCTTTATACTATTAAAACTTAGTACTTCAGAAAACACCCCAATATTAATCTCACTACAATCAAAGCACACAGACTTTATAGTAGCTAATGAATTAGTTTTGAGAATTTAAAGAACATTTGGTAATCATAAATAAAATGATAGGGAACTCAGCAAAATAAAATAAAAATAACATCAATAAATTAGAGTGAATAATCGTATTTTTGGACAAAGAATCCCTAAGCATGATGAGTAACAACATGTACAACACTGCAGAGTTACAAACTGTGTAGAAAAATTGGAAGACACTCTCCAATCTATAGTGTAGAATAAAATTAATTTAAGGAAAATAAAGAAAGCATTTTTTCTATAATATTGAGCAATTTTATGTAGAGATAGGTGGAGTCTTAGACAGTTGAAAAGAAGGAATAGACTAAAAATTTAAAATAAATAAGAAAAAAATGGCTCAAATTTAGCAATAAACATTAGGTAACATGTCCAGGATCATGTGGTCAACATGATCAAAAAATAAATACAAAAAAATTTTGTGTATGCAAATTATAGGAAATTATTCATGGAAATTAAAGAAAATAGAATAATGTGAATGATAATGAACAGGATAAATGTATAAGCAATTTATATCAAATATTTATGAAGAAATAATATGTATCTTACACAAAAGTTTTCAGAAAATGGAGAAACATCTCCCTCCTTGCTTTATGAGGATATAAACAATAAAACCTGACAATTTTTAAACATATTTTAATTTATTTATTTGAAAGAGACAGAGAGAAGTAAACAGCATGAGAGACTAAGTCTGGGTGCCCCAGAGCCTCCTGCCACAGGAAATGAACTCAAGACACATACAGCATTTTGTGCATCTGGCTTTATATGAGTACTGGGGATTTGAACCAGGGCCACAAGACTTCGCAAGTAAAAGCCTTTAACCATTGAGCCATCTCTCCTGCCCCCAAAATTGTTGTAATAAAGAAAATGATCAGCCAATATCTCTCATAATCACAGGTATAAATACTCATAGCCAAATATTAGCAAAGAAAATATAACAATGTATGAAAAAATATTATAACTAATTTTTTAATAAAATACAAAAACAAAGTAAATTAATCATACTAACTAAATTAAAAAAACTGTAATCATTTCCATTGATCTATTAAGAAGTAAAGGAGATATATGATAGGGTAGAATGAAAGATTTATCAATAGGTAAGCAATAAAACTCATATAGCAAAGTATTAAAGGTGGAATTTATTTTGTGGCTGAACAAGTTCCCACCAGATAATTGTTTCAAGTTGTTGTAATTTTAGCATGGTTCATAATAACTTATTAAATAAAGGTCACTTTGGGCATTTTAAGATATCATTTTTAGTTTTTCTTTTACAATAACTTCCTAAGAATAAATTAAAAGAAATAGGATTACTAAATCTAAAGGTCAAAAATAAACAAGACTTTTAAAATTGATAGATTTTTTTTCCATAAGCATTATTCTTTTATTACTGGTACCTACTGAACTGAGCATGCACCATGAGATCTCTCTTTTCATAGTTATAGAACTAACTCACTAAAGGAGTATTAGTACTTTCCCAGTCCTAACAATTATCAGGTATTGTGCTACATCAATCCTGACCTCAGCATTTTTGTGTAAGTTAGAAAATGAAAGAAAAATTATCTTTCCCATTTACTTTAAATTGATATTGATTACACTCCAGTTTCATGGAGTTTTAGGTTTAATTACAAGATTTTAGGGACTGAGAGGGGAGAGAAAGGAAATGCATTTAGTGGCTTAGATATATATCTTTGTGAGGACAGTTAGTCAAGAGAGGGCCCAACAGAGGGAATCAAAAAGATACTGCACTGCCTGACTCCTATAGCAGAAGCAGCGTTCAGTGACATATCCAGTCTCGTCCAATCAGCTCGCCTTTCTCACCCCCATCCAGGAGCGAGTCCCCTTCCTTAGTCCAGACCAGTCAGCTTTTTTCAGGCTCGCCTGCCACTGAGGGTAAAGCCCACCACAAGAAGGTTATAAGCAGATGCTTACAAGGTGGGCAGGTCTCCTTTTTGGCTTTTCAACTTTCTGAACTCCCAGATCCCTGCTCTGGTAAATCACACCCCTCCCCAATCTCAGTTAGGCTTAGATTGGTGGGAAGAGACCCCAACTCCCATGTGGACTCTCTATCCCCTCCTGCCTCTCATATGGCAAAAACTCTCTTCACTTTTTCCTCTTAACTTAATAAGCGTCTTTAAGTCTTATCCTCCCGTCTATGGATTTAAATTTTTTTATTATTTCTTTTAATTTTACATTAATGTTGGTGCCTCTGGTAGCCTCCTCCCTGACCTCTCCCCTCCAAAGGGACCCTCCTCATTGGGGAATGTGGGTCTTGCATTATGGGGGTAGCCAACACTTATGGGGGAGAGGCAAAGTCTCTGTGCATAATGACCCAACTTGTGGCTCCAACACTCTTTCCGCCCCTCTTCCGTGAATTTCCCTGAGCCATGTTGCGTTCATTTTAGTTTTACTTCAGTGATGAGGCCTTGGGAGCCTCTGTGTCTCTGGATATCTGGTTTAGTAGGAGTTGAATGTTCTCTGTGTTTATCTCCTTTAGCTTTGTTCTGGTGTCGGGTTAATCAAGAAAGCTGCATTCTTGCCCATTTCCCCCATTACTCTATGGTTTCTGCTGGGCTCCTGGTGAAGTACAATAGGCTGATCCTTCCTTCAGATTTGTAGTCCATCTGGAAAAGAGAAGCAAATTCTCCAACAGAGAGAGAAGTTAGTACCAGATAGATGGAATGGCCATAGTTATTTTAGAGAGAATTTTATATGCATAGGCCCTCTTCTAGCCCACATTTGGTGGGAGCTTGATATTGGAGAATGGGCTCATTTTTTTGTACATGGTTTTGACTTATTTCCCAGTTCCAGTTATGAGTTCCATTCCACTGAGTGGATCTGTTAGCCAAATCAGGAGCTGTTGGTTACCCATCATGGCTGTGTGCCACTATTGCACTTGTTTGAGCATCACGGCAGTTTGTTTACTGCTGAGTAGTTTAGACTGCAAGTTGTTTGGACAGATGTCAGTCATTTTCCCCCAGTTGCTTGTGCAGCACCCTCTGGCACTAGACACAGTCTGGGGACTGACCCTCTTCCAGATTCTGACCAGGTCACCCCATGTTTCATCTCAACAGCATATGGTATCTTTGGCAGTAGGGTCTTACCATTAACCTTTGGCGGGTCATCATTCTCAGTAAGCTCACCCAATCACAAAAAGATAATTGTTGCATGGTCTCATTCATCTGTGGCTCCCAACCTAAATCCACCCAAGATGCTGTTATACATAATAAGTACCCTGAGGACCAGGCAATAGGGAGGGTGGGACTGGAGGGGAGGGTAAGTGTGGGAGGGAACTGTAAGGGTGGGAGGGAGGGTAAGGGTGGGGATATACAAATAGTGACCCAAATGGAAATGGTACCATAAAATCCTATACTCTGAACAACAGGCTAAAACAATGATCCTTCAGCAGACCCATAGAGGAAACACCTGAACCACAGGGACCTGGAGAGGACAGCATGAAGACTAACTTTAATCTTCTCATGTTTCTCTCTCTCCCTCCCTCTCTTTCTCTCTCTCTCTCTTTCTCTCTCTCTCCTCTCTATCCTCTCTTTCTCTTTTATATATCCTATCTTTTTCTTCCTTCATCTTCCTTGGCACTGACTTGTAACTCCCAGCACCAGCATGGGGTTAACTTTCACAATGAGTTGTTGATCAGAGAGACCTAGAAGCCACCCCCCCAAAAAAAAGACAGATTTCTGTTGGATTTATTTTTTTTTAATTCATAAGACAAGGATATGGGGTACTCTAAATTTATTGGTGCATTGATGTTTTGGCAAGGAACTCCAACTCCTATTATATCTGAATTTAAATAGGAATCAAACATAACTATAACAAAACCAAACTCTTATTGAAAACTCAACTTCAGTCTTTTAAGTCTTTTCATATAATGTTTTTAGTGCACTATCCAAGGAAAAAAGAAATTAGGAAAAAAATGTATAATTACCCAGTGTTACCTGGTAAGTATGTTGCAAAGCCAGAATTTAGAATTATATAGGTGATCTGTGGAGGTGGGAAGTTTAGTAATAAAGTGCTTTTCTTACAAGCATGAGGACATGAGTTTGATCCCCAGTTCCAAAATTAAAACAAAATGAACAACAAACAAAAAAAGCTAAGTTTAACTCAATGACACACACTTATAATTCCAGCACTGGAGAAACAGAGACAGATGGATACCTGGGGCTCACTGGCCAGCTTGTCTAAACTACTTGGTACGTTCAAGGCCAATGAGAGCGAGATCCATGGATAGTGTCTAAGGAATAATACCAGAGGTTGTCCTCAGACCTCTATATACATGTACACACATGTGTAGGTGCATGTCTCCACCCACATATGGACACACAATCTTTGCAATGCACCAGAATATGTAATTGAACACCATGTTTAAATCTTTCAGGCACTATGAAACCATGTTGACAGGATAAGGATATTCTACAATTGTTAGGAACCCAGTCTGCGTTGGTGTTTTAGTTTTCCTCTGTTTTATCATTTCATACAGTAATGAAATTCTGCATGAAATTCAATATCATGTTTTCTTTCAGTAAGAGAGTTGAGTCACTTCAGTTAGACTAATAGGAACATTTTCCATGTTTATCAGTGAGTACACTGTTCTGAGGTCATGAGAAATTTCCATAAGATCATTGTGTTCCCACCTACACAAATATTTGAGCACTGGTGGTTTCCAATGTAAATAAGCTCCCAGGGGATCCAAGGTTGTGACTCAAATAAATAATTCAACATCGTTCTAGGAGTGTATGGGTCACCATGAAATTCCACCAATACTGATAACGAATAACTAACAGTTTCTTCATATAAAACTTTCTCTGTTAATGATAATAAGGCATGCCATACTGTTCTGTGGCACATTATCTACTAAATTAACAGCTATTTGGGAGACAGGGGTTTGCTTTTCATTTTGTAGTTCCTACTATGTTCCACTTCCAGATGGCTTCCATAATTGGTTTATTACCCTTGCAAATATTTGGCCCAAGTCAATTATGTATCACAACAGCTAATGAAACTAAACCTTTGAATTGATTAACCACCAAGAGATAGCAAGCATATCACATATGCTTACTGTATGTGTTAGGATCTCAAACCCAAAGTATCTGATATTTTTAACAACAAAATGATCACTACCATAGAAAAAATAACTAACACAAAAGAATAATTAGCAGAGAGCCAATCTGAAATATTACTTAGTTGATATTATTATTATTTGATAGGGAGCAATTTAGGAAAATTTCCTACAGCACATAAAGATAACACAAAACTCATAAAGTACAGAAAGAATTGCATTGTCTGCCCTACAGAAAATTCTCAATTTTTGTAGAAATATTTCCCAATAATTCTCGTCATAGACAAGCACTGTACTTCATGCATAAACATTTCTTCTCATCACCTAATTGATGCCATTATTTCACTAAAAGATATGCTAGGAGTCATAGGTTTTTTTTTTTTTTTTTTTTTGATAGAGACAGAGAGAGAGGGAGAGGGAGACAGATAGAGAATGGGCACACCAGCAGCCTCTCAACTGCTGTGAATGAACTCCAGATGCATATGCCCCCTTTGTGGACAAGTGAAGTATTTGCACTCTTGCATCACTTTGCATCTGGGACCTGGTGATTGGAACCGGAGTTCTTAGGCTTAGCAGGCAGGCGCCTAAACTGCTAAGCCATCTCTCCAGCCCTATAGTTTGTTTTTATCTTTAGCTCCATAGGTGGAAAAGTATCCAAGAAGCCTGCTTATTTCTTCATGATTAATAGTTAAGAATTACTAGTATCACAGGGCAAGGCCTTTGGTGGATCATAACTTAGTTGTTTGCACCCGTCACAATTCTTCCTTTCATGAATTTTTGCAAAATAGAATTGCCATTTTAAAAATTAGCAGTTTGAAAAATGGTTATAGAGCATTTTTAATCTGCTTTTTTGATATATTTTTATTAGATATTAACATATTTAGTATGTAAACAACACATGTTGATTCCATCCTTTCCCTCCTCCCTGCCCCTTTTCTGAAGAGGTCTTCCTCACTGGGGATGCAGGTCAACCCCATGGGGATTGTGAGTCATGCATTGTTGGGGGTGGAGAGGCTTTCTTGCTCAATGTCTTTTGATTATATTCTTTTGTGAAAAATTATTTACTAAAGTTTAGCTTTCATTGGCTGAACATTGTTATTCAACAGTTTTATGTATCAATGTTTAATAATGCTTAATGGCCTTTTACCAGAATTTGAGGATTTATTTTTGATGTTTTTTCTCAGTTTATATTTATCAATATTCTTGTATAAATTATAAATAGCTCTCTGGTTTTCAAGCTAAAGTTCCACAAACAAAACACCAAAATTTCCATTGTGTAATTGTCATGCTAAGATATAAGCAATATTACCCTTTAAAATGAATAAATGCTTATAATTATTAAATTGTTCTCTATCTTAATATTAATGGAGTACAATTTAAGAGGCAGTGGGTGGGAAAGTAACAAGAGCACTGCCTGCCTTATATCAATCCTCAGTATGTGAGGATTGTTATTAGAAAATATATACATATACTCAGTTTATTTTAGTGTATTTAGTTATCAAAAATGGTGTTTGATCCATTTGAACTATTTTCTCATGACTAACAGTAATACTTTTATATCATAACATTCTTTTTATGTGCCTAATTTTGTTCCTAAAAATGCCATTGTTTCATTCAAGAGGTGTAACATGTTTTGACTTTGTTTTATAATCATATACTAGCAGTAATGAGTTAATCAAAGTACCATTCTACCATGTGATGCCACCACAATAAGTCCTAACATGATACTATATATCATTATTGAAATTCCTAAGCTGCATATCTGTGAGACAATAAATATGTGTTCATTATATATTCCCCAGATATATCAGGGGTTTGTTCTAATAGTATAACTGGACAAAGGCAACTAGTAAGCTGAATTCAACTGTGTATTGAAAAGGATTTTACATAATGATCTCATAAGATACATTCATAGAGTGCAAGGATGAGCCAACATATGGAAATCAATCATTGCAATGTACAACATGAATAGAACAAAATACCAAAAGAATATAATAATCTTCACTAATGCAAAAAAAGTGTTTGACAAAATTCAACACATTTTCATGGTCAAAAACACTTCAACATGGAAACTTTTTTTCTCTAAGATATGCAAAAACATGTGCTACCCACATTGAGCTGTTGATCAAAGAGACCCACAAGGTCCCCAAATCAAGACAGCTGTGTCAAAGCAGTTGATTACCCACCTGAGGCAAAAGTTAAGACCCTATTGATGAAGACACCATGTGCTTCTGACACAGATCATGGAGAGACCTGGCTGGAATTCAGAAGAAAGACAGTTCCCACCAGCCAGTCTAGTGCTGGAAAGTGCTACATGTGCTACTAGGGGAAAGTGTCAACATCCTAACAACGGACTTAGCAATTGGAGGTCTAAGCTTCTGAGAAACAAACACCCTGACAGGATGGATACTCAATGAAATAGTGGCACACATTCTGGGTGGGTAAGCAATTCCTTTCTGATTGACTAAAAGATCTTCTCAGTGTAAAGGAACTCATATCTGGACTTGGGAGCCAGTTCAGAATCCTATGGAGACAAAGTCATGCTCTCCAGTGTCAACTTCTCACTAGTCTTTGGCTAAAAGAGGGGTTACATACATCAAATTCTCACTAAATTAATAATGTTTATCCCATTTAAACTATGCTGACTTCACTCCCATTGGAGAGTCTGTTCTTTTTCAGGAGTTCCTCAGTGAAGTAGAGTTAAACTCACCCACCACGGCTCAGGAAATTTTGCAGAAGAGGGGGCAGAAAGATTCTCAGGCTCACAGGTTGAGACATCATGCCCAGAGGCATTCCCTCCTCCTGACTTCTGCTTCCACAATGCATAAAACACAATTCCATAAGGAATACCTGCAAACCCACCGAGGAGAGTCCTCAACCAAATGGGGGAGGGGAGGAGGGAAAAGAGGGTACCAACATATGATGTATCCATATGAAATACATTAATGATAATGATAATAATAAAAACATTAAAAATAGCAATCTGAAAAATAAATTTTCAATAATTTCACTTATAATAACAACCAAGGGAGTGAAAAAAAAGTGTATATAGTCAGGGAATTGAAACACATGTAGAAAGGAATTCAAAATATTTACTGAATGAAATTAAATAAGCAACAAATAATGGGAAATATACCTCTGTTAATGGATTGAAGAACTAAAAATTTAAGTAATCTATTCTGGGATTCTCATTGTCCTGAGATTTTAATGTATTATGTACAAAGACATTTTACAAGTAAACATCAGAAAAGGTTTTATTTAAGAGCTGTATAAAGAATTTACATAGCTATTCTTTCAAAGAGGACACAAATAAAGACCACAGGCATATGATAAGACACTGTACATTATTTGTGAACTTAAATTCCCAAAAAGTAGTGCATAATGCTGCCATGGTCATGGAGAGATGAAAAGTTGCAGGATCAGAGCCAAATTACCTTGAGATACATTTAGCATTTGAATAGCTGTATTTTTGCCCAATTCCCTCTCTAACCTAACATCTTTCTGACTATAGGGTGATTAAGTGAAATCTTTCTGGAATATACTAAAAGAGTATCAGCTTCCACAAACTCAGAGGCTAAGACATTGAAAGTGATGATGAAAACTCTGCTCATTTGACTGAAAAAGACATCAACATGACATTCCTGGAAAAACTGTTACAGAAAAAAAATTTTTTTTCTTTAAAGAAAATGAATATCTGCCTCTATTTGTATATTCAGGTGCATCAAAATATCAGACAGAGTCCTCTTGGGGTGGGATTATCCACAATTTATTTATTTTGTCTTTGAATTAATTTTATAGCATATTGTGTCTCTGTTGTATTCTTAATTGGATCAAATATCTTTAAATACTTTAGTAATTTATATTTTAGGAGACTTAATTTGTAATGGCTTTGTTAAAGGCCCCAGCTGTTCTTTAATCTCATTGGTTTTGTCTCATTTCCCTCTTCTGTAAGTCAGTTTCTTGATTATTTCAATGTATAAAATTTTGACTCTTATCCATGCACTAGTTTTGTAGATAAATGGAGCCTTGGCATATTCTTAACTTAGACCAGGATTATGAGACAACTAAAAGTTGTAGCAAACCAGTCACAGTATCAGGCTTGGTGCTTGGCCTCTTTCTCTCTTATAATTAGCAGTCACTTCAATTTCTTTGGCTGAAAATATTCTCTGATTTAATAATATAAATGATCAAATGACTTTAAAATTATGAGTGCTTGAGAGAAATAAAGATCTTTAAGTATACCTTTGACAGTCTGATCTGAAAGCAAAATATGAAGTTATCTGACTTTTGGAATTTGAATAAAATGGTAAGGTGAGCAGAACTCTGCACTTGGTGAGAGTAAGAGTTGTTCTCATGTGAATTTTGTGAATACCTGCGCTTCATCCAACACTTCTATCAATCATTGTGTTTTACGATCCAGCATTCCTGACATATACAAGTAAATTCAAAACTTAAGGGATGGTGCTGTGAACTTATTCAAAATCACAGATTTTACAAATAGTAAACTTTCTCTTTTGACCCTGGCCTTTCTGACTCCACAGTTCAAATTGTAACTGGCTATCATAAATGTATTATCTGATGTGTTCAAATTATGGAAGATATGCTCCAAATTCTAGATTATACAGAAAATATTTAGAATAGATAGCAAGTTCAAATGTATGAGTTACTTTGGTGTGTCATGGAATATGTTGCATGTTCCTTTATGTATCCACATGTATTAGCAGTTATCAAAATAGTATTTGGATTCACTTCTGCATAGAAAGTTCTCCTCTTCTATCTTTTTAATGGAATGGCTATTGACAGACATCATCTCTTTTTATTTAATTCACTTATTTGTTTCTTTATTTGAGAGAAAGAAAGAGAGGGTGGGGGGAGGGAGGGAAGGAGGGAGAGATGGAGGGAGGAAAGGAGGGAGGGAGGGAGAATTGGCATGCCAGGGCATACAGCCATGCAAATGAACTTCAGAAGCATGTGCCCCCTTCTGCATCTGGCTTACGTGGGTCCTGGAGAATTGAACCAGGGTCCTTTGGCTTTGCTGGCAAATGCCTTAACCACTAAGCCATCTCTCCAGGCAAGACATCATCTCTTAAGAAGCCCATACCCTGTCTTGCTGCAAACTGTCTTTTCCCTCTTCATCACTCTTTCTATTAATGCCAAAATATGCATACTTCCACTGCATAAATCTTTGTTAAGACATTTTCTTAATAAACTCCAAGTTTGTTGCATAACAATAGGAAAACTGCTCAATAACTTTATTTTCTTCTGATTTGATTGAAATTTATTTCCCTATTCCTATCCATAAATAAAAATTTCTTTTGGGGGCTGGAAAGATGGCTTATCGGTAAAGGTGTTTGCCTGCAAAGCCAAAGTACCCAGGACCCACGTAAGCCAGATGCACAAGAGGGTGCACATGTCTGGAGTTTGTTTGCAGTGGCTGGAGACCCTGGTGCTCCAATTCTTTCCCTCTCTCTCTGTGTCTCTCTCCCAATTTCTATGTCAAATAAACAAAATGAAATATTTTAATTTTTTCCTTTATTAAAAAACAACCTGCCGATAGCTTCAGCAGTAAATTGTTAATACTGACAACAAATTAACTCTAAAAAGAGAAATGAACAAAATTCTTCATATAGTGTAGAAGTAAAAAAGAAGACATATTTTAATTGGAAAATATTTTTCTGGCTGCTCAGCATGAGACAATTGAGATTTCTTAGGCTCACTGGGGATCAGAGCTGCATGCAGGTCTGGCCTTCCCAAAAATTGGACAGTAATGAAGCTTGGCCTTTATGTGAACATCCTCTATCTCCTTTTTATCCACTGTGCTCATCATTCACTCCATGTTATCTCCCATCTTTCCTTGAGACTACTAAGGTACAGCCTCCCTAAAATGAGTATAGAAGCTGTATGTTGTGCTACAAACAGTAAAAAAAAAAAGTTACTTCATTGAGTTTTAGGTTTAAGTGACAGTGAAATAACTGGAGTATTCTTTTTGTGGATATACTTTATAAAATTTAAGGAAAAACTTAAATTTCTTGAGGATCACCAAAAGTAGGCATAAAATAGTCATAAATTAACCCTTAAAAGAAACTGTAAAAGTTGGATTTGCAAGTTTGGTCATCTAAACTCATTCACAAAACCATGCATGTAAAAGAATGTTCTGGAAGTTCATGAAATTGAGAGACAGTTTTATCCAATATATCTTTCTAAATTGACAATAGTTTCTGGGAATTTTTCTTTCTTTTTTTGAGAGAAAGGAGAGGAAGACAGATAGAGATGGGTGAGCCAGCAGCCTCTCAGCTGCTGTGAACGAAATCCAGATGTGTGCACCCCTTTTGGTCAAGTGCGGCATTGTGGCATTGCACCCTTGTATCACTTTGCATCTGGCTAAACGTGGGACCTGGAGATTGGAACCACTGGAGATTGGAACCAGCGTTCTTAGGCTTAGGAGGCTAGCGCCTTAACCGCTAAGCCATCGCTCCAGCCCAATAGTTGGGAATTTTAATCAAACAGTGTATAATTCTCTTTAGCACATGCTACTTTTTAGAGAAATTATGGGTTGTTTCAAGAGAAAATAGAATGAATTTGTGCTATGAGGAAGGAATGAGTAGGTTAGTTAAGTAAAGAATATAATCTGAGAAGATGGCAAATTAGCTTAGATATTACATAAGAGACAGAGACAACCAAGCATAAACTAAGGAATGGTCACAAGGCATGCTAGCTCTGTGTCATTGTGTACAATGCATGACAGGGAAAATATTTACTTTACACCATTGTAGAGTTCACAATGCATAGTTACTTGGTTCCATCATTGTGGACTTAAAGCTGAAGATCTTCACAGTGTGTGTATGCAGAACAAAACTGCTCACCTTATGTTGGCTAAAGAGGGTAAGGAGCTAGAGACAGAGAAAGATAAGCAAGGCAGAGATAATAGATAAGTAGATAGATGATAGATATTCATAATGAGATAGAGATAAAGATTAAGATGATTGACAGAAAGAAAAGAAAAAGAAATGAAAGTAAGCAAGCAAGCAAGCAAAAAACAAACAAGAAAGAAAGAAGGAAAGAATAAAAGAAAGATATAGAATGAAAGAACAAGCTATCTCTGGAAAGATATACCACTATATGCCACCAGTGGCTAACTTCCTTCAAGTAGCTCCTTTAATCTTACAGCATATTCAGCTATGAGCTCATCTACTGATTAAGCCATTTATGGGACTGACATTGTAATGATCCAGTAACCTCTCAATAGCACTGTCACTAGCTGGTGTCAGTTCTTTGATACACAAGACTTTTGGGGAAGCATTACTTTTTTTGTTTTTGTTTTTTGAGGTAGGGTCTCATTCTAGCCCAGGCTGACCTAGTATTTACTATGTAGTCACAGGGTGGCCTCATATCCATGGCAATCATCCTACCTATGCCTCCCAAGTGCTGAAATTAAAGACATGTGCCATCACACCTGGCTTGGGAAGCCTTTCTTAACCAAACCATAACATGATGATAAAACGAACATGTGGCCTGGTGGGGCATTTGTGTATAATACATACTCTCTCAGGTGATAAGCAAAGAAATATCACTAGTGATCCATTGGTTAATTAAAATTTGACTTGCTATTAAATCTGTGCAGAAAGTGTTGGATTAAGTTTCTGCTTGCAGATTTCACTCTTATATCATCAATTCTTGGTATGTGTAAAGTTTCATAGGCCTGGGTAATTGTATCCATGATCTCTCCTTTTGTATGTATTGCAAAGACTCTTTTCTAAATAATTTTATTAGCATATATTTGATAGTAGTAATTGTCTTTGCAATTTGACTCATGTCTTCTGCTAGACTGTGAGCCTTTTGGCATGCAGTATATCTAGCACAGCACAAGCATTTCCAAGTCACCTTTGCTTTGAACCAACTGTACTGTGTTGAATTTCTATAATGTAGAAGAATATGACTATGTTAGTTTGAATGGCTGTCCCCCAGTAGATTCAAGAGTTTTATTCAAGTTTGTAACTTGGTGTCACTGTGGGTGGATCCTAGGATCCAGCCCTAAGGTCTTGGGGTAGACCTGGAATTCCAGCCTAAAGATATGTAGAGTGCTGGAGCTCCCTGTGGTGTCCCTGGAGTGTGCTTGCTTATGGTATTGGTGGTGGTATTTCTCTCTGTGTGGATCTATGGAAAGGGAGTCAGCTTCTTCTGGCATTATAGAACTTCTCTTGGATCTGTAAGCTTCAAATAAACCTTCCTTCCTGGTTTGGAGGTTCATCCCAGCAACATAAAGCTGACTTCAACAGTGACCAGGAGTGATTGATTCTCTTTACACTCAAACTTTTAGAGCTTTTGAGTCATGCCCTAATGATGGCTTAGCACACTTTCATACCACAATCCAGCCATATCAACAAAGGTAGAAGAGCTCAGTCAGATTGAGAGACTGGCTCAATATCACATTGTGACCCATTCATCATTTCTTAAGATATTTGTAGTTTGGGCTGAAGAGATTTCTCAGTGGTTAAGGGGCTTGCCTGTAAAGCCTAACCACCCAGGTTCAATTCCCCAGTACCCACATAAAGCCAGATGCAAAAAATGGCACATGTATCTGGAGTTTGTTTGCAGTGGCTAGAGGCCCTGGCACACCTATTCTTTTTCTTCTATCATCTCTTTCTCTGTTTTTCTCTCTCTGCTTACATATAAATAATAAATATTTTAATATTTTAATATTTTTAAAAGAAATGTGTACCCTCCTTGAAAACTAAAGTTTTCATGAGGGCAGAAGTAGACTTCTCTAACAAATGTAACATTCTTGAATTGTATAAGCAGCATTACCCTCTCTAAATGAACATGGTAACACATAATATTTTGGGTCCTTTATGATGTTTACCCCCATGCCAGGCCACTTTATTATTTAAAGTTGATTTTCACTACACTCCTAGGAGTTAGGTAATACTATTATGATTCTCTGAAAGAGAAATGCTTAGGAATCTGTGCAAGAATGTATGGCACAATGCAGGTCTGGCCCTAGCCAGACCACATGTCAGAAGAAACCGGGAAGTGGCTTCTGTGAACATGGTGTCCTGCTCAGGCCTGGTGTGACAACAGCTACAGTCCCATGCTTGCAAGAAACCTGGTATAAGATGATCTGTCTGGAGACAGGCTGTCATTGGTCACAAAAAGGGGACCACCCCACACAATGATTGGCCAGCCAAATGCCTTAAAACCCCCTACACTTCATTGAATAAACGAGTTTGCGGCAGCTCGCCCTCTCTTGCTTCCACCCAACTCCCAGAGTCTGTGTCATGACTCCGCACCTCTAACAACCTACTCAGCAGAGGCCCTGCCGTCCCTCCTGGGCTGGCCATAGGGGGGGACCCCAACATCTGGCACCTGAACAGGGACCCTCTGCCCCTGCGGCATTGTAAGACACCCCCTCCTTGATCATTGGTGAGTAGCCCCCTCAGTGTTTGGCAAGACACCCCATTCTTGATTGTCCAGGGAGTAGGCCCCTTGCTATTCTGTGCACTGACGGCTGCCCAAGGGTGAGCGGGCAACTCCACCCCCTTTCCTTTTGTTCACCCTTTTCCCTGGCAGGAAGGCACACATCACCGCACAGTCCTGAAGGCCATGTTGGCCCCTCCACTCTCAGTTCATCCCGGCAAAATCACATAAGGGTCTGACCCACCAATTTCAGAACCAAAGCGAGGCCTTTGGCTGAGCTTCCCTGGGACACCAAGTGGGCATATGGCCATGGAATAACAACCCATGGAAATCCCCCACTAAGCACAAGACATGTGGGTCCTAAACATTCTTTCTGTATGTCTCATCTGGCCCAGCAATAGGTGTTATGATTTACATGATTATCCTATGGGCTTTCATTTTTGATCTGGGTTATTATTTTCTCAGTCTCCTTGATTCAGGAGTGTCCCAGCCTAGCCCCCCTCTCAAACACCACCACACCATCATGGGCAACCTCCCTCCCCATCAGAGGATGCCACAATTGCAGGCTTTTAAGGCCCTACTCCTGCAACGTGGCTTAAAAGTGAAACAAAAGGACCTCCATGGCTTTTGGGATGAAACTTTTGTTTTAGTCCCCATGGATTAGTCCCATCCTCCTTGCCATAATTGCCAGCCTTACAGGCTCCTCCATGGAGGAAGTTATTTCCACCCATAACAAAAGCTGTAAGGAAAAACTGAAACTGGCTCTTAAAATCTCATCCCTCCCAAGACTGCCACCCAAACTGCCACCTGCGGCAAGTGAGCTCACAACCACCCCTCCCCCTCTTTACCCTTGGAAGGACCTCCACCTGATCTGCCCTGGACACACCCAGACAACTGCCAATTCCCTGATAAGCCCCTTTGCTGTCTAGGGCCACATGCAACAGACAGGCCCTGGTACCCCACCCCCCTCTCTGATCTGGCTTTAATCCACAAGGTGGCCCAGGAATCTGGCATTCACTCCTACTTTAAACAAGTCATTTTACAATGGGCCATCCCACCTTCAGACTTATTGAGCACGTTCGCTCACACACTGGTCTGCCTGGCTTTATTGCTAATGGGAATTTGCAGGTAGACAAGTTTATTGCTGTCTCATCCTTGCCACCTTTAGAACAAGCTAGATGTTTACACCAAAGGTTCCATCTATCCCCCCACTAACCTAAGAACCCTTTACACCAAGCTCTTGCTTAGCCAATGCAAACATTTAACCCATACCTGTAAGGCATGTGCCCCATAAACCCCTTATAGCCTCAAGGAGTCAATCCTAGAAGACTTACCCCAAATTCTATCTGGCAGATGGATATTACCCACATACCTTCTTCAAATATGTTCATGTCATCGTGGACACTTACTCTAAGTTTACTTTTGCTATTGCTTTCTTGGGGAAGAAGGCATCCCATGTCATTAAGGTGACAAAAACTGCCATGTTGGTCATGGGCATACCCTGATAAATTAAAACTGACAATGGCCCTGCATACACATCTGCCCAATTCACATCCTTCATGGAATCTTGGGGAATAAAAAACTCCCTTGCGATCCCCTACAACCCACAAGGACAAGTGTGGTAGATTGAATATATGTCCCCCAATATATTCAGTGTTTTATTAGCTTATAGTTTGCATCTGCAATCACCTTGCTAGAGGCAATGTCACCGGGGGCCAGTCTTAAGGCATGGTGGTGGTGGGTTTGAGATTCCATTATAAAGATATGCAAAGTGTGCCTAATAGGAGTTCCTGAAGTGTGCTGTTGGCTTTTTGGTGGCAGTTTTGCTCTGTGTGCTGTGTGGCTGGGGGTTTTCTCTCTCTGCCTTGGCCCTGTGGAGATCAGGCCACTTCTTCTGCCATTATGGAACTTCCCCTGGATCTGTAAGCTTCAATAAATAATATCCCTTCCTCCATAACTGTTCCTGGTCTGGAAGTTCATCTCAGGGAACCTGAAGCTGTCTGCTACAACAAGCCATCATGGAGAGTACTAACTGGACCCTAAAGGAACTAATTATAAAACAGAAGTCTACTATGTAGCCCAAGGATCCCCACTTGGCCCTGGTGGAGGCTCTCTTCACCCTCAATTTTCTCACCTTTGAAGAGGTAGGACTCTCCCCAGCCTACAAACATTGGTGATCCCAACCAACCACAACACCTTTACCCTTAGTCTCCTTTTATCTCCTTTTCTTCCTACTACCATTTCCCAGAAATCATTTTGGACAATTCTTCTTAGGCCACACTTGTTTGGTGCGGTGGGCCTAGATTCCCATCTTTTCCTAGGCTTCATTTTAGCCACTCTCTTTCAAGCAAGTACTTCTCCTTAGCCACACCTTTGCCTTTTTTTTGCTTATTATGGTAATGCTACCCTCCAACCAGCCATAAATTCCTTTGCAACTCCTTTGATTACATTGATCTGCTTCCATTAAGGACACTCAATGCTACTAATTATGACACTAAGGGTGAGCTCCAACAGTCACCCAGCAACCTGTCCTACCCCAGTCTTTTTCAGGTTCTATAGTTAATTCTCTCTCGCTGGGACAGTTTGCACTTGGCCCTCCCATGCCTCCTAGGCTACAGCCACACCCCTCGGGTTTTCTCACCAGATTGGCGGGTAGTCAATGATGGGTAAGATCCCAGGAGATGGGGCAACCTAAGACAGGCACTGTCACATGTGATGATCCCTTGGGGCCTGGGGTCAACAATGGCTTGGCAAAGAACCATGCCTCCCAGGGTTGCCAATAATAAAAACAAAAAGGAGGATATGTATGGCACAATTCAGGTCTGGCCCTAGCCAGACCACATGTCAGACAAAACCGGGAAGTGGCTTCTGTGAACATGGCATCCTGCTCAGGCCTGGCGTGACAACAGCTATAGTCCCATGCTCACAAGAAACCTGCTATGAGATGATCTGTCCAGAGACAGGATGTCATTGGTCACAAAAGGGGGCCACCCCATACAATGATTGGCCAGCCAAACCCCTTAAAACCCCCTACACTTCCTTGAATAAATGAGTTTGTGGCAGCTCACCCTCTGTTGCTTCCACCCAACTCCTGGAGTCTGTGTCATGGTTCCACACCTCTCACCCCCTACTCACCCCTAGGCTTGCCCTAGGGGGGAACCCAACGCAAGAATACACAGAAAATAGAGGAGCTGAGGCTCAGATTTGGGATCAGACACATAGATCTAGACATAATAGCTACATATTTGGATAGCTTTTCCTAATAAAATATATTTTCTAACTCTAGTAGTATTAATAATAACCCTGAGTTATATGATGGGCAGAAAAATGGAATTCTTATACCCAGCTGTGAGGGAGGAATTTAAAGTGAGACAAGTGCTGAAGACTGAAATGCTGGAATTATTAGCAGTAGCAATTAGGGATTATGGACATTAGCCTTCCATTCTGGATTTTGTCTTATATAGTACTTAATCCTCCTTCTTCACATCTCCCAGAAACCATTTCCTTTCAAAATTGGCTTCCAGAAAATCATTCTGTATTTGTAATGGATTATTTGAAGATGGTCAACTTTCTATTCTTTTTCTCCTTGCCTTCATGCAAGAATTGTGCTAACTTTTATATATGCTCTTTTTATCTGTACTTTTAAAATTAGAGCTCTTAAGAAAATGTTTAATATCCCTAACCATTAGGGAAATGCAAATGAAAACAACCATGTAATTCCACCTTACACCAGTAAGGATGACAATCATTAAAAATCTAACATCAACAAATGTTTGTGTGGATGTGGGTAAAGAGGAACCCTCATACACTCTTGGTGGGAATGTAAACTTGTACAACCATTATGGAAATCAATTTAGAGATTCCTGAAAAGGATGAACATAGGGCTACCAAAAGACCCAGTTATTCTCTTACTGGCATTTATCCTAAATGCTCCATGCATCAATACAGAGACATTTGCTCAACCTTGTTTATAGCTGCTCAATTCATTATATCTAAGAACTGGAATCAACCCAGATGCCCATCATTGGATGAATAGATAATGAAGTCATGGTCCATTTGCACAAAGGAATCCTACTCAGCAGTAAGGAAAAAAAATCATACAATGAAATCTGTAGAAAAATGGACAGACTTGGAACAGACCATATTCAGTGAACTCATATAATCACAGAAAGACAAATGCCACATAGTGTCACTTATCTGCAGTTCCTAACCTGGACCTGCTCGAGTTGCTGTCATATGTGATAAGCAACTCAAGGCTCAGACAATTGGGATGGAAGTGTTTGGGGGGAGGAGAGGAGAAAGAGGGGGAAAACAAAATTAAACCCCAAATGAGCTAATACCATAGAAACCTTTATCCTGGGAGATAGACTAAAAGATTTAACCTTCAGCAGGAATAAGGGGAGCACCTGAAAAGTAGGGCTCTAGTGAGGGTGGGATGAAGTCTAAGCTTAAAAGAATATTTTCCTCTCTCTCTTACCTGTAACTTCCAGTACCGGACACTGGTAGCTACCCACAATGGGCTGTTGATCAAAGAGACCCACGAGGTCCCCAAATCAAGACAGCTTTCTGTCAAACCACCTGATTACCTGCCTGAGAAAAAAGCTAAGACCCTATTTCTGAAGATACCATATGCTGCTGACACAGAGAATGGAAAGACCTGGTTGGAATTCAGAAGAAAGCCATCCCCAGACAGCCTATCTAGTGCTGGAAAGCACTACATGAGCTAGTGGAGGAAAACAGCCAATAAAGGTCTGAGCAACCAGAGGTCTAAGCTACTCAGAAGCAAACACCATGACATGATGTAAATGGTAGTGCAATAGTGGCATAAAGCCCTGGTGTGTAACCAATAACTTTCAAATTGGCTTAGAGATCTCATTGTAAAGGAACCCATATAAGGAGTTGGGAACCAGATCAAAATCCTATGGAGACAAAGATTATATTCTCCAGTGTCGAGTTCTCACTAGTCTTTGGCTAAAAGACTCCCTAAATTGTCAATATCAAATTCTCCCTAAATTAATAATGCTTATCCCATTTAAACTATTCTGACTTCACTCTCCATTGGAGAATCTGTTCATCTTTTTTTAGAAGGTAGCAAGACTGGAGGAGATAAACTACCCTTCACACTTCAGTCAAGCCACAGATGAGTCCACAGAGAAATGGGGAGATGAGCAACAATGCTGCTTCCATTCTGTTTCTGATAATCAGTGCCAGGGTGAAGGAAACAGACCCTGAGGATACTCAACACTTACCAAAGTAGAGATTCACAGACTCCTAAGAGCTCACTGAAGGAGACCTAAAACTCACCCACCACAGCTCAGGGAATTTTGTGGAAGAGGGGGCAGAAAGATTGTAAGAATCACAGGTTGAGACATCATGACCAGAGGCATTCCCAACCCCCAGAAAAAATAATTAACTACTGCTCCTATAACACATAAACTACAACCCTCACAGGGAATACCTGCAACCCTACTGAGGAGCATCCTCAATAGAATGGGGACAGGGATGAAGGAAAAGAGGGTATCAACATATTAGGTATCCATATGAAACATCTTGTCAATAATAATAATAATATGCATTAAATTTAGAGATATAAATTTTAACCAGTAACTATTTTGTAAATAGTTATGTTGGGGTTCTTCTCTCTCTTTGCCCATAGCTACATCTTAGACAGAACTGTGAATCAATTTTAATCATGTTGCATTTATATATTCTTCTGATCTTTGAGCTATGAAGATATGCAGTCTTCATTTTAGAAGACTAATTTTTCATATGAATGTCTTCTGCCATAAGTATTATAAGACTTACATGAGAGAGTTCTGATAATGTTTATATTAAATCGCCGTAGCACTCTTCTTTTGTAGTCAATTGTGTACATAAAGACAAATCATTCATTCTGAGCCTCTGTTTTATAGTCTGTAGTATTGTTCTTATTCCCGTTTACATTTTCTGATAGTGTAAGATTAAAAAAAAATGAGTGAAAATTCAATCTGTTTCTGTAAGGATGTCTAGTGATGCCCAGTGCTCATGCTGAGTATGCGTTGAGTACTTCAGATGTGTCAGGCAATGTCACATACTCTGCATGCATTTCCTCAGTAAACATCCCTTTGATACTGATTTGAATATTCAAAATCATAGTTAGTTCACATTCAGATTCACATCTTGTAATTCAACCTTTAAACATTAATCGTATATAAACTCCTACAGTAGAGATCCTTATCATGTGTTTTGGAAAATATGTATTACGTGCTAAGACTATTTAACTGATAAAATATACAGAATATACCTCTGCCTAAATGGAACACAATTCTGAATAAAAATGAAGAGATGTTTCCATGTGCTTTGATTGCTTGGGATTATAATACTGAGTGAGGAATAGACAAATGTATTCACTTCTCTTGGTCTTAATTTATTTTTCTATTGAAGGAGCCTATATACATGAAAGCTATTCGTTCAAATGAAATCAAACAATGTTTAACAACAAAGCTTACAAATACATTGTCTTTTCTTAATTTCTGTCCCAATTCAAGAAATATTTATACCATTCTTAATTCTTATGATTTGGCTTTTCTATGTCAATTTTGTGCTAGCCTCTATTAATAGCCTCAAAGAACCAATGAGAGAGTTACAAGTGGGGCAAATGGCTATTGAACTATGACATGACCTGAAGGCCATTAACAGAGTTCTAACAGCTTACATTCCTAGAGCTGGCATTGTTTATGGGCTGCTTGACATTCCTTCAGATGGGGACCTACAGTGCAGTCAGGGGACAATATAGAAAAGTTAAATTTAGTCATTAGAAATTATTAATGACTCTTGTTCAAATGGTCACCATGAAATGAATTGTCTACCCAAATGAGTCTCAGAGAGACAGGGAGCATATGTAGTTAATATTTATGTGAAGGTATTTTGAGGACATTAGGATTCATAGATCTTCTTACAAAAATATGTGACAATAGACAGCTTATGCTTATGCTCCTCAAAGCTTTCTGAATTTAATAATTTATTATCATTACTTCATCCTTCTAACCAATAATAATATGTATCAGAGTCCTGCTGTGAGCCAGGCATCTTGCTGATTTAAAAAATATACAAACTGTGAGAAAAGGAGACCATTCCTCCTGAAATCACATGATATTTAGACATATTGGTTTATTGGCTTTTAGAGTTAGCCTTTTAACATAATTTTTGGCATAGAATAAAATGCTAGAAAAATCCATAATTGCAAAACCACTTGTAGAGAAAAATGGATCTTGATTTATCCATTTAGCAATGAAACATTCTGAAGTATATAAAAGTGGCTGGGTTGGAGGAAAATTGAATAACATCGATATCCATAGATGCATTCGGAAGAGGAAGGGTGTGCTTCTCCTGCTGTTTTTGTAGATCTTATTGAATCCAAGTGCTTTAAATTATATAGGAAGAGGAAAAAATTACACTTACCCTGTCCCTCATGAAATGTGGTCATGAGTTACAATATCTGTGCTGAATTTATTTACTTTTCTATTGAAATAGAACACATAATTTCAGTGTTCATTTTTCATTCATTTTGAACAAAAAGATTTCTTTCCCTCCCCTCCCCATTTTTAAGGTACATAAATATTTCATTAAGCTGTAAATTAACTGGCTGGGGAAGAATGAGTGATTGCCTTACCTCTTCAAGCCAAGCTCCAATACATTAGGACAAATTCGTCAAACTTCTTTAGGGTTGAATAACTAATAAAATTGTTATAAAAATCCCAATCCCAACTTCAAACCCTCCATTTGTGCCAGGTACATACTCAACTATAGACTTACTGGGAGTCATTTGATTTCTCAAACATGTTCTTGCTAAAAAATAAACTAGAGTCATGCAGCCACCTCTCCTGTTATCAGTCTTTTTTTGCATCCAAATTCTAGAGACTAAAAGAAAGCATTGTGGACCAGCATATTCCAGGCAAAGACTTGGGCAATAATGGACAATTATGAGAAGTCTAATTATCTCCATTTCTGTCACCATAATTGGATTCTTCCACTAGCAGAAATATTTCCATATGCCCGTAAGCTTCATGTAGCATTTACCTTAATCTTATAGAGTA
The DNA here is from genome assembly GCA_036365145.1 of Orientallactaga sibirica. NCBI lineage: Eukaryota > Metazoa > Chordata > Mammalia > Rodentia > Dipodidae > Orientallactaga > Orientallactaga sibirica. The sequence goes on along the minus strand of JAEOAD010000001.1, from coordinate 99,616,976 downwards.
AGAAAAGTGGAGTTTATGGTAAAAAATGTAATAACAATAGAGCTCATTAGTATACTTCCATGGATATCTATGACGCCAAGCATTTGTTATACTTTTAACAGGTTATAACAAAAGTCATGTGTCCATAAAGAGCAAGGTAGATAAAAACAGCAGTACTATTCAGCAATTTTGCTTCTCTGCTTGGGAATTCAAGCTGCCTTTCATGGCAGTAGGCTCTCCAGTGTCTTCTTAATAGGCTCTGACCAAGATGTCTCAAGCACAAAATCAACAAGGGCATAATGCCAGGAAAGCTATCTTGGGTTGAAACAGAGGTCATCTTTCATCTCTCATTAGAGACTTGTTTTCATGAATCAGAGAGGATTGCAAGCTAAGGAGACTAGGAACTGAAGGGGAAGAGATCTCAGTGATGGTCCTTAAGAAAAATGACATCTTGACCCAGAGAAGCCATTGAGAAGATCTGATGGTATAAAACAAAGTCGGATTTCTGGTTTGGTGGTTGGCGAGTAGGAAGTTGGGGAGTTGTCATTTTTATTGTAACAAGAAATAAATAAGTTTGTTTATCTCATGTAAGTGCAAGTTTACAATCTGTATTCTTTCTGAAGTTTAGAATATTTTAGAATATTTGAAGCTAGTTTGTATTATCACAAGATTAATTTTTCCCTCCACACAAAGATGAAACTGTTACATGGGAATGACTGAGATAACCAAGGAAAATTTCGTCTCAGTTCCTTCATCATAATATTGAATAAGGTCTCATAATTGGAAAGTTACTTAAGCACAGCAAGTGTTATGGCATGATTGTATGATCCAATCCCACTGTTATCTCTCTCCTTGCAAACACAGGTCATTTCAGAGTGTGAAGAATACTATTGCATAGAGAGACAGAGAAAAAGAAGACTTGTGAATGAAATCATGCTACAATAGAGAGGCTCCCGATGCACTAGGAAATTGCAGCAACGATCAGTGTAATTCAACCAAAGAAAACACTACAGGACATGAGGAGGTCATGTCAAATCAGAGAGGCTTTATTGGATTGGCCTCTGAAGCAGATAAATGTGCAAATGCAAAGCTGCTGAAAAGAAATAAGTTTGCTACAACCCATTAAATAAATCAATATCACTCTTCTAGTTCTAATCTTATGATAACTTTTCATTATAAATCATGACCTGCACTTTTTAACAATATGCCTTCAGAAGCTGAGCTTTAAAAGAAATTAAGATTTACTCACATATTGCTAATGTACTTGTCACTAAATATTAGCTCAAAACAAAATTGTTATTTTATACAAGGCTTTTCAGTTTCATAGACTACCATGATGTTTACATTTCTATAATTCTGTTCAGCTGAAAATCATCTGTTTTTGTTAATTTTAGGAAAAAATAGCAGAATTCAGAAACTTCAGCAAAACTTACAGTTCACATGAACTCTTGTATATTTTTTTGTGCCAAAAAGCTTTACAAATTCACTTCCACATATATATCAATGTCTCATTTGTACTCACCAATGGCAACTTGGAAAACATTGATCAATAAATGTCCAGGTAAATAAATGTCCCACAGGGAACTGCAATGGACAACAGAAATGTAATGAAAACCAAAGGAAAATTACATTATTTAAATTTTTTAGCAGAGTATGGAAAACTCATTTGATTCAATAAGTAATGAAAATTTCTACACTAGTAATTTGATTTACTCCAGTCTGAGATGTTTTCTCATCCTCTGATGTCATCCTCCTGGGTAGGGAGCAATAGAGAAATTTATTTATTATATAATTATTTATTTGAAGAAAGAAAATATTGTATGTATAGATAGGCTGATTCCAGTATGACCAAAGGCTTTGCTAAATTTCAACGAGCTCTTTTGGGAACACAATTGTTTTCCTTCCATAACCTTTGAAGAAAGTTCCCATGGTGGTACAGACCTTCAGTCACAGAAGAAAACACTGCATTAACCCCTAATATTGAGAAATAGAATGGGAGAGAGAAAATGAATTCCTATAATAAAGCAAACTCTTGTGAAATTAAAATAAAGAAAAAGATCTCTATCAAGTAAGGAAGCAATGGAATTGTGAAAGAAGGTAAGCTGAAGGTTGAGATGAGGAAAAGCTACAAATGAAATAGGGAGAAAGTGAAGTCATTTTCTAAGGTGGTTTCATCATTCCCTAAGTTAGTTAGCAGATGTTAACATTAAAGGGATGAAAGTGTGCTGTGCCTTCACATTAACAATTTCCAGTGGCTATTCAGAAATTAAAAGAGACAGAAAACCAGAGAGGAAGGGTAGGAAAGAGGACAGAACATCACTTTGATTATTATGAAGTGAAAGAAAGATATCTTCTGGGAGGGACTTCACCACTTTTATAGAGTATAATATTTCTGCAACATTCTAATCAACAACAATAATAACTTATTTATTTATGTTACAGAAGTTAGTGGGGTTATTCTTATTTAGTGTGGGTAATTAAGGTCTCAATCAATCTTTTTGTTTCAGGAGATTACTACCCCTCTGCCCACTTTTACTCTTGTAATCTTCCCACCCCCTCTTCCTCAATGATCCCTGAGCCTTGGCAGTCTCTCAAATCACTATGCATTTCCTCCTAATTCAAAGCTGCTCTCACTCTTGTTTGGAGACTGTTTTATTTTATATGTAGATGAGAATAATGGGAAGATTCAAGATCCAGAAGTATGATAAGTAAAGATACCTGAGGACGTGCCACCTGTTCTACAACTAATGGGGCCCAGGAGCAAGGTGTAGAGGAAACAGCTACACAAGTATTATTCCCACCGCTACCTTGACAACCAGTGCCAGGAAAATGGCAACAAATACAATGGTTAATCAAAACACATTGAAGCAGAAACCAGCAGCTACAAAGAACTTAGCACTAAATCAGACAGGAATAATGATATTAATGACATAAAAATTACTGGAAATAATTTACCTAACATAAAGGCCTATTCTGTCATATAAATGATGCTAATGATGTTGTGTTTATATATGTTAATATATTTAGTCCTCATGGTATCATAGTTTTATTACTCTTACATTATAGAAAAAAATTAAAACATACAGAGAATTTTCAACTTTCTCATGGCTGTTTACTGGGCCACTCTGAGCTTTGATAAATAATAGGCCTAATACATTCTAAAATGTATACATTTACTATCCACCTCCTCCACTCTACATAGGACTATAAGCAAATTAAAATAAATATCTTGTGCATATGTATAGTTCCTCAAACTTTATTCATTCTAAATTAAAATAGCAATTTAAATTTTAAAATTTTAATTTGAACAAAAACAGTATGAATATGGCAGAGTGCTGTCAGTAGTTAATGTAAATATAATTGTCTTCAAATGTCATATGTAATGAACTAAAATGTTAATATTTATACACCTCATAAATGTTCTGATCCACATAAATTCCAATGCTCAACTCATTTGTAACATTTTTTCTTTTAAGACAGAATGAAGCCATGCGGATGCTGGAAAGACCTGTGTTGTTTTAGACAAAACTCATCTAAAAATGGTTGCTCAGTCCTTTTTCTTGAGAATATGTCTGAATTGAGACTTTTCACTTCTAGCTAAAGGACTCACCATTATCTTTTAGGACTAGGTGGTGGTTTTCTATTGTTGGAATTCAAAGTGTACCATGAGGTCTTGTGTGTAACAAATTCCATATATATTCAGCAAATATTTATGCTTGGTAAATTATATCAAGCAATTTATGTATTGTTAATATTTTTTTTTTCTGATTGTAATTTTATAGAAAGATGATCTTTTTATCTCTAAACAGCGGTTGATTTTTCTCTTGATTCTGGGAGTTTTCTTCTTTGCTGCAATAAACTTTTTAGCCTGATGTAACTTCATCTTCCTACTTTCTTTTACTGTTCACTTGCGCTTTTAAGGACATATCCACAAAGCAAATATCAAGATCAAGACCATGGCAATCTTCGTCAATGTTTTCTTTAAGAATCATTATATTTGGTGTGTGACATTTATGTCTTTGTTGGATTTTTAGTTCAATTTTGTGCATGATGAAAGGTAAGCTCTAATTCAAGCTTTCTACATATGGACATCTGGTTTATAAACCCTAAATTTATTGAACAGTCCATCCTTCCACCATTGTGTGCTTTTGGCTCCTGTGTCAAAGATCATTTAGAAGCCAAGTGCATGGATGTCTTTCCAAGTTGTATATTCCATTTCATTTGTCGTTGAACCTGTGTTCCTGCCAGTAGCATGCTACCTTGTGTACTATAACTTAGAAGTATAATTTGAAGTCAGGCACTGTGCTGCCTCCAGCTGTGTTCTTTTGCTCAAGATATGTTGGCTTGCTCTCATCATCTGTGGTTTTACAAAAGTGTTCAAGATTTTTTTTTCTAATGCTAGGAAGCATATCATTAGTAATTATTCTAATCTGTGAACATAGAGTCTCTCTCTTTTTATTGTTTCTTCTTCAATTTTTTCATTCATGTCTATGTTCTTCAGTACACAGACCTTTTAACAATCTGGTATTTATAATTCAGAATATTTCACTTTTGTAGGTATTGCAAATAGGAGTTTTAAAAATGATTGCTCTTTCAAATGCACCCTTTTTGCTATTTATAGGCACCATAATAATTTTATTTGTTGATTTTGTATATTACAAATTAACTTTATTAGCTATAGTAGGGTTTTTTTTGGTGGACTCTTTGGAGTTTTCAACATATCTGGCCATATCATTTGCCAATTTACCTTTTCCTTTGCAAATAATATGTCTGTAATTGCTTTTGCTTAATTGCTATGGCTAGGACATCATTTTGTGGTGAATAGCATTGTAGATAAAATATTATTTTGTATTGACAACTTCCATAATTTAAGACAATAAACCATGGTAATCCCCCCCCACACACACACAGCTTTCTCCTTTGCAACTCCACTTTCCATCACAACACTTCCTCCTCTCAATCAGTCTGTCTTTTATTTAGATGTCACCATCCTGTCCTCTTAGTATCATGGTCTTGTGTAGGTAGTATCAGGCACTGGGAGGTCATGGATATCCAGTCCATTTTGTGTCTGGAAGAGTGCATTGTAAGGAGTTCTACTCTTCCTTTTGTGCTTACATTCTTTCTGCCACCTCTTTTGCAATGGAACCTGGGCCTTGGAAGATATGATAGAGATATTTCAGTGCTGAGCACTCCTCTGTCATTTCTTCTCAGACTATGGTGCCTTCTGAGTCATCCCAAAGTCCCTGCCATGTGAGAAGAGAAGCTTCACTAAGCAAAAGTGAGATTAGCTTAAATACATGGGTAAGCACATTAAGAGAAGTGGTTACCAGGCAGTTTGGTGAGCTTAGTGTATACATCTAGACAGGCATTGGCAGACATTACACTCCTAAGGCTCATGACTTCTCCTTTTATAGGTTTTCAGTATCAGTCATGTATTCTCTCCCATGGGACAGGTCACCAGTCCAATTTGAGGGAAATTGGTTTCCCCCATAACAGACATGCCACTATTGCACCCTTTGGCTCATTTGGCCTGGCTGGCCAAATTTAATGCTTTCAGTGTTCACTGTTGTTTATCTCCACATGATTTCTCTCTCTCCCATGTAACTACATGCAGTATAGCTTTTTCCAGATTTCTGTCAGCTGGTTTATACAGGGGAAGTTTTCAGCTCGGCTCCAGCAGGATTTTTCAATGACTTTGCAGTCCAAGTAAGTGGGGACTTCAGCAATAGAGTCTTTCCATCTATTCCTGGTGGGAAACCAAAGGCCTCGGCAATGGCCTACAATATTTTGGAGGCATAAGAGACCCCACTAGCTGACAACTCACTGGAATGTATTCCATCCCTGGCACTGAAAATTTTCTAGGAAAAATCTATGGTTTCTGGGTATGCCATTGTCCAAAAAAGTAGGAGTCCATATGGTTTATTCATATCCTCTTAGATTTTGATTAGGCCTCCCCCAACCTTTCCTTTACTAAATCTCTTCTCCTGACCTTGCTTGAGCCTATCCACCCTGGGTCATCTGTTTGTCTACTTATGTATATACAATACCATCTTCATAAGAGCCCCTCTCATCCTTCCCTTTCTATTCCCTTATGTAAGTTGGAAAAATATTCATTTTTGTTCTAGATTTAAAATAAAAGTTTTCATTTTCCCCATTGTGTACAATATTAGTTGTGGGTTTCATCCATAGCCTTTATTTTATTGATATACTTTCCTTCTGTACTTAACTCACAGAGAGTTTTTCTTTAAAAAGTATGTTGAAATTTGACTATTTTGCTAAAAGCTGCTTTTGTCTTTTGAATCCATAATTTATTGATTTGATTATTAAATTATCATTTCATCTTTAGAATGAATACTACTTGATCATGGTGAAGAATCTTTTGAGTATAGTTGATCTTCATTCCCAGCATTTTGTTGAAGGTTTTTGTAAAAGTGATCATCTGTCATTTTCTGTTTTCTTGTGTCCTTTTCTGACTTTGGTGTCAGGGTAACACTGGCCTTATGGAAGTATTTCTGATTGAGAATTTTGAATAGTTTACCCACAGAGATTTTTAAAATACCTTATATTTAGAATAACTAATGAATGTGTGTCAGGCTGAAAAAGCTAAAAAATGATTAAATTTGACCATTTTGGTAAGTTGTTTATTTCATAAACAATAAAATTTTGTACACTTAGTCCCAATTTTTATTGATTAGGATAAGTTATCTATCAAATAACAAAATCATACAAGAGCAGAATAAAGAAAGTGTTGTGAAATGGGAAAATATACCATTTTGTACATATTACTAAGAGCAGAACCATATTTTTAAAAACTTGTTTTGACCTTAGAAATTTAATAATCTCTAATAATACATCAATGTCATCTTTTTAATTCTAAACTGTGCTTTAATCACAAATTTAATGACAAATTGAGTAACTTTTAATCTGATGTTTTAATGTTTTCCTTTATATTTCAGTTCAGTAGAATATATCATTTCTTTTATATCCATCCAGAACTAGTCCTATGTTAGGAGAAGAGGTTTTTTACCTAATCATATTAGGGTGAATAATGGAAATTGGAAGTATCCCTGTAATGTCCTCCAAAGCTAATGTATGCCTAGATTCCTGTAATTGCTCCCTTCAAGAGTTAGAACCCTGAATTCATATAGGAGTTGGCCATTGACTCCGTCTAGCTACTTTAAGCTGGAGAGGGATGAAGAAAGTTGTTAAAGGTCTTTACTCTGTTGACTTTTAAACCTTGGAAGATAAAGGGGGTAGGTAGATGGAATTTGATTATTGTGTGGATCATTTCAAGGTGGATTAATATAACTTTAAGGTCCTTTAAAGGTTTTTTCTTGTCTGATTGAACACCCAGAAAGTCAGCTGTATCAGTCTTATATTTTTGGCTTTCATGGAACATTTAGAGAAAGCTTAAACAGAACAAAACAATTTAAATAAGTCTTTAGTTTGTTACTCATTTTCTCCAGTAGGTAAAAGCCTAACAGACATAAAAATAAAACTTATGTGTCTTGACCGATCATGTTACAGTTTTTGCAAATGTTCTTATGAGTGGTCAATATCAGTGAACTAAATTTTAAACTTGATACCTGACATGACAACATAAACAAATTTCCAATTTATTAGGAAGAGTTGTGTCTGAATTACATTCAAGCAAGTGTTTATAAAGATAAGTCAGTAACCAAAGACCATGGACAGTAAAATATCTTGTGAACAATTAAGGCAAAAGAGAAAACACAAAACTAAACTCATTCTATGTCAATGCTTTTTACCACAGCCATATTTTAGGTTTTTATATTACGGGATAAATAATAGTGATCCCTATCATGAGTCAGTAAACCTTTTTCATTTATCTCCCATAACCCTTTTATAAGATAGTTTATCCTGTTAGTTTCTGTATCTCTATTTTCAATCAGAACAATATTTTACTTAACAAAGTCCTTATTCATCTAAAAATATGTCCCCTTATTTAACTTTCTTTACTGAAAACATACTTTTATTTATAATTCATAGCTCTTTTTATTTGATGGCCCCTGTTGTAGTTACCTTCATATTGCTGGACAAACAACTAATCAGAAGTAGCTTATGGGAGGAGACAGTTTATTTCAGGCTTAAGGATTCCAGGGACGCCTCATCAATGGCAGAAGAAGCTGGCTCACTTCCATAGATACATAGCAGAGAGACACCATCAAATAGCCAGCTCTAAAACACATGAACAGCCAGAGCTCCAAGGTGCTCTCTGCACACCTTAAGGCTGGATTCAGATCTGCACCCTAGTGACACGCCCCCTGTAGCAGAGATCTACCTGCCATAGGATCAAGTTGCAAACTCAATTTTAATAAAATACCTAATTCTATGAGGCCATATTATTAATATTATCATCATATAATTTAGAACTCATATCTAAATGAAAATCCAGGAATTTGTGCATGACAAAAATTACATATAACATATATTAACTGTTATAAGTATAGGCAAGACATTTCAACAGTCCTGAGATTTGTAACTAAACGGAAATTTATCAGTTTAAGTCATTATAATAAGGATTTAGAAACAATCTAATCTAATCTAAATTTGTGATCTGTTACTGGAAACTGTAAGTTAATTATAAAATCACTATTAAGATTTGGCATTTTTGTTTATCCATGTACCTATCTTTATAGTAAGCATGAACAAGTATTTTTTTTTCTCTGAAAGCCAAAAATACGAGATGATTTATTTTTGAGCAATGTAAACTTATTAACAATTTAGTATCATCTTAAAATACATCCATGTTCATGTGCACATTTTAAAATCAGAACAATTAATAGCCATAGATTTAGTTCTGTAGTTTTTAGACACAAAACACCTAAAAACAGACTATCTGAAACACAGAGACCTATGATAGTGAATGGCCAGCTTTTGACATATGACAAAGAACATGTGATTTCATTAAAGGAAGAGTGATTTCTTCTTTAAAATTTTAGTTATGCTAGAAGTTATGTGTATGTACATATATATAACATGTATACCCTTAGCCACAAAGAAAAATGCATTTTGTAGCTTTTAAATTTGTTGCTTTTCAGTTTAAAAGACAAACTGCTGCCCTGTTTATATGTTCACAGCCCTTCCTGGGTACTAGCAGATTAAGTTCAAATATGAGCCATTCTTTTTGTTTTGTTTTGTTTGACTCTGGACTGTAATGTGGGAGAGGTTTGCATGCTCTGGGGTAAGATATGCACCGTAGAGTCATGGACAATTCATAAGGACATCACTTTGTGCCTTAAAGAACAATGCATGTGGCCACTGCTCATGAGTGACAAGTGTCCCATCCTGGAGGAAAACAGAATCCCCATCTGCTATATAGCTATTGGCCATGTGCATAATTCTCTGTGAAGGTACATGATGTTGGACATTCTGAAGGTGAAATTCAAGAAGCACAACAGAGAAAACAAGTGTAGTCTGGAGCATGGGCTGGAGGTCACTTTTAAAGACCACAGTTTTATAATTGCACTTTGAGTAGAAACAAGTTAAGTAATCCTGGCCACAGATTAGATGTGCACTTGTGTAAGAGAGAGGTAAAGAAGAAAATTGATTCTGGCACAGTGAAGATGTGCTGGTGCATGAGACCCAGTCTATGGGTCCTAATGCGGGAGCTGCCCAGCTCCAAGAGGGTCTAGGGCACGTATTAGGGCAAGGATGTCTTGGATCTGCATACAATGGGGAGGCCATGAGAGGGAAAATCTGAGGGGGAAATGGCAAGTTCTAAGGTCTGGAAATGAATCAACAGGACAGAGGTAAGTGTTATGAACAGCCCAGTAAGTACTTTCAGTCTCCCAGAAATGTGAGTCAGTCACAGGAAAAGGAATTACAAATTAGAGATGAAACATCCTTGAATCTCTATTGGCTTCAGAGCAGTGGGGTCCATATTCACTGCTAGGAAGGAGTTACCTGTCTCAAATTGAGATTTCTTTGAACACTGGTATCCAAGGCTACCAAATTCACCATAAAATGGAGCTAGTGTGAGTTTAGGAAAAGTCTCATCAAGAGGCAAAAGGAGGAAAAAATGGGAAACATTCACACTGCAAAAGATGGCATTTTACAAAGCAAAGAAATATTCAACCAATACAATATTTAAAACACCCAGGGCAAACATCAAACTCTAATTCCAAGTCCAACTCTAGTTAGTGACAAATCCCCAAGTCAGATAATTCTAACCAGCAACAAGTCTCTGGAATTCCAATTCCGCCCCTCCAGCTAGGCTACTCACAATCCTGGAAAACTTCATCCGGGGCCAGCAGCTTTCCTCAGCAGCCATCACGTAGTGCCAGCATCTCCACTGAATCTCCACTGCAACCTACGGTCCATCCTTATGGTCCCACGGGATCTCCATGAAGGCATCCTGCAAACCTGCTTCACACTGCTCATGGCCATTTCCAAAACACTAGACCGTGTTGCAAACTCCATGATCCTCTCTTTCCTGCATGTCTTATACTCCACAATACCAGATAGAGTGCCAATTTGCTAATCCAGGGGGGAACAAAGCAGTCTTTGAAGAACAGGACACTCCTTTGAGCATTTAGTCCAATTCAAAAGAGTCTACATTCTTCCTGTTGCCCCAGTGCAGATCAGTTGGCCCAATCTAAATGGTTTTAATCTCTCCAACAATTTGCAGGTGAATGGGCAGCAGTTTAGGCCCAAAGATTTCATTTTTTCTGTGCCATATCCCTCTGCTCACACTAGTCCATTTCTATGCAATGCAACCCTGCACAACTTTTCAGGACAGAGCCATAACAGCAAGCCTCTTAAACTGCTTCTAGCCTAGTCCAAACAAAGCTCTTTTTCACCCTCATAAGACAAACCTTACAGTCCATAGCTCTCATGCATTCAGGTCTTTCACCTCTGACCAGAATAGTCCATCAAGCTGTACTTACAGCACTGCAAGGCATCTCTTAGGCCAAGGTTTCAAATCCTTCTACATTCCTCTTGAAAATCAGCAACAAAATGTCATAGCCACAGTCAGGTGTCTAGCAGCAATCCCACTCCTCAGTACCACTTTACTATTGCAGTCAGGTTCACATTGCTGGCAGAAATCACCTGACCAAGAGCAGCTTATAGGAAAAAAGAGGTCTATTTTGGCTTACAGGCTCAAGGGAGAAGCTCCATGATAGCAGGGGAAAATGATGGCATGAGCAGAGGGTGGACGTCACCCCCCAGCCAACATAAGAGGACAACAGCAGCAGGATAGTGTGCCAAACGCTGACAAGGGGAAGCTGGCTATAAAATCCATAAACCCACCCCCAACAATACACAACCTCCAGGAGGCTTTAATTTCCAATTGCCAGCAGCTGGGGAGTCTATATTCAGAACATTAATGTTTGTGGGGGAACACGTGAATCAAATCACTACACTGCTAACCTGGAGTAGTGTGTACAGCAAGGCGCTGGGGTGGATATGGCCTTCCCGTCCTTAGCCCAGAGGAGTATGCTGAATTACCATACCAGGTGGCAGTCCCAGAGTCCCCTGGTTTGCTTGGCCGTGTAAGGGGTTGGGTACAAAGTTATGTGACTTTAAGTGACCAGCCAGCTTCCTATCCTTCCTGCCATGCCTTTTCTACCAACATGGAGTGTGAGCCATATGAAACCTTTCCTATCTTAAGAAGTTTCCTTTAGGGTAGTTGTTCACAACAGTAAGTAAAAGAAGACAATGACTATGTGTCCCTGGAGGAATTCTTTGTCCTGGAACATGAGAAGCTGAAAATAGACATCAGTAGGTGGCCCCCTATTGCTTAGACCTGTGCCTTTAACATTACTAGTAGTATTTTGTTGGTTTCTAGTGTGTGTGCGCGTGCATGTGTGTGTGTGTCTTTTATTTATTTATTTATTTAATACTGTAATTCTTTAGATCCTAAGGGATTTTTTTCTAATAAGATGCTTTGATTCTTAGACTTGTATGAGTATGTGGGGAGATTTTTTTTTTTTTTTTTTTGTAAAACATAAGGCTTAGGGCTGGAGAGATGGCTTAGGGGTTAAGGCTCCTGCCTCCTAAGCCTAAGAACGCTGGTTCCAATCTCCAGCAGTTCCAATCTCCAGGTCCCACGTTTAGCCAGATGCAGTGACGCAAGGGCGCAATGCCGCACTTGACCACAAGGGGGCGCACACATCTGGATTTCGTTCACAGCAGCTGAGAGACTGCTGGTGCGCCCATCTCTGTCTCCCTCTCTCTCTTTCTTTCTCTCTTCCTCTGTCTCTTTCTCAAAAAAGAAAAAAACATAAGGCTTATAAAAATGTATCATGGTTAGAGGTGATTTTAAGCTTACAACTTATCTTTGTTCCCCCATCTGTACAATTTACTACATTTTTTTAATTTTTTCATGTTGCCATTAATACCTTTTTTTATTTTACATATCTGATAGCAAGTTAATGAAATTATTAGTATATGTTTTTTTTAACCCTTCATGATAATGATAAGTGTTTATACACTGCCATTTCAGAATCAGAGTATTATGAATTTGGCTTTTACTTTTGCAGTGAGCTTTATGGTTTCAGATGTTTCAATGTTGTTCATTCATATCTTTCCATTTCAGTTTGGAGAATTCCCTTAATACTTTTTTTTTTAAGAATGCAGATCTGGAGGTTTTGAAGTCCTTCAGGTTTTGGTAATCTGATGGTATCTTTTCTAAAGTACAGCTTTACTTGGTATGATTTTCTTGGTTGGCAGGTTTATATTTGCTTGATCTTTCTTGAGCACTTTAACGGACCCAACTTTCTCCTGGTACATAGAATTTCTGCTGAGAGATCTACAAGTAGGTACATGGACATTCTCTCACTTGCTATTTGAAATTTTTTGGCTTTTTAATTTATTTTTTTATTTAATTTAACTTTACAATCATGCTGGTGCCTCTGGTAGCCTCCTCCCTGTCCTCCCCCCCTCCGAAAGGACCCTCCTCATTGGGAAATGTGGGTCATGTTATTATGGGGGTAGCCAACAGTTATGGGGGAGAGGCAAAGTCTCTGTGCATAATGACCCAACTTGTAGCTCTAACATTCTTTCTGCCCCCTCTTCCACAAATTTGCCTGAGCCACATTGGATTCATTTTAGTTCTACTTCAGTGATGAGGTCTTGGGAGCCTCTGTGTCTCTGGATATCTGGCTTAGTAGGGGGTTGAATGTTCTCTGTGTTTATCTCCTTCAGCCTTGTTCTGGTGTCAGGTTCACCAAAAAGCCACACTCTTGCCCAATTCACCCATTACTGTATGGTTTCAGCTGGGGCCCTGGTATGGTGCCATAGGCTGATCCTCATTTCAGGTTCATCATCCATCTGAAAAAGAGAAGCAAATTCTCCAAAGGAGAGAGAAGTCCAGTACTAGATAGATGGGATAGCCATTGTTATTTTAGAGAGAATTTTATATACATAGCCCACTTATAGCCCATAATTGGTGGGAGCTTCATACTGGAGAATAGGTTCCTTTTTTATACATGGTTTTGACTTGTTTACCAGTTCCAGCTATGAGTTCCATTACATTGAGTGTATCTGTTAGCCAAATCAAGTACAGTTGGTTACCCATAATGGCTGTGTGCCACTATTGTACTTGTGTGAGCATCACGTCAGGTTGTTTACTACTGAGTAGCTTAGACTGCAAGTTGTTTGGACAGATGTCATTCTCCACCAGTCACTTATGTAGCACCCTCTGGCACTAGACGTGCTAACTGTCTGGGGACTGACCCTCTTCCAGATTCCAACCAGGTCACTCCATGTTCCATCTCCACAGCATATGGTGTCTTTGGTAGTAGAGTCTTACCATTAACCTTTGGTGGGTCATCAAGAACTCTGACAGAAATCTGCCTTCTTTTGGGAAACCTTGTAGGTCTCTCTCTGATCAACAGTTCATTGTGTAAGTTAACCAAATGCTGGTACTGGGAGTTACAAGTCAGCGCCAAGGAAGATGAAGGAAGAAGAAGATAGGTAATATAAAAGAGAAAGAGAGCATAGGGAGAAGAAGGAGACAGAGAGAGAAAGAAACAGGAAAAGATTAAGGTTAGTCTTCATGATGTCCTCTCCAGGTCCCTGTAGTTCAGGTGTTCCCTCTCTCTACGGGCCTGCTGAATGATTGATGTTTTAGTCTGTTATTCAGAATATAGGATTTTGTGTACTATTTACATTTGGTTCCCTATTTGTGTCCTCCCACCTGTACTCTCCCACCCAAAGCCTAAACAATAAATCGTCAAACAACCCACTCACAAAATGGGGCAGAGAACTGCATAGGGAGTTCTCAGAGGAAGAAATTCAAATGGCAAACACACACTTAAGAAAATGTTCAACCTCCCTAATCATCAAGGAAATTCAAATTAAAACATCTATGAGATTCCATCTTACCCCAGTAAGGATAGCTAACAATAACAACAATAATAACAATGATAATAATAATAAACTAATGAAAACAAATGCTGGCAAGGCTCTGGAGGAATAGGAACCCTCTTTCACTGTTGGTGGGAATGTTAAATGGTTCAACCATTATGGAAAACTATATGGAGACTCCTGAAAAGGATGACCATAGACCTACCAACAGATCCAGTTATTCCCTTATTGGGCATTTACCCTAAAAGCTCCAAGCCCCAGATCAGAGAGATTTGCTCAATCATGTTTATAGTTGCTCAATTTTTTGGCTTTTCAAAATAAAATCTTCCCTTCTTTTTTGGTAGTTTCCAAGTAATAGGTCTTGGTGTGGTCTTATTTACATTTAATCTACAGAACTTTTATGTTCCTACGCCTGGCACTTTACAGAATTAATGTCAGACCCAATACTGAAACTTAAGAGTGTTCATTCACCTATATTTACATATGCTTATTGGATATATACTTTATAACAAGCTTTTTACTTTTAAAAAATATATTCAAAATACAATTCTTTTTTCGCATGCATAGCTATCAAAGATGTTCTCTATTGTGTAGCCTGTATCTTCACATGGATTATCATGCCCTTTGCTATGCAGAAACTTTTTAATGGTATGCAAGCTCATCAGTCAGTTCTTGGTATTTTCTAAGCTATTTGAGATCTTTTCAGAAAATTCTTGCCCCTGTTTATATATTGAAGTGTTTTCTCAATGCTTTCCTTTAAATATTTACCATTCAGGATCTATATTAAGCTTTTTGATTCATTTTAAATTTATTTTTGTACAGAATATGAAATAAAAATTTACTCTCATTCTATAATTTGGTTTTAGTTTCTCAGAACCATTTGTTGAAGAATTTGTCTTCTCTCCAATGTATCTGTTTTGGTGTCTTTTCCAAAACTCGGGTAGCTGTAGCTCCATGGGTTTATATCTGGGTCTGTTTTTCCATCAATCTACATCTCTGTTTTCTGCCAGTGTCATGGTATGACACTATGAATCAATAGTATTATGTGATACTCAGATACTGTAATATCTCCAGCATTGTTCTATTTGCAAGAAATTACCCTGGATATTTGTGATCTTTTGACCTTCTGCAGGAAATTTATGG
Organism: Orientallactaga sibirica; assembly: GCA_036365145.1. Lineage (NCBI taxonomy): Eukaryota > Metazoa > Chordata > Mammalia > Rodentia > Dipodidae > Orientallactaga > Orientallactaga sibirica. Next base: position 99,601,520 of record JAEOAD010000001.1, on the reverse strand, counting down.
AAGAATTATTGTTTCTGTTGTGAAGAATGCTATGAGAATTTTCACAAGTATTATACTGAGATATATATATATATATATATATATATATATATATATATATATATATATATGATGATGTTATATACCCCTTTCATGATATTAATTTGGCAATCTATCAACAAGGATTACTTTGTCTTCTGAGGTTTATTTCAATTTATTTCTTTATTTCTTAACATTTATATTTTAGTGGTCTTTGAATTCATTGATTAGGTTTATACCAAAATATATATTTTGTTGAGGAAATTGTGAATGGGATTATTTCTGTGATTTCTTTGCTGACAAAATTATTATGGATATAAATATAAGCTACCGAATTTTGCACATGATCTTGTATCCTGATACTTGCTGAAAGTGTTTATGAGGTCTAAGAATGTTCTGGCAGAGTCTCTAGGGTCCTTGATACACAGGACCCATATTTTCTCTTTCTTATTACTCTGACTGAAAAAGGACTATACTGAATGAATACAAATTCACCTTTGTCTCCTACTTGATTTTTATCAAAATGTTTTGAGTTTTACCACACTTAGTATAACGTTGGAAATATGGTTTACACATATAATCTTTAATTTGAGCTATGTCCCTTTGGTTCCTATTCTTTCAGAGTTTTTATTATAAAGAGATGTTGGACATTTTAAAATCGTTGCTGAACAAGAAAAATGATTCTTTGCCACTGTTCCTTACTTTGATGATATGATAGATCAACTTTATTGATTTTGGGTATATCTCTGCATCACTAGAATGAAGCCCTCTCAGTCATAGTGAATGATCTTTTTGATGTCTTTTACTGGTATTTTATTGACAATTTTTCCTTCTATATTATTCTGGGACCTATTATTATTTTTGTTGTTGTTGCATCTTCATGGGGGTTTTGTTTTCTGGACAGTAGTTACTTCATAAAACTTTTTTCTGTGTGACCTATTTAACCTTTCTATTTTATGAAATATTTTGATGGACATTAGTATTAGTTCTTTAAGTGCTAATGAAACTCAGCTATGGATCCATTTGGACCTGGATTTTCTTAGTTGTTTGACTTTTTATTACTTCTTGACTCTCCTCCCTAAAGGTGTGTTTAACTTCTTTATAGTCTATTGGTTTAATTTTGATATATCATGTGTGCAGGAATCTATTTCCTTTTATATTTCCAATTTATTAGACTAGAGATTTTTAAAGTATTCCCTATGATATTTTAAAATTTATATGTATCTGTAGCAATGTCTCCCTTTTCATCTCAAAATTTATTAACTTGATCATATGTCTCCTTTGGTTTAGTTTGGTTCTTTGTCAATCTTTCTTATCTTTTAAAAGAACTAATTTCGTTTTAATTATTTTTAAATTGTTTTTCTTATTTCTATTTCATTATCATTGTCCTTAATCTTTATGATTTTTTCTACCTACTTTGTAAAGTTGGTTTGTTCTTGGTTTTCTAACCCTTAAGGTATATTATTAAGTTATTTATTTGAGTTGCTCCTCATATCCTAATGTAGGAATTTATGGGCTATACATTTCTCTGTTAGAATAACATTTGTCATAGCTCTCAAATGTTGTGTTGTCATTTTCATTCAGTTTTAGGATTTTTAATTTTTTAAAAAAATTTTCTTCTGATTACTTAAATGCCTTTATTGATTCAATAGTATATGTTCAATTGCTGTTGGTTTGTATATTTTCATAGAACTTCTGGCTATGAATATCTATTTTTTATTATTTAATTATTAATCATTCAATTTTCCAATATATATTAAGACTGCTTTATGTCCTAAAATATGGTGTATTTTGAAGAAAGTTTTATAGGATGCTAAAAACAATGTGTATTTGGCAATTTGATAGCATTTTTTTGTCTATGTCTGTTTAACCCATTTAATATAAAAATTTCATTCTATTCAGATGTTTCTTTTTTTAAATTTTTTATCTACTTTACCTGTTGGTGAGAATGAGGTATTAAAGTCATACCCCAATACTATTTTGAACTCTGTATGTGCTTTTGAACCCACTTGTGTTGGCTTTATGACATAGCATATGTATACTACTTAAAATTGTTAAAGTCTATTGATGGATTATTCCCTTAATTGGTATAAAATTACCTTCTTTATCTGATGTGGTTTATTTCAGTTAGAAGTTTACTTCTTCAATACACCTGCTTACTCTTATATTCCATTTGTTTGGAACCTCTTTTTTCCTCCTATTACCTGAGGAGCATACTTTTCTTAGCCATAGAATTGTGCTCATGCAGGTAACAAAGAGATGAGTTCTAGTTTTTTTTTTTTTTTTTTTTTTGTTTGTTTGTTTGTTTGTTTTGAGGTAGGGTCTCCAAGTTCTAGTTTTCAAATGCAATCTGCTAATTTGTGTATTTTGATTAAGGAATTGAAACTTTTAAGGTTCAGAGTTATCACTGAAAGGTTTATATTAGCTTCTGCCATTTTGTCTTTATAATAATTGGTAATTTTATAATACTCATTTATTTATGTTATGTTAAAGTACAGTTTGTTCTTGTAGATGAATTTATTAATGTCACTTTTATTGGAATCAATTAGTTGAAATTAATAATTTTTGGACATGTCATTTCTCATGTCTTTTGTGTTTCAGTGTTATTGTGTTATTACTTATGTGTCTGTGATTATGTCATTTGTTCTATTTTTTATTTTTTTTAATTTGAGAGAAAGAGAAAGAAAAAGAGAGAGAGGAGAGAGAAACACAGAGAGAGGATAGGTGATCCAGAACCTCCAGCTGCTCCAAAGAACTCCAGATGCATGAGCCACCTTGTGCATCAGGCTTCCATGGATCATGAGGAATCAAACCTAGGTCCTTTGGCTTTGCAGGCAAGTGCAAAGCCATTTCTCCAGGCCATCTTTATTTTTAATTTAACCATATTATTTCAGTTGCAATATTTGTAATTTCAAGAGGGTATGTGTTATAGTATGCTTGAGATGTCATTTCTCCCCAATGAATGGATGTGAAGCCCAGTTGTGAAACCCACAGCCTACCAACTCATGGAGATAGAATAGACACCATCTCTAACACTAAACTGAAAGTAGAATAGTAACTGCAGAATCAGTTATAGCTGGGGAAGTCCACTAAGAAAATAGTCAAATAAAATAATTTCCCTCTTCTCCAATAACTTCACAGCAATAAAAGGACATAGGTCATATAGTATGAAGTAAAATATTAATGCCTAAAGACAGAAATGAAGATAAAATAAATATAAAAATATAAAAAATATATATAAACAACCTGAGGCACTTTCCTTTAAAGCCTAAGGACCCTAGTTTGATTCCCCAGTACCCACCTAAAGCCAGGTGCAAAAGATGGTGAATTCATCTGAAGTTCATTTGCAGTGGCTAGAGGCCCAGGAGGCCCATTATCTCTGTCTCTCTCTCTCTCTTTTTTTCTCTCTCTCTCTCTCACACACACACACTCTCTCAAATATATGAATAAACAAACAAATGTAAAAGTAAATAAATATAGTATGTCTAGTGAATAATAGTAGAGAATAGAGAAAATATACAAGGTGAAAGAAAATGTGAAGAATGAAAAATGAAAAAAAAAATGTAGGGGAAATAATTTGCCAGTTCAGTTCAAAGTAGAATGAAGATAGAAAGAGAAAAAAAAAAAAATCAGTTAGACAATAAAAAGCAATTCCAGCCTTCAAAGGCTGAGACAGGGAAACTCATAGCTAAGGCAAACCTGCATGCTATCGGAAGGGCTATTTCAAGAAATGGAAAGAAAAATCAAGTAAAAGGACAGAACAGGATAAAGCTGATCCACAAAGTAGGCACGGGATAAAGAGACTGTAACAGTAAAGAGAACATAAGAAAAAAAAAAATTCTAGTAAGTATTTGACATGCTAGGACTGATTTACTTGGTCTGACTTAAACAGTCCCTGTGAAAGTTCTACTTTCAGAGAAAGAATAAATGTCAAAAAAGTGTGTGTGGTCAGAATGGGATGTGGCTAATGGAATAAATATTAAAATAAAATAATTAAAATGAAAATAACAAGAACAATAGAAAAATATTTTTAAAATAATAAAGAGTACTTCTTTTCCATCCTCCAGGGACATCACCTATGTAAGGGTTACAAAGGCTGTGGCTACAGCATCTTACTTTGCCTTCTCTGACTATTTGAGTTGAAATCTTATGACAAGAACAGAACTCTTGGTTGTGTTTCCCTTTCTGTGATTATCTTCATACTATTTGCCCTCAAGGAAAAGAGTTGGTTGGTAAGCCTAGCAGTGATTACCATGAGTATAGGTGGGCTGTCTCTTTATGTACTAGATACAGCTGTTAGCAAGCTTTCTACTGGTGTGTTTTAGACCCTGCCACCTTTAACCATTTGTCACTGTCCTTACTCTTCCATGGAGCTGGTAAACCTTACAATATTTTATCATTTAAACCAGATTCATACCTTGTGGAACACACTAGAGTTCTGACTCGAAGATTTTTCTCTCTTTCGATCACAGTATTCTTCAGGCCAGTTCCCAGTGTATAGTGTCAGGGGATACAACCTGGTGTTGCATGAACATTTTCCTGGAAAGATATAAGTGAAGTTCTGCTCCCCTCAGAGAAGGTGCACTTAATAGCCCAAAATATGATTCTACCAAAGTGCTCACACACAGAGTATGAATAACAAGTTACTTAGCCGATTTTCCCCTTTGGGTTCCGTAACAGACAGCTTCAGGTTCGCTGAGATGAACTTCCAGACCAGGCACAGTTTTGGAGGAAGGGATTTATTTATTGAAGCTTACAGATCCAGGGGAAATTCCATAATGGCAGAAGAAGCTGGTCTGTTTTCACAGGACAGCAAGACCATAGCCAAAAGCCTCGACTCAGGAACTCCAGCTAGACACACTTTGCATATCTTTAGATTGAAATCTTAAACCCACCAACTCACCTTAAGATCCGCTCAGTGACACTGCCTCCAGCAAGCTGGGTGCAGATGCAAACTATAAACTAACAAAACACTGAATATATTCGGGGCCATCTATTCAAACTACCACAGGTTCCTTGTCCATCTGAAAAAGATAAGCAAATTCTCCAATGGAGAGAGAAGTTCGTAGTAGATATATGGGATGACCATAGATATTTTAAAGGGAATTTTATGTGCATAGGTCCTCTTCTTGCCCACATTTGGTGGTGTCTTGATCTTGGAGACTGAGCTCATTTTTCTACGTAGTTTTGATTTATTTCCCAGTTCCAGCAATGAGTTACATTCCACTGAGTGGATCTATTAGCCAAATCAAGAGCATTTGGTTACCCACCTTGTCTGTGTGCCACTACTGCACTTATTGGAGCATTACGTCAGGTTGTTCCTGCTGAACCAACCTGAAGGGAAAATCAGCCAATCACACCTCACCAGAGCTCCAGCTGAAACGATATAGTAATGCAGGGGAAGGCAAGAGTACAGCATTATTGGTGATCATGACACCAGAAAAAGGCTGAAGGAGATAAACACAGAGAACATCCAACTCCTACTAAGCCAGATATCCAGAGACACAGAGGCTCCCAAAACCTCATCATTGAAGTAGAGCTAAAATGACCCCAATGTGACTCGGGGAAATTTGCGGAAGAGGGGGCAGAAAGAATGTAGAGCCACAAGTTGGGGCATTATGCACAGAGACTTGGCCTATCCCCCATAACTCTTGACTACCCCCACAATGTGTGAACCACATTCCCCATTGATGAGGGTTCCTTTGGAAGAGGGAGGACAGGGAGGAGATTAATGGAGTCACCACTATGAATGTAAAATTAGAATAATATAAATAAAAAATAAATTTAAAAAAAGAAGTTACTTAGTAGATCGTGGGTAACCTCAAAACAATCCTATCACAAGAAAGTCTCATTATAGCACAGATGACAACCTTCCCATAGCTACGTAGAAGGAGTGCCCTCCCTTCATTTAGTATTCCACACACTATATTCTGTAGTCCCTCCCAAGACCATGAGATCTTATACACTGTGGGAGGAATTAAATACATTTGGCTGGAAGGTACAAGACTAAGATGCTGAGATCATCTTCCTAAGAGAAAACAACTCCAACCTTGTCTTGAGGGACACAGCTGCTTCTGATGAAGACAGCAATGGCTGACAAGCAAGGAGGACAGTGCTCTAAAATATCCTCCACTCTCCCCCACCTCCTCCATTATCTCCCCCTCCCTTTCTCTAATGATCTCTGAGTCTGGAAGGGTCACTAGAGACATCAGGTTATTTTCTTATGTAAGGTCAAACACTAGGCCACTATGCCACAACACTCACTTATTCTTCAGCAGACTAACTAAATGTAAGTTTCTATTCACTAGAAAATAAGCTTATCTGAGCCAGGCATGGTGGCGCATGCCTTTAATCCCAGCACTCGGGAGGCAGAGGCAGGAGGATCACCATGAGTTCGAGGCCACACTGAGACTACATAGTGAATTCCAGGTCAGCCTGGACTAGAGTGAGACCCTACCTCAAAAAACCAAAAAAAAAAATAAAATAAAAAGCTTATCTGTCCAAGACTGCAACAAATGAAAAGGAATCTTTGGGAATAAAAGCAAATGTTTATTTAGAGTTGGACATGGTGGCACACACCTTCAATCCCAGCACTTGGGAGGCAGAGGTAGGAGGATCACAGTGAGTTCACCCTGAGACCCTATGAATTACAGGTCAGCCTGGACTAGAATGAAACCCTATATCAAAAAAAAAAAAAAAAAAGAAAAGAAAAGAAAAAAGAAAGAAAGAAAGAAAGAAAGAAAGAAAGAAAGAAAAAAAGAAAGAAAAGAAAAAGAAAAAAAGACAATTTGACAAACATTTCGCATTTACTTAACAAAATAGTAATTGCTTCCTTAATGGGCTAATGATACAGAATTTTGTCTGTACAATACCAGGTGAAATTCCTCCTGTGGAGCATGCCATAAATTGATGAAGAAAGCCCTTTGTTGTACCCAAAAGAGTCATGCCACTGATACCCTATTGGACACACCTTCTCTGGTATACTTGTCAGCTTTACATTACCTGGATGAACTTCCAAACTAGGCACAGTTTATTCGAGGAATGGGATTTATTGAAGTTTACAGATAAAGCGGAAGTTCCATAATAGTGGAAGAAGCTAAACCAAGACCAGGTGAGCAAGACACAGTCATGTTTTCAATTCAGGGAAGAAATAAATCATGACCTTAAAAAGCAGGATAATTTCTTTTAGTCAACTCCTTTCATAAGAGTTTGCATTTTTTTAGGGGATAGAGACAGGGCTTATTTCCAGTTTACAAATTCCAGGTAAGCTTAATTATGGTAGAAGAAGCTGATTTACTTCACCATACACCCATAGCAGAGAGATAACAGCCAGCACCTGCCAGCATAAGCTGACTCCAAATACATACCTGAGAGCTAGATTCAAGATCTGTTCCAGTAACATACCTCTTCCAGCAGGGCATTGCCTGCTGGAGACTTAAGTAGGAAGCTTAATCCTAATCAAAAATATATGATGCTAAGAAGGACAAACATTTACATTCAAACCACCAAATTACACCCCAACCTCCATAGACTCATGACCATCTATCTCACAATGCCAAAATATACTCAGTCCAACTCCAAAAATCCCGAGTCTTTGCCAGTGTTAACACTGTTCAAAAGCCCAAAGTCTCATCTTAGACTTAAGACTGTTTCTTATCTGGGAGCCCTGAAAAATCAAAACACAGCTTATATATTTCCAACACATAATGGTACAATATAAATATTTCCATTACAAAAAGAAGGCATCACAAGGAGAGACTGGACCAATATAAAAACAATAACTAGCAGGACAAAAGTCAAACATCTGCACTTCCAAATCCAACATCTGTAATTAGCATTGAAGTCTGTGGGTTTCCAATTCCTTCCCTCCAGCTAGGCTGCTCACAGCCCAGGGAAAACACCATCCTATGTCTACAGCTCTCCTTGGCAGCTGTTCCACAGTGCTTATACTAAACCTTTGGGACTCGATTGAAACCAACAGCTTCATAGCTTTATAGAATGCCTTTACAAGGTCCCCATATTGGAATTTCAACCCTGCTGCATATTTCTGCATTGCAGTGGCTCCTGGAATCTTATCCACTTCATTGCATTTTTTAATGTTGGAGTGGGTAGGATAAAGCCTAAGCTTAAAGAATTTGCAATTTTTACCATTAAATCTTTTCTCAGACATACTTTTCACCATTTCCATGTAAAGTAGTTGGGCCAGCCTTAATCATGGTAATATCTTCTTAACAAATCAGCTTCAGGCCAGTAATTTTAAACTTGCCTGAGTCTTTCCAAATTTAAACCTTACATTTCTCAGTTCCATATCTTTAGCCAGGCACATCAGTCCATTACAAATTTAACCTTGATCCAACTCCCTGGGCATGGGCAGCAGAACACGGTGAGCCCTTATGCCAATAATTTATTTTCAAAAAAGTTCTCTGTGGTCTTTCCAGGTCAGGGTAGTCTTGAATGCACAGTAATCTCCTACCTCTGCCTTCCAAGTACCGGGATTAAAGGCATGTGCCTGGTGTAATGGGACCGTTTTACAGAAAGAGTCTAGTATCTCTGAAGATCTGCCATCATGCCTCCCAAGATAGTGTCATCTGGTCTCTGGAGTCAGCAGCTGAAGGGATACTAAAAACTAAATAAATGTTAGCAAGGTCTAATACAGTATGGAAAAGGTCCATCACTTTTTTTTCCATCACAATTGTTTCCTTGGTTTGAATGGAAGGCCTTATTTCATTGCCCTCTTTATAACTCCTAATCAGAATTATTTTATGAGCCATCACACTTCACGTTCTTGGGATGCTTCTGTAGGGCTGCCATGCATCTCCCCATTCAAGATGTGGTGATTGTGGTGGACCCATGAAACACCACCAAGTCCAGAGCCAAATGAGTGTGAGACCATCTTCTCCCCTGTGGCATCTGCTGCTCACACAGCCCACGTCCTTGTACCTACAGAGGACACGAGATAAACTTTGGGAAAGGTGACCCCCTTTATCTATGAGGTGCCAGTGAGCAGCTACAAGATAAATGGAATTCAGTGTCATTTGTTGAGCTTGTGCTTTCTTCTTTTCTGGAGGTAGCAGTACTTAGAATAATTAATAATAATAATAATCTGCAAATCACCCTCTGACCAGGTGGCTTCAGGGGCAGCAATGACGTCCATGGATAAGATGAAGAGGAAGGCTTGGGACCTTCAAGGCAAGAAGAAGAAGCTGCTGAAACAGCTGGAGGTTCTGCTACTGGAGTTGTCCCTGCTACACATGTCTCAAGTGACCAGCTACACGCAGAAGATCTTCAGGATCCAAGCTTTCCGTGTTGTCAGAAAGAAGTACAAGCCTCCGGACCACCCTCCCATGAAGTAAGAGAGGTGAAGGTCCAAGAAGCCCCAGTGGAACTGTTGTGCCTCTGCGCTTGTGCCTCCATTGTTTGAGCTGTGCATCACCACATTAAGCAAGCAAAAAGCATAAACAAAGAAACAAACAAAAAAATAAGAAACCTGGAGATAAGTAATTAAATAATTAATGAATAATATGATAAATGAATCATAGGTACTTTGACCATTGCTTGTATTAACAATTCCTAAGGGAAAGCACTGAATGCAGCATTGATATTTTTCCTTATTTCTTTCTAGGACTTATTTTCCCAATGATCAAATTTCCAATGTAAACTATGACCTCATTTGGAGCAGGGAATATAAACTCTTTAATGCCATGAAAAAGCCATGGCCTGGACATGAATCATTAAGTTTACTTTCTTCTGAAAGATAAGTGGTCCTTTCCACCAGCAAAGCTCTTGAGTAGGTGCATGCCTTCACAATTTCAATGTGTCTCTGCATAGCATCCAAGAGTGCAATGAATGATCCTTCACATAGACTATAGAAGCTACTTTCCTCACATTTCCTCTTACTGTCTCAAATCCTCTTTTGAATAATGCCCATTCCACAAGAGACTGCTGAGTTTTGAAAACAAAAGAATTTGTGCAGATTCAGGTTCTGCCTTAATATAGTTAGGACTCACGTGCCAATGCTCCTTCATCTTTAGTTTCCCAAAATACTCTTTTCCTTTCACTTAATAAAGGGAGAAAAGTGGTTTTGTAGAACAGTCATTACTGCTATTAGAAATCAGCTTTTAAAGTTAAAAATAATGATGCCATGAGAGCTGGGTGTCTTACCAGGTTGGATAAAACCTTAAGATATATCACCAGAGAGAACAATGGCACATTGTGTCGTGGGCTGAATCAGCCCCTTTCCCCTGCATTCACTTCATACATCTATTATGATGGAAATGGCTGCAGATGAGCGCAATTGAGTCCCTGCTTGAAAAGCTATTTCATAACTGCTTTTAATCTATTTAAAAGTATAACCTCCAGATAAGTTTCTCAATCTATCTTCTATATAGAAATACAAATTATTAATAAGAAAAGAACTACCAATCCCATATTCCTCTGTCACCTGAAATCAAGAAATCATGATTTTTTTTCTTGGATGTTTAATCAAAGGGATGTGTAATTTTAAAAATACACCACTACCTTTTATAATTCTTGCTGAAAAAAAATCCAAAAGCTGCACATTTATGGCTTTACAATCAAATGTGCAAATGATATGCTTAACAGAACAGTAAAATATCTTTAATTCAGTTGCAATCCATTTCCTTTTAAATATATATGAAAAGAAACTTTAATAGTGGCTACCTTTAATGTATTCACCATGAAGAATGGAAGTCTGCAGTAATGTGATTTAAAAATCTAATAATGCCTGCAAATTTCAGAGGATGGCTTGAAGAGAGCAAAATCTTATATAACAGAGACAATGGGTAGTGCTTTCCCTGAAAATGCTTAATAGATCATTAGCCTTTATTACAACATTTGTTCTCTTTCTGGTAACTTATGCTTCTTCTCAAAGAAATCAACATAAATTATTACTAAAAGATTCATTAATTTAGTTTACTTCTGTGTATTAGTTTGCAACCAACTAGGACCATGGATACCTATGTGAGACTCATTTTCTATGGGAACTTTTTCTCTTTGCTTTACTGAGCTGTTATTTGAGAAGTCCATTGATCTAGTGATATGTTAGGATATGTACCGGAAGACTTGAGACCACCAAACCATACAACTACCTTGTTGCAGCCTCTAAAATACACATTTCAAGTAACAAAGCTCTCTTTTGTCTTTGGGACAGTAAATAGTTCATCCAAAACACCCTGAGGACAGGGAAACTGTCAAGTAGTCATTTGTCAATGAGATCTATCAGGTAACAGAAACCTGAGTATATCTTAAGTTTACATGTAGTTTGAATATCTTCACCTCTAATGTATGTATTCATCTATTAATTGAAAGTATTTAACTGTGTAATATTGTTGCTGATGAGATTTTTGAATAAAAAATGCTAAATGAAGACATGGCCTTACTTTCATGAAGAAATCATCAATACTCATGCTCTTGCCCTGATAATTAAATCCTAATCTAGAATATTTGTGATAGTTATCATTTCTCCATTAAACTTGCCTAGGACTCTGTGCTTAGCTCCTGATATCAAAGGCTAAATTATCGTGATCCTTCCATTAACACTGCATTTCCTTAATGCCCCAAGCTTGAGCCCTATAACTGACTGTTCATGAGTCATTACCACTGAGTATGAGATACAGTGCAAGACACATGACCCTGTTTCATTTTATCAGGGTCTCAATTTAAATAATTACCCACTGCACAAGTAAGAGTAGTGAGGTTACCACTATTGCTAAAGGCTACATGTGATTTTCACACAAGCACATTTTGGCTACTCTTGTTAAAAAGTTCTGTATATTCCATTGAAATGATTAGCATGGGGTAGAACAAACATATAGAGACTACATAAAGAAGTATTTAATAGCACATGGGTATATTTAAATTGCAGTATCTTGGTTCAAATTGTTCATAGTGGTTTCATGACAGTCTTTTGCTTATTTAGAGAAGCCAATTTCCAGAATGATTTCAAAATGAATGGACAGATAACATGAAATAAGACATATAGGATAGGGCTACACACACACATATTTTATATATATATATTTATATATATATATATATATTTTTTTTCCTGGAAGGACAGTTCTCAGGAGTGTTTAAAGGGTTATAGAAATGAAAACAGAGGATTCCATGGAACATGTACAATACAATACACTGCTGTGCATTTCTGAATAAAAATAAAAGAGCATGAACACTCACTTTGTAACCTTAAATTGTTGATATGTTACTAATTTAATTTTGGTGTTGTTAGATGTACCAGAATCCTTGGCAGTGCTCATAAGCATAATTGATGGTAGTTCCTAAGTAAATTGTCAGATACTGGTTAGTAGCAAATAATGTATTTTTCCATTACATGGAGTAGTTATGTTAATTTTTCTTTTCTTTTTTTAGAGAAAGCAGGGTATCATAACAGATGACATGTAATCACTCTAACTAGTAAAATGAAAGCTATTTGAAGGCATGCTAATTTTCACTGTGCATGGAAGGGAGTGGTATTCCTAAGTCTTGATTTCTGGGTCATTTAGTTCATAAATATTTTATGAACTTTGAAATTTTTGAAAAAAAGTCTTACTTGAACCTCCTAATATTGATAACCTTGGCAAGCATATGTTTATTAGTCATTAGGATGAGAATCAAAAAAAGAAAATAAGTTATAGCTTTCCAGATTCTCCAAGAATATAGAATCTTCTTAAGTCTCACTAAATATAGAAAGAATTTTTCCTAATGATGTAAAAGCTGATGAAGGCAGAGGAATGTGCTACTTTTGTGGTTCTCACTGATTGTCTATGCTAAGCATAAGGCAGTCAATTAGTACAGGGAAAGTAGAGAACACAACACGACACATTAATTGCAAGTTAAATATATAGATGCAACTCTAGGACACACAGGGAAGGTGGACCGCTTCCTGTAGTCCTTCTCACCTTTGAGACCATCATTACATGGCTCTGCTGTTGAGGTACCATCTCATCTTCTGGGTTCCTGTCCTCAGAAGTAGCTAGGACACAGGGTTGGGGGATAAGAAGGTCAAAGCCATTGTAATTTTGGAGCAAGAGTAGAACATATTTCTTATTTCAGCCATCCCCACCTTGCAATGACAATCCAGAAATTCCTAGCTAGTGTCATTAATTTATGTTGTTTCTGCTCCATGAATATATTTTCACTCTTTGACACCTACTCTGTGCTTATGTGCCCAGTCCCAAAACAGTAACAACAATTATGTTTCTAGGAATTATTCTGGAGTTTAGGATTATATGGGAAAAACCAATCAGTAGAGTCAAGTCATCCTCTTCAAATACCTCCATCACAAACTGCACTGCAAGTAGGTTTAAACTAACTTCTCTCTTTATCTTATTTTCTTACTCAAAATGCAATCGTGCATTAACATAGTACAATCGATATTAGATGAGAAAAAGAATATGTATGATCAATGTTTAAAATTGGACAAACATTGTTAGTTTCAATGTGTATAAACCTGTCGTGGAATAGACTATGATGTTACTAAATGTACTGCATCCTGTTTTTTTTTTTTTTTTCTGCTTATCTCAGATAGAATCCACAGTTAAAACATTTCTCATTACAATGAGGTTCTTCCCACTTGGTAGTTTTTCCTGCCTATGGGTTTTTTTCTCTGGTGAAGAGAGTCCAAGTATAACGGGATTCCACGGTGACAGCATCACCAAGTGTCTTGAGCAGGCGACTTTGATTTGTCTGGAAGCTTTTGGCATGTCTATGTTCATGCCAAACCTTATCTATTAATGGAGTGATTTTGCCCTTTACTCAGGAATTCAATTGATCAGACTTTGGGGAGAGTAGTTTGACATTCATTAAGATCCCTTCTTTCTAATATGTGGCCTCCAATGTCAGGAATATAAAATGGGAATTATAGTCATGTGTAGAAGTTGATGTAACAGGACAGGGAAGAGTAAAGGAAGATACGGAGGAAATCAACAGGGAACATAAAGTTATTCAGCATCTTCATGAAATACTGATGAATTAGAATAAGAAGTGGGGCTTAGAGACTGGAGAGATAGCTTAGTGTTTAAGGTACTTGACTAAGGACTCAAGTTTGACTCCCCAGAACCCATTTAAGCCAGATGCACATGGTGGTGCATGTGTCTCGACTTCATTTGCAGTGGATAGAGGCTCTAGCCTGCCCATTCTCTCTCTCTCTCTCTCATTTTCTAATAAATAAGTAAGCTAAAATTAAAAATTTAAACAAAGAAGTAGTGTTTATAAATCCAGTTGAGTTCATGGCTGCTTTTTTGCCCATTAGACACTATTTGAAGTAGAGAGATTAATTGTTTTAACCTCAGATTTCCCATGAAAACACTGGAATGATCACAGCCTTCCATATAAGATTAATAACAAGTAATGGGCATGACTTGGTATCAGTGCAGTGCTTGACATACAATGAACTCCCAAAGAATAAAACTCATTAGAACATCCAAGGAATTTTAACTGTGTTTATTTCCAGGTTAAAATCATTAAAGACAATTTCTATACAGTTGAAGGCTAATTACTTCTAACTGAAACACATATGTACACACACACAAACACACACACACATATATATCATGCTTTCCTAATTTATGGACTTCAAAAAACACTGAATGCTGTTAGTGATTGCCAAACCTTTATGTGCCAAATTACTTTTTTCTTTTCTTTTCTTTTTTCTCTTTTCTTTTTTCCATTTTTTCTCAGCTTGATTCTTATGAGAAGCAAACTCCAACGATGACAGTTTGTTTTTTAATGACTTTTTTATACCATATCTGTCATCCACAGGGCCTTCTTAATAAATGAAAGTATCCAGCATGGTGGTATATACCTTTAAATGCCAACACTCAGCAAGCTAAGGTAGGAGGATCACCATAAGTTGAAGGCTAGCCTGGGCTACAGAATGAGTTCTAGGTCAGCCTGGACTAGAGTTAGAACTTGCCTAAAAAAAAAAAAAATCCTCAAGCCAGGCATAGTGGAGAACACCTTTCATCCTAGGACTGGAGAGGCTGAAGTAGGAGGATCACTGTACATTTAAGGCCAGCTTCAGAATACATAGTGAATTCCAGGTCAGCCTGGGCTAGAATGAGACCCTACATCAAAAAACCAGAAAAGTATATTGACTAATTATACATAATATTAATAAAAATCAGATTGTTGGGTAAATATGACTGTGTTTGCTAACTTCTACAAGCTTTATATAATTTTCATTCATGTGATAAAATGATAGGACACATATAAGAAAAATAAAGAGAAACAATAATTCCACAAATGTGCTAAGTCTAAGAGGGTCTAATGCTGTAGTTATACACAGAAAGCTCTTTTTGGTCTAGAGATATGGCTTAGAGGTTAAGGTACTTGCCTGTGAAGCCTAAGGACCCAGGTTCAATCCCCTAGTACTCACATAAGCTAGATGCACAAGGTGGTGCATGTGTCTGGAGTTCATTTGCAGTGGCTGGAGGCCCTGGTGTGTCCATTCTCTCTCTCTGTATGTAGGTATATATATATATATATATATATATATACACACACACACACATACATACATGATCTGTCTCTCTCTCAAATAAAAAATAAAATTTTAAATAGTCTTTTCATAATTTTGTAATTTTTTTTCAACAAAAATCTTTTTTGGCTAATGGATGGGTAAATTGTTTCAAGCATCTGAACTTCTTGTGACAGAGGAGCCAGGGGTACACCAGTCTAATTATGGTGTTGGATTCTGTCCAAGAATGGCTCACATTTAGAAATAATTACAGAATTTTTGGACTGCTAAATCAAGACTTCATTAAAACAAATTATATTTAGTTATTTTCCCCAGTATCAAGGTCAAGGAAAAAATACTTACAGCTATAAAATGTTTAATAAATCCATAAGCTTGAACTTCCAGTTAAAGCAAATTTAATTTGATTTACAATTAGCAAAGCTTTAAGTTTGTTACTGGAATTAATTAAATTTTTTATTAAATTAAATTAAAAATTAATTAATTAATTAAATTAATAATAAAATTAATTAAATTAACTTAAATTAAATTTAAAAAATAAAGCACCTTATGTGGGAAGATCCTATTTTCATAAGAAAATTCTGTGTTAGAGTGAAAACAAGGGTAATATGGATAAGGAAACTATTATCATCATTTCAAGGATACAGTGGGGTTCCATGATAGTCCTAGCTTCTAAGTGGAAGGTAATTTCAGCATTATTTTGATTCTCTAGTTCCTGTTGGATTTCCTAGTGAAGCTGTTATTTATATTACATGAAACATATCATTAGGGATAAGAATCCAGGAGCCAAAATTAAACCAATGAAAAATATTTGTAATATGAAGGTATCCTTTCCTCACTTTGAATGACCATCTATCCTCCTAATAAATTTCCACTCATATTTTAAGACTCAACTCTAATGTTTACCTTTTGAGCTTTCTTCCATCATTACTCAGTCTCTGAGAATTCCCTCAGTGGAAGATGGCATTCTGACACCTGGATAATCTCATGATTTGCTACTCATAGTTTTCACTTGTAATTTCATGGTTAACAACGTAGACTGCCAACTTAAGTGAACAATGCAGAGCAGACACAATGATGTCACGTGTCAGCTAAAAACCAGCTTCAGACAGAGACCAGACATGCTTGGAAGTGACTGCAGAGCACATCAGGGGCCCAAGGACACTGAGAATTCTTAGCAGCAGTAACAGTGGGACCCAGCAGGAAACTGGATTGTTTACTAGCACTGTTTTTATTCATCTTGGCAAGACCACAGATACATTGGACTAGGGAGAGGAGAGGACTTCATAGAAGACTGGAAAGTAGAGTCAGTGGGAGTCACTTAACTGTTAATACTGTGACTACACATGCTCTGACATCTATTAACGTTCCAATAATCAGAGATTACTTAGACTTTTTTAAATTAAAGGAAAAGAAGCAGAACAGCATGTATAAACTGTACTTTGAAGTGCAGTTATTTATGAGTGTATATGAAATTAATAAGATGTACTTTGAGTCAGAATCAAAATTTACTTCCTTGGATACTAGAATACATAATTCTCTCTTTGGGCAATTGTTATTTTCCTCACAAGAATGACAAGTGAAATTAAGAGAACGACACTTTCTATAGCAATACTCATATATTTTGAAAGAAATTTCATACCAGGTCAGCCAATTTTCCCTTTTTTAAGTTCCAGAAACTGAACTATTAACATTCTTAGAAGAGACAGATTTCTAGAATTAGTTTTGGACAATAACTGAAAAGAGTAGAATAGGGAGGTGAATTAGCTTTCACTGATGTTCTTATAAGAACCTATACATGGTGCTAGCTTCTAAAAAGCAACCATTTGACTCCAAATATACCATGACAATGGAGAGAACTAGGGGTCTGTCTCTTCATCATACACTTACTTTTGTACCAACATTTTTACTGTGTCACAAGAGTTTATGCTAGATGATCAACTTATTTATTTAATGAATTTAAAAACCTTTAAACAACTCAATGAATGAAATGTTTTTAATCCAGTGTTCCACCAAGAAAATGAGGAACAAGGCCAAACTCTCCAAAATGTGTAGAAGAGCTAGGATCTGAACTCTATTAATCTGATCCCAAAGCTTACTCTAATAATCAATGGTTGTCCCAACTCCAAATAGTTCCCAGTTATGTAAGGTCAAATCATTTTTAAAGCTATTTGACAAGAGTGATAGAATCCTTCATTTTTGTTTTACATTTGCCCAGATAAGTGGTCTCACTAATGTCTCTCAAAGAAAGTTGTATCCAAGCTGTTTATAGACTTGCTTTTCCTGAGATTAAATGGTCAGCCCAACTCGAATGTCTCCATTTGCAAAAATGATCAAACTTGTGCTCCTGGCTAAGTGGAAAGTTATGCTATCTTGGTTGATAAGCCCACCATTTTGGGGCACAATCTCCATCCTCAGTGACCATCATATCCGTCACCTACCATCCTGTTTCTGAATGAGGAGGGGGCAGCTTTCAAGAATCTAGCGACAACAGTTTCTCAATGAAGTGAATTCATGTATCTACTTCAGGAACAATTTACTTAGATCTGATCATCACAACTTCAGACTCCAAATCACTGCTATCATTACCTGTCTGCTTCCTTGCCTCCCTACACCTCTCCTGTCTTTCTGTGGCAATTCCTTTTCTGAAAGAAAAGTGGTACCAATTTTTTTTTTTTTTAATGTGGCATTTTTTTTTAAAGGAATAGATTTTCTTTGAATCTAATAATAAAGTAGGGGAAGATCCAGAGTGAAACACACCATTATCACACAGAAAAGAAATAGTGTCACAGTAACTCAGAAAGTCAAAAGGAAATGGAATCTTGAGCAGGATCAGTAAGGTGGGAGGGGCCACTAATCTGTAGTGTTTGCCAATTTCTGGTTGCAAACCATGCTCCCTAACAGACCTCAAACAATCTCATTTGCATTACTGAATGTAGAATAGTAGAGTAATTTGCATAATTTGCTCTTATTAGCTGGATTGAGTCAACCTACAGCACACTACTGGCTCTAAGTGGCTGATTATTTGTGGATGCTGGAGGGAGCTGTCACATGGGAGTTAAAATATGATTGCTTTTGTGAGTTATGACTGATTGTCTGCCAGGCCGATGAGGGGTAATAATTCTAGACACAGTGCAGTAGGGTGAAATTATTTGAGACCAGAGGCTCTAGTAATAGCACACATAAGCCATAATGAAGGGAGTAGAAAAGGAATGAAAAATTAAAGTGACATTTTAAAGACATCATCAACAGGACTACAGAAGACTAGAGTAGAATGAAAGGAACAGCCATTCTTAGTGTGCCAGCTTGGGGAACAGATGAGGGCACCACCAGATGGATCTGATCACACTAAAACTTAAGTCTTGATTGAGACCCACACATAAAAACCAACCAGAAGTTAAAATTTCATTGCAAAAGAGCTTTACAAGTTGCATTAAATGCAAACACTGGACATACATTCTATTAGGTTAGTGATTGTGTTGTACAAAATGTTAATATTTTAATACCATGCTAAGTCAGAAAGTTTAAATCAACTTTGGACTAGTCATAAGGTTTGAGGCTTATATTGAATGCTGATGCTAATGTTTCTTGGATATATTTGGAAGTATTTTATCTGAAATTGGAGAATAAGGTGATCATATAGTTTATATATTTCAGCAAATTCATTTGGGGTCATTCTACTGATGCTGGATTCATTTTTTTTTTAATTTCTGCTCATTCATATATGCAATGTACCTTATCATCATTCCCTCCTTTGTCGCCTCTCCTATATGTCTCTTCTATTGAATTCCCTCTTCTTCCAGTCTAGGTCCTCTTTTATATTTATGTCATTTGGGAGACAGTCTCATATTATGCAGGTCTTGTGTGGGCAGTGTCAGCCACTGTGAGATCATGTATGCAACAACCACTTTGTCTCTGGAAGATAGTTATTCCAAAGCACTCCTCACAGTCTCTTGATTCTTACATTCTTTTTTTTTTTTTTTTTTTCACCTCCTCTGCAATGGCCCCTGATCTTGGAAGGTGTGATAGAGATTCCTCTCTTGGTGCTGAACATTGCACTGTCTCCACTTGTCAGCACTTTGATGAGTTTTGAGTCTCCCAAGTACTCATCACTATCTGAAAAGAGAAGCTTCTCTAATCAAAAGTAAGAGCAGAATTAATCTATGAGCATAAACATAAATATTTAGGGGGAAAATTTGGTGGACATATTCTATGCATTTAGCCAAACAATTGTAGTAGCTTCTCACATACAGCTTATGGCTTACCAGTCCCAGAATTGTGATTATGTTTTCTGTACTATAAAACAATTCCCTCATGTGGAGAAAGCCTCAAGTCCAGTCAGAGAACAGCTGGTTTGCCCTGTAATAAATATCCCACCATTGCACTATTTAGCATATTTTTGCCTGATTGGCCAGCTGGGTAGATTTCTAGTAAGAACACTGATGACTTTTCTCCTCCAACAGGCTTCATAGTACTTTCCAGCACCATGACAGCTAGTCAACAGGAAGGCTGCTTCCATCTAAGCCCCAACTTAATTTCCCAGTACTCTGCAGTGGAATCATGTGGTATCTTTAGCAATAGGGTCTTTCCTGATGGTAGATTTTGATCCAACAAAAGAATAGTATTATCATTTACCTTACCAGCTCTCCAATTTCCATTATTTATGCTCCTCATCTTCAACCTAATTATTAGCTCACCTCAAATATGTTGACTTCAGGTTCATGCTGTCTCAAGTTTTTCTATGATGAACCTCCAACATCTGTGTTACCAGTCTCTAAAATGCACTCCATCTTCACTTCTTGTCTGCTTGCCTTGGTTCCTAGAACAAATCACCCTAGATTGGTGTTCTTAAAGACTGAAGTTGACTTTAGAGTTCCTGAGGTTAGGAAGAGTTTTAAGGGTCTTCCTCACTTCTACGCAATGAGCTGGAATTCTCTGCTTGTAAAGTCCTTCATGAGCTCACATCTGCCTATGTGTCTGCCATGGGATTATTGATGCTTTAAGACATGGCAACCCTCTTAACTCAATTCAGGCTGTGTGTTTCATAACCAGTTTAACTTACTTTTCCCTTTTGTCTTAGATTTTTGTCCATGCTGGCTAAATTTTACTTATCTATTAAGACCCTAGAAATATACCTTACCTTTTCGAAGCATATCAGAATATAATTTTCTTCTAAGTCTTTAAATAAATTATGTTGATGGTAATATTACTTTGCCTATGTCTCCTAAGTAACTTTTGAAATGTGTCTTCATATTGTTTCATTGCTTCTTCATTAGGTTTATGTTAATATATGATGAATTAACTAGCTCAATATACATAGAACAATAAATGCCTATTGCTAGACTGAAGTAGAAAACATGTACACATAATCATATGTGTATAAGGATATATATATATATATATATATATATATATATATATATATATATCTTCTCTCTCTCTCTATATATATATATATGTGTGTGTGTGTGTGTGTGTGTAGAGAGAGATAGAGAGAATATTTGCATATGATGCACATGTGTGTGCAAATGCTTACTCACATTTTGTTTGTAAGGAGCACACAATCACACACTTGCCTATAAACTCTTAGATTTATAATAAAATTTACAAAGCTCTGTTGTATCTACTTATAATTCATATTATATCAATTAGACCTGTCCTTGCTCTTTAGCATTTTTTTTTGCTTATACCTTATTGCTATTTTATTTGCAACTGCCATTTCATCTGTTCTCTACTGTTCTTCAGTTAGCAGTTCCACTTTTGAGCCCTTTATTCTCACACAATGACCTCAATTAATTCTCATCTGGGGTGAAGATCAAGTAATACACAGCTCTTCTTTCATGGTTCTTCAGAATGCTTCTTCTGTGTCTTTGAGGACCTTCTAAACCTTTTCTGAGCGATCCGGTTCTTATTTCTGACTTCTCAAAAGCTGAGCTCCAACACTTGTCAACATTCTCTTTATCTTCATAACTCCATTTTTATTAGTTATTTCCTCACACCTGAAAACAATCTTGACTTCTTACTCTTATGGATATTTAACCAATTGAACCCACCATAAGCTATTATATTTTTATTATATTGTTTCCAGTATGTAATTCTCAAGAGCTTTTTAAACTATGGTTTCTTCCTTTAAAATTATTCCTCTGTTATTTCCACTCCATCTTTTATGTCCCTCTTCTGAAAATTTATTTCTATAAAGTTACACTGTGTGCTTAAAGACAGACTCTAGAGCATTGTACTAACATGGGCATTGGAAGAGGTCCATGCTGGTCTCCTTTCAAGCTTGCTCTTTACTACTGCTTTACTGTCCTACAATTTTTCTCTCCCTTTACAGCTTCTGTACCAATCTAAACTTGACAAGTATTCTGTAGCATTCTTCCCTTGGTCTCTTTAGAGTAATTCTAGTTAAACTACTTGGATATGCCCCATGATTTTGTTCTTTCTTTATGTGCCTTTCTTTGCCATTCTTCTTAGTCTGCTTCAACATTAGTTTAAGAAATTTAAGTTTAATACAGCAATGGTGCATTGAACCAAGTTGTGGTTTTAATTTGCATTCCAGTGATTGCAGAGTTATCATACAATGTATATCTTTTGTTGCACTTATGTGCCAATTTATATATTAAATATAGCAATACATAAATGTAGAAACACTTTTTCAAATCTTTGTGGATCTTTTGATAGGTATTTTGTATTTATTAGTGTATAAAAGTGTTTGGTATATGTTTTGAAAGATAATATTTTAATACACATATACATCTTCCTATTTAGAGCTTCACCCATTGCATTTCCAGTAGTGTCTTATAAAGTGTTAATGATTTAAATCTTTTTTTTTTTTTTTTTCAAGATTAGGTCTCACTCTGGCTCAGGCTGACCTGGAATTCACTATGTAGTCTCAGGCTGGCCTCGAACTCTTGGCAATCCACCTATCTCTGCCTCCCGAGTGCTGGGATTAAAGGCGTGCACCACCATACCCAGATAAGATTTAATTTTTATTAAGTCCAACTTATCATTTTATTAGTACATGTGATTCACTGTTTTATTTTTTATCTCATAGTATTATATTATTATCACATAAATATATTCTATCTCAATGTTGTTGTTTTTCTATAACTCAGTTTCTTCTGGTAGCTTAAAAATGTTTGCATGTATATTTGCATCTATGAACCATCACACCTTGGTTTTTGTAGGTATTGGCAATTAGTGGTTGTGACTTCTTTTCATCCTACTAGATAGTCTGATGTTAAGATAGTACTGTTTTAAATTTTTTGAATTTTAGATGTCCTCAGATGTTGAAGGCTAAGACCCTTCATGTTGTAGTATGGATGGAAGGTGTAAGCATTAGTCGGGATCATCTGCTTTGTAGGAAGAAGGCTATTAGGACTATGCCCTTGAAGCCTCTGTCTTTCTGTTTGTTTCATGCCTCGGTAAGGTGAGCTAGCACCTCTGCAATGTGTTCCTGTGACCACAATGTTCTACTTCAATATGATTATAGCACTCAATATGATTTCCCACAGTATGGACTGAAACTTCTTATACTGAGAGCTAAAATAAATCTTTCCTCCTTATAAGATGTCTTGGGTATTCATTACAAGGATGGAAGGCTGACCAACATAATTTTTGATCAAATAATAATTGTGCCACTGTTGACTTTTAAATTGTCTATTGTGTTCTAATGATCTTTTTATTTTCTATTTTTATAATACCACCAAACTCTTTGATAACTATAAGTAGTGTACAAATGATGGAATCAAGTAGTATAGTCTATTTTTGTGCTTGTTTTTTTCAAGTGTATTTTGATAACTCTAGGTCTTTTATCACCCTGAAATGGTCTTATCCATTTACTGAATAACACAACTAGGAATTTGAGAGATTAAGTTGAATCTTGAGATCAAATATGTGGGAACTGACATCTAGCCACAGGGATTGTTCTATAGTATTAACTTGTATTGTGTTTCAACTAATTCTTATCTATTTCTATTTCTTTCAGTGTTTCTTTCCTTTTCCATGGAATATAACTCATTACTTATTGTTTATAATTAACTATAAACATTTTATATTTTCTTAGCAATGGTAAATCAATTTAACATCCAAGTTCTTATGGTTTGACCTTAAGGGTACGGGTATAGCAACTAGTAACATTGTTACCTCTAACTTTACAGAATTCACTGAAGTTGTAGTATGGTTTTTGCACTCCTTGGAGGAAAGTTTTAAAAAACATACAATTTTATAAGAAAAAATACAATTTTATTTTTTTTCTTCTAATTTATATGTTGTGTAGGTATTTATTTTGCTATACAAAAATCTTTTAACATGATGTTAAAAAGGTATGATGAAAGTGAGAGTTATATTTTCTCACTATTCATATAGAAAAATACTCAATAATTTAAGACTACATCTTATAATGTGAATGGAAACTTTAATATGTCTGTTATATAAGTTTGAGGAAGTTTCTCTTCACTCATGATTTATTGAGATTTTTTAAAATATGAATTTGGATTTATGTTGTCAAATACATTTTCTTCCTTCCTGAGTACATCATATCTTTATGTAGCTCTTTGTTCTGTAACTTGAGAACTGTATTTATTTAATTATAAATATAAACACAACTTTGTATAAACTTTGCTTCTTTTTAAATATTTATATCGGAATCCTTTTTATTTGCTACTCTTTTGAAAGGAATTCTGCATGTATATACCTGATGAATATTGATTCACAATGCTTTTCATGTAGCATTTTTAATCTGAGTATCAGGAAATTTGGTTATCTGACACTAGGAAAATGGAGGTACAAATGTACACTTACCCTATATTCTAGAATAATTTGTGAAGTATTGATATTACTTTCTTTTAAATATTTAGCATAAAATAATCAATGGTGCCAAATGGGTCTGTAGTTGTAATTGTAAAAACTTCTGAATATAAACTTAATTTCTTTAAGAAACATGAAACCATTTGTTCATTTTCTGTGTTCATTCTGAAATTAAGGCTTAGAATATAATTAAATTTCTACAAACTTTACAGCTAACAAAACATATGTTAAATTTACAGTGACCAGAAAATAACATTGTGCAAAATTAAAAAAAAAAAAAAAAAAAAAACTGAGCCTAGATGTGTTTACACAGAAAGTTTCCATTATGTTGGATAACGTTATACAGATATAATGCCAGCTGCCCCAAGGGGGAGGAAATAGCTGGCACATAAACCACCATAAGGCTCTTGCAGATAATTGGATGTCTGTTTGGGAATGACCTCAGTGTGTGTATGTCAAGATGTATGCAAATGGCTCACTGACACTTCCACTTAGACTGATGGCTACACATCAGGCTAGTGTGAAAGTGAGCACATCCATATGGTTGATACCAGCGAAATATTAGCACCACCAAACACCAGAGAAAGAGAAGTCCCATACAGTACCATACAGTGCTCTGCCTCAGTAACAAATGTGCTCTGCCAAAAGATTACACCTGCCTTATATTTGTTCTTTTACTTTAACATAATTCAGAGATGCTTATTGAACATACCTATGAAGATATAAGAAAGGGGAAAAAGCAAATAACATGAATCCTCAGAAGTTTATTCCAGAGTTTACTCTGGAATATCTACTAACAATAGCAGGAATTTAAAGTTTACAATTAGTATCATACTATATGTATTTAGTATATTCATTTGTTCAGTTATAAATACATTCTAATTCAATGAACATGTTCTTTGGATTTCTAAATAATAAAATATGAAGTTACTCCAAGCTACTGTATGACTTACTGAGTCATGATATATATTAATTTTAATTTGCATAACATATTCAATATGATTTTATAGTAAATTCTCTCACTATTTGTATAAATTTGTATGAAATAAACAAGGAGGAAATGGCACAAATACAGTTGAACTTATCCAAAACTGATTTATAATATTTTTATTTCTACAGAGCAATGAAAAATTTGAAACATATGCCATGCTGATTTGTTGTGCATGTGCCATCAACTGATATTCAAGTATTTGAATATTTGCTGGGGAAAATATTTGAAATGTTTTATTAATTTTCATGCTCTTAGTGTATGTAGTTTAGTCACTCTGTTTCTGTAAATCACATTCTTTTACTTACCACTTAGGGTTTCTCATTAAAGTATAAGCTGTTAAAAAACAGTACCTATTTTTGTCTATAATGATTTGGTATATATTCTTATTTTGTTTGCAATTTTGTTTCATTATATGTTTTGATATGTAAAGGAATTAATTATTTGGGGTATTTAAAGTTTTAATTTCTTTCTGCTTGATTAATCCACTGTGTATTTAGAAAACTTTGTTGTTTGTAATTATGGAAACAATACATCTACATGCCCATTTTAAAAAAATTTTAAATGTAATCCATCTGGACTTTCTATTATGACCATTAAAGAACATACCTCATCATCTCAGCACCCACTTTTGGTGAAAATAATTTTGCAGAACTTAGTACCTAATAGAAACTGGCCAGTGTTTCTTATGTTCTTCCTTTCATTACTCCAGAATTATGCTTTTTTTTTTCATATGCTAGCCCCTCTGCTTATTACTTCTGAGCACATGCTTTCAGCTCAGTATCTGAATTCTAGTTAATGAGTACATTATTCTATAGTAGGATACATGGTAAAAGCAGCTACTCTGCCCAAGGTTGCCTGAAGAGTGATTACTTTAGGGAGTGTCTGACAAGAGTTAAAGATAGAATATATTTTAAGCCAGTGAGGCAATCATAGAACCCTGAGATGCTTGTGATATTGTAGCTGCTCTTGTGCATTGCTTCAGGATTTCCTCAAACACACACCATATGAAACGAAAAAGATATCATTGTGAAATTATCAGTAAATTAAGAATATTGGATCCTTGATAAGGTAAATTTCTTAGAGTCATCATAGAATTCAGTATCACGAGAAACAGGATATTGGGCATTCTAATCTAGTGTAGATAAAACATTAAAGAGTTTCTAGAGCCAAAATAAACCTATTTTTTTTGCAATTCACATTTCAAAAAAAACCAGAAATATACCCTTTGTGCAACTGGAGATTGAAAGTGGACAGAATGTTCCACAAGGTAGTTGAATTCATTTTAATCTATTCATAAATGTCCAGTGTGTTGTCCAGTGGTTTGTTTAAGAAAGAGCTTTGATGTTGAGAGATGGAGTTTCTTGGATCCTTGTGCTTGAGATGTTATGTGACCTTCAAACAGCTTGGTAAATGGAAAGTGTATTATGCAAGGAGATAAATGAACCAGTTAGTAAATATGATTATAAAAATCCATGTATGTATATGCACACACATAATTATGTAATATAATTATATATATAATTATAATATATAATTATATAAATATATTACATATTAATTTTTATTTATCTATTTACAAGCAGGCATACAGAGTCAAAGAGGGACAGAAAATGGGTGCATTAGGGCCTCTAGCCACTGTATACCCAAAATTTGTACCTCTGGCTTTATGTGGGTACTAATTAAATACAACCAGGGTCATCAGGTTTCTCAGACAAATGCCTTAACCACTGTGCCATCTCTCCAGCCAAAGATTGTATATTTTAAAGTTTTTCTGTCTCTATTAGTTCAAAAATTTTACAATACTTGCATATATATGCAAAGTAGTGAATAAAATTTATGTCCTCATATTCAAAGATTGTTGTAGCTGGTTGAATGCATGCATACATATGAAAAAATATAGTAGTTTTTTTAAAATCTCACAGACTTATGGGTTCTGAAAAGGCTGATCTTTGTCAAGAGTTTGCCACTGTTTGACTAATTATTACTCTAAGTTATACTAAGTGATAGAGAATTGTGATTAAAGATCAATACCAAGACTTTCCTTAGTCCTTTAGCTGAAATATCCTTATAAAGAATGTAGAAAATCTGAACCTTTGAAACTTATTCTGTAAACTGAAATGAAACCATAAAAGTGTTGCACTGGCAAAAAATAAATAAATAAAAGATGAGTAAACACTGGCATGGTGGCACACGCCTTTAATCCCAACACGTAAGAGGCAGAGGGAGGATACTCCTGAGTTTGAGCACATCCTGAGACTACATAGTGAATTATAGGTCAGCTTGGGTTACCTTGAGACCCTATCATGAAAAACTCACCACAAGCCAGGTGTGGTGGCGCATGCCTTTAATCCCAGCACTTGGGAGGTAGAGGTAGGAGGATCACCATGAGTTCAAGACCACCCTGAGACTACATAGTGAATTCCAGGTCAACCTGGACTAGAGTGAGACCCTACCTCGAAAAACCAAAAAAAAAAAAAAAAAAAAAAAAAAAAAACCTCACCAAAAAATCAGACCTTCAACAGGCCTGACATGGCTCAGGGAACATTGTAGAAAAGGGGGAGGAATTTTTGTTAAGGGCCACAGAGTGGGTGGAATACCCTGAGGCATGGTCCCCCTGCAACCCCATTGGGACTGACTGAAGTCATGATTCCAGAGTAAATTCTATAATCACATAGTGGAGGGCCCAGTGGAAACAGGAACTGGGGAGAGGGAAGAAAAGAGTATAATATGTTAAAATATAAATTGATTTAAAAATATCCTAACACCCACACAAGAATGCTGTGTTTTTTTTTTTTTTTTTTTTTTTTTGGAATATTTTTTCCCAAAATGATAAATTCACCTTTGGGTAGAGTAAGACACATTTTCTTTTCCCATTTCTATTACCACTTCCCTCTATTTATACTCTATAATTGGTCAAATTGGTGTCAACCAATTAGCTGAACTGGAATTTTGATCAGTCTGCTCATTCTGATTTCCTTAAGTGAAACATGCCCTCAGGATAAGAAACTTGTCTTAATAGTTTCTGAAGGTCAAGTGGAGTAGCAGTGGACACACTCCCTGAACATTCAATTTGTTGTCCAGGTTTTCATATTTCTATTCATTAGATATATTTTTACAGAAAATTTAACAGAAAAAAAACTACAATACTTAACCTGTCTTAACCTTTCAGACCCAAGATAGTTCATAATTACAAAATGTAGATAATAGCCCAACTGTGCATAGTTTCTATGCTAATGGTAAAAGAAAATGTTATTGTAAAATCCATTTTGGAATTTTATGAAAATCACATATATGGAATAAATTACAAGAGAAAGATGAACTCTCTTCTCATGTTTTAAATTTTTTATGATTCTATCCTTCTTTATAAAAAAAAGTCTATGCCGGGCGTGGTGGAGCACAATTTAATCCCAGCACTCTGGAGGCAGAGGTAGGAGGATTGCTGTGAGTTCAAGGCCACCCTGAGACTACATAGTGAATTCCAGGTCAGCCTGGGCCAGAGTAAGATCCTATCTCAAAAACCAAAAAAAAAAAAAAAAAAGTCTATAACCAAAGTGAAGCATTGTTTCAGGTTACCTGGGATGTGGTATTTTGTCACAAATATGGTTATAAAACCACCTAATTATTCTATTCATTGTCTGAACTTTGCATAAGTGTAAGCATATATATATATATGAAATAAATGTCAATTTGAAAGTGGATAGTTCCAATGTAAAAACAAGTTGAGTTTAAGTAAAAATTTAATTCTTTTGAAAAAAAAATGAGTAAATTTTCTCATGGTTTGGTATATTGGATCCTCCACCTCTTTCTCATCCTACTACCATTACTAGTACTATTCATGAAGGTTTTTCAGTTTAAGAGGTGTCCGTCATGAAGCAAGTAGCAGCTTAGAAAAGGAGGAATATTCTATATGGCACAGTATAACCTTTTTCATTAAACTCTAATGTTTAAAGGGGAAAACAATCACATGCTTTTAAAAATCACACATATTGTGTTAAACAAGTTAGAGAATTAAAAACTACAAGATTTCTCTGTTCACTCTGATATTCCTTCCTTTTTCTTAAATGTAAAGTTACTTTCTGTAATAACATTTGATCCTAGAATAGAATGAATGTGATTTTAATGCCCTGAAACACAATACCAATCATAAGTTCAATTTAATTTTCCATTTCCATGAGATTTTCAAGGAACAAAATTTATTTTTTTCTAAAGACCAATGCAGTAATATTTAATAAAAACAAAGTCCAATGATAGTATCACTAAAAATAAGAAATGTACATAAAATATTTCTATATTTGAAAAGATGACTGAATTGAGCCATATTACCTCCTAGACATTAACTATGATGTGGGTTTAAAGAAAAAAGTTCAGGCAGAAGACAATGTTTGATTATAGACCTAAAATGTTGAATGAATATATTATGTAAATAACCCACACATTTATCCTGAGAAAAAATTATTTCCTTGGATAGTGAAGGATATAGATGTTTATTACCAATTATCTAAGAAAAAATGGAGTTACGTTTAATAAGAATTACATACTTATATGGTATGTATTTTTTCTTCCTATATTTGTTCCTTAGCATTCTGAATTCTCCAATTCATGATTTAGCTTACTTTTGATTCCATGTTAGTCCTCTCCATTCAGATTGTTCAGTATTTGTTGATAGTCCTTAACTTCAGAGTTTTCAAGCAGGAAAATTCAGTGGGCTAAGAATTCTCTCTGAATCTTTAATAGTCAGGTAGCTGAATTAATCAGCATAGGCCATTATACATTGCAGCAACAAATAAATCCTGGCATCTAAGCACTTAGCAAAATAGACATAAATCCCAGAAAATCAATTTAGATTGGGTCAGATTCTTCCTGCTTATGATTTACCATGTTAGATATACAGCCTACAAGATCATTGCTTCTAGGGTTGGTTGAGAGATCTAGAAGACACAGATAATGTTTTTGTTCCTTTATTTGTGTGTGTGAAGTATATGGTGAGTGAGTGTGTGTGTGTGTGTGTGTGTGTGTGTGTGTGTGTGTGTGTGTGGTGTGAGGTATACATATATGCAGAGGCCAAATGAGAGTGTTGATGTCCCCTCACTATTCATCAGTCTATTTCCCTGAGGAAATCTCACTGATTTCCAGCAACTTTCTAAACTTTCTAGTCTTTGTTTCCTACAAGGCTGGGGTTACAGAAGAATATGGTCACACCCAGCTATTTAAAAGGGTGCTAGATAAATGAACTCAGGCAGTCTCACACTCCTCAGGCTCTCATGCTTCCTAAGGAAGCACTCTTTCCCACTGTGGCATGTACCAAACATAAGTGTAAATGATTTCCACATGTTACCTGAAGCAATGAATAAATAAAGTAGCATTGCATAGGGTAAGTAACATTTGCTAGACACTACCTACACATGACCATCATAATAAGAGGAAAAGTTCATGACTTCAAAATAAAAGATATAGTGATTGAGGGGGGAGGGTATATGATGTAGAGTGGAGTTTCAAAGGGGAAAGTAGGGGATGGAGAGAAGTACCATGGGATATTGTCTACAATTATGGACATTGTCAACAAAAATAAATAAATAAATAATGCTATAAATATGTTCACTAGTTTATAATAAATATATAAAAATAATTTCTCATTGGCACAAAGTTGAACTTTGACATGACTGATTTGACAGTTCTCTTGAATAGATCTTCTTAAAGTACTAACTTGTGGCTTTAGTTTTGGTCCTAGTATTACATATTCTTCACAAGTTCTTCCAAGGTGAACCTGAAAGAAAGAGATAAGACATTTAAGCACAATCTTGCTTTATTGTTTAGTGAAGACCAGGGCTAGTCATATGAATTGCCTATATTTCTTCTAAGCTAATTGTATTTTCTCAAACTGGACAGACAATTGTACCACAATCCAAAAATCAAAAAGTTAAAGGCTTTTTACAAATTTTATAAATAAAATCTAATCATCTGCCAAGAAGTGAATGTAGATAATCTCCTTGGGAAAGTTAGAATCTTATGGAAAAACACACCAATGCACAACTTGCATGTGGCCCTGTAAAGAAGGGAAGAAATATTCCCTGGTTAACACATGATGGGGAGAGTCATTCTGAGTGAGGTCACTGGGATGGCTATGCACTAAATGTATAGTGAACGGAGTCTTATTTGATAGACAGCTGAGTGTGTAAACTCAGACTCAGCCCATGAACAGCGCAGACCAGTACATAGTCAGCACAATCACGAAGCAATGAACAGCAGTTTCCTTCCTAGAAACCCATGTGCCTCAGACTACAGCTGATGGGACCTGGTGTGTCTGGGGTTCATATAAAGAGATTCTTAATATCAGAAGTCACTCCTTTTCTAAATATCTATATTCCTCACAAGAGGATTTGGTTTGAGGTGAAGTTTTCAGCCTCATAATCTAATAGTGTCCACCAATTTTATCACATTCTGAGTTCTGATTGCTTCAGTTTTTACTTGCCTGCTCACCCAGGCTATATTATTTGAAAATGGAGACATGAATCATTCTGAAGTCTTAAACAACATTGAGGCAGGCACCACGGGTGCTTAAATCACACACACACACACACACACACACACACACACACACAGAGGCTTGATTCACTGAGTATTTCTGTGTATATGTGTCACTGATATTTTTGACGCTCTGTGTAGAGACTTCCACACAGAAACAACAGCTACTCTACACCCTATCCATATATTTTTCCCATCTTTTCCCCTGGCCAGTGAAGGAACAAAGAGCTAACCTGTGACATTTCAAGTCATATATCTGTGCTGTTCCCTGTAATCCATCTTGTGAGTTATGAGGCAGAACTGACTATTAGAAAGTGATTGATATTTTCCATCTTCCCAGATTATAAAATCACCAGTGACCCATGTTATGTTGAACTTGTGGTCTTGGTGCATTATTCTTTCACTCTCCTGACATGTTTGCATGTTGAATGCAGTGTTCAAGTCTGTGGTTATCCAGTCTTGGCTTAAACTTCTAGTATCTTCTCTTTCACAAGATCTAAGGTGTTTGCAGGGGGTTGTCATCCTCTCCTGGCAGTTTGTCTGCCAAATATAAAAGTTAAATAAGCAAAGAAGCTATGATTGAATATCATACACATATGAATTTATGCCCAATTGGGATACTTCCAAGAAGTAACTTTAGAATATGAATTTCTAATGTATGTTAAAGTTTTCCATAAATGGATATGGAGATGAATGAGTTGCATGTGGGAAAAATCACTTTACATATATTGAATTTCACTCTTAGTTGAAACTTACTTTCTCTGAGTTTAAAAGTAAGGTTGGTGTGGTAGTTTGAATATATGGGCCCCAATATAATCAGTGTTTTATTAGTTTATAGTTTGCATCTGCAGCACTTTGCTAGAGGCAATGTCACTGGGGGCAGGTCTTAAGGTGTGGTGATGGTTTGAGATTCCATTGTAAAGATATGCAAAGTGTGCCCAGTAGGAGTTCCTGAAGTGTGCTGTGGCTTTTGGCTGTAGCTTTGCTCTGTGTGCTGTGCTCCTGGTTGGCTTTTCTCTCTCTTGCCTGGTCCTGTGAGAGCAGGCCGCTTCTCCTGCCATAATGGAACTTCCCCTGGATCTGTAATCTTCAATAAATAATATCCCTTCCTCCATAACTGTGCCTGGTCTGGAAGTTCATCTCAGCGAATCTGAAGCTGTCTAATACAGTTGGTTTAGAATGTTTAATCTTTGGAAAGTTTGGTGTTTAGGCTACTTGCTCTCTCCTGTGCTGAGTCAATGTGGTAGACAGTTGGAAACATTTGAATATAATTTAAAGACACTGATATTGAAATATGAAGTATAGACTGGCTATAGGGATGATTTTCCTTCACTATTGCAGAACAAAAATGAAGTTCTATGAAAAGTGCCACAGTGACTAATAACGGAGCTGTGTTGTTTAAAGAAATAAATTTCATTTCTGAACCACATGTGTATGGGACAAAAAGAAACCATTTCATGGGTTGGAGAGATGGCTTAGAGGTGAAGGACCTGCCTGTGAAGCCTAGAAACACCAGTTTGAAACTCCTGGTCCCATGTTTAGCCAGACGCAAAAGTGAATCAAGTGTTCAATGTTGCACACGTGCACAAGGGGGCACATGCATCTGGAGTTTGTTCACAGTGGCTAAGAGGCCGCTGGAGTGCCCATTCTCTCTGTCTCTGTCTCTGTCTCTCTCCCTCCCTCTCTCTCTCTGTCTCCCTCTTTCAGTCTCTTTCAAAAAAAAAAAAAAAAAGAAAGAAAGAAAGAAACCATTTCATATGATGCAATTGTATGTTGGCTGATGGTTTTGACGTAAAAATATCCAGTTCTGGTGGCCATATTTTCAAGGGCCCTACTGTACCACAACATGCCAATGACATCATGACATAGGAATCTATGTGAGAGTGCCAAGTGTTACAAGCAAAAGCGTGCATGCATGAGAAACAAAGGGATAGTGTCGGCTCATTTTGTAATAGTATATCCATGTGGTAATCTGTCTGCCCAACAAAAGCAAATGTAATGAGAATCCTTAAGAAGGGGTTGCCTCATTAAGGTCCCAGCACTTCTCAACATTTTTGAATTGGGGACTAAACTTTAACATGATTTTTTGGTGCAAAAAATCCTGTTCAAAGCAAAGGCATTCTCAGAAGTTCCATGTCTGGTCTACTCTGATGGATCTTTAGTCCTCTGCACATACAGGAGATACAGTGGCAGGAAGATTCACTTCTCTTGCTCCCAAGACTCCAAAAGGATATGCAAATCATTACTTTTAATACCTTTTTCTTGTTGGTATTTTGTTCCTGAAGATTGGTGTGCTAAAAGTGAGACTATAATGCAAGTATACATAAGATACTTTGACACTAATATGGATTATATATCAATAGGAGATCTGACAAAAACGTCTCCTCCAATAAATCTGATGATAAATTTCATTTTTTCCATACACTACTATTGGAAATTAGGTTTGATTGAAAAATGAGTTGTTCTCATTGGCATTAGACATAGCATACTAATATATCAATAAATAGCTAGTAACAGGCATTGCATATATCATTAAATAATCACAACACTTATTCATCCCTAATGGGACCAGAATCCTCTAGATAATGCAGCTGAGTAAATCTGCTGATGTTTCTTGTTTCAGAGACTGTAAGTATTGTTAAGTTAGCTGTCACAAAACTTGTGTGTTAGCAAAAGGAATATTTACAGATCTCTAAGCAAATCTAACACAAAAGAAAAAGGATGGGGAGAAGAATATCACAGATAGAAATATTAGTTGATAAAAGAGCAAGTAATAGGTAGGTCATAATAATAATAATAATTACTATAATTGTGTATGCAAAATATTACAAAAGCAAAGTTGTCAAATTACAGAAATTCATTTATATGTGCTAGCATTATTTATTTATTTATTTATTTATTTATTTGTTTATTTATTTATTTATTTATTGGTGAGAGACACAGAGAGAGACAGAGAGAGAGGGAAAGGAAGACAGATTGAGATGAGCACGTCAGCAACGTCTCAGCTGCTGCAAATGAAATCCAGATGCATGCGCCCCCTTGTGGTCAAGTGCAGCATTGCACTCTTGTGTCACTGTATCTGGCTAACCATGGGACCTGGAGATTGGAACTGCTGGAGATTGGAACCAGCCTTCTTAGGCTTAGGAGACAGGTGCCTTAACCACTAAACCCTCTCTCCAGCCCCTTTTTGATTTTTTTTATGCTAGCATTATTTAAAAAGTTTATTTATTTATTTATTTATTTATTTATTTATTTATTTATTTGTAAGCAGTGAGATACAGAGAGAGAGAGAGAGACAGACAGACAGACAGAAACAGAGAGAGAATGAGAGTACCAGGGCCTCCAGCTACTATAAACCAACTCAAGATGCATGTGCCACTGTACATCTGGCTTAACTTTTGAACCATCACTCCAGTCTATGGTTTTGTATTTTCACGAGAGGATATGTCTTTTTGAGAATATATTATGACTTAAAATTTACTTGTGTGATGTACAAAAGTTTCTTTTCCCAAAATAAGTGTGATATATTTCTTCAGAATGATAATACAGAGTGAATTAGTTCTGTAAAATCATAGTCTGGTGTAAGTTTTATGTGTCTATTCATGAAGATCTGGAAGCACTGGCTTCTTCAAGATCCATTGGCATAGATTAAGTCACTGCAGACTTGATCTTTTTTTGTATATTTCTTTTCGACTGTATCATGTGTATTAATTTTAAAAGTACCTCAGGTTTCAAGATTGTTTCTAGAATAATCCCAAATCATGCCTGGGTTCTAAGCAGCATGAAAGAATATGGTGAAGAGTGCTTGACCAAGACAGTTAGGAATCATTAGTAGACCTTGTGAAGATAACTACTTACACTTCATTGTGATAACACCCAGTATAAAAGGAGGTTATATACAGTGGCAAAATAAGCATATTATTCTTCACATTAAAATTGGTATTAAACTTTCCTCTTTTAGCTATGATTTAATTTTTTTCATCTGTAGATAATGTACCTTTTTGCAGGTTAACAAATTGGAGGAAAATTATAAATTGATGGCATAAAATTTTGGAGATGGGGAAAGGAAGAAAAAAGAATTGCAAAGTGAGATGTGATAGAGAAAATACAAAAAATACAGCACTATTAAGGGACTTTGGGCACTGAGTTCTTTCTTATATCTGTGGCTGAATAAAACCTCTCACACATCCATGAGGGAGCATGTAAAGGAAATGCCCTCATGCATATTTCAAGTTTTTGATTATGACATCTTTGACTTAAACCCAAGGAGAAAATTGCAGGGAAAATAGACAAGACTTGGATTAACTAAAGCCCAACTTTGAAGGATTTTAATCTTGTTAGATCATGATGATTTGAAGCACTTGCTGCTACTCGTCTGTCTGCTTGTATAAAGCAAAAAATAAAAATAAAAATAAAAAAACTTGTCTTTGTTCACTATTTAATGACGCTATAACAAATAACCACACAACAGATAGCATATGCTGACATAAATGCATTCTTCCATAACTTCTAGAGACCAAAGGGGGTGTTTCAAGTCTATACTTTCTTCCAAAATTCAGCCAAGTAGCTAAACAGATATTTTGGTTTATGACAACAACCCATGTTCTGTCTCCACCAAATTCATGGTCTCTTCCTTTTCACTCATAATTTTACCCCTTCTGTCTTCATGAAGATATAATGAGACTTATTGTCCACCAATATGGTAAATACAAAAAAAAAGCTCTTACTCATATCTTTAAATTTCTTATACTTGTGTAAAGACTCTTTTACCAGAGAAGATCATTTAGTTTATCTCCACTATTTGCTTGACTAGATTTAAAATAACCTAGGAGACACAGCACTGAATATGTTTCCAATGTCATTAAAGCATTTCCATAGCCATTAAGAACCATCCTAAATGTGGTCTGTACTACCCCATATACAAGTGTCCCAAAATGGGTAAAAGGAAAAAAAAAATGAGAAAACTGAGTATCAGTATTCACCTCTCTTGCCTTCTCTCTCTCTCGCTTTCTTGACTGCAGATGCAATATGACCAGCTGCCCCATGCGCACACCTTAATAGCTAGAACCACTATGTCACCATACCTTACTCACCATGATGGTCACTGTGAGCCAAAAGAAAGCCTTTCTTCCTAAATTTGGAAGTTCTGAAGTAGTAAATCACAGCAATGAGAAAAGTAACACACACTCAAAAGTACAGCTCACTAATGCCCTAGATATTTATTTATATGTATGTATGTATGTATGTATGTATGTATGTATATATGTATATTTGGTGAATATGCACTTGCCTGTGATGTGATGGTGACACTCACCTGCAGTGGCCAAAACAGAAAATGCTGGTGTCTTGCTCTTCCATCTTCTCCTCTTGTTTGAGCCAGAGTCTCTTACTGATCCTGAGATTGCCATTTTATCATGAGCTCTGGTGCTTTCTGGGTCTTTTTTTATAGGACTGTGGTTAAAGTTGTATGATTACACCCAACAGTTCTAGTTAACTTCTCTATATTTTAACTCTGGAAACCTCAGGTTCCCTCAGAAACCTCATGCTTGGGCAGGAAGTGCACTTAACCACTGAGCAATCTCTCCCTATTCTCCCAGTCATTTCTTATTCCAATCAAGTTGCCAATCAGAATTAACTAGCACAAGAAGTCTTGACAAGTGTAACATGACTGCAATACTAAAGGGTAAGTTCTTTGATTTTTTTTTTTAAATCAAGCCCAAAAGCACTAACAAAAATTCAAATAAAAGGACTTCCGGTTAAGATGGCGACAGAGGAACCTCGCCAAAAAAGGGTAGGGAATAAAAGCAAAACAAACCCCAGAAAAATACACTTTTCTACTAAAAAGTGAGGTACATAGTAAACTTTCAAGCCCAGCAGAGAAGTAGGAGAGTTCCAGAGCGTCTGGAGCCCACAGAAGCGGGCAGAAGCGGCTTCACAGCCGCCACAGCTGCCACAGAGGCGGCGCAGCTAGGCGCTGCCTGAGACAGCTGATCCGCAGGACTTTTAAAGGCAGGTGAGGAGATTTTTCCACTCACACCGCCTCCTCACAATCTCAAGAAGCGTGGAAGGAGGACAGTAGAGACCAACAGAGAGGCTTGTGAGGAAGAGGATCGCGTGGAGGAACAGACGGACTTCAGCCGCCACTCACAGCCTCCCCTCCCCCACCACGAGTGCAAGCACGGCGAGCAACAGAGATCACCAGCTCACCAGCAGCATCGGGCGCAGCGAAAGCAGACAACAGACGCAGCTGACTTACTGAATCCACAACACAGCAAAGGAACCAAGCAGCCGTGCAGCATAGCTGTGATCAAACCCGTTCCAAAAGGTAACTTGGTTTTCACTAGGTTAGTACCCAACAAATAAGCCTGGTATATAATCCTGTTGGATGGTCAGATCTGACATTCCTAAATAAGCTATTTTCTAGGCTGCTCATTCGTTGCTTCCTGATTTGTTTCCTCCTCTGTCATTCATTGGGGAAGGGTCTCTCTTGATCACAAGCTGACCTTGGAACTCTCTACAGATCAGAAATCTTAGCCTCCCAGCTGACAGGATTAAGGGCGTGGGCTAACACATATCCTTAGGAACTGTGACTTTGTCATAATACCTGCTTTTGCACAAATACTCTGTGCTGTATTTCATTGAAGGGGTACATTGTTGAGTTAAATTTTTGGATCTTGACTGTATTCTGTTCCATTCACCCCACTTGATAATCTCATAGCAGGCAAGGGTCATTTCTGTGATTACTTTGAGAGCCTTAAGAACCACACTTAACACCTTAAACTCCTACACTGAAGATATATAATATCAGATTGATTGATACATCTAACATTACTGCAGATATTTAGAAAACCCAAGCATTAAATTAATACAAGATGCAAAGATCTCTACATTACAATACAAGAAACACAAAACATCCAGACAATATAAATCCACCAAAAAGTATTAATATATCAGAAATGACCTTCAGTGAGGCTGACTTAGAGGACATCCCCGAGAAAGATTTCAAAAGAATGATTATAATTATGTTCAAAGAACTCAAAGAGGAAATGAAAGGGTTCAAAGACCTCAAGGAAGAAATCAAAGGATTCAAAGAAAGCACAGAAAACCAATTTAATGAAATAAGGAGGTCAATACTAGACATAAATACGGAAATAGAAAGAATAAAGAAAACCCAGTCAGAAATGCTAGCAATAAAGAACACAGTCAGTGAAATTAAAATCTCTGTAGAAAATCTCTCTAGTAGAATGGATGAAGGAGAGAACAGGATATCGAAACTAGAAGACCAAGTAGCTGATCTAATACAGTCCAACAGAGAGAAAGACAAAATAATAGGAAGGTATGAATGGGAATTTCAGGATATTCAGGACACTATGAAAAGATCAAACATAAGAATTCAAGGGATAGTAGAAGGAGAAGAATTTCACTCCAAAGGCATAGTAGGTGTTTTCAACAAAATCATAGAGGAAAACTTCCCCCAAATTGGGAAAGAGATGCCAATGCAGATACAGGAAGCCTTTAGAACACCTAACAGACAAAACCTGGAAAGAACCTCTCCCCGCCATATTATAATTAAACTACCAAACATACAAACCAAAGAAAATATATTGAAAGCAGCTAGAGAGAAAAAGCAAGTGACCTACAAAGGGAAGCCCATCAGACTCACAGCAGATTACTCAACACAAACTTTAAAGGCCAGAAGGGCCTGGAGTGATGTATTCCAAGTTCTGAAAGATAAAAACTGTCAACCGAGATTACTTTATCCTGCAAAACTATCTATCCAAATAGATGGAGAAATAAGGACATTCCACAACAAAGACAGGCTAAAGGAATTTTTGGCAACTAAACCAGCTCTACAGAAAATACTTGCAGGAATCATTCATGCTGAGGGGAAAGCAAAGCACACACATCAGGAAATAGGAAAAAATAAACCATACTCAAATAACAGTTAAAACAAGTGAGTAAAGGGAAAACAGGAAAAACTAAAAAATAAGAAGAATGGTGATAATAAACACATATATGTCAATAATAACTCTTAATATCAATGGTCTCAATGCCCCTATCAAAAGACACAGACTTGCAGACTGGATTAAAAAGCAGGATCCTACCATCTGTTGCCTCCAGGAAACTCATCTGTCAATAAAAAATAGAAACCTTCTTAGGGTGAAAGGTTGGAAAAAGGTATTTCAAGCAAATGGGCCTAGAAAACAAGCAGGGGTTGCTATTTTAATTTCTGACAAGATAGACTTCAATCCAACATTTGTGAGGAAAGATAAAGAAGGTCACTTTATACTGATTAAAGGAACACTCCAACAGGACATTACAATCCTAAACATATATGCTCCTAACATGGGGGCTCCCAATTTCATCAAACAAACACTATTAGAATTAAGGTCAGAGATATCTCCTAACCCAATAGTAGTGGGTGACTTCAATACCCCACTCTCATCACTTGAC
This sequence comes from Orientallactaga sibirica, assembly GCA_036365145.1. Lineage (NCBI taxonomy): Eukaryota > Metazoa > Chordata > Mammalia > Rodentia > Dipodidae > Orientallactaga > Orientallactaga sibirica. Next base: position 99,561,234 of record JAEOAD010000001.1, on the reverse strand, counting down.
AGGTCTACCCAGCAAAAAATAAACAGAGAGACATCTGCATTAAATGATACCATGGAGCAAATGGACCTAACAGATATATACAGAACATTCCATCCAAATGCTGCAGAATATACATTTTTCTCAGCAGCACACGGGACATTTTCTAAAATAGACCATATACTAGGACACAAATCAAATCTTCCTCTCCCTCTCTGTCTGTCTCTCTCTAAAAAAAAAAAAAACCCAAGTTCTTTCTTCACAGAGATAGAAAAAAACTATCTCAAAATTCATATTGAATGGCAGAAGGCCTCAGATATCCAAGCATATCCTCAGCAAAAGAAACTCCTCTGGATGCATCAACATACCTGATCTAAAGGGATACTACAAAGCTATAGGAATAAAAACAACATGGAACAGCATAAAAACAGGAATATAGGCTAATGGAACAGAATAGAGGACCTAGACTTTGGGTCAAGTTACTACAGCTACTTGATATGTGACAAAGGCCCTATCAATGTAGACTGGAAAAAAACAGACAGCATCTTCAACAAATGGTGCTGGACAAATTGGACAACCATATGTAGGAAAATGAAACTTTATCCACACATCTCACTCTGCACAAAAATCAAGTCCAAATGGATCAAAGACCTCAATATCAAACCAGAAACTCTGATAGTACTGGAAGAAAAAATAGGAGGAACCTTCCATGATATAGGAGTGGGAAAAGACTTCCTGAACAAAACCCCAGCAGTTCAGGAAATTAATCACTCAACCATTGGGATCTCATGAAGCTGAGAAGTTTTTTCACAGACAAATATACAATAACGAAAGCCAACAGATTGCCCACAGAATGGGAGAAAGTTTTTGCCAGCTATACAACTAACAGAGGTCTAATTTCTAGAATTTACAAAGAACTCCAAAGCCTAAACAATAAATCATCAAACAACCCACTCACAAAATGGGGCAGAGAACTGCACAGGTAGTACTCAGAGGAAAAAACACAAATGGCAAACTCACACTTAAGAAAATTTTCAACATCCCTAATCATCAGGGAAATGCAAATTAAAACAACTATGAGATTCCACCTTACCCCAGTAAGGATAGCTAACATTAAAACAAACAAACAAACAAAAAAACTAAATGCAAAAAAATGCTGGTGAGGCTGTGGAGAAATAGGAACACTCTTTCACTGTTGGTGGGAATGTAAAATGGTACAACCATTATAGAAAGAAATATGTAGACTCTGGAAAAGTCCTATGAACAGATCCAGTATTCCCTTACTGGGCATTTATCCTAAAAGCTCCAAGCCTCAGATCAGAGAGACTTGCTCAACCATGTTGATAGCTGCTCAATTCATAATAGCTAAGAGCTGTAATCAACCCAGATGTCTATCATTAGATAAATGGATAACAAAGATGTGGTATATCTACACAATGGAATTCTACACAGCAGTAAGGAAAAATGGCACCATGAAATTTGATGAAAAATGGTCAAATATGGAACAGATCATTCCCAGTGGTCTCACCCAATCACAGAAAGATAATCGTCATATGGTCTCACTCATCTGTGGCTCCTAACCTGAATCTGCTCGAGATGCTGTCATACCTAATAAGCACCTTGAGGATCAGACAACAGGGAGTGTGAGACGGGAGGGGAGGTTGAGGGTGGGGGAGGGTAAGAATGGGGAAAGGGTGAGGGTGGGATTGAGAGTGAGGGTGGGGGGAAACAAATAGGGACCCAAATGAAAAAGTTACCATAAAATCCTATATCCTGAACAAAAGGCTAAAACATTGATCATTCAGCAGGCCTCTAGAGGGAACACCTGAACCACAGGGACCTGGAGAGGACCTCATGAAGACTAACCTTAATCTTTTCCTGTCTCTCTCTCTCTCTCTCTCTCTCTCTCTCTCTCTCTCTCCCTCCCTCCCTCCCCTCTCTGTGCTCCCTTTTCTCTTTTATATTACCTATTTTTTTCTTCCTTCATCTTCCTTGGTGCTAACTGGAAGTAACTCCCAGTACCAGCATGCAGTTAACTTTCACAATGAGCTGTTGATCAGAGAGACCTGCAAGGTTTCCCAAAAGAAAACAGATTTCTGTCAGAGCTCTTGATGACCCATCAAAGGTTAATGGTAAGACCCTACTGCCCAAGACACCATATGCTGTTGGGAAAGAACATGGAGTGACCTGGTCGGAATCTGGAAGAGGGTCACTCCCCAGACAGTAAGCATGTGTAGTGCCAGAGGGTGCTACATGAGCAACTGGGAGAAAATGATCAACCAACTCGTAGTCTAAGCTACTCAGCAGTAAATAACCTGACGTGATGCTCAAACAAGTGCAATAGTGGCACACAGCCATGTTGGGTAACCACCTGCTCTTGATTTGGCTAATAGGTCTTCTCAGTGGAATGGAACTCATAGCTGGAACTGGGAAACAAGTCAAATCCATGTCCAAAAAATGAGCCCATTCTCCAATATCAAGCTCCCACCAATTGTGGGCTATAAGAGGTCTACGCATACAAAATTCTCTCTAAAATAACAATGGCCATCCCATCTATCTGGGGCTGACTTTTCTCTCTGTTGGAGAATTTGCTTCTCTTTTTCAGATGGAGGCCAAACCTGAGGGGAGAATCAATCTATCACACCTCACCAGAGCCCCAGATAAAGTAACAGGGTAATTGGGCAAGAGTGCAGCTTTCTTGGTGAACCTGACACCAGCACAAAGCTGAAGGAGATAAACACAGAGAACACTCAACTCCTACTAAACCAGATATACAGAGATTCAGAGGCTCCCAAGACCTCATCACTGAAGTAGAACTAAAAGTAACCCTACATGGCTCAGGGAAATTTGCAGAAGAGAGGGCAGAAAGAGTGTTAGAGCCACAAATTGGGTCATTATGCACACAGGCCTCACCTCTTCCCCATAACTGTTGGCTACCCCATAATGCAAGGCCCACATTCCCAAATGAGGAGGGTCCCTTTGGAGGGGGCAGGACAGGTCGGAGGCTACCAAAGACACCAACATGAATGTAAAATTAAAATACATAAAATAATAATAATAATAATAATAATAATAATAATAAAACGTTGACCAATTTGCAATATGTTCAGATATTAAAGTGGCCAGTAAAATTATTTTTAGGGGTTGGAGAAATGGCTCAGCAGTTATGGAGCCTGCATGCAAAGCCTAAGAACCAGAGTCTGGTTCCCCAGTAGCCATGTAAAGCCAGATGCACAAGCGTACATTGTTGGGATTTCATTTGCAGTAGCTAGATGTCATGGTGTATCCATTGCCTCTCTCATTCTCTCTGCCTGTTTCTCTCTCTTTCTGTCTCATAAATAAATAAATAAATAAATAAATAAATAAATAAATAAATAAATAAATAAAATATTTAAAAATTATTTTTAAAACAGTAGTTATCTTTTGGTTATTGATATTTCTCTAAGAGTTGAGCTGGTTGAGAAACATTAGTTAGCTTTTAATATTTAGGAGAAATCACACAAGACTCTAATGGGAACATAATCTCAATGAACATTGTAGCCTCTCCAGATTTCCCAGATTTCAATGTCTGCATCAGAAGTTTTTGTTCCTGTTACAGGTATTTGAACAATTCTATCTTACAAGAAAAGAAAGTAAGGTTAATGAGAGACATCATACCGAATGTTATCAATTCAGGATGAAAATTTGAGACAATAGGCAGAAGTACAACTTGTTGGGAGGGTTGCTGCCGAGACTTGTTCACATTCTGAGGCTCAACCCATGACCTACAGCCATGAACACAGATCCCACTCTCTCTCTGTATTTATTTATTTTTTTAATTGTCGGGGGAGCACTAATTTTATCCTGGGAGCCAACAAGTACATGGTGTGAGATTTTTTTTTTTTTTCATCATAATTGTCAGGGAACTAACAGGACATTTATTTCAAGAGACCATGCAGTGGTGCAGTATAGAGGATAGGAACCTGTAGCAGACTCAGTGAGAAATCAGGGTTTGAATAGCACCTGTGGGTAAAGGTGCCATTGATCTCATAGCTATATCAGACATGAGTTTAACCCCCGAACCTGCTTTAATTAACAACCCTCTCTTAATTTAGGGCAATAATTTCATTTATGAAAATTCTTTGGGAGAGAATTTTACTGTTAAACATAGATGAAGTTAAAAATCAAAAGTCATTATGGTTATGTCCAAAAGTAATGTGAAAGGCAGTAAAAATCTTGTAGCTATAAAAGTAATTACTGAAAATCAAAGATATGAAAATGTTGGCTGAAATTTACAAATGGGTTTAAGGTCGTTTAAATCATGGTAAAGGCTGCAATTAGAGACAATCCCACACCACACATGCAGGAATACTATATGCAGTTTTCAAATTCAGAAATTTACTTTCTCTTGAGCTCTAGGCATTCATTTCTGCAAATTGCAATCTGTTCTTCTATATTACAAGTAAGAATAGTTGCTAAAATCAATGTCTTAGTGATATAAATCATTTCCTGTGCCTGATATACCTTCTGTTAGAAGTATTAGGCTGAAATAGTTTAATAACAGGTATTATCGAACTAATTCTGCCCCTCATTCCTGTTTGCAAGAATTTGGTAACCCATCCATCTACAATTATTTTGTAACATAATTTTTCTTCAACCTTGCTGTAGGGCTTTTGAGATTATTTTTGTAACTTTGCTGCTACATTCATCATGGGATATAAAAAGATGAAGTTTTAACATTTTTGTCTAGAGGTTTTTTTTGCCATTCTTTATTATAAGCCTTTGGGTTACATTTTATTTGTAAAGTGAACTCTGTAGCTACTTTGAACAACTTCTGGGAATCATTTAGATTGAGGATCATGCAAGACCTTTGTCATGATTACATGTTATCAGTTTCTGATATGTCCACCTGCAAAACTAAGGATAGTGATTTGAGAACATATCTTCATTCACTTTTTCATAAGCACTGATCGTCATCTGGGTGCAAAGCACCATGTTAGATACTGTGTTGGGCATGTGTGAGGCATACAATAGGTACTAAATCTTTCCTGAGGAGCCTCCTGCCTAGTGTGGCCAAAGGTTTATTCGTCAATTCTATGTCCTTTTGCTGAACTCCAGGTGAAGACACAGTACTAACCTATGTCCCACAGAATCTTGTTTTATTTTGGAAGTAAAGGTCCAGTATTTCTTCTGTGGTGTTAGGCTTTTATGTATATTTTATGTATATTGAAGTGTTCTATCATGATGCCCAAAATATGGTCTGTGGATTTAGACTTTGAGACCTTACTAGGCTAAATACATCGTTGTGGGTGTGTTCACAGACATATGTGTGTATCCTATGCTCTTTGTGTATTGACAGTGTCCCCTCATAGCAAATAATTGTGACCAATTACAATGAAGTAAGTAGGACTGAGAAAAAATTACTTCTGACCAAACAACTAGCAAGTGGTAGTTCTGATACAGAGTCTCAGTACAATCTACTTCAAGAAACTGCTCCAGATGTCCTGAAGCCTTATTACACCACATCACCACTGTGAGCATGTACCCACTTCAATCACTTTCCACTTATTCATATATTATTGGGTAACTCTTTTCAGTTTCTAATCTTCAACCCAATATCATAAGTACTTTGTATTGTTGGTACTTCAAGGTACTTTCTTGCTATATCATTCTGTTTACAAACAAAAAAATCCAGGATGAAATTAAGGCAAAATAGTTCATTTGCATATGTTTTATTTGCATGTATGGTTCAAAATTCAAGACTGACTAATATGCTGTTATGGACTAAATTGTTTGACCTTGAAATCCATGTGTTGTGTGCTGGCCCCTAATGTTACTATAATAAGAGATAGAACATTTCATGATATAATCAAGGCAAAATGATATCCCAAAATTAGGTTCCTAGTCACATAGGACTAATGTCTTCTAAGAGGAAGAGCTCACAGGAAATTGAACACAGAAAAGAGGGTATGTGAGGATGGAGGGAGAAGATGGACATGAGCCACACAAAGAGTAAGGCCACTGGTCATAATTACAAAGCCTCTGATCTTATTTCCTCTCACCTTTGTGATATGACAAGATGAATCCACGTACTTCTAACCATTTAATCTGTGCTATTTATTATGGTAGCCCTGGTAGATTGATGGGAAGAGAAGGAAAAGAAAGAAGAAGGTTGTAACTTTTGGGAGTCCATGATACCCTCCATATCTTACTTTTTCTTCCTCTTCTGACTTTGAGAATGTGCCAGTATCTGACTACTAATGGTGGGAAGGAGAAATTCCCTCCTCACATGTGAAGCACAGTGTGCTTGAGGCGTCTCTTCACTTAGGCACTCTGCTGCTCTGTAGAAACAGTACCACAGAGGAGAAACTTATCTTCTACTTGTTTAGGCATCATCAGAAAAAATGCTTCTATCTTTGGCCTGGCCCCTACCAGGAGCCATGGAGATAGTAGCTAAACACTGAACACTTTGTTGCATTATTGGGATGAGTGATTGGGAGGTCTAATATTTTCTTATTAATCAGAAATAAACTTCCCTACCATTCTGGTCAACTTGTTTTTGTGGATAGTGTATACATTGACAATATCTCCAACAAAATATTTCTTTTACTTTCTACCACCATGTGTTCTAAGAATAAATTAATTCTACTGTGCATTTTGCATACCACACTGAAATGATAATAGCTACTTCTCAGGACATCTGTGAGAATTATGTGAGCCAATGGATTAAAGTACACATAAGTCATCAGAAAGCTAATGATGTGGTGAATATAGGTTAGTAGGTACATATGCTTGCTCTCATGCTTAAGATCTCTAGTTCAGTGCTCTTCAGCACCCACATAAAGGTGGACATGAAGTACCACATGGTAATTATCCTAATGTGCCTACAGCAATGGGAAATAGGGCCAAGAGAGTGGAGACCTTAACTCAAAAGATTGTCCCCTGACCTCCACACACATGCCAGAGTGTGCACACTCCCATGCACATAAATAATAAAAATATTTAAAAAATTAAAAGCTGCTTGAAAATGTGCACTCAAATTCATAGAATAGTAATAATTCTTAGAGTAGTTCTTCTTACAATAATAATATTCTTGATGTGCTCTACAATTGTGGAACAGGGAACTCTTTCACTGATATTGGTGAAATACTGGGGATTTCCAGGACAATTAATGGCTATTTGAGCCAAAATATCTCATTTCATTCTTACATTTTTCTTTTTTTGTGTGTGTGTTTTTGTGTGTTTTTTTTTTTTTTTTGAGACAGAGAGACAGACAGACAGAGCGACAGAGAATGGGTGCGCCAACAGCCTCTCATCCACTGTGAACAAATTCCAGATGTGTGATCCCCCTTCTGGGCAAGTATGGCATTGCTCCCTTGCGTCACTTTACCTCTGGCTAAACGTGGGATCTGGACAATCCAACGTGCATTCTTAGGCTTTGGCAGGCAGGTACCTTAATGGCTATGCCATCTCTCCAGCCCTTCTTACATTTTTCAATTCCAATTATATGTTGACTACTCAGTACAATCTTCATTTTGAATGCATTGCTTAGAAATCAGGCCATTACCTTTTGAGGGGATGGTATAGTTACAAAAAAAAAAAAAAAAAAAAAAAAAAAAAAAAACACACACACACACACACAATCTTGTGAGGAAATTTTTTTATTATAAAAGCTTGAACCTCAGGAAGAATTCAATTCATTCTTTTTAAAGCAGAGCTCTCTCCTCACTTCTCTCCTCTAGGGACATTTAGTGAATAATATGTGAGAGTTCAGTGGTAATTGAGAATAATGGCAGTGTCAACCTTAGGACAAGTGATAAATCGTTGTTTATGACTGAGAAATGTTATTAATGTTTGATCAAAAGAATGCTTCTGAGTTTAACAAAACTATGCTAAAGCAATTCTTTAGCTTCACAAGTGGAATAAGGTTTGCAAACTATCTTTAGAAATTTCTACCCAAGAGTCACAAAATAAACTTTGATAAGAAGTAGACAAATCACATATTATTCAAAACATGCTGATTTTCCAGGGTGTTATATGCTATTTCTTTTAAGTAGTCATAATTTTCAAGTGCCTGCTACTTGAGGTGATAGCACAGGCCCTTCTCAGTGGGTAAGTTGGGGGGATAAACAGCATATTCATTTCCCAAAACTGGGATCAATACGACTGACATTCTATAAAACTCGTCTGAAGGCACCAAAACTGTGGTGCTTTTAGAAAGGAAATAATATAGCCTCCATTTTTAAAAATCTATATTTAATTACATTACTTGATAACTCATCGAGGCTTTTGTCCTTACTGTGACACTATGGCACATGTGTTGAGACCAACAGCTAAACAGGCACCAGACTTGCCATTATTCATTGTCTAGGCAGTGAGTAGGCTTTCAGGCTCACAAGATAATGAACCTTTCTTCTTTGTCTTAGCAATTTAATTCATAATTATAAGGCAAGGACATACTGTAATTTGATCATATTCCCATTCTATTTCTCTCTCTTTGTCACTCTATTCTATTGAGGCAATGGTGCTTTTTCATACTTTGGGTGTTGGGATGTCATCAGACAGAATCTACATAGCATCCTGTTTGCTGTGCATCTGAATAGAAGTGCTTACTTAACAGAGGATGACAGGAGCTAAAAAAAAAAAAAAAAGTCATAGGTATTGATAATAAGTAAACTCATTAAAACAGAAAAGAAACCAAGCACCCAAGAATCAGATAACCAACTTTAACCTGCCAGAACTCTCTCAGAATTAGTATCCAAGTGCAGTGAGTTAGGTATATCAGAAGTCTTTAGATTCTTAGAGATGAAGAAAACAAGGAAATTACAAAAACTGTTGTAGCAGTCAGCCCAACGTTGCTGGGTGAACTTCCATACCAGACACCATTTATGGGAGGAAGAAGGGATTTACTTGAAGCTTGCAGATTCAGAGGAAGTGGCATAATGGCAGAAGAAGCTACACCCCCTTTCACAGGCTCATGCAGGCCAGAGAAAAGCCACTACTGTACCCATAAGCAATCAATCACACTCCAGGAACCCCAGGCAAAGCTCAAGCAGGTTACATATTTTTAGACTGGAATTCTAAATCCTCCCCCACACTTTAGGACTGGACCCTAGGGTCCACCCACAGTGACACCTCTTCTAGCCAGGCAGCTGGGGATCTAAATTAGAAACTTTAATAAACTCCTAAATCAATTGGTGGATATCCATTCAAACCATAACTGTTTATTAATGTCTTTATTTCTATTCCACAAACTAAACTATGGGCTGAGATTGTGAAGTTCTTATAGCACAGTCATTTCTTCATCTCCAGAGATGATAAATTATAATTTATTGGAAGGTGCTCTCTGTTGGTTGGGCAAAACAGAATTGACTCCATGGATGCAGAGATGCCTGGGATAAGTGAAACATGCCTCTGGTGTCTGTGATAGGATTTCCACAGATAATGAACTCATGACCTTATGACCTAATTGATGGATTCCCCCCTTGATCGATTCATAATATGGGAAGTGGTTAGAGGCAGGAGATAGTTGGATAAAGTGCAACAATGGGGGCATATCTTTTGTGTTCTATCTCTACCTGTCTTATTACTTTTCCTCCTGTGTGTCAAGAAATGAAGACATACGTCCTCTGCATGTTGCCACCACTGTGACACTCTACCCAAGAGCACAAGCTAATCAAACATGGATGAACTCTCTGTAAGCATGAGCTAAAATAAACAATTGCTCTCTTAAACTGTTTGTCTAAGGTATTTGGTCACAGTGATGAAATGCTAATTAACACAATCCCCTTCATGAATCTTCTAACAGTGATTTAAAATTCCACTTCTATATAGTATCCACAAGCAAAGCTAAGATTCTATTCTTGAAGGGACCAGGAAAAGTGGGGAAATGGAAGAGTAATATTTGTTCCTTCTCAAGGTCTACATAATTGAAAACACATTGTAAAAGAAGAGTGGAAACCTAGATTAAGTGGTCCAAATCAGAGAGAAAATAAGTGAATCATTTCACCCTCTGCTGAAAGTTTATATTTTTACATCCACTAAAGCAACTGGCAGTGGAATGAGAGATGAATTACGGGCAGAGAACAAAGAAGCCAGAAGACTTGAATAATTGTTTTTATACCATGTATTTTAAGAAATGATTGTCAGCTTGCTTGGTAAGACATGGTAAAGTAGGGAAAGGGGAGATCATTCAATCAGAAAAATATCTGCCACAAAAGCATAGGGATCTGAGTTTGTATCCCCATGACCTGTGTTAAATTCAGCATTGGACAGGTAGAGAAAGATATCTATGGGACACAAAATTGGTGAGCCCTAGGTTCAGTGAGAAAGCATATCTCAAAAATAAAGTTAAGAAAACTGGAAAAAATACCCAGCTTTAGGCCAGAGAGGTGCCTCAGCAGTTAATGTACTTGCCTGCAAAGCCCAAGGACCCCAGTTCAATTTCCCCAGTATCCATGTAAAGCAAGATGCATAAGATGGCATATGTATCTAGAGTACCTTTGCAGGACTAGAGGCCCTGATGTGCCCATATTCTCATTCTCTCTCTCTCTCTCCATCTCTCTCTGTCTTTATATGTCTGTTTATAAATAAATGCATAAAATATTTTTTAAAAAATCACCAAGTTTTGACATCTTTTCACATGCACTCACAGACATGTACATGTGCACTTGCTCACATACACATGCATGTATGTGACACAAATGCCCCCCCCACATCATCATCGCTCAGATTCAAATTGTTTTGAAAGGATGAAATAGTATGAAAGACCAGATGTAAGTGTATCTAGAAAAAACAATGGTGTGGTAGACTTTATTATAAATATATCAGTAATTAAATTAAAATATACAAAACTGGGCTGGAGAGATGGATTAGCAGTTATGATATTTGCCTGTGAAGCCTAAGGACCCAGGTTTGATTCCCCAGTATTCAAGTATGCCATAAGCACAAGTTAGCTAGAGGCCTGGCATGCCCATTTTCTCCCTTTCTCTCTCCTTCAAGACAGCCACTAAAAGCTTTCTTCTGAGTTATAAATAAAATATGCAAAAGAGTTTATTTTCCAAAAGCAGAATATATTGAGTGTATTTAGTGATAGCATTATGTTAAACACACACACACACACATGTCAAGTGATATAAGTACATACATATAAATATATATGTTTATCTTTTTGTATAAATATTTCTATGTAGTTGAATTATTCATGCAAAACCACCATTGAGAAACCTATAAAGATGTCTTTTCACAACTCTACAATCTTCTACTTTTTAGGGCATCACATTTTATTGCTATGTCTTATGGTTTTAATTATGTGATAAATTTCCAACACACACATTCTATACAACCACAAGTAAAGTACTTCTCCAAAATAAGCACTTTATTCAGAATGACTAAAGCAGAGACGCTTCAACTTTAAGTGTAAATGCTCTAGATAGCCCAATTGTCCTCCACAAAGGCAATCTAGATTGAGATTTCCACTGATAATGACATACCTTTAAAGATTTGTCATGCTGGGCTGGAGAGATGGCTTAGTGTTTAAGGCACTTGCCAGCAAAACCAAAGGACCCAGGTTTGATTCCCCAGGACCTACAAAAGGAAGCAAAAGGTGGCACATGCATATAAAATTCATTTGCAGTAGCTAGAGGGCCTGGTTTGTCCATTCTCTCCCACACATCCCTCTCTCTATCCCCCACTGGTCTCTCTCTCTCAATTAAATAAATATATTTTTAAAATAGACATGTTTGTGTTATGTGGGAGAATCCTGTACAGTAGAAGCAGGCATAATGAGGCACCCTAAATTCTATAATAAAAAGGCAAAGTTGCAATACCTACTCATGGTGATTGATGGCTCAGCTCATTCCTGAGCCAATCTCATATACTTGGAATTTTCAACTCTATGAATGGCTTCTTTCTTTGGACATAAAGTGTATGCAATATTATGTCACTCTTTGAAACAAGACCTCAATAATACAAAATTTAGTAATCCACACATGATATAAAATTCAGTAAGTTCAGCAAAATTTCAACTTAAGGAATTGTTAAAAAGCATTTACAGACCTTATTATTGAATGCTCATGATATACTTCATTGCAGGGAAATATAAATGTGATGGACAGGGGCATAACTAGTGAGCTGGGAACTGTATGAAGCATTTAAAAATAGTTTTTGCCCCAGTTTGGCCAACAATATATCTCTTATGTAAATTCACAGGTTAGCAGGTTAGTGCATCACGAATCTCCAGAAATATCAAAAACCATCTGGATGGATGGAATACAAAACTTATTTTCTTTATAACATACAACAATTTCAAGTCCTTTAAGCCTCTCTTTCTCTCCCACGTCTTTGCTTTTTTCTCTTCATCTTTAAAGAATACTATTAAAGAAAAAATGACTTCACTTATTGCTATGTTCACTGAATTTTCACATAATTCTCCTTTCAAGTGCCAGTTTCCCAAGAAGGTTAAAGTGCTATCTATAAGAACTTCACCCTCCCAGGACTGTCTGTGGAATACATTTTAAAATATTTAGTTTCTAGCATGATTTCTTGTTATTAACACCTATATATCCTCTCACGAATGTAATACTTCATGGAATACAGTTCTCCTTGGAAAATTGTTATATTGCCCTATTATATAGCTTGGTTTTTGGTCCCCTGGGGATTGTCCCTGCAGTCTTATTTTTAGATATTAATCACCCACAGCAAGATTAGAAGTTGGGAAGATGGTAGAGCAGAGGCTATATTGACAATGTGGGGAAGAATAGAGTAGAATTTAATTAGAAAAAAATTACTCTGTTCATACTGCATTTAACTTTTATTACATTTTCATTTTCTTCAGTTATAGTATTATTTAATTATTTCATATTCATTTGAGAGAGAGAGAGAGAGAAGAAACAGAAAGAAAGAATGAGCACACCAGGGCCTCTAGCCACTGCACATGAACTCCAGACACAAGCACCACCTTGTGCTTTCGTGGGTACTGGGGAATTCAAACCTGGGTTCTTATGCTTTACAGGCAAGCACATTAACCACTTAGCAGTCTCTCCAACCCTCAGTTAGTTATAGTTTTAGTTTTCATGGTGTGTGATCAGTTTATGAATCTCAAAATTTTTATTCAAATTTATAATGCAAACATTTCTTCCTATTAAACATTTTTGTAACAAACATTGGTCATATTTAAACATGAAGATCATTCCACTGAAAATGTTACTTGTGCATAAAATATAGTAAAAAGTATAGTTTTATGGTTAAGATACTGTCCTTTAGAGAGAATAGTCTCAAATATGGATGTTCCTTTTCAACAGCGAGGTAAGTAAACTGCTCCTCAGCTTCCTGCGGTCTGTGTATAGAATGTACAGAATTGTGCATCATAATGAGTTCTGAAGCATAAGTGAATTTAGCCTTATAGAAAGCTTGCTCTGCACCACAAGGTCTCAACTCTCCTTTGCCTTCCTAAGTCATCCACCTTGGACCTTGGGAAGGTCACATTTCCCTAGTCCATTTGTGAATGAGGCTTTACCGATGTCATCACTCTTGATAAGACCCTAGCTGAAAGTCTCATCAGCTTTGCATACCTAAATCCCCAACCTCTCAGGGTTTACATCTTTCCCATCCTAAATTTTCCACAGTGCAATGCAGGAGCTCAAACACAAAATTTTTGTATGAAAGTATTGTGTTCCAACTTCATTTTGTCCTTAAGAATGTTCAGCTTAAAAAAAATATTTTATTGTAGCACAAACAGTTAACATGAAATGCAACTTTTTAACATCCAACACCACATAAACTTTAAGGAAAAATGAATAGCATTACTTAAACTCTATGCGTGTGCATACACATTCCTCATTTTCTCCTCCATCTAGCTTCTTAAAAATCACCAATCTACTCATTTATTCTTTACTTTGAATATTTGAAACATGTAAGTGGAATCATGGCACCTTTATATTTCTGTGACTGGCTTATTTCATTTAACATAATGTTCTCAAGGTCAATCTATATTGTAGCATGTTGTAAAATTCTCTTGTTAAGTAAAGTATAAACCACTATATTTCATGGATATAGCTCATTTTCTGTATTCATTCATCCACAGATGGGCATTTAGGTTTTTTTCACCTCTTGGCTATTGTGAATAGTGGTGCAAGGAATGTGGGCGGAGGGTATCTCTTCAGGCAACTGATTTCAATATTGTTTTTCTCTTGAGTCAGGTTTTCCATTATGCAGACCAGGTTTTCCATGAACTTATGATTCTTCCACCTGAGGCTACTGAGTTCTGGGAGTATTGTCCATGTACTAGGCTTTTCAATTTACATAATGTCTATGCAACTCAGCATTCCTCTTCTACAATTTAACAGTCTCCTAAGGAGTGTAGAAGGGTATCACTTGCTCTACACCTTTGCTAAGTCTTGGAATTGTCTGATGTTTTGCACATAGCCATGTCTTGATTACCTTCCTTCTGTCCCTTCATGATCAAACATGCCATAGTATCTCCTATCTTTAAAAGCAAAGAAACCTAAGTCCAAACAAGCCATAACAACTTCTGTCAAGCTTATTTTCCTCTAGCAACTTCTGTTTCATTTCTTATTTTCAGGTTAGCCTCTCCAATGAAGTGTTTTCATTCTCTTTCTCCTTGTTCATTTCCAGATCCCTACCCAACCCACTTAACTATTTGACTTTTACACTTTCTACTCTAGTAAAGCATATGCCACTTAGATCAATGATGGCCTTCCTGCAATGAAGCAATGCATGTCTCTTGATTCTTTTTTTCATTGATCTCTCAATAATGTTCCAAAAATGTGAACACATCATCTTTATAAAAGCACTTATGCTTGGATATGCTGATATCATGCATCATGTTTTCTACTATATTATCCTGACGCTGCATTTGAGCCTTCATTTTGTACTTTATTTTCTTAACTACACTTTCTATCTCTACTTTGATTTACATATTTTGCTTGTGTACTGATTCATAAATAATTACTGAGCCTGGTTGACTTTATATGATAAACTCCTACATCCTAGCATCCCTGAATAGGACTGAGTTTGAGATAAGGATTTAAAGAGATAATTGTGTTAAGTGAGCCCATTTGAGTGGGTTTTTAATTCAATATGAGTTATGACCCTATAAAAAATGGAGAAGGCTGAAGAGATTGCTCAGTCATTAAGGTACTTGCCTGCAAAGCCTAATGACCCATGTTTGATTCTGCAGTATCAACATAAAGCCAGATGCACAGTGGCACATGCATATGGAGTTCATTTGCAGTGGCTGGAGACCAATTATCTCTCTCTACCCCTATTCTCTCTCTATCTCTCTCTGCTTGGAAATAAGTAAATAAAATATTTTTAAAGAAGGAATTGTAGACAGACTTGATTGCACATAGGTAAAATACTGTACAAAAATATACTGAGAACTTGGGTATCCATATGCCTATATCCATATGTGTCAGGAGAAACCAAACCCAGCTCCATCTTGACCTTGGACTTCTAGCCTCCAGCACTATGAAAAATTCAGTGGTAGCCAGTCTGTTGTATTTGGTTATTCTGTTAATACATACATACTAATACATAAAAATCTCAAGTGTTCAACAAAATAATATTCCCCACATTTATATACAGTCCCTCCCTAAATGTATAGATAATTGCCAGCCTCCCACATGTCTCCCTTACTCTGGCCACTATCCTAATTACTATGTGTGGTAGTTTGAATATATGGCCCCCAATATATTAATTGTTTTATTATTTTATAATTTGTATCTGTAGCCACCTAGCTAGAGCCAATGTCACTGGGCAGATCTTAAGGTGTGGTGGTGGTTTGAGATTCCATTGTAAAGATATGCAAAGTGTGCCTAGGGGGAGTTCCTGAAGTGTGCTGTGGCTTTTGGCTGTAGCTTTGCTCTGTGTGCTGTGTGGCTGGCGGGTTTGCTCTCTTGCCTGGTCCTGTGAAAGCAGGCCAGCTTCTTCTGCCATTATGGAACTTCCCCTGGATCTGTAAGCTTCAATAAATAATATCCCTTCCTTCATAACTGTGCCTGGTCTGGAAGCTCATCTCAGCGAACCTGAAGCTGTCTGCTATAAAACTATGAGTGCAAATTAGTTTACTTCCTGATATTTATGCAAGTGGTATTATATTGTATCTCTTCTCAGTGTGTTAGTCAGTCCACTGTGTCATGTGTCATTCATATGGTTTCCACATTTTTACTATTATAAATAATGGCACATAATTCCCATTTCTTTTTTTTTTAATTAGTTATGTACATACTCAGGGTGTAAACAGCACATGTTGGTACCATCCTTACCCTCATCCCTGATCCTCCCCCTCAGAAGGGACCCTCCTCATTGGGGATGCCAGTTATCCCCATGGGTATTGTGGGTCATGCATTGTCAGGCAGACATCAGTAATGCAGGAAAGGAATTGTCTCCGTTCATAATGTCCCAACTTGTGGCTCTAACAATCTTTCTGTCCCCTCTTCTGCAAATTTCTCTGAGCGATGTTGGGTTCATCTTAGGTCTACTTCAGTGATGAGCTCTAGGGAGCCTCTGTGTCTTTGGATATCTGATTTGGTAGGAGATAAGTGTCCTCTGTGTCTATCTCCTTCACCCCTGTGCTGATATCAGGTCCACCAAGAAAGCAGCATTCTTGCTCATTCCCCCAATTACTCTATGGTTTCAGCTGGGACCCTGGTGAGGTGTGACAGGCTGATTCTCTCCTCAGGATCTTCATCCATCTGAAAAAGTGAAACAGATTCTCCAACAGTGAGTGAAGTCAGCACAGGATGAATGGGATAAGCATTATTAATTTAGAGAGAATTTACTAGGTCTAGGCCTCAAGACTGGTGTGAGCTTGCCATTGGAGAGCAAACTTATTCTTTGGATGTGATTCTGACTTGTTTACCAGTTCCACCTATGGGTTCCTTTCCACTGAGTGAATCTGTTAGCCAATCCAAGAGCAGCTGGTTACCCACCATGGCTGTATGCTGTAGAGAGCTGCGAGGTGCCGCGCCTTAAAGATGGCGCTGCTTCCGCCTTCCGCCTTCCCGATGGCGAGTGCTCTCCTGGATAAACAAGTCCTTATTTGGCTTGGGCTGTGATCTAGACTTGCTTCCGCATATGTGGACCTATCTGCATTCACCACGTGGCTTACCAGGGTTGGCTGTTCAAAGGCTTCTTAAGCTTTGGGCGGGCTTGTCCCGCGAGCAGTCAGTCGGGGAGTGAGTCGGGCAGTCAGTGAGTGAGTGAGTGAGTCAGTGAGTGAGTCAGTGGGTCAGTGAGTCAGTGAGTCAGTGAGTGAGTCAGTGAGTCAGAAGTCAGTCAGTCAGTCAGTCAGTCAGAAGATTGTTGCAAAGAAGATTGTTCAAGGTTCCTGAATAAACTGCTGAAAGAAGAGTCCGAGCGTTGCATCTTCCTTGCTGGTCGAGGCGGACGCGACAAATGGTGGCCCGTACGGGGAACTCAGAACTTGCAGGGCAGCTAGCTGGTAAGTTCCAGATAAGTGGACAAAAAGGGTAAAGGCAAGTTCTCCGGTAGAGAGACGATAAGGTCCCATAGCAAAATGGGCAATACATCTTCCAGTATTAGGGTTGCATAAGGGATTGCTACATTCTGCTATCCAGGCCCAGAAAGTTTGATCAAAGTTAAATTTGTAATGGACTGATGTGCTTGGCTAAAGATATTGGACTGAGATTTTAAGATTTTAAGTTGGAAAACCTCAAGCAGAGGCACTGAGACTGGTTTTAGGTTACTGGAGCTGCTATTGTCAACGCATTAGCAATCTTAAGGAAGGTGGAAGGAAGGTGGCCTGACTTGATTTACATTAAAACAATGGAGAGGATGCCTGAGGAAAGATGGTGGTTGAGTTTGCATTGTTTTAGTTTCTAAAAGGCACCACAATAAGGTTTCCTTAGAGGAAACGCAGTGAGAAGATTTCTTAAGAATGATAGCTGGCCAATTAATGTATATTTGTTCATGTGTCTTATTAGTGTATAAAAGTTGGTTAACCTCATGTGGTGTATTTGTGTTGTAGTGTGTCTAGTCATATTACATAGGGCAAACGAGAATGATTCAGAAGCAGTTAAAAAAAAAATTTTAGAGGAGGTAAGAGAAGAGCGCTCGAGTAAAACATCTAAAAGAAAAAGTAAGGTTCCTGAATAAACTGTTGAAAGAAGAGTCCAAAGAGGGACTCAGAACTTTCTGCAGTCAGGGCAGTGCACTGGTAAGTTCCCAGGTAAGGTGGGAATCCGTGACAAAAGCGGGGATTTTGCTCCTCTCGGTAGAAAAAGAGGGAGCAGGAAAAGAATCCGCGACAAAAGCGGGGATTTTACTCCTCTCGGTAGAAAAAGAGGGAGCAGGAAGGGTTCGCGGTGTAGCGAACCAAAAGTGAAAGTAAAAGTTTTAAAAGAATCTTTTACAAGTGTAGCCATGGGCGCTTCTCACTCGCACCCAATTTTTTTGGCTCTGAATGAGCTGCTTCGTTCAAAAAACTTAAAGATAAAGGGGAGTACCCTGGAGAGGTTCCGGGAGGAATGTGATGCCATAGCCCTTTGGTTTGCGTGCTCTGGAAGTCTTACAATCCCTTCATGGGAAGAATTGCAGCAGACCAAGGCACGCTTAAGGGCGGGGTAAGATCGATCTGGAGGTTAGTGAGGAACTGCCTCGAGGAAGAAAGGTCGGAACAGGCAAACAGTGAAAAAGAGGCAAAAATAAAGAACAACTTAAGATTCTGAGTCTACGGATTCTTAAGAAGGGCTGCAGGCTCTCATAAAACAAATGAAAAGATCAAAAAAAAAAAAAAAAAGGGAAAAAAGAGAGAGAGGGGGAATCCCGGGAAAAAAGCCGGGTGTGGTGGCTCAGGCCATCCCAGCACATGGGAGGCAGAGCAGGACTGCCACAAGTTCAAAGCCAGCCTGGTCTACATAGTGAGTTCCAGGGCAGCCAGGACTACACAGTGAGACCCTGTCTCTTAAAAAATAAAAAATAAAAAATAAAATAATAATAATAATATATTTCTTTGCTTTGCCCAATGCCATCCTCCATCCTTTGCAGTGTGAATGTTGTTAAAAGACCTTGGATTATGGGGACGTATGAACATCATTGGAATTGATAAAAACTATGGGGACCTTTAAATTTGCATGAATGCATTACATTTTACATCATATACGGTTATCAGTTTACGGGGGCCAGGGGCAGAATGTGGTGGTTTGATTCAGGTGTCCCCCATAAACTTCAAATGTTCTGAATGATAGGTTCCCAGCGTATGGCGATTTGGGAATTAACACCTCCTGGAGGCAGAGTATTGTTGGGGGCGGGCTTATGGGTATTATAACCAGCTTCCCCTTGCCAGTGTTTTGACCAATGCTAGCCTCGCCGCCGTGGCTCAGTTAACTCAAAATATATAAATTATACTAGGGCTGCAAATTTATCCAGATTTTTGTCTAGTTTTCTATTACAGAATTGGTCGCTTGAATTTGAAGATACCTTAAGAGAACTGAGACTGGCAGTAGTTAATGTGAATTCTGCCCGCATGGACCTCTCCTTTGCCTCTGGATTGTCATCTTGGCTGATCTCCGCTATGAATCATCTGAAGGAATGGGCGGGTTTGGGTGCTCTTTAGCAGGCCTTCTGTTACTGGTCTCTCTGGTTTGCTTGTGGTGTCTGTGTAAAATCAGGGTCACGCAATGACGGGATGCAGCTATGATCATTCAAGCCTTTACTGCCATAGAGGCTGCACAGTCCCCCTAAGTCTGGCTGGCTACAACTAAAAGTTAATCTTCTTTCTGCTCAGGTTGCGAGGCTAAGCACTGCACTCTGGGTTAGCCCTAAAAATCCAGAGAAGAGCATGTTTGATTGCATGCGGGTTGATGCCCCAGATCCCGCCTCTGAGAAAAAGGCATCAGGGTTGCAAAAATACGCATCATCAGAGATCAGACCTCTACTCTTACCTGTGGCTTGTTTTAAAACATAGAAGGGGGAACTGTAGAGAGCTGCGAGGTGCCGCGCCTTAAAGATGGCGCTGGCTTCCGCCTTCCGCCTTCCCGATGGCGAGTGCTCTCCTGGATAAACAAGTCCTTATTTGGCTTGGGCTGTGATCTAGGCTTGCTTCCGCATATGTGGACCTATCTGCATTCACCACGTGGCTTACCAGGGTTGGCTGTTCAAAGGCTTCTTAAGCTTTGGGAGGGCTTGTCCCGCGAGCAGTCAGTCGGGGAGTGAGTCGGGCAGTCAGTGAGTTAGTGAGTGAGTCAGTGAGTGAGTCAGTGGGTCAGTCAGTCAGTGAGTCAGTGAGTGAGTCAGTGAGTCAGAAGTCAGTCAGTCAGTCAGTCAGTCAGTCAGTCAGTCAGAAGATTGTTGCAAAGAAGATTGTTCAAGGTTCCTGAATAAACTGCTGAAAGAAGAGTCCGAGCGTTGCGTCTTCCTTGCTGGTCGAGGCGGACGCGACAGTATGCCACTATTGCACTGTGTGAGAATCACATCAGGTTGTTTGCTGTTGGGTAGCTTAGAACATGAGTTGGTTGGACAGATGTGGGCCATTTTCCCATAGTAGCTCATGTAGTACCTTCTGGCACTAGATGAGCTGTCTGGGGACTGACTCTCTTCCAGATTACAGCCAGGTCTCTCCATGTTCTGTACCAACAGCCTATGGTGCCTTTGGCAGTAGAGTCTTACCATTAACGTTTGTTTGGTAATTAAGTGCTATGACAGAAGTCGTCTTCCCATTTTTAAAGTTCATTTAGCTTGAGAGATTGTGTATTTCTTTATTAAACTGCTTTGTTTTCTGTAGTTATATAGGAATGGGATCAACGAATCACAACCTATGTATGTTTTCTTTCAAGTGGATTTCATTGTTGTGGCAGAGGAAAAAAATCAAATTGAATAAGAAAAGATCCATTTTTGGGCTCATAGTTGCAGAGGTTTCAGTCTGTGCCTCAGACTCAGGGTGAGGCTGCACATTACAGTGAAAAGCATGCCAGAGGAAAGTTGCTTACCTTATAGTGTTCAGGAAGGAAGATGCAAAGAGGGACAGTTAGGGTCTAGAGACAATATACCCTTAAAAGATACTCCTTGAGGGTCCTAATTCTTCTAACAAGTTCTTACTTTTAAAAATTTCCATGATGTTTCAAAATATTGCCACCATGTCAAGGTCCTTTGGGAGACATTTTATAATCAAACTGTACTATAAGAGTAATCCTTGTTTTTTTAATTTTTTGACAACTTCTATACTGACAGATAATAAACCTTGATATTTTCCTCCCCTCCCCCCATTCCCCTTCAAAACTTCATTCTCCATCAAATCCTTTCCCACTCCCCATTAGTCTCTCTTTTAATCTTAATATCATCATCTTTTTCTCCTATTATGAGGGTCTGGTGAAGGTATTGCTAGACAATGCAAGGTCATGGATATTGAGGCCTATTTCTGTCTTGCCAGTCGATTTGTAAGGAGTTGTACCCTTCCTTTGGTTCTTAAATTCTTTCCGCCCCCTCTTCTGCAATGGACCCTGAGCCTTGGAGGATGTGACAGAGATGTTTCAGTTCTGGACGCTCCTCCATCCCTTCTTCTCAGCACTATGTTGCCTTTTGGTTCATCCCAGTGGTCATTGCCATCTGAAAAGAGCAGCTTCTCTAACCAGAATGAGAGTAGCATTAATATGTGAATATGAACATTAAGTGTAGTGCTTTCAGGGCAGCTTGGTGGGAATAATATATACATTTAGCCAGACAAGAGCAGGTTTTATACCCCTAAGGCTCATAACCTCCCCTGCCATAGACTTTTGATTGGCTTTTTCAGTACCAGTCATGTTTTCCCTCTCATAGAGAGGGCCTTCAGTCCAATTAGAGAGAAGTTGGTTTCCCCAAGAGCAGACATGCCACTATTGCACCCCTTCAGTCATTGAGCCTGTCTGGACAAACTTGAATTTTCCAGTGTCCACTGTTTTCATTGCTGATGACTTCTGTCTCCCATATGGAGGCATTCAGTGCAGCTTTTTCCAGCTTTCAGTTGGCTGATGTACAAGGAAAAGGTTTTCTGCTCAGCACTAGCTTGCTTTCTCAGTGACCTTGCCTCTCAGGCAAGAGATTTCCTCAGCAATATGGTCTTACCATCTGTTTCTCAGTGGAAACCAAGGGGCTTGGCAATACCCTTTAATATTTAGGAGGTACAGGGCCCTCCTAGGCCAACAACTCACTGGAAGGTATCCCATCCCAGGCATTGAAAATTTTCTAGTAACAATCTATAGCATCTGGATGTGCCATTATTCAAAAAAGTAGGTTTACATCAGTCTTATTCAGGCTATCTTGAATTTTGATTGACCCTCCCCCTACCCTTCTTTTACGCATTCTCTTCCCATGACCTCCCTTAAGCCTTTCCCCTCCCTATAATTTGTTCTTCTACTTACATATGTATAATACCATCCACTTAAGTGCTTCCCTCTCCTCCCTCCCCTATAGCCTTTTACCAGCTAACTGGCTTGTGCTACTTATTTTTGTTTCCAGTTCACACACAAGTCTATACATTTGTAGCTAGGATACACATATGAGAGAGAACATGTGATGTTTGGCTTTCTGAGCCTGGGTTACCTCACTTAGTATAATCCTTTCCAGATCCATCCATTTCCCTGCAAATTTCATAATTTCATTTTTCTTTACTGCTGAATAGAACTCCATTGTGTAAATGTACCACATCTTTAATACCATTCATCTGTGGAGGGACATCTAGGTTGGTTCCATTTCCTAGCTGTTGTGAATAGAGCAGCAATAAACATGGTCATGCAAGTATCTCTAAGGTAGTGAGAAAAGTTCTTCAGATATATGACTAGTGTTATAGCTGGATCATATAGTAAATCTATTTTTAGCTGTCTCAAGAACCTCCACACTGATTTCCACAATGGCTGGACCAGATTACATTCCCACCAACAGTGTAGAAGTGTTCCACTTCTTCCATATCCACGCCAACACTTATTGTCATTTGTTTTCTTGATGGTAGCCATTCTGACAGAAGTGAGATGGAATCTCAAGTAGTTTTATTTGCATTTTCCTGATAGATAAGGATGTAGAACACTTTTTTAGATGTTTATTTGCCATCTGTATTTCTTCTTCTGAGAACTCTCTGTTTAGTTCCATAGTCCATTTTTTAACTGGGTTGTTTGATTTCTTATTGTTCTGGTTTTTGAGCTCTTTGTATATTCTGGATATTAGTCCTCTGTCAGATTTATAGCTGGCAAAGATTTTCTCCCATTCTCTAGGTTGTCTCTTTGCTCTATTTACAGTGTCCTTTGCTGTACAAAGGCTTTGCAATTTCAGGAGGTCCCAGTGGTTGATTAATGGTTTGATTCCCTGAGCAATTGGGGTTATATTCAGAAAGTCCTTGCCTATGCCAATATGTTTAAGTGTTTCCCCTACCTTTTCCTCTAGCAGTTTCAGAGTTTCAGGTCTGATATTAAGGTCCTTGATCCACTTGGACTTGACTCTTATGCATGGAGAGAGACAAGGATCTATTTTTATCCTTTTACATATAGATATCCAGTTTTCCCAGCACCACTTGTTGAAGAGGCTATCTTTTTTCCAATGAATATTTTTGGCATTTTTAACAAAAATCAGGTGGCTGTAGCTGTGTGGATTAATATTTGGGTCTTCTATTCTGTTCCATTGATTTACAAGTCTTTCCTTGTGCCAGTACCATGCTGTTTTTGTTACTATGGCTTTGTAATATAACTTAAAATTTGGTATAGTGATACCACCAGCCTGATTTTTGTTGCTCAACATTGTTTTGGCTATTCGAGGGTTTTTTTGTGCTTCCAGATGAATTTTAGGATTATTTTTTTCTATTTCTGTGAAGAATGCTATTGGGATTTTAATGGGGATTGCATTAAATGTGTAGATTGCTTTTGTTAAGATTGATATTTTCACAATGTTGATTATTCCAATCCAAGAACATTGGATGTCTTTCCATTTCCTTGTGTCTTCTGCAATTTCTTGTTTGAGTGTTTTAAAGTTCTCATTGTAGAGATCCTTCACTTCCTTGGTTAAGTTTATTCCAAGACTTTTTTTTTTTTTTTTTTTTTTTGAGGCAATTGTGAATAGGAGAGATTCCCTGTTTTCATGTTTGTTCTTAGTATATAGAAAAGCTACTGATTTCTGTGTGTTTATTTTGTATCCTGCTACGAATAATCCTTCTTGACTACTTACATCCTTCTGATTATCGATGTTACTAAAAATCTTAAGGCAAATTATTTACTCTCAGAATATCATCATTGATGCAATGCCTGGTAAGTTTTTCAGAATATTTTAAATTTGTTTTAGGAGTACTTTATGTAATATAAATGAAAATACTTGTTAGGCATAAGTGCAAGTGTGTGTATAATCTTTTCTTTGTGGCATATGAGTTTACAATAATAATGAGTTGTATTCTGAACAGAAATTTTACTCTTGGTAAAATAGATTCTATATTTTTGTCTCAATTATTAGAACTTAAATTAAAACCTGAATTTAAAAAATGGATAAATTTTATGTACATAAAGATCATAAAATATGTTAATTTTCTGCATGGATCAATCAAATTAGCTCTCATGTTTGTGCATATGATCCCTGTGAAATTATTTTGTCTATAAATTACAGATCAAAATTTACTTTTCAGGCTGGAGGGATGGCTTAGAGGTTAATGTGTTCGCCTGCAAAGCCAAAGGATCCAGGTTCAATTCACCAGGACCCATATTAGCCAGATGCACAAGGGGGCACATGTGTCTGGAGTTCCTTTGCAGTGGCTGGAGGCCTTGGAGTTCCCATTCTCTCTCTCTCTCCCTCTCTCTCTGCCAAATAAATAAATAAAAATGTAAGCATTGAATAAAATACTTTTTTAAAAATTTACTTTTTGATAAAAATACAATTGACCATCTTTTTCCAGTGAATCTCAAAGGCATTTTTTTTATAAAGCATGTCATCATTTTGTGAGTGAGGATTTTGCTTGATTCTTTCTTTGTTTCACCTTGCATCATCTCAACAATGTCACATGCTCTTAATTACTATATGTTTAAACAAACTCTTTGCTAGTAGTAGAAACACTTCATCAAGATGATCCTGGCACCCCCTAGGTGTTTTCCCTTTTCATTTTAATTTATTTACCTGTATGTTCCAACAAAGTGAGACCAAAACAAAGACCTGTTGAGATTTTGATAAGCATGATATTAAGATTTATAGTACAGTTTGCAGAACCTCGACATCTTGATAGAACAAATTCTGATATACAGAACATGCCATTTTGTTTCCCATTGCAATGCTTGCAGATTTGGTTATGGAGTTCTATCACATCCGGTGCTTTAATTCCACACATTTAATTCATTGTGATTTGGGGAAACTAATTTTCTTGCTATTCATTGCTTTTCAATAGAACACAATTGAATCTTCAATGCTGATATTTTAAAGAGGATCCTTATGAATGGTGTGGTGGCACACACCTTTAATTCCAGCACTTGGGAGGCAATGGTAGGATGATTGCCATGAGTTCAAGGCCACCCTGAGACTACAGAGTGAATCCAGGTCAGCCTTAGCTACAGTGAGACCCTACCTCATAAAAAGACAAAAGAGCCTTGTCTAGAATACTTGCTGTTTTTTTGGAAAAGTGGTACACATTCATTTTGGACATTTCCACCTCTTTGTTCCTCTTTATGCAAGGCTCTATTGACTTTAAAATGTGATTTAGTTAAATTTATATAGCTCCTTCTGGTTGTGATGTGCTACATGGGTGGCTGCTATGCTTTGCTTGTATATAGAAATCAAGCCCTCGGATGCTAAGCTTTCTGCTTCCTGGAGTAGTTTTGTCTTTACTTCTGTTTGTGTTCAATAATTTATCTTGTAAATCAGTCTGTATTTATTTTTCCATAGTAGATTCATCTACTGAGCTCCATATTGTTGTTAAAAATGAGTTTGTAAGATGCACATGTTGGTGTCACAGTGATTCAAAGTTTACAGATCTAGAGATAAACGTTTATTACTCCTAACTGAACTCATATTTACTTCATTGCCTGTCAACACCATCTGGTTGTTATGGCTCCATTTACTGTCTACATGTAGGCCTCTCCTTTGTCATTTCTATGTCTTATATCTCCAATGTAGAACACAAGTTCTCATTGTTGACCGTTCAAACACTTGGGTCCATGCAATTCCCGAGATGCTTACTATCCCTAATCCAGTCCCATCTCTGCATGGTTAAGGTTAGCAGGAGCTAGGGTGCCTATTTTTGTCCTTCTCTACTTCATTCATCAAGGTCGGTTACATTTTCTTTCAGTGATGTGTGTGTTTGTGTGTGTGTGTGTGTGTGTGTGTGTGTGTGTGTGTGTGTGTATGTAGTGTGTTATGGTTTGTTGTACATGAAGGTATATATGCAGATCAAAGCATCCTGTGCACATATGTGCAGAGTCCAGAGTACAGTACAGTATCAGATGTCCTCCTCTATTGCTCTTCCACCTTATTTTTCAGAGACAGCCTTGCCCTGAAACTAGGGCTCCCTGTTGTTTGGTTAGACTGCCTTAATGGCAGATCCCAGCAATCATTCTGTCTTTACCTCCTTAATTCTGAAATTACAGGCATGTGCAACCAGGCTTTGAATGTGGGTGTTGAGAATTACATTTGGGTCCTTAGGGTGGTACAGGAATTACTCTTACCAGCAATGATCTTTAAACAAAATATATTTAACCACTTTTAAGTGATAAATCTTATTTATTCCTTCTTATTTTTACAAGAATACTACCGATGCATAATAAAGATATTAACATGATATATATCCATAATGATGTATCCACTATTTTAGTAACTCTGTGCATTATTATGGGGTTTGAATGGTCCTTTTTATTCAATCTATTTAACTTTTCTGTACTTCAAATACTTCTATATGTTGTTAGCCTGACTTAGATAATTTTCTTCAAAAAACATCACTTAGATAATTTCCACTAATTGTTTCATGTGTATGTGTGTGCATATGATATGTATGTGGTGAGGTGTACACTCAGGTGTTTGCAGATGTGTGCTTCTGGTGCACATGCAGTGGCTAAAGGAGAACATCTGCATGTTTCCTTAGATAGATGAGTGATAGAGTTCATTACTGATCCCAGAGCTGCAGTTTTTCAGTCACACTGGTGATCAGTGAGCCCCAGAGATTTTCCTGTCTCTGCTATCCACAGAACTGGGCTTATACATGTGT
This sequence comes from Orientallactaga sibirica, assembly GCA_036365145.1. Lineage (NCBI taxonomy): Eukaryota > Metazoa > Chordata > Mammalia > Rodentia > Dipodidae > Orientallactaga > Orientallactaga sibirica. The sequence continues at coordinate 99,534,107 of JAEOAD010000001.1, read as the reverse complement.
ATGGATATGCCCAGTGGTTTAAATGGTGGCTAGAAATGAAGATTCTCAGGCCCTTGTGCTTATGTGGCAAGTTATCTTGCCTGCTAAACATCTCCCTAGCCCATATTATTTTACGTTAATAGTAAATATAGGCATTTACTTGGAAATCTCTGAGTCTCAATTGTAAATATACTTTTTAGTCAAATTATGGTCCATGCTCCTCGTCCTTAGTGTAAAATTAAATAAAAGAGTATTGGAACTGGAGGGATGGCTTAGTGGTCAAGGTGCTTGTCTACAAAGCCAAAGGACCCAGATTGGATTCCCAGGATCCATGTAAGACAGATTCACAAGATGGTGCATGTATCTGGAGTTAGTTTGCAGTGGCTGGAGACCCTGGCTTGTCAGTTCTCTCTCTCTCTCTCTTTTCTGCCTCTATTTTTACATAGAAATAAAAATATTTTTAAAAGAGTATTATTTTTGTTTGGTTTGTTGTTTTTCCCCTCCATGGGGACTGAGCTCAGGGCCTTGTGTTTGATAGGCAAGTACCCAACCACTGAGCTGAGTCCCTAACCCACTATTGTTTTATAGAAAATTTGATAAATGTATGAAAATAGCATAATTTCCATATAATCATTATTCAGCTTCAAAAGTTACCAACTCATAGATAATGTTAATCTCATCATTTATCACTATCCATACTGCACTCATTCTTACTATCTTAAATATATTGTATAGTTATTTCAATAAATGTCTTTAAAATATGAAGATCTTTACTGAAAAAAAATATCATCTGTTATACCCACAGACATATAGTATTTTTCAGTATTTTATTGTGATATAAAATTCTTGGGCTGGAGAGATGGCTTGGCAGTTAAGGGGCCTGCCTGCTAAGCCTAAGAATGCTGGTTCCAATCTCCAGGTCCCACTTTTAGCCTGATGCAAAAAGTGATGCAAGAGTGCAATGCTGCACTTGCCCGCAAGGGTGTGCACGCATCTGGAGTTCATTCACAGTGGCTGAGAGATCCCTGGCGTGCCCATTCTCTCTCTCTCTCTCTCTCTGTCTCAAATAAAAAAAATCCTATCAATTATTTTTATTTCACTATGCATAATCTGTCTTATAAAATAGATATAGAGCTTTGGAGATGGATTAGTGGTTCAGGAACTTACCTGAAAACAAAAGGACCCAGGTTTAATTCCCCAGGACTCATGTAAGTCAGATGCACAAAGTGGCACATGCGTCTGAAGTTTATTTTCAGTGTGACTGGAAGCCTCCTGGCATGCCCATTCTTCTCTCTCTCTCCTTCTCTCTCTCTCTCTCTCCATACACACACACACACACACACACACACACACACACACACACACACATATATATATATGATATAGATATAGATATAGATATATTGTATTTACCTTTTTCTCTTTCTCAAATAAATAAAAATAAAGAAATATTTATGAAATAGGTATACATTACAATGAGTTAGTGTCTCTCTTAAATATTTATTTGTTCATTGGCATATGTTAGTTGTTTGTTGAAGAATTCTAATAACTGCCCGTTTTTCCCATATGCACTATTTATTCTTTTCAATTGTATCTTTATGATGATATTTGACTTTGCATAATTTCTTGGGCTGAACTGAAAACTTTGCCATGTTTACTTCCAGGAAATTTGGGGGTGATGCGTTTACAAATCACATTACTTTTTTGCTGACTGGTACAGTCAAATGATGATGGATCACAAAGCAGTTCAACCTCTAGAATTTTGTCATCAATAAACACAGAGGCATGGTCAAGAAAACAACCAATACCCAGTGCAGCTGTGCTGTTCTTCCCATTGGACTCTGGTGGCTTGATTCACCCCACAGTAGCACTGTGACCTCTATATTAAACTCACTACAACCCCTTGGAACTGAGTTTATGAGGTGAGGAGTCACTGTGGTTTATAGTTTAATATGCTCAGTTAACTCTAATGTGGATCTTTTCTCTTTCCTCAGCAGACATGAACAATTTTCATGATTGCAGATAAAAGTAAACATGGTGTGTCTTTATTGCTCTTTTATTTTTGTTTTTTGATTCATAGGCTTTCAACACAAACAATATTTTCCCAAACTCTTCTCAGACATATTATAAAGACCAAGTGGAGGGAAAAAAGCCCACTACTTTGCTGTTGTAGGTCCAATCCCCACTAAGTTGATAAATCATATAAGCAGAAGTCATTTGTCAAAAATACATTTATTGGAGTCAGACTTACTTTATGAGCAGGAGCTGCTGGATTAGTTTGCCAACTCTTACAAATAATTTATCAAATACTGATTTGCTAGAAATATAATACAAAGGGAACATATAATGAAATTAAACAGAAGTCTTCTATCTTGTAACAGTGCTTTGAGGGAAACATAATTATATATCATTGTCATATCAAAAATACAATTATGCTGAATTAAGTAGTTGGATATGTGCTAGTATGTTTCAAAATACACAAAATAAACAGTGATTATATTTTGCTGCTACTCAGTTTCAAATCTGAAATTTTTTCCTGTCCTGCCCACACCCATTTCTCCTCCTTTCTCCCCACAATGAATAGAAAACAATCAAAATGCAGTGGTTTGCCTTCTGAGTTTTTTCCAGAAGTCTAGGTACTGAGGTATCTTCACCTTCTTCACCTTAAATGCCCCTTTACCAGTATTTTTTTATTAGTTATGTAAATACTCAGTGTGCAAACATCACATGTTAGTACTATCCTTACCTTCATCCCTGCCCCCAAAGGGACCCTTCTTGTTGAGAATGCTGGTTATTCCATGGGGATTTTGGGTGATGCATTGTGGGGTTAGCCATCACTTATGTGGAAGATGCAATGTCTCTGTGCGTAATGTCCCAATGTGTGGCTCTAACAATCTTTCCATCCCCTCTTCTGCGAATTTCCCTGAGCCGTATTGGGTTCATTTTAGTTCTACTTCAGTGAAGGGCTCTTGGGAGCCTCTGTGTCTCTGGATATCTGTTATGGTAGGAGTTGAGTGTCCTCTGGGTCTACTTCCTTCACCCTTGAGGTTATATCAGGTTCACAGAGAAAGTGGCACTTTGCTCACTTCCCCAGTTACTCTATGGTTTCAGCTAAGGTCCTGGGAAGTTCAATGGGCTGATTCTTTCCTCAGATACTGTGTCCATCTGAAAAAGAGAAGCAGATTCTCCAACAGAGAGTAAAGTTAGCACCACTTAAATTGGATAACCATTGTTAGTTTACAGAGAATTTAATAGATGTAGGCCCTCTTAAAACTCTTGTTGACCTGAAACTTAGTAAAGCCCTTTTAAAAATCATCATACTGGGGCTGGAGAGATGGCTTAGAGGTTAAGGCACCTGCCTCCTAAGCCTAAGAATGCTGGTTCCAATCTCCAGCGGTTCCAATCTCCAGGTCCCACATTTAGCCAGATGCAAAGTGACACAAGGGTGCAATGCCGCACTTGACCACTAGGGGGCGGACACATCTGGATTTTGTTCGCAGCAGCTGAGAGGCTGCTGGCACACCCATTCTCTATCTGTCTTCCTCTCCCTCTCTGTCTGTCTCTCTCTGTGTCTCTCTCTCTCAAAAAAAAAAAAAAAATCATCACACTGTTTGCCTGTGAGGAATATGAGAGCAAACATCCCTGCTTACTAATGTGTGACATGAAGTGAAGGAAGGATAATGAACACATGGTTTTGTCAAATTCAGTGTCACGTATTTTCCCCTGCTTCTGATATAAGAATTATGTCTTCAATATTCAAAACGATAAACATTATATTTTTATAGGTAACCTCATATTCTCTTTTGCTGTTAACTAATTTATCAGCTATAGCTGATAAAAGCATTGTGATATAGCTATTCACATTGCAAATATCTACTATCATACATTGGGTGTGTTTTCCTATATTTTGTGTAATGCCTTCATGTACAATTTATAAAACTAGAAATATAAGTTATAAAATGCATTCTTCAATAATTACTACCATCCAATATGGTGAGACTGCATCTTAAGTATTATATATTGCATAAAATTTATTCATTCAAGTCTTTTTTTTCAGAACTTTATTATCAAACTTTCTTCTGCTTAAAGTTTTATATTTTCTTGTTTTATTTCTCAATTACTTCCAAGTTATCTTCTGTATGTTTTCTTTGCATGCCTTTCTCTATACCTCATTGTTTTCTTATAGCCTTACTTAGTTTACTAATAGGGATCACTATGGCATTTCCAAACCCAATGTGTTTCAGTTGATCTTCCTTCTCCATCCACCTTCCAGTATCCTTCTCTCCTGCCTTTTGATCACCCTCCCCCTTTCTGTTTTCATGCCTCTTGTGTCCTTGAGCCTTATATCTGTACTGGTCATCTCTCTTTAGTCTCTCTTGGTCACTTTTCTATGTTTTTAGATTTTGCCCTCATTTATATGCCTACATGCAAGTACTCCAAGCTAGGATCCATGTATGAAATTTTGGCTTCCTTAGTTTAGGTTTTGTGGATTAATAAAATTCTTTGTAGATCCATACATTTTCTTGCAAATTTCATTTGTCTTTCCTGTTGAGTAAAATTCCACTGTATATATGTACCACATTTTCATTACCTGTCAGTGCATATTAGACTGAATCCATTCCATTGATATTTTTAATATGGAAGCAATATAGATGGATGCCCAAGTATCTCTGCAGCGGGGTATGGAGTACTTTGAGTATATGTCCAGGAGTGATATAGTTTGGTTGTATGGCTGTGATGTTTCTCATTTTTTGAGAAACATGCCATTACCAGTGAATAAGAGTTCTGCTTTCATTACTCCCTTGCCTGCATTTGTTGTCAGTTTTTTGATATAGTCATTCTGACCAGGTGAGAGAATATCTCATAGTGGTTTTAATTTGCATTTCCCTGAGGTATTGGAATGTTAAACACTTTCTCATATACCTAATGGGCATCATATTTCTTTGTTCTTGAACTTAGAGAAGCACTTCCCTTTTCTTTCTATAGTTCACAAAGAAAACCTCAATTTCTTTTATTCATACTTTTATAGAGATATTAATAAAAATTGCATATAGATGGCCACAGTGGTACATGCCTGTAGTACCAACAAAAAGGGAAGCTGAGTCTGGAAGATAACAAGTTTGAGGCCAGTTCCAATTACATAATAATATTCAGTTTCAAACCAAAGCATAAGAATACTAAAACAACATGTACTTAGGGTTCATGGATGTTGCTTTTATATATCAATAATCATCTTACAAAATGTACTACTGTGTAGGCATAATTGACTTGATTTTTTTTATTTTTAAGAATATATATATTGCAATGAGAGAGAGAGAGAGAGAGAAAGAGAGAATGAGAATGGACACACCAGGCTCTCATATGACCACAAACAAATCCTAGACACAGTGTCACTTTGTCCAGCTGGCTTTGCAAGAGTATTGGGGAATCAAAACCTGGCCTGGTAGCCTTCAAAAGCAAGTGCCTTTAACTGTTGGTACATTTCCCCAACCATGACTTTATTTCTTTTATGCAGAAAAAAATCTAGATTTGCACACTTGTTTAGTAAAGGTCACAAAATAAAGAAATGAAAATAGGTTAATGCTAATTATGCTGAATTGACCAGTACCTATATTAAAATATCACAATTAATATCTATAAATTATTCAACAATGCTCTCAATAAACTAAGAAGTTAAGAAAACACCTCCAAAATAATAGTATATACCAAAAGAATTTTTTAATAAGAAAAATCCTAAAACCCTGCAACTGATAGCAAAATTAACAGTAAAAAACTATGTGCTTTCTATCTAAATGGTAAGGAGTTAAGAATTTTTTAACTTATGAATTTATTTTATGTATTGCTAAAGATAACATTCAATATAAAAAACAAGAAAAATCAATGAAAATCATAAATTTTGAAGAAAGCATTATCACTATTTCCTGCATTAACAAATATGCAGAAAAATCTACAAAAGGTACTATAAGTAGAATTTAAGAAGAATAAATAAGGTGCTTGTTAGTTTATAAAATTAAACTGCATATTTTATAAAGTAGTTAGAAACATGGTAATGATTTTTTTAAAGATATTAAAGTAGTTTGTAAACTAAAATAATTTAGGCATACATTTGGTGGAATACAACACAATAATTTAGTGGAATGCAACACTACTAACCTGAGAAGTATTTAAAAAGAGCCAAAAGCACAAACTAAGAAGCAAAACAGTACAACATTTTATGAAGGTACAAGCTTCAAAACTGATGAGATGCTCAACTTTCCTATGTGAGTCAGTGTTATCCCAATTTTAGCCCTAGATGACTTTCTAAGCTTATGTCTGTGTTTAAGCACTGTATGAATAAGTTTAGCTTTATTAACAGTTGGCCCTTTAAGAAGCAGGAGTATTGACGTGGCAGTAGAATGAAGCTAGGAGAAAGGGTAAATAGGGAGAGATGGATGGAGAGGTTATCAACAAGCAAGTTGAGGGATAGAACAGAGGGGATGAAAGGACCTAGGGGTGTTAGGGAGAAAAGACAATGGGGGAGAGATACATAAACCTAACCACAGCATGATCAGGACCATGGAAAACTTCCTCCTGGACAGCAAGCTAAAACATAATATAACTACTAACAAGAGAGGAGTGGGTATCATCAAGGAATAAGCACTTTGTAGAGGGTGGAGAGATTAACCCTGATACCCATGGGCACAGACTGGCAAATCCCACGCAAGAACTGAGTCACATCCAACAGAGGGCTGTTGGTCAAAGAGACAGACAGGTCCCCAAAACAATGCAGGCCATTGTTACAGCATTTGGTTACCTGCAAGAGCTAAACAGGAAGTCCCTGTTGCTGAAGATACCACAGGCCATGCTCATAGGATATTGAGAGATTACACTAGAACCTAGAAGCAAGCTAACCCATGCTAGCTAGTCCTCATTGTGCTGAAAAGTGCTATGCAAGCTGCTGGAGGACAATGACCAACAACAGAATGAACAAGCAGGGGACCCTGGCACCTTTAAAATCAACTAGCTGGACAAGATATATACACCTGTGCAGTAGTGGCACACAGACTATGCAGATAATCAAGGGCTCTCCGATTGGACATGAGGTCCACTCAGTGGAAGAGAATTCATACTTGGCAATCAGCCAAGTGAGAATCCCATGGATCAGAAGGAGATAGACCCTAGAGAAGCTCCCACTGGTATTTGGCTATATCCATCTGTGGTAGTTTGAATGGATGCCCCCAATATATTCAGAATTTTATTAAAGGTTGTAATTAGGTATGCAGCCACTTGGCTGGAAGAGGTGTCATTGGATGTGTCTTAAAATCCAACTCTAAGATGTGGTGGTGAATTTGGAATTCTGTTCTAAGATATGCAAAGTGCCTGAGTTCTTCCGGGAGTTCCTGAAATGTGCTTGCTAGCTTTTTGATGGTGGCTTTTCTCCCTGTGTTTGGTCCTGTGAAAACAAGCCAGCTTCTTCTGCCATTATGGAACTTTCCCTGGATATGTAAGCTTCAATAAATATTCCTTCCTCCATAACTATCCCTAGTCTGGAAGTTCATCTCAGTGACATGAGGCTGTCTGCTACAGAATTGGTACCATGGAGTAGGATGAGATAAAAATGACCATGTGGGTTTTTGGTCTTTTGGACCTTTTGTTTTGGAGGTATGGACGTGGACTTGGTACTTGCAACTGAATATGTCTTCAGGAGTGGTAAGCCAAATATTATGGACTATTATGATGAGAATTTGAAACTGCTAAGTGCAGAGACAATTGAACTTGGACTCTTGGCATATGGGGTTTCTAAGAGGAAGAAAAAAACTGCAGAAAACCTTGTTGGAACTAGGATATTGGCATAATGGCTGGCTTTGTTCTGCTACCAAGGCCCAGAGTTTGATCAAGGTTAAATTTGTAATGGACAGCTGTCCTTGGCTAAAGATATTACACTGAGAGATTTAAGGTTTTAAGTTGCAAAAACTCAAGCAAGTAAAATTACAACACTGAGACTGGTTTTAGGTTGCTGATGCTGATATTGTCAGACACACCAGCAATCTTAAGAAAAATGGCCCAACTTCATGACATTAATACAATGGAGAGGATGCTTGAAAAAAGACTATAATAGACATGCAAACTCTTTTGTAAAACAGATGACTGGAGAAGGTACCTGCTTTTCAAGGTTGCTATTTATTTCTTCCCTGAATTAAGAATATGACTGTGTCCTGAACACTTGTTATTGGTTTTAGAAGCATGAAAAACATGTGTTGTGGTCTTGAAGTGCACATCGTCCCAGGAGCCAATGCTGAGACATGGCATGTGGCAGGGCGTGATGACCCTGATAGGTTAGCAAAGTCATTGGAAGATGGACCATGGTTTTCATGGACACCCGAAGATGTTGTAGATATACCAGGAATGTGCAACGGCTACCATGGAGGTTGTTGGCTAGGGATGAAAATTTACCCTGGCTACTCAGCCCAGGTGAAGGTGCAGAATTGGAAAATCCAGAGACTGTGAGTCATTGGTTATATCGGATTTGAACTGCAGAAGTTTGATGTTTGCTTGATAGCTATTGAATTTGCATTGTTCTCGTCTCTCACTGCTATGCCTTATAACAATTGGAAATGTTTACTCTTTGCCTTTACATGTTAAAAGCATATAACTTGTTTGATTTTAAAGTACTTAAGCTAAGAGACAATCTTAAATTTCAGATGAGACTTGGAACTTTGTAACTATCTTATGTTGGTAAAGAATGTGGAGACCTTAGAAATTGGACTGAATAAAGTTTATGATGTGAGATGTTTATGATTCTACTGGGGGCCATGGGTGAAATGTGGTAATTTGAATGGATGGCCCCCAGTATATTCAGAATTTTATTAAAGCTTTTAATTTAGATCAGCAGCCACCTGGCTGGAGGTGATGTCACTGGGCAAATTGTAGGGTCAAGCCCTAAAGTGTGGTGGTGAATTTGAAATTTCATTCTAAAGATATTTAAAGTCTCTGAGTTCTACCTGTAGTTCCCAAAGTGTGCTTGCTTGCCTTTTGGTTGTGGCTTTGGTCTCTCTGCTTGGACCTGTGAAAGCTGACCAGCTTCTTCTGTCATTATGGAAAGTCCCCTGGATCTATAAGCTTCATTAAGTATTCCTTCCTCCATAACTGTGCCTGGTTTGGAAGTTCATCTCATCGAAGTGAGGCTGTCTGTCACACCATCCAAAAATCTCTTAAAAGAATAGGATAATGGGCTGGAGAGATGGCTTAGTGGTTAAGTGTTTGCCTGCAAAGCCAGAGGATCTCAGTTCCACTCTCCAGAACCCACGTTAGCCAGATGCACAAGAGGGTGCATGCATCTGGAGTTCATTTGCACTGGCTGGAGGCTCTGGCATGCCCATTTTCTCTCTCTCTCTCTCTCTCTCTCTGTGTGTGTGTGTGTGTGTGTGTGTTTCTTTCTCTCTCTTAAATAAATAAAAATATACTTATCCCATTTAATCCATGCAGTGCTCACTCTTGGTTGGAGAATCTGCTTTGTTTTAAAGAAAGTAGTAAAAATTAGGGAAAACCTAGATTCATCAATGCAATAAGAAGAGATAACTAACTGCCTAGCACTAGATAACCCACCTCCATCACATCTGTAGGGACCTAGGGGACATTACAAAGGAAGTGATATTTAAGTATGAGTGCTGCTCTTCACTCTGCCTGAAAACCCTCTCCAGGAAAATGGCAATAAACACTGAGGATACTTGAAAGGTCTCAAAGAAGAAAATTAGAGACTGCAGAGAGTTTACTACTAATGTAATATTATCACGCTCATACCAAGGCTCAGGACACAATCCAGAAGATGGGCCAAAATGATTCTAAGAGCAAAAGGGTAAGAGGGGCTACGGAAATGGCCTAGCAGTTAAAGCTCTTGCCTTTGAAGCCTAAGGACCCAGGTTTGATTCCCCAGAAACCGCATGCATTCAGAGTTCAATCCCAGTGGCTAGAGGCCCTGATGTGCTCATTCTCTCCCCCACCCTCTCTTTCCCATAAATAAATAAATAAGTAGGAAGGAGTATCCTGTGTCATTGTACCTCTCTCAAAGTCTAACAATTGTATTCATGACCAAACAGAGAATACCAAAACCACACTGAAGAGAGTCCCAAGTGGAATAGAGGCCAGGAAGAGGGGAAATGAGTATAATCAGATGGAAATATGACCAGTACCTGATAAAGTCATGCAATAAAATTTATAATCAATTAAAAAAAGTAAAGAGGAGCTGTAGAGATAACTTTGTGGTTAAGCCACTTGCCTGCAAAGCCAAAGGACACAGGTTTGATTCCCCAAGACCCATGTAAACCAGATGCACTAGGTGGCACATGCATCTGGAGTTTGTTTGCAGTGGCTAAAGATACTGGGGTATCAATTCTCTCTCTCTCTCTCTTAAAGAAATAAATAAAAATAAATTTTTAAAAATAGTAAAAGGACTAGTTGGTGGGAGAGAGGTCAGAGGAAGGAGATGAGTGGTAGTGAAAAGATAAAGTCAAGACAACTGTGATTAAAATACATTTTGTACATATAGTTATATTGATGTTCAAAGTTATGTACATATAGTTAAAATTATGGGATATACATACAATACATGGACAGATTTGTCAGTCAGGGTATAAAAGATCCATATTGTTCCTGTCCCTGGATATTGGCTCCTCTGTCCACTGACCCTCATAACAAGAACCCCAGGAAAGATCTAGAGGCTCATACTTGAGCCTGCACCTGCCTGTGGAGTGTATTCTATGCTTTTAATCTCATTTCTTTTTTTTTTTTTTTGGAGAGACAGAGAGACAGAGGAGAGAGAGAGAGAGACAAAGAGAGGGAGAGGAAGACAGAGAATGGGTGCACCAGCAGCCTCTCAGCAACTGCGAATGGAATCCAGATGCATGAGCCCCCTTGTGGGCAAGTGCAGCATTGCCTCCTTGCGCCACTTTGCATCTGGCTAAACGTGGGACCTGGAGATTGGAACCAGCGTTCTTAGGTTTAGCAGGCAGGCGCCTTAACCGCTAAGCCATCTCTCCAGCCCTTTTAATCTCATTTTTAATAAATTCATACTTTCATTACTAAAATAAAAGAAGCTTAAGATAGCTTAAGGAGTAGAATTTACAGAAAGTATTTGAATATCTGTTTCTTCCAAAAGTTTTCTATACAAAATATATAATAAATTATATACAAATAATTACAAAGATGTTAATCCTGTAAATATTAGCATACATTGCCCAAATAATGTTTTTGATTCACATTTCGGGTTCTAATTTGAATCCATTTTCATGGATTTAATTTGGAAACTATGTTTAGTTTTTTTTTAATTCATTTGTTTTTTTTTTTTTAGATAGGGTCTTGCTCTAGCCCAAATTGACCTGGAATTAGTCTCAGATGCCTCCAACTCACAGTTATCCTTCTACCTCAGCCTCCCCAGTGCTGGAATTAAAGGTGTGCACCACCAGGCCTGAATATTTATTCTTATTAAATCTGGAAATGTCAGCCAGGCATGGTGGTTCATGCCTTTAATCCCAGCACTCGGGAGGCAGAGGTGGGAGTATCACTGTGAGTTCAAGGCCACCCTGAGACTACAAAATGAATTCCAGGTCAGCCTGGGCTAGAGTGAAACCCTACCCCAGAAAAAAAATCTGGAAATGTCTTGGCCTTGATATTTTTAAAGCACACATTTGCTAATTATATTCTAGAGTATCTCTCAATTTGAATTTGTCTGATGTTCATAAATTTTAAAGTACTGTGTTTTTTTAATAATTTTTTATATTCTTTTAGTGGATGACATCAGATGAAATATGATAATACTTTTGCAAATGTGGAAGATAACTAATTGAATAAGTTCCTAAAATTAATTCCGGCCAATATTTCCCAATATAACAATACCAGGATTTTTTATCTTCACAATTAAGTAATCTGTGAGCATGTATTTAGGACAATGTAAACATTATATTCATATTGAAGCTGTTCCAGTAGTTTCTGAATATATTGATAATTTTCTATCTTCATCACTATTGAATATTTTATATTGCATTTGATTTTAAAGCCATTTGCCCTTCTTAAACCTTCCTCAGGTTGCCTCCTTATTAGAAAAATGTATGATATACTCTTGCTTTTTTTCAGTAATAAATTTTAAATAAATAAATCAAGTTTTAAAAAGCATGTATTTTATCTCAATCATTTGTAGTTTCCTGGCTTTTATCATTAATTAATTGATGGAGTTATTACTTATCATTTTTTCTTTGCTCGTTGTTCAATGTAACCTGATGTCATTAATCAGTGCTTTTGATGGATGTTTGGTTTTACTCATTGTTGTATGTACAAACAGCAATATAGTAAACAGGCTTACATATATTATAAGTTCATATATATATATGTACATACATACATATACATATATATATATATATAATACAGATATATATATATATTCATACATGTTGAAAGATAAGTCTAAATTTCCAGAAGTCATTTGCTACTTAAGATGTTGTTTGTATTTATTTAATTTTGGTGTATATTGCCATATTATACCCCCGTGTAGTCTAAGAACACACACTTCTATCAGTAATATAAGAGATTTGTGCTTTCTTCAGTCTTCTCATCATCATTTTTATTTTTTTCTTTTATTTATTTAATTTGAATTACTTGAATTGTTTCCTTTAATTTCCTTTAAGTATTATAGTAGAGAACAATCTTTTTATAATACATTTTCATATACATTTTATTTTTTATAAAATTGAACATTTTACAGCTTAAATGTCATTATAATTTAATGTTGGATGAATTTTAAGTAATAACTAATTTCATGAATCCTATTTCACTCTAAATAGAAGTACAAGTAGGCAAAGCAAATACTTGGTAACTTATAGTATAGGTTAATATTTATTGAAATATTATAATTCATTTAGATCCTTATAGGATCTTTCCTTCTGGAGTCTTGGCCATGTTCTGTTAGAATTCATAGTTCTATCCAGATTAAATGAAACACAAGCCCACACTACAATCAGAGCCTTTCTAAACTTTTTCTTGAGTATGCCATGCTGATTCTACCCTTTTATTTAATATAATTTAAAATTTAAATATCCATATGATTTCCTAAAATATATGCCCCTGTTTAACATGAGCAGGGCATTCTTCATGATGATACTACCACTTGAAGTTTTTTTCTTGAAAACCAACTCCTCTCTTCAAGAAACTTGTAGATCAGCACAGAAATAAATTGGCAGGTCATATATTACTATAAAAGTCTAGGGACAAAATATATGCTTCAAGAATTGACTACTTTCAAAAGAGGCATGGTGGTACACAGCTGTAATACCAGCACACAAGGAACAGAAGTAAGAGAATCTCTGCAAGTTTAAGACTTGCATAGTCTACATTGCATTTCAAGCCAACCAAAGCTACACAGTAAGACTCTATTAAAAATAATCAAACAATATGAACCAAACAAAAGCAAGCAAAAAAAGAACAAAACTAAACATATTATATGTTGATATCACCAGAGTTCAGAAGAGAGGGAGTTAGGCTTGAAAGGTTTCACATAGAGGGAAATAAGTGAGACAGCTTTGTTGATGTTGAAAGTACTGTGAGTAGATCTTTCTAAAAATATGTTATTAAAACCAAAGAAGCAACAAAGAAAAATATCATTCAGATTAGGCAACAAACTGTTTTGCTATAGACAATAATCTACTCTAATTAAAATGTTCAACTATGACTAATCAACAAGGAGAAATAAACTTGAAAATGAAACTGGGGCAGATCAAGAAAGGCTTTGTCTCAAAATGTCTGAGTAATGAAGAACTATGAAATGTCTGAAGAAATTGAAATTAACACATAGAAATACTAATTGTGTGCCCAAATTAATGGTGCTGTACTTGTAACTTGCTCACGAATCATTTAGGAAGCATATATTATTCTTTGTAATTAGCCCACGTGGACCCATGCCCATAAGAAGTGTCTCCTCTTGCATGTATGTGTTAAGGGCATGTAGTGAGTAAAGGCGAGGGCATTACTAGATAGAGGAACACCTCCTAGAACCTAGCAGATAAGAAATTTAAAATAACCACCAATTAAATGCTATGGTCATGTCTTTGATTTTGTGCTTCAATAAAAAATATATATCATTCTTAATACTGTGAACTCTTTTTCATTCTACAGAGAAGTATGGAGGAAATCAAAGTCTCCATCTGTGATGTCCCCTAAGCCTGCTCTGGATACTGGTGGAAGATACTATAAATAATGTCTTCAGGCAAAGAAAGGAACACTGTGCTTGATATGCAGTATGTTTGCTAAGCTTTTTTATGAACCTTCTTGGAAGACATTTATCCACTCAAGCATTAAAAATAAATCTATAATGTAAATTTAATTTGCTAAAAGCTTATGAATAAATAACCAAACCACATTATAATCAGTATTTTAAGCTTCCATAATTATGTGATGTTAGCCATGAGAAGCTTCTGGAAAGGTGGACCTGAATGCCTTTGACTTTCTGCCCCACTCATATCCACACAGCTTTCTTTCTTCCTTCTGAGGCTGTAATGTATGTTTTAAAATGTTGTCTTTACCTATGAGAGGTGAGAGCAAAGTTATTATTGATGTCTTTGAAGGCTCTGATTTCCAAAGCTCAGGGTTGACATTTTAATTTAGCACCTGAATATCCATATTCATTTCTTTCATTTGCTGTAATTAGACTGACCTCTTGAGAAAGCGAGATTTCCAGTAGAGAAGCACTTTGAGTGACAGGTAACACCAGGGGTCCTTATAAATTAAATGATTCAGGGATTCCACCTATTCTTTCTTTCTCTCTCTTTCTCCTCCTTCTATCCTCTATCTCTCCTTGAAAATAAATTTTTAAAAAATTTAAAGTACCAATATCCATAATATGCAGAAAGTTCATCAACTCAAAAATAACAGAATGAAGAGCAGATAAAGACCTCAAAAAGAAATTTTCAAATAAAGAGATAGAAGCAGTAAATAAGGCCATGCAAACATGTTGAAAACACTAAGCATTATGGAAATGTAAACCAAAAATACAATGAGTCACTACTTCATCCACTGGAGAGCCACCCTCAAAAATGCACACATCCATAGGAAACATGGATTACTGATGATGCAGAGAAATTACAGCCCCAATGAAGTCAGAATATAAAATGGTGAAAATGTGAAAATCAGGATTACATAAAAAATTAAAAGGCTAATTTTCATATCAGCAAACAATTTTACTTCTGAGTATATAAACACAAGAGAACTAGAAGTAGGATATTGAAAATGCATCTGAATACCTCTTGGTCATTGCTTTATTTTTCATGATAACTATGGCATGAAAGCAAAGTAAGGGCTCCTCAACAATGATTACATAAGCAGATGTGAGGTTTGCATGTATGATGTACATATTAGATAATAATAAGCATAAATAAAATCACTCAGGTATAGAGATTGAATTAAGAAAAGAGCTTATAGTGAGAGCGTGTTTAATGGGTTTAGAGTTTCAGTTTTGTTAGATGAAAGGTGTTCTGTTAATACAGGGTAACAAAGTATGAAAATATGAATCTGTTTAATACCATTGAACCGTAAACTTTAAAATTCTTGGAGCTGGAGAGATGGCTAAACAGTTAAGGAGCCTACCTGAAAAGCTTAAGAATGTCTGTTCACATCTCCAGGTCCCATGTAGCCAGACGCAAAAGTGATGCAAGCACACAATGTCTCACATGCACACAAGGGGGCACATGCATCTGGAGTGCATTCACAGCAGCTGAAAAGCCCTGGCACACCCATTCTATCTCTGCCTCTTCCTCTCTTGCTCTCTCCCTCTCTCTCTGTCTCTGTTTCTGTCTCTCAAAAAAGTCTTAACATACTAAATACTATGTCATATGTATTTGTGGTAGTTTGAATATATGCCCCCCAATATATTCAGTGTTTTATTAGTTATAGTTTGCATCTGCAATCACCTTGCTAGAGGCAATGTCACTGGGGGCTGGTCTTAAGGTGTTAATGGTGGGTTTGAGATTCCATTGTAAAGATATGAAAAGTGTGCCTAATAGGAGTTCCTGAAGTGTGCTGTGGCTTTTGGGCTGTAGTTTTTGCTCTGTGTGCTGTGTGGCTGATTGGTTTTTCTCTCTTGCTTGGCCCTGTGAAGCCAGGCCAGCTTCTTCTGCCATTATGGAACTTCCCCTGGATCTGTAGAGCTTCAATAAATAATATCCCTTCCTCCATAACTGTGCCTGGTCTGGAAGTTCATCTCAGTGAAACCTGAAGCTGTCTGCTACAGTAAAATGGAACTAGGAGTGTGGGGTGAGATGAACCTGACCATGTGGATATTCGTCTTTTGGAGCCTTTGTTTTGGAGGAATGGGCATGGACTTGGTGCTTGCAACTGAAGATGCCTTCTGGAATGGTAAGCCAAGTTTTATGGACTATTCTGATGAGAGTTTGAGAATGCTAAGTGCAGACAGTATTGAACTTTGAGGCTTATGAGCTTTATAAGGGGAAGGAAAGACTGCAGAGGACTTTGTTGGAACTGGGCTACTGGCATAAGGGATGGCTACGTTCCGCTATCCAGGCCCAGAAAGTTTGATCAAGGTTAAATTTGTAATGGACTGATGTGCTTGGCTAAAGATAACGGACTGAGATTTTAAGATTTTAAGTTGGAAAACCTCAAGCAAGTTAAAATTAGAGGCACTGAGACTGATTTTAGGTTAATGGAGTTGCTATTGTCAACACATTAGCAATCTTAAGGAAGGTGGAATGAAGGTGGCCTAACTGCTTTACATTAAAACAATGGAGAGGATGCCTAAGGAAAGACTGTTAGGAATGCAAACTCTTGGAAAGAATTGACTGGAGAAGGAACCTGCTTTTCAAGTCTATGATTTATTTCCTTCCTGGATTAAGAAAATGGTTGTTGCTGGGCGTGGTGGCGCACACCTTTAATCCCAGCACTAGGGAGGCAGAGGTAGGAGGATCTCCAAGAGTTAGAGGCCACATGAGACTACATAGTTAATTCCAGGTCAGCCTGAGCTAGAGTGAGACCCTACCTTGCAAAAAAAAAAAAAAAAAAAAAATATGGCTGTGTCCTGCACACCTGGTATTAGTTTTGGAAGCATGAAAAATGCATGGAGTGATCATGAATTGCACACGATTCAAGGAGCCGCTGCTGAGATGCGGCATGAGGCAGGGCATGAAGACCCTCAGGAATAGGCTGGAAGAGCCTTTGGAAGATGGACCGTGGTTTGCATGGAGACCTGAAGATGTTTTGGATATACCAGGACTGTGCAAAAGGGCTAACAAGGAATGCAGTGTTGGCCTGGGATGGAAGTTTTCCCTGGTGACTCTGCCCAGCTGGAAAACCTGGAGACTATCAGTCTCTGGTTATATTGAACTTGAACTGCAGAAGTTTGATGACTTCTGATGGTGGTTGAGTTTGCATTCTTCTAGTTTCTCCTCGCTATGCCTTATACCAGTTAAAAATTTTTACTCTGTGCCTTTACATGTTGAAAGTATTTAACTTGTTTGGTCTTACAGGACTCACTATCTTAAGTTGATCAAGACTGTGAGAACCTTTGAAATTGGACTGAATACAATTTACAATGTGTGATAGTTATAAATCTATTGGGGGCCAGGAACTAAATCTATTGGGGGCCAGGGGTGGAATGTGGTAGTTTGAAATTATGCCCCCCAATATATTCAGTGTTTTATTAGTTATAGTTTGCATCTGCAATCACCTTGCTAGAGGCAATGTCACTGGGGGCCAGTCTTAAGGTGTGGTGATGGTTTGAGATTCCATTGTAAAGATATGAAAAGTGTGCCTAATAGGAGTTCCTGAAGTGTGCTGTGGCTTTTGGGCTGTAGTTTTTGCTCTGTGTGCTGTGTGGCTGATTGGTTTTTCTCTCTTGCTTGGCCCTGTGGGGTCAGGCCAGCTTCTTCTGCCATTATGGAACTTCCCCTGGATCTGTAGAGCTTCAATAAATAATGCTCTGATCCATTCTCCTATGCTGAGGTCCTGAGACCACCCTTAATTTCCAAAAATGACATCATAATATTTGAGGAAAGTTACCAGATTTCTGTTCACAAGGTGACACTGAGGATTCTAATTTTACATTTACAAACAATAGTTAGAGCCATATCACTAATTTCTGTAAAGTTATACTTTAACCTCTTGCTGATGTGGTAAACTTACAGACCAGAAGTGTTTTTGAATGAGCTTTGAGAAGAAAGGGGTGCAAGAAGAGCAGTGAGCATTACAAAGAGGAATTAGTGGATAAATGCCATGTGGTTGTTTAAGCGTGGATGTCTCCTATAGCCTCAAGCATTTATTTTATTTTAAACACACACACACACACACACACACACACACACACACACACACACACACAGGTTATAATAGGTTATAGCCTTGTATCCTTTCATCCCTGGTCCCCATTTCCCTGAATGCCCTTCTCAGTAGGGTCCTTGATGTTCACTGCCCTTTTGGTCCTAGGATTCATCAGAGTTAAGATTAAGCTTTCTCCAACTTTCTACTGGGGGATATGGGTTTGATCCGTCCACCCCCACTTACTTGGAGGTTGTATCTTGTACACTTGTATCCAGGAAGAACATTCCTAACATTCTTACTACTTTAGTCTTTAGCTTTGGGTAGTCCCCTTCTCCACCCTCCCTGGTACTGACTCCTCACTTCATATCCCCCACGTTCTTTCCCTTTACTAGTTTGTTTGGTATCCCCTCCTCTCCTTCTCTATTTTAATGGTTTCCTGGTCTCTTTCTAGTTATATGGCTGTAGGCCTAATGCTTACTGCCCTTTGCCTACTCTTCAGTTTGTTCTTTTTAAGAGCCACGTATGAGAGAATATGCAACATGTGACTTTCTTAGACTGTGTGACCTCACTTAGGATTATAGTTTCAAAGTCCATCCATTTTTCTGCAAATTTCATTATTTCACTTTCCCTTACTGATGAGCAGACAAGTAGAACCCTTCTGGAGAAAGCGTGTCCCTGGGGGCAGACCTTGAGCCCATCCCTAGAGTGTGTTCAGAGCTGGCTTGTGCTTGCTCTTGCTTGCTGTTCTCTCTCCTCTATGGATCTGTGATGGAGTGAGCCAGCTTCCTCTGCCATGATGAAGCTTCTCTTGGAAGCTGTAAGACTTACATAAATCCTTCCCTCCCATAAGCTGCTTTTGTTTGGGTATGTGGTATCAGCAATGAGGTTGTCACCACAATAGTCAGCATCTCCAACTGGTGCTAAAAGATGTTGTAAAACTACCAAAGCTAGAGCAACTTTAGTCATAAATGTGGTTGAAAAGAGGGAGGAGGAAGAGCATACAAAATAGCCACTCTTGTATTTTCAATCAAAGGACTTGCTGTGTTTGGCCTGGGAGCTGTATTCAGCCAACTCACAATCTTCCCTTGTTTGGTCAAGGCCATAGCAAGTAGCTACAAAATGAGCAGACATATGTTTACATCATTATTTACCAAATGTTTGTTAAGTCTGTCTTAGAATACAAAAAATTTCTTCACATGCATTTTATTTATTCCTTAGTACAATTCTGGGAGGTGGAAACCATTATGAATGATGTTGCTTGCAAAGGGAGGGAACTGAGGGCTGGAGAGATGGCTTAGCAGTTAAGACCTTGAGTATGAGACCTAAGGACCCTGGTTCAAGGTGTGATGCCCCAGGACTAATATAAGCCAGATGCACAAGGTGGCACATGCATCTGGAGTTCATTTGCAGTGGCTGGAGGCCCTGGCACAACCATTCTCTCACTCTCTGTCTCTGCCTCTTTCTCTCTGTGCCTGTCTGTCTCTCTGAAATAAATAAATAAATAAACAGAGGGGAGATTGAAATTTAGTAAAAGCACCTAAGTGAACAGGTTACACTCAATGGTTGTCAGTGGTAGTATTTGAGACCAGCTCTACATGAACATGTCTTAATTTTGTATCTCTGTAAGTAAGATATTATTATTTTTAGGCTACATTTTTACACAATTTGAATCAAAAAATTTCTTTGTTCTTAGGGTGTTTGAGACAAGAACAGCAACAGGTATTACAAAATTACATTTTATCATCAAGGAATACCTTTAATTTACCACCAACTGTGATTTCCCACACAATTAACCAAGCAATATTGGAGTGAACTCTGGCTTTAAAACAGAACAAAAAAAAATATGCTTTTGAAAGCAATCATAGAAGAAGCAGGGCTTTGAAGAAAAAGTCAGCAGTGCTGAAGCCGAAAGGAAAAAGTTTATAAAGAAAACTCTATTAAAATCATCAACTTTCCCTTGCTTAAGGTCAAAAACTTGCAGCAAGCTGGAATATTATTATGTTATAAATGAGTTTCACGGTCATCTGTTTTCTTGCTCTTGCCAGGTTTTTGCCCAGGGTTTTCCTATCTGATCATCACTGTGTTAATGCCTGTGAACCAATGAACAAGCTGGAATTCCTACAGATATAAAACACACAGTGAGAAGGAGGGAGGATAAGAGAGGAATGAGTATTTGGTCAGAAGGAGAATCTTTTGATTCCTTTACATCATGGAAGTTAAACTGATATGATGCTATTGACCTATAGGTGAAGACAAGCCACTCTGTCAGGAAAGTAAACCCAAACCCATGAAACCTTCCTAAACTCAAAAGGCTTTGGAGGAAAGAAAAACAGTAGGCAAGTTATTCTTGCAATGTGTGCTTGGCTACCTCTTTGAGATCAAAGTCCTATTCCCAGAAGATTATATTTCAGGCAAATTAGCTTCTGTTATTTACATAATGCAGCAAGGTCAGAAAAGAGCTTCACTTTAACCATTTCACAAATCAAACGCATGTCTAGAATTTGAATCTCATCAAATATAAAGAATCAGACTAAGATATAGATGCCTAATTCAAGTGAAATACGTCAAGTAATTATGGTCTCCCTGAAGGCAAGTACACAGAGAATGAGCATTTGATAACTTCATGGCAACATGATAGATCAGAAGAGAAAGACAATATGGAATTAATGGCACAAAGCACTTGGATTGTAAATGTGTTCTGCAATGCTAAAGTAAGCATTGTATCTCAAGATTCTGACCTAAAATGCTCATACAGTACGTGTGTGTGTGTGTGTCTGTGTAGTTATTGGTGCTCAGTTTGAAGATAATCATTCTTAAGGGATTTCAGAGTCATTTTCTGTGTCAGTCATATTTATAGTAGTAAAACTGATGACAAAAATTTTAAAAGTTATGAGCATCATCATAGGAATAAAATCCATCTTTTCTGATATCCTCTGAAGTGAGTATTTAAGGGTTCCAGTAAATTGAGCCTACAGATAAGTTCAATGACAATTTAGTTTCATTTGCATTCTCTCCTGTTCTGTTCATATGATTTGCAACCTTTGTTCACTTTTTCTCCAACTGTCTCATGAGTAATATTTGAATGCCAAGTGCTATCCTATGGATTGGGACTCAAGAATGAATTAAATAGACATTATCTCTACCCTCATTTGGTTTACAGCATCTGGAAAATCAGGTGTTAAAAGAGTTCTTATATTGTTTGGGATTTTAAGGCAATTCAGGGGCTCTGGCAGCCCCAACAGGCTAGGCTTCCCTATCTGTCCAATTAAAAAGGTTAGTAATGGTGAAAAGCATAGAACATAGATTTATTCAACATGGCCACCCTGGGAAGAAGAATAAAAAATAAAAGGGTACAGTGACCTTAAATCCATCTTAGTCTGGTTTGAGCTTTAGGTTTATAAAGAGAAAAACCTCATTATTATCTTGCCTCAGAAGCTTGTATTGCTATCATTGCTTAAGGGGATCAATCTGGGTTTCAGAAGTCAAATCATTTCCTCTTTGTGTTCTGCCTTGCCATCCTGGATAGTTATCCTCACCTAGGGGCAGAGGGTTTTCCTTCAATATTTTGTTTGGCTTAGAATCCAAAGTGACTACACATTTAGTAAAATGACATATTTCTGTGTCTTCAGCCTTGAAGGGGGATGAGATACTTCTAGGCAGACACTCCTTGAATGATTAGCACACAATGTGCAGAGGCAAGCCGGTGATACAAAGTAAAAGGAGACAGCAAATAAAGTCAGAGAGGCCAGGCTTGTAACTTGCACTTAATTACCTGTGGATCCAAGCAAGGCATCGAGATATCATTTTATCAAAAGCAGCTCTTGGGTTGGAGAGATGGCTTAGCGGTTAAGGCGCCTGCCTCGTAAGCCTAAGAACACTGGTTCCAATCTCGAGGTCCCACGTTTAGGCAGTGGGACTCAAAGTGACTCAAGGGGCAATGCCACACTTGACCACAAGGGGGCTCATCTGGATTTTGTTCGCAGCCCCTGAGAGGTTGCTGGCGTGCCCATCTCTGTCTTCCTCTCCTTCTCTCTGTCTCTCTCCAAAAAAAAAAAAAAAAAAAAAAAATCTCTTAAGTGACTGATTCATTTCTCAGGGTAAATGGTGCTTGGGTAAATGGAGACTCATAGGATTCTTGTGAGATTAGGCATTATGTCCACTCTGCAGATAATGAAACCAAGGCTTCTATAAAGAGATCATTAGGCCTGTGTTAGAGCTGGGACTTCCAGAAATTTTTAACATCATATGGTAAGTACCACATCCTTATGTTATTTGTTTAGACATTTTAGAGTTAAACGACACTGAAAAACTGTAGCAGATAGAGTTGAGGAAGCAAAACAAACAACAAAAATCTACTGAAATCTTTACTGGCGTAAGGGATAGGTGATTGCATTATGGAAGACAGTGAACTTGACTCACTGTAACAAGAGGAGGAAAGTTTTGCTTGTTGGGGTGAACTATAGAGAAGTATTAGAAAACACTCATAGGAGAAAAAGAAAAACAGAAAACACTCATTGGTAGATTTGTTAAAGTGTTTGGTCCCTGGGAATTGGCTATGGAGCATGGGGAACTTGTGCTTCTTGACTTTTGTGAAAACTGGGAAAAATGGACGCCATGTTTCTTAATGTTTATGTGCCACTGGATGACGCTCAGCACCGTGGGAAAGAGTTCCTGGGCTGTATGAAGATTTACATCTCCAACATCAGAGGCATTATTTAGAACTGCAAGTTTTCTAAACACAGTGCATTAAGGAACAGCAGGTTGGGACCTAGGGTCATGAAAAATTTATGTAAAATTTAACTAAATCAGAGGGTACATTCAATCTGTCTTGGTCAAGAAGAATAATGAGTTGCTGATGAAAGCGTAGGAACCTCTTTCCATGAAAATACACTGCAAACAAAGTGGAATTGGTTCCTTTATCTAACAGGGGACATGTATTTATACCTCTGTCTTATATACTGCCTAAAGAATAAGGCCTTAACCAATAAAGGCACAATTTGGAGTTGCTAGGAACGAGCAATTCTACTGGTCATGAAGTAGAAAAAAGCTAAGACTAGGTTGCTAAGATTATCAGGTAAAGAAAGCCCACATAAGTAGGAAAGCAGCCCCCAGGTCAGCAGCATTCTGGGGCTGAGAATTATTGTCCCAATATTATAGCACCCTCAGCATCTAGCCCTGCCTAAGGCTTGTGTTGCAGACAGCTTCAGGTTCGCTGAGATGAACTTCCAGACCGGGCACAGTTATGGAGGAAGGGATATTATTTATTGAAGCTTACAGATCCAGGGGAAGTTCCATAAAGGCAGGAGAAATGGCCTGCTCTCCACAGGGCCAAACAGAGAGAGCAAAAGCCAACCAGCCACCACAGCACACAGAGCAAAACTAAATCCAAAAGGTCACACAGCACACTTCAGGAACTCCTGCTAGGCACATTTGCATATCTTTACAATGGAATCTCAAACCATCACCACACCTTAAGACCGGCCCCCAGTGACCTTGCCTCTAGCAAGGTGATTGCAGATGCAAACTATAAAGTAATAAAACATTGAATATATTGGGGGACATATATTCAAACTACCACATTCCGCCCCTGGCCCCCAATATATTTAGCTCCTGGCCCCCAATAGATTTATAACTGTCACACATTGTAAATTGTACTCAGTCCAATTTCAAAGGTTCTCACAGTCTTGATCAACTTAAGATAGTGAGTCCTGTAAAATCAAACAAGTTAAATACTTTCAACATGTAAAGGCACAGAGTAAACATTGTAACTGGTATAAGGCATAGCAAGGAGAGATTACAACAATGCAAACTCAATCACCATCAACAGTCATCAAACTTCTGCAGTTCAAGTTCAATATAACCAGAGACTGCCAGTCTCCAGGTTTTCCAATTATGCCCCTCCAGCTGGGCAGAGTCGCCAGGGAAAACTTTCATCCCATGCCAACACTGCACTCCATGGTAGTCCTTGCACAGTCCTGGTATATCCAAAACATCTTCAGGTCTCCATGCAACCCACGGTCCATCTTCCAAAGGCTCTTCCAGCCTATTCCCGAGGGTCTTCATGCCCTGCCTCATGCCGCATCTCAGCAGCGGCTCCTGGAACCATGTGCAACTCATGACCACTCCATGCATTTTTCATGTTTCCAAAACTAATACCAGGTGTGCAGGACACAGCCATATTCTTAATCCAGGGACAAAATAAACCATAGCCTTGAAAAGCAGGTTCCTTCTCCAGTCAGCTCTTTCCAAGAATTTGCATTTTTAACAGTCTTTCCTCAGGCATCCTCTCCATTGTTTTAATGTAAATCAAGTCTGGCCACCTTCCTTCCACCTTCCTTAAGATTGCTAATGTGTTTGACAATAGCAGCTAAACCAGTCTCAGTGCCTCTGCTTTTAACTTGCTTGAGGTTTTCCAACTTAAAATCTTAAAATCTCAGTCCGATGTCTTCAGCCAAGCACATCAGTCCATTACAAATTTAACCTTGATCAAACTTTCTGGGCCTGGATAGCGGAACGTAGCCATCCCTTATGCCAGTAGCCCAGTTCCAGCAAAGTCCTCTGCACTCTTTCCTTCCCCTTAGAAAGCTCATAAGCCAAGCCTCGAAGTTCAATACAGTCTGCACTTAGCATTCTCAAACTCTCATCAGAATAGTCCATAAAACTTGGCTTACCACTCCAGAAGGCATCTTCAGTTGCAAGCACCAAGTCCATGCCCATTCCTCCAAAACAAAGGTTCCAAAAGATGAACATCCACATGATCTGGTTCATCTCACCCCACACCTGGTACCACTTGACTGTTGCAGACAGCTTCAGGTTCGCTGAGATGAACTTCCAGACCGGGCACAGTTATGGCCAAACAGAGAGCAAAAGCCAACCAGCCACCACAGCACACAGAGCAAAACTAAATCCAAAAGGTCACACAGCACACTTCAGGAACTCCTGCTAGGCACATTTGCATATCATTACAATGGAATCTCAAACCATCACCACACCTTAAGACCGGCCCCCAGTGACCTTGCCTCTAGCAAGGTGATTGCAGATGCAAACTATAAAGTAATAAAACATTGAATATATTGGGGGACATATATTCAAACTACCACATTCCGCCCCTGGCCCCCAATATATTTAGCTCCTGGCCCCCAATAGATTTATAACTGTCACACATTGTAAATTGTACTCAGTCCAATTTCAAAGGTTCTCACAGTCTTGATCAACTTAAGATAGTGAGTCCTGTAAAATCAAACAAGTTAAATACTTTCAACATGTAAAGGCACAGAGTAAACATTGTAACTGGTATAAGGCATAGCAAGGAGAGATTACAACAATGCAAACTCAATCACCATCAACAGTCATCAAACTTCTGCAGTTCAAGTTCAATATAACCAGAGACTGCCAGTCTCCAGGTTTTCCAATTATGCCCCTCCAGCTGGGCAGAGTCGCCAGGGAAAACTTTCATCCCATGCCAACACTGCACTCCATGGTAGTCCTTGCACAGTCCTGGTATATCCAAAACATCTTCAGGTCTCCATGCAACCCACGGTCCATCTTCCAAAGGCTCTTCCAGCCTATTCCCGAGGGTCTTCATGCCCTGCCTCATGCCGCATCTCAGCAGCGGCTCCTGGAACCATGTGCAACTCATGACCACTCCATGCATTTTTCATGTTTCCAAAACTAATACCAGGTGTGCAGGACACAGCCATATTCTTAATCCAGGGACAAAATAAACCATAGCCTTGAAAAGCAGGTTCCTTCTCCAGTCAGCTCTTTCCAAGAATTTGCATTTTTAACAGTCTTTCCTCAGGCATCCTCTCCATTGTTTTAATGTAAATCAAGTCTGGCCACCTTCCTTCCACCTTCCTTAAGATTGCTAATGTGTTTGACAATAGCAGCTAAACCAGTCTCAGTGCCTCTGCTTTTAACTTGCTTGAGGTTTTCCAACTTAAAATCTTAAAATCTCAGTCCGATGTCTTCAGCCAAGCACATCAGTCCATTACAAGTTTAACCTTGATCAAACTTTCTGGGCCTGGATAGCGGAACGTAGCCATCCCTTATGCCAGTAGCCCAGTTCCAGCAAAGTCCTCTGCACTCTTTCCTTCCCCTTAGAAAGCTCATAAGCCAAGCCTCGAAGTTCAATACAGTCTGCACTTAGCATTCTCAAACTCTCATCAGAATAGTCCATAAAACTTGGCTTACCACTCCAGAAGGCATCTTCAGTTGCAAGCACCAAGTCCATGCCCATTCCTCCAAAACAAAGGTTCCAAAAGATGAACATCCACACGATCTGGTTCATCTCACCCCACACTCCTGGTACCACTTGACTGTTGCAGACAGCTTCAGGTTCGCTGAGATGAACTTCCAGACCGGGCACAGTTATGGAGGAAGGGATATTATTTATTGAAGCTTACAGATCCAGGGGAAGTTCCATAAAGGCAGGAGAAATGGCCTGCTCTCCACAGGGCCAAACAGAGAGAGCAAAAGCCAACCAGCCACCACAGCACACAGAGCAAAACTAAATCCAAAAGGTCACACAGCACACTTCAGGAACTTTTTATTGTCCCAATATTATAGCACCCTCAGCATCTAGCCCTGCCTAAGGCTTGTATCTTATTTTCTTTAATTTTGGGTATTTGGTTGGCTGTTCATTTCTCACCATATCTGTATTTCCTGTTTTTACTAAAAAAATGTTTTCATTTTTCTTTGTACAAAAAAAATATAGAATCTAAAGATTTTCTAAGAATGTGCAAGCAATATAAATTTAAGTTTTTTTTTAATTGAAAACTATTTATTTGTGTATATGGAGGATAGAGGGGGAGAGTGAAAAAGAAAGAGAAGACGAGGAAAAGAAAAGAAAGAAAAAAGAAAGGAAAGAAAAGAAAAGAAAGAAAGAAAGAAAGAAAGAAAAGAAAAGGAAAGGAAAGGAAAGAAAGAAAGAAAAGGAAAGGAAAGGAAAGAAGGAAAGAAAAGAAAAGAAAAGAAAAGAAAAGAAAAGAAAAGAAAAGAAAAGAAAAGAAAAGAAAAGAGAACCAGGGCTTCTGGCTGCTACAAAAGAACCCACGAACCGTGTGCTACTTTTTTTTTTGTGTTGTTGTTGTTTTGTTTTTTGAGGTAGGGTCTCACTCTAGCTCAGGCTGACCTGGATTTCACTATGTAGTCTCAGGGTGGCCTTGAACTCATGGCAATCCTCCTACCTCTGCCTCCCGAGTACTGGGATTAAAGGCGTGTACCACCACACCCGGCTTGCGTGTGCTACTCTTAAAAAGTTGTTATTGTAGGTGTGGAGGCACACACCTTTAATCCCAGCACTCAAGAGGCATATGTACGAGGATCACTGAGTTCATGGCCAGCCTGACACAAAGAATTCCAGGTCAGCCTGGGCTAGAGTAAGACTCTACCTCAAAAAAATAAAAATTAAAAAAAAATAAACCTCTTTCTTTCTCAATAAGTAAACAAAATATTTTAGAAACTAGATTTTAAGGGCTGGTGAGATGGTTTAGCAGTTAAGGTGCTTGCCAACAAAGCCAAAAGACCCAAGTTCAATTCCCTACTACCTATGTAGAGTCAGATGCACAAGGTGGCATCTGGAGTTTGTTTACAGTGGCTAGAGGCCCTGGTGTGCTCTCTCTCTCTCTCTCTCTCTCTCTCTCAGAAATAAAAGAATAAATAAATAAAATATTAAAAAAAGAAAAAAAAAAACTACTTATTTACAAGGAGAAAGAGAATAGACATGTTGGGATCTCTTGCCACTCAAACAAACTCCAGATGCCTGCACCACTTTGCTCACCTGGCTTCATGTGTGTACTAGGGAATTGAACTATGGCCATTAAGAAAGTGTTTTCAACTGCTGAGCCCCCTCTACAGCTCACTTATGCCACATTTCACTTCTGGCTTATGAGGGTGCTTTGGGAACTGAATCCAGGCAGACAGGCTTTGAAATCAAGTGCCCTTAACTTCTAAGACATCTTTACAGCTCTGCAATTTAAGTATATATATATATTCAGCTACCCTAGAAACAAAAAATTTTAAAAAAATCCTTGCATAAATAGATTAGAATTGTGGATGGATTAGGGGGTAACACACACACACACACACACACACACACACACACACACACACACCTAAAAGAATAAAACAAAGCAGGAAGGCAAGTTTCCATGATGACAGGAAGTCTAAAATGTGATCAGTGATGTACTTACTGAGATGAATGAGTGAACAGGGCCCCAAGGTGGTCTGATGCCAAACTCAGAGAGAAATGGCAGCTCAGGTCCTCAAAACCCTTGCAACCAGAGAAGAGAGGTCTCTGGTGCAGGAGGCTCTTCCAGTTCTTTGGCTTTGCCCTACCTCAGATGTGTATGGGCTCTACCCTTACGAAACAACTCTTTCCCTAGAAAACAGGCAGATCTCTTTCGCCACGTGTTTGCTGTACTCCATTGTCCCACAGAGGAATATAATGCATAGAATTAGCAAAAATGCACAGATTTTATATGCTTCCTTGAATGTGCTACGTCAGGAAATCTGTTATGTGAAAGGTGTGGTGGTATAAATGTGGCCATGCATGATACCTTTGCTTTCAAGTTCTAACCATAGACAATATAAAAGAAAGAAGAGGAAAACCCTTTTTCACAACATTCTTTGAATTTCCTTTTTTTTTTTTTTTTTTTTTTTTTTTTTGAGGTAGGGTTTCACTCTAGCTCAGGCTGACCTGGAATTAACTATGTAGTCTCAGGGTGGCCTCAAATTCACGGTGATCCTCCTACCTCTGCTTCCCTAGTGCTGGGATTAAAGGCATGCGCCACCAGGCCCGGATGAATTTCCTTTCTGTATTTTCATATTGTCCTGGTGTACACTATCCTTGAACCTTTTCTACTTATGAAAAAGAAACTAGGGCTGGAAAGATTGCTTACTGGTGAAGGCACTTGCCTGCAAAGCCAAAGGACCCAGGTTCCATTCCCCAGGACCCATGTGAGCCAGATGCACAAGGGGCGTGTGGGTCTAGAGTTCGTTTGCAGTGGCTAGAAGCCCTGGCACTCCCATTCTCTCTCTATTTCTGTCTTTTCTCTCTCTTTCTCTCAAATAAATAAAGAAAAATAATATGTTTTTTTTTAAAAAAGAAAAAGGAACTATTTAAATCAGATATATTTGAAAATAATGATGAACATTCAGATTTAAAAGATTGTAGTCTATACTATCTAAAAGTTATAAATTATGGAAAAATATATAAAATAATTTAAGGCCTCTCTCTACATACACATCATATATATATATATATATTTGTCCAAACACTTATCAGATACTTTTTTTTTGAAATAAAAATCCCATTTTTCTTTAGTTTGGGAAACCTATGCCATTTGTTCTTTTTGACCTATCTTATATGGCTCATTGTTTAAAATTTCATAATGGACATGTTCACTTTCAAATAAAAGACTTAAAATTGTTTTCAAAAGCAAAAGTTTAGTTCTTAATGGGTACTAACTTTGTGAGTAGGATATGCAAAGAATGAGCCCTAAGTCACATGATTTTCCTGATCCAGCTGCAATAATGTAGAGTTACCATAAGATCTTTGTTGCTGAAACCAGTATTAAAGTCTGTTTTATGAGGAATATTATAAGAGCACCAGGTTTTCCCCTCACGTACTCTTGTGTGGAAGGTAAGTATCTGGCCACTGTAGCAAGTCAGATTCTCCAGGAGACAGACTGATAATGAGTTGGTGTTCATCTTATTGACTTGGAAATGACCTTACAATTGACCTAGTAATCATCATTTTTGGAGAAAGAAATGGAAAGTGGAATAATGCAGAAAACAAATGGAGACACAGACCCTTCATGAGCTCTGGGGGCTCCCACAGGGAGCTCTGGGTTCCAGGAACCCAGGACTGAGAAACATGGATCAGCCTTTGTTTATGCATCATAAACGGGGCATGACTGAGGTGTGACATCCTGATCCTATCTGTTGACCTTGCAGGTCATTGTCACTGTTGTCCACTGTTGACACTGTGGACAAATAGATCATAAGGTAAAGATGATCTTGAGACATCTTATTGATGATCTACTCTGACTAAAGTGGAGTTTCCTGAGCCCCAGCACCTTTCTGATGACTAAAGCCATAGAGTCAACTCAGCACAATGAATGCAGGAGCTGCCTGAAAAAGTAGCCCCCAAATAATGATGAGAAGCAATCAAAGCCAACTTCCTGTGGCGTGAAACACTTTGTCTAATGGGCCTGAGGATATCTATCCTGGTGGTGGTTAACAAATTAATCTAAACAGAGTGATACTCCTCTGTTGTAAATCCCCTCCTCCTCTGTAATTACATCTGCTAATCATGCTAGAACAAAAGGTCTTTTCAGTTCTTAGACTTGATATGTCCTGCTAGTATAGCTATGGGTCTTATGCACACATCTTTTGATGGGAGAAGGAAATATTTTTTTGTTATCTCTCTCTCTCTCTCTCTCTCTCTCTCTCACACACACACACACACACACACACACACACACCTACATACCCTAGCACAAAACATCAATATTAAACACAAAAGTGGTATGTTCCTGTCCCAGTGGCCTTCAAGGTTTAGGGTACTGTGGTAGTTTGAATATATGTCCCCCAATATATTCAGTGTTTTACTAGTTATAGTTTGAATCTTCAATCACCTTGCTAGAGGCAATGTCACTGGGGGCTGGTCTTAAGATGTGGGTTTGAGATTCCATTGTAAAGATATGCAAATGTGCCTAGCAGGAGTTCCTGAAGTGTGCTGTGTGACCTTTTGGCTGTAGTTTTGCTCTGTGTGCTGTGGTGGCTGGTTGGCTTTTGCTCTCTTGCCTGGTCCTGTGAAGAGCAGGCTGCTTCTCTTGCCTTTATGGAACTTCCCCTGGATCTGTAAGCTTCAATAAATAATATCCCTTCCTCCATAACTGTTCCTGGTCTAGAAGTTCATCTCAGCAAACCTGAAGCTGTCTGCTACAGTAAAGTGGTACCAAGGAGTGTGGGATGAGATGAACCTGACCTTGTTGATATTCATCTTTTGGAGCCTTTGTTTTGGAGGAATGGGCATGGACTTGGTGCTTGCAACTGAAGTTGCCTTCTGGTGTGGTAAGCCAAGTTTTATGGACTATTCTGATGAGAGTTTGAGAATGCTAAGTGCAGACTGTATTGAACTTTGAGGCTTGGCTTATGAGTTTTCTAAGGGGAAGGAAAGACTGCAGAGGACTTTGTTGGAACTGGGCTACTGGCATAAGGGATGGCTACATTCCGCTATCCAGGCCCAGAGTGTTTGATCAAGGTCAAATTTGTAATGGACGGATGTGCTTGGCTAAAGATACCGGATTGAGAAATTTAAGATTTTAAGTTGGAAAACCTCAAGCAAGTTAAAAGTAGAGGCACTGAGACTGGTTTTAGGTTACTGGAGCTGCTATTGTCAAACACATTAGCAATCTTAAGGAAGGTGGAAGGAAGGTGGCCTGACTGCTTTTACATTAAAACAATGGAGAGGATGCCTGAGGAAAGACTATTAGAAATGCAAACTCTTGGAAAGAGTTCACTGGAGAAGAAACCTGCTTTTCAAGGCTATGATTTATTTCGTTCCTGGATTAAGAATATGGCTGTGTCCTGCACACCTGGCATTAGTTTTGGAAGCATGAAAAATGCATGGAGTGGTCATGAATTGCACACGGTTCCAGGAGCCGCTGCTGAGACGCAGCATCAGGTAGGGCAGAAGACCCTCAGGAATAGTCTGGAAGAGCCTTTGGAAGATGGACTGTGGTTTGCATGGAGACCTGAAGATGTTTTGGATATACCAGGATTCTGCAAGGGCTACCATGGAGTGCAGTGTTGGCATGGGATGAAAGTTTTCCCTGGCGACTCTGCCCAGCTGGAGGGGTGGAATTGGAAAACCTGGAGACTGTCAGTCTCTGGTTATTTTGAACTTGAACTGCAGAAGTTTGATGACTGCTGATGGTGGTTGAGTTTGCATTATTCTAGTTTCTCCTTGCTATGCCTTATACTAGTTAAAAATGTTTACTCTGTGCCTTTACATGTTGAAAGTATTTAACTTGTTTGATTTTACAGGACTCACTATCTTAAGTTGATCAAGACTGTGAGAACCTTTGAAATTGGACTGAGTACAATTTACAATGTGTGATAGTTATAAATCTATTGGGGGCCAGGAGCTAAATATATTAAATAGGGTGGAATGTGGTAGTTTGAATATATGTCCCCAATATATTCAGTGTTTTACTAGTTATAGTTTGCATCTTCAATCACCTTGCTAGAGGCAATGTCACTGGGGGCTGGTCTTAAGGTGTGGGTTTGAGATTCCATTATAAAGATATGCAAATGTGCCTAGCAGGAGTTCCTGAAGTGTGCTGTGTGACCTTTTGGCTGTAGTTTTGCTCTGTGTGCTGTGGTGCCTGGTTGGCTTTCTCTCTCTCTTGCCTGGCCCTGTGAAGAGCAGGCTGCTTCTCCTGCCTTTATGGAACTTCCCCTGGATCTGTAAGCTTCAATAAATAATATCCCTTCCTCCATAACTGTTCCTGGTCTGGAAGTTCATCTCAGCAAACCTGAAGCTGTCTGCTACAGGTACTTACTTCGGAAATTTTTGTCTCTTCCAGTCAAACTTTCCTTGATTGGGAAACTTTCAGTTGATATCATGGAGATAGCAGGATCTCAGATAAGGGAATATTCTTCTAAGCTATATCATGTGATATCTTTCATTAAAAAATATATAGGTAGGGCTGGAGAGATGGCTTAGCGGTTAAGGTGCCTGCCTCCTAAGTCTAAGAATGTCGGTTCCAATCTCCAGGTCCCACGTTTAGCCAGATGCAAAGTGACACAAGGGTGCAATGCTGCACTTGACCACAAGGGGGCGCATGCATCTGGATTTCGTTCTCAGCAGCTCAGACACTGCTGGTGGGCCCATCTCTATCTGTCTTCCTCTCCCTCTCTCTCTGTCTCTCACTCTGTCTCTCTCCAAAATACACACACACACACACACGCACACACACACATATATATATACATTACATATATATATATATATATACATGTAGATTTTTTCCTTCCTTTTCATTTTCATTTATTTTTTTCTTTTCTTGTCACTACAAATTTACATATATATATATACATATATATATATTGAAAAGTCCTGTTGCAGATATTTTATTTTTTATTTAAGTGTGTGTGTGCGTGTGCGCACACGTGTGTACATGTGCGTGTATGGACCACTGCAAATTAACTCAAGATATTGCACCACTTTTGCACCCAAGTAACATGGGTGGCCTGGGATTTGAACCAGTGAGGATAAACTTTGTAAACAAGTACCTTTAATTGCTGAGCCTTCATCTCAGCCCCCATTTTGTTATTCTTATTTAGCTTTTCAAAACAGAATCTCAACATATATACCAAGCTGGCCAAGAACTCATTACTTAGCAAGGCTGGCTTCAAACCCATGGCAGTACATTTGTCTCAGTCTACTGAATGCTGGGATTATATGCTGGCACCACAAGGCCCTATTTTATTAGAATAATTTTAAAGATAAAGATATCTGCCCTCAGAGATTTGATGGAACTTACCAATAGATTCTGCAGTCTGTGATGGAGCAAGAGTTCAAACCCATCAGTCTGACTCCAAATGTTACACTATCTTTCCTGAGAAAAGAGGCAGAGATTTTAAAATGAGCAGACTTTGAAGTGGACAAGATCTCCCCCTCTAACCTATTCTATTTTTAGTTAGGGAAAATCTGACTCAGCCTGCTGTCTTGACTGGAATATGAATACTCCAGGGGAGGCTTATAAAGGACTCAGGTTCACTCAGGGTCATGATGATGTGTGAGTTCTCAAACTCAACACATTGGCTGGAGTAATAATTAATTCTTTTCATGGTGGATGGCACAGTGTTGCAGTGGCTTTCAGGACAAAGTGTGTTATTTAACACAACATCATTACAGCTTCATAGGAAAATGACCCCTCATTTGTCTTTAACTCTAGTTCCCCTCCACACACTCTGGTCCTTAATTTGGACCCAGGGTTTCCTCATTACTTTTATCAATGGGATTAATGCCTTCATACCAGCAGAGAACATCTTGTACTTAAGAGCTTCAGCCATATGACACATTATTGTAGCAGCAAATGAAGTATTCAGCATTTACATGGTGCTTTATTTGCAGCATGCCCAATCCCATCACACATTTACATACATTACAATCCTAATGATCACTTTGTGCTTTGCTATTTGTCATGCTTGTATTTGCTGCATTTAAAATTTGTAATATTAAGCAAAATGAGTGCTCATGAAAGCCTGCAGCTGCCTGCCCTGTGTGACTCTGGGCTTCTATTTTTTTTTTTTTTTCATAGAGCTTCTGCTTCCTCTGTTGAGGCCCTAAACCAAAGCATCCCTGCTCATCAGAGATTGTGCAGAGAGTGTGGGACCATAGACTCCAGGTCATTCATCTTTGGCTGGTAGAGATGCAAATGATGGCCTAGTGTTATG
This sequence comes from Orientallactaga sibirica, assembly GCA_036365145.1. NCBI lineage: Eukaryota > Metazoa > Chordata > Mammalia > Rodentia > Dipodidae > Orientallactaga > Orientallactaga sibirica. The sequence goes on along the minus strand of JAEOAD010000001.1, from coordinate 99,499,364 downwards.
TAGGGGACAGATGGGCCTCTATTTACAGCAGCTCTTATTTTTAGAAGTCTCTTATTTCTGACTGCAAATCCCATGGTCTTTCATTCTCTTTAAATCACGTTATACTTTTCTTTGATGTTTGACTGGCCAAGTGACAAGTGGTGGCTATCTGAAGAAATTCTGGATAGACTGTGGTGATTTTTCACATGTCTGCATTGTAATGCCATTTATACCCCTTGTCTTTTCCGTGGATTGTGTGGACATGATGAGGATAGTAGTGGTGGTTATGATGACTCAGGTGGTGGTCATGGTGATCATGACAATGATAGGGATGATGGCTTAACGATGGTGTTGGCGATGAGAATGATGATGGTGATAGTGATGGTGGTAGTGATTACAGTGATGATATTATCCATGCTTTTCAGGAAATGCTGTATATATACTTTATTAGTCTCAAAAAACAATGTAAGTTCATTGCTAATTTTATGCACATTTTAGAGAGGAAGAAGCTAAATCTTGAAAGTTTAAGTGACTTGCTCATGATTCGGTGTGTAAGTTCCATTCAATTCCACACAAGTTGACAATAATGCACCTATGAACTTGTATTTCAGCTCAACACACTTGAATCTCACAATCTGAATGGGAAGATTGCATTCTTACTGTTGGAAACTGAAAATGATAGCTTAGTATCATGTATGTCCAGTTTTGTACACTCAGCTTGCTTTGATGCTCTGAGTTAAAAGCCACGGAGATACTGTTGAAAATAGATTCCTGCCTGTCTTCCCATTTACTTTCCTCACCCATGGATTTCCTTATATGAATTATTGCTTCATTTTTTTGGTATTTATTCTCAAATTCATGCAAAATTCCCTGGTTTTAATCTTTTCCCCATTATATTGTTTATTACTTCTTTTTTAAAAATTATTTATTTATTTGCAACCATAGAGAGAGAGTGAGAGAGAGAGAGAGATAGAAGAGAGGCAGACACAGAGAGAGAATGGGCACACCAGGGCCTCTAGCCACTGCAAACAAACTCCAGATGCATGTGTCCCTTGTGCATCAGGCTTATGTGGGTCCTGGGGAATCGAACCGGGATCCTTTGGCTTCGCAGGCAAACGCCCAACCACTAAACCATTTCTCCAGCCCCTGTTTATTATTTCTCAATAGAGAACTTTATTCTCTATATATTAATAGAGTTGAAGCATAGTCTTTTAAATATACTTTATTTATTTATTTATTTATTTATTTATTTATTTATTTATTTATTTGAGAGAAAGAGGCAGAGAGAAAGAGGGGAAGAGAGAGAGAGAGAGAGACAATGAGTGTGCCAGGGCCTCCAGCCACTGCAAAAGAACTCCAGACACATGTGCCCCCTTGTGCATCTGGCCTAAGTGGGTCCTGGAGAGTAGAACATGATCCTTTGGCTTTGCAGGCAAACACCTTAAAGGCTAAGACATCTCTTCAGCCCTTGAAGCATAGTCATTTATGTCCTGCACTTTAATGACACATGTGAGGTAATTACACATAAGGCATCTTATTCTTCTGTAAATAGTATGAAGTCCATTGAGACTTACTTCTGTCTCTACCCCTTACCTGTGGCTCCTGTAGTTTCACCATGTCACTTTCTGGGAGGATGACCAAAGGTATAGATTCATTCTGCATATTGGCAACTTAATATGATACATCTATCAAGGGAATGGACTTTGATATTACTAGTCATGTTGTTCACTGTGCAATCAAGGGTGATGTTTCACTTAAAAGGATGCTTCTCTGATGGTAGAATTTCAGGTTAAATTAATGGCATATTTTTACATGGACTTGGTAAGTTTCAGGCATGATACTAAACTCTTAAAGGTACTTCCTTGCAAAGCCTATCAGTTGGGTTCAATTCTATAGTACCCATGTAAAGCTAGGACCACAAAGTCACACATGCTTCTGAAGTTCGTTTCAGTGGCAATAGGCCCTGGTGTACCCATGTACACTCTTTCTCAGTCTGCCCCCCCCTTTCTCAAATAAATGATTTTTTTTTGTATTCTATTAACTCTTTTATGACTGACATTAAAATTTGAATTTCACATATTCGTGCCTGCTATAAAATGCTTTATTTTGATTTTTTAACCATTTAATAAAGTTAAAACTATTTTTATATTGTGGTCCATATACAAAATGGTGACTGGGCCCTGACAGATTTGGTAGAGGTGACACCTCTTGTGGTAGGCAGTCAACTATCTTTCTTGTCATATTGATGGATCTTGGATCTTCTCTGTTTTCTTTGTCATCCCTGATTAGTGACACAAGTACAGTTCTCACTGCTAGCCTGGGAACAAGCTCCATGGTAATGGTAATAGATAATGTGGTCAATCAAAACCCATCAGAGCAGATATCCAGGGACTACACAGAACTTACCACTAAATAAGACTTCCAACAGGCCTTCCATGGTTCAGGGACCATTGTACAAGAGGAGGTGGAAAGATTGTAAGAGCCACAGAGTGGAGTACCCTGAGGCATGGTCTCCCCTCCCCCACAGAAACTGACTGAGTTCTTCATGACCCCATGTGGGGGGGTGTTCCTGGGTAACAGGAGTTGAGGGCAGGGGATAAATGAGCATAACATTTTAGATTTTTTTTAAAGCAATTATAGGGCTTCAGGTCAAGATGGCATCCCCAACACACCTCACCTAGCACGGAAGAAAGACAAGCCTTTTAGGGTTCTTTAGGGCACATTAGGGTCTGGGAGGGCACTGAGTACCAAAGCAGGGAATCCTCTGATTCCCACAGTCTTGGGGAACCACCAGTCCCCCAACTCTACACGCCTGAGGGTAGCACCATCACCATGTCAATGTGCCACCCAGCCCCCACCCTCCTTGCTGGCAAGTAGTCCTGCCTATCACACCCTTAAAGATTGAAGAGGTAATGAAACACCTGCCCAAAAAGAAGAGTACAGGACCAGATGGCTTCTCAGCTGAATTCTATCAAACATTCATGGAAGAACTGAAACCAATTTTTCTCAAACTGTGCCACACAATTGGATAACAGAGAGAGATCCCCAACTCCTTCTATGAAGCTAGTATCACCCTAATTCCAAAACCAGGCATAGATGCCACAAGAAAAGAAAACTACAGGCCTATTTGCCTGATGAACATAGATGCAAAGATCCTGAACAAAATCCTTGGAAACCAAATTCAACAGTACATCAAAAGCATTATCCACATTGATCAAGTAGGCTTCATCTCTGGAATACAGGGGTGGTTCAACATACAGAAATCTGTCAATGTAATACACCACATAAAAAAGCTTAAACATAAAAACCACATGATCATTTCGATAGATGCAGAAAAGGCCTTTGACAAAATATAGCATTACTTCATGATCAAAACATTGGAGAGAATAGGCCTGGATGGTTTATATCTCAACACAATGAAAGCTATATGTATAGCTCCTAAAGAACAAGTAATACTTAATGGGGAGAAACTGAAGGAATTCCCATTGAGATCAGGAACAAGGCAGGGGTATCACTCTTTCTTTTGCTCTTCAACATAGTACTAGAAGTACTAGCTCAAGCAATAAGACAGGAGAAAGAAATAAAAGGTATACAGATTGGAAAGGACGAAGTTAAGTTAGCCCTATTTGCAAACAACATGATCCTATATATAAGTGACCCGAGAACCTCCATCTCAAAACTCTTAAAGGTGATTAACTCCTTCAGCAAAGCAACAGGATATAAGATCAATGCACAGAAATCAGTAGCCTTTCTGTATGCAAAAGACAAAGATACAGAAAATGAAATAAGCAACAGTGTCCCATTTTCAATAGCAACAAAAATAAATAAATAAAATTCCTTGAAATAACATTAACCAAGGAAAGAAAAGACCTATACAATGAAAACATAAAAACACTCAAGAAAGAAATTGAGGAGGACTAGTGAAAACGGAAAGAACTCCCATGCTCCTGGATAGGCAGAATTAACATTGTGAAAATGGCAATCTTACCGAAAGCATTATATAGGTTTAACACAATACCAATAAAAATCCCAACTTCTTTCTTCACAGAGATAGAAAAAAAATGATCTTAAAATTCATATGGAAAGGCAAAAGTCCTCGGATATCAAAGCATATCCTCAGCAAAAGAAACTCCTCTGGAAGCATCACCATACCTGATCTAAAGCTATACTACAAAGCCATAATAATAAAAACAACATGGTATTGCATAAAAAGAAGAACATATATCAATGGAACAGAATAGAAGACCCAGACTTTGTGTCAAGTAACTACAGCTACTTGATATTTGACAAAGGCCCTACCAATGTAGACTGGAAAAAAGACAGCATCTTCAACAAATGGTGCTGGACAAACTGGACAACCATATGTAAGAAATTGAAACAAGATCCACACATCTCACTATGCACAAAAATCAAGTCCAAATGTATCAAAGACCTTAATATCAAACCAGAAACTCTGATACTACTGGAAGAAAAAATAGGAGGAACCTTCCATGATATAGGAGTGGGAAAAGACTTCCTGAACAAAATCCCAGCAGTTCAGGAAATTAATCACTCAACCATTGGGATCTCATGAAGCTGAAAAGTATTTTCACAGACAAATATACAATAACCAAAGCCAACACATTGCCCACAGAATGGGAGAAAGTTTTTGCCAGCTATACAACTAACAGAGGTCTAATTTCTAGAATTTACAACGAACTCCAAAGCCTAAACAATAAATTGTCAAACAACCCACTCATAAAAGGGGGCAGAGAACTGCACAGGGAGTTCTCAGAGGAAGAAATACAAATGGCAAACACACACTTAAGAAAATGTTCAACATCCCTAATCATCAGGGAAATGCAAATTAAAACAACTATGAGATTCCACCTTACCCCAATAAGGATAGCTAACATTAAAAAAATTAATGCAAACAAATGCTGGTGAGGCTGTGGAGAATGCTTTCACTGTTGGTGGGAATTTAAAATGGTACAACCATTATGGAAAGCAATATGGAGACTCCTGAAAAGGATGACTATAGATCTAGCAACAGATCCAGTTATTCCCTTACTGAGAATTTACCCTAAAAGCTCCAAGCCTCAGATCAGAGAGATTTGTTCAACCATGTTGATAGCTGCTCAATTCATAATAGCTAAGAGCTGGAATCAATCCAGATATCCATCATTAGATGAATGCATAACAAATATGTGGTATATTTACACTATGGAATTCTACGTAGCAGTAAGGGAAAATGAAACAATGATTTGAAGAAAAATGTTCAAACATGGAGCAGATCACTCTCAGTGAGCTCACCCAATCACAAAAAATAATCTGTGGCTCCTAACCTCAATCCATCTGAGATGCCATCATACATAATAAGTACCCTGAGGACCAGTCAATATGGAGGGTGGGATGGGAGGGAAGGGTAACAGTGGGAGGGAGCGTAAGGGTGGGAAGGAGGGTAAGGGCTGGGGGACACAAATAGGGACCTAAATGGAAATAGTACCATAATATACTATACTCTGAACAACAAGTTAAAACATTTATCCTTCAGCAGGCCCATAGAGGGAACAACTGAACCACAGGGACCTGGAGAGGACATCATGAAGACTAACCTTAATCTTTTTATATTTCTTTCTCTCTCTCTCTCTATCTCTCTCTCTCTCCTTCACCTTCCTTGGCGCTGACTTATAACTCCCAGTACCAGCATGGGGTTAACTTTCACAATGAGCTGTTGATCAGAGAGACCTACAAGGTTTCCCCAAAAAAAAAGACAGATTTCTGTCATATTTCTTGATGACCCACCAAAGGTTAATGGTAAGACCCTACTGCCAAAGATGCCATATGCTGTTGGGACGAAACATGGAGTGACCTGGTCAGAAACTGGAAGAGGGTCAGTCCCCAGACAGTTAGCTTGTCTAGTGCCAGAGGGTGCTCCATGAGTGACTGGGGGAAAATGACTGACATCTGCCAAACAACTTGCAGTCTAAGCTACTCAGCATTAAACAACCTGATATGATGCTCGAACAAGTGCAATAGTGGCACACAACCATGGTGGGTAACCAACCGCTCTTGATTTGGGTAATAGATCCACCCAGTGGAATGGAACTCAGAGCTGGAACTGGGAAATAAGTCAAAACCATGTACAAAAAATGAGCCCATTCTCCAATATCAATCTTCCACCAAAAGTGGGCTAGACGAGGGCCTACACATACAAAATGCTCTCTAAAATAACAATGGTCATCCTATTTATCTGGTACTAACTTCTTTCTCAATTGGAGAATTTGTTTCTTTTTTTCAGATGGATAATGAACCCGAAGGGAGGATCAGCCTATTGCACCTCACCAGGGCCTCAGCTGAAACCATAGAATAATGGGGGAAATGGACAAGAGTTCAGCTTTCTTGGTGAACCTGAGAACAGAGAACATTCAGCTCCTAGTAAGCCAGATATCCAGAGACACAGAGGCTCCCAAGACCTCATCACTGAAGTAGAACTAAAATGAACCCAACATGGCTCAGGGAAATTCATGGAACAGGGGGCGGAAAGAGTGTTAGAGCCACAAGTTGGGTCATTATGCACAGAGACTCTGCCTCTCCCCCATAACTGTTGGCTACCCCCATAATGCATGACCCACATTCCCCAATGAGGAGGGTCCCTTACGAGGGGGGGGCAGAGAGGAGGCTGCCAGAGGCACCAACATGAATGTAAAATTAAAATAAATAAATAAAAATTTTAAAAAAGTAATTACAGATAAATTCAAAATCCCTTTCATACCCAAGCCCAGGACTTATCACCTCTTTTTATGGTCACCCAGCAGTGCCCATTCTCATAAACACTTTCATCTTTTTGGTAACAACAGCTTTATATGATGAAAATCATTGTTTACCCAAGATTTAAGTACTTTGTGATACCCAAAGAGTTAGACAGTTTTGCATTTAACTTTTTTAACCAGTTATAATATTCTTTAAATATATAAGCTACTATAGTGTATTTAAAATAAAAAAGACTGTATTTATCACCCAATCACTGAAATGCATGTGAGTGGAAGATACACATAGAGTCTTCAATTAGTGGCACCCACCTACTTTAGGCAAAGGTGGCCAAAATAGAAAATTAGCAGCAATGCCCCCTATTAAGGGTGACAGTCAATCTTTCCATTTTTGGTAGTTATTTATTGGTTTCTGGAGTGGCTAAGGGTGAGGGAGATTCTTGGATACTTGATGTTCCTGAAGGAGCTCATTTCTACCACACACTCAGTGAATCTCCTGGGCCAGTTCCTGTGTCTAAAGTCAGCTGTTTCCTTCATCAATGAGAGTAGGAAATGACCAAGTATCCCCTGTGGGGAAGGAGGACAGACCTTTTTAAAGTATGTGCTGTCTGTTAGCCATGCTGAGATATATCTCATGGAAAGTCTTTAGTTCCTGCTGGGCATTGGGGGCTGACACAGTGAAAAAGTGGCTGCCAATGAGAGAAGCTCCTTAGAACTTAATTTGCAGCCTCATGGCCATTCTTGGCTTCTGTGTTGCATCATTGCTTAGGAAAGATATTAGACGGATGCCTGCTGATGCTTTCCACTCCAAAACAGTTTGCTGCATGACTTGAGTTTAGTAAACCCTGGGAAACATGCTGTTCCTAAACTTGCAGCATATACTTGAGATTCCTTCTTATCTAACCACAATTTCTGGATGGGAAAGATTGTATGCTTTTGAGGTTTTACTATTGAATTTTACAAAAAAAAAAAAAAGAAAGAAAGAAAGAAAGAAAGAAAAAGAAAGAAAGAAAGAAAAAAGAGAAATCAAAAGGGATTACAGTGTGGCTGAGAAATGTCCACTGTACCCCAGGTTTGCGTGTCACATGCCAATTTCAGTATTAATTACCCACTGAATCCCACAAAATTTCATATGATATCTCTACTCTATTTTGAATGTACATTGTTGTTATTATAACTATGGGCATCACTTGGGATATTCTGTGTCCCTTTCAGAATTGCCACAATACAGGGCTTCAGACTACTTCCAGCAGCTCATATTAAGTTTTAACACTCAGAAGTTAGAACAAAGTGTCTAATGTTAATTGAACTTCCTATCATTAATGCGAGGGGATGAAAGAGATGTCAGTGAGGGAAAAGTGCCAACATGTCAAATGTCATTAATCTGTCAATAACCTTAAGTCTGTGTACATGAAATTATAAGTATCATTTTCTTTTACTCTAGTGTTAACCTGAATTATGTACTCTGTATGGCCAAACATGCCCCAAAAAAAACTAGTATTTAGCTGGTAACCAAGTTTCTGCATGATATAAAAGCATATACACTAACTTTAAACTACTTTTGATTCACTGTTTATAGTAACAAGTAGATGAGAATAAGGTTAAAAAAAAGACCAGGAAATAAGGGTGCAAATGATATATGATTATGCCCATTGAGGTATAATTGGGGATATAGACAATATCTTGAATTGTATTGATTTTCCCATTCTGCTGAAAAACTTGTTAATACCTTACTTTCACACTTCTTTCTCACTTTTTATTTAAAAAAATCTGCACATTAAAAAAATACTAGCTACAGGTTCCTGACATGGATTAGAAATTAGATTGGATGTATGTGATTTTCATAGGCACCATAATAATCACTAGGTAAGGAATGTTAACTATCTATGGGCTCCATATATTGTTGTGTCAGCTGTATTTTCCGAAGTGCATCAACATGTGTTCCACATGTTACTCTTAAGGAAAGGAAATCCTTTTTTTTCTAATTTACAGAAAATATCAGATTAGCCACCATATTCCAGGTGGAACAGAAGCTCTGGAGACTGTATCATATCCAATGTGCTGATAATGCAAGCAAGATGTTAATTCACTTATCCTATGTGAATGAAGCTCAGAGATTTTGAAAAAAAAATTATGACCAGCCACAAACAGCGAGTGTGTGCAACTAGACTTCAAACTCTAGATATACCTAATTACTTATTACAACAGGCTATGATTCCTCTACTGTACCTCAAAGAGTTTCCTAAGAAAGAGTGTTGGGTCATTCCTTAGATGAAGTGGAAACAAGATAACTTTTGGTTCTCATGGGATCACAGGGGAGCTGAATGTCAGGAAGATCTAGACCTGAACTGAACTTACCTTAACCTGTTTTTCTCAGGGTTCTCTGGACCTTACTCATCATCTACCCCATTCTATTTTCCTGCACTGCTTCCACTGGAATTTTGATGCTAACTCTGTGTGTATGCTCTGACATTGAGAAAACTCTCAGTGGGTCTATACTCTGCCTCTAGCATCCACCATTTTTGTTTAATTCTCTGTCACATTCAAACTGTCAATTTCATGGGACACATTACTAATCTATTCCAGCCAGACAACTAGCTTGGAAATATTGCCCTGTCTTATTTATCTGAGTTTTGTTTCTGCAGATGTTTGTTGGGAGTAGAGGATATATATAGCTGGAGCTCAAGAGATACTTCTATGTAAACTTTCATTTGAATTAGATAAAAATTGATGTCTTAGGAGATAGACTGCTCAATGGTTAAAGAAGCTGCTTGCAAAGCCTGATGACCCAGATTCAATTTCTCTGCACCTACATAAAGCCAAATTCATAACGTGGTAGACACATCTGGAGTTTGTTTGCAGTGTCAAGAGGCCCTGGCAATCCATTCCCTTTCTCTGTTAATCTTCCCTCTCTCTACTAGCAAATAAATAAATTAATTAAATTAAATACTTTAAAATTCTATCTTATATAAATAGAATATGTCTACATCAAAAGTAACTAAATGTACAAGAGCAAAGCTGTCTTCATAATATCCTGAACCAAATTTTGTTGTCCTGGGAATCTGAAGAAGTAACAAACCCATTCTTCTTTCATGTTCATTTCATTTCACTTACTGAAGTGAGTCTCTCACTCTCTCTTCCTTCCTAATGCTTGACTTATTCAGGTTTGACAGAGTCTTTGTGATGAGAAGATCTGGACCAAAGAAGAACTTTAACTCAATTGATAGTGAAGTGACTTGCTCGTCTCCTTCTCTAATTACCTCTGCATCATTTTACAGACAAGATGAAACGTGGGCACAGTCTTCTGTAATAAATGAAGAGGACTTCATGCCCATTGAATATCCATAGACTAGATTTTGCACAAACATTTTTAAAAATTTTTTTCACATCTTGCTAACCATATGTCCTGATATTTAGGGGAAGTCATAGAATCTAGTATTCCTCACCAATAAAATGGCTACGTAGTACAGGTTCAAGCATACTCCACTAATATGTGAAGTAGAGGGAATTCAGGCATTGCAATGTTATCAATCATTGTTAAGAACATGGGCTTTTGGCAAAAGACACACATGGGCTTATATTCTGGCTCCACTATTAGCCATATTTTTGTACTAATTTTATGAACTTCATTTTTATCATCTAAACAAATGATGGTGGTGATGACATCCTTCTCAAGAAGTTGTTGCAGAAATAAATTAACTATTCATGGTGTCTGAGATTACAGCATGTCCTCCAAGTCTCTGCAGTCATGTTAACAACTTTCAGTTCATACCAATGCTTACAAGTACTGGATGAAGTTCTTTGTCCAGGACCACCCAGGCAGCTGTCATCTTTTGCATAGCCCCATATCCTCTTTAGCTCATCTCACTCCATGCTCAGGAGTTTCATGAAGGTAATCTGCAGGGAGCTGTCTTCCTCTAAATTAGGCTGAGCATAGCAGATTCTGATTGCATTGGATGGATGCCTGGATCAGCCAGGTCAAATCTGATCATTGCCTAAATAATCAGAAAGGCTGTCTGTAAAGGGAAATGGCCTGACAGAACTTTTGCAAGAAAGAACCCACCTTGCTTCCTTCAAACAAGGAGTTGTTCATAATTGACAGGATACAAGGACATCTCTAGCATCCATCACCCTAACTTAATGAAATATCTTGTTCACTAAAATGTAAGTGCTTTGAATGACTATTGATTTCACCTTCAACCCAGGGACAAGCTCGTCTCTTTGAATAAAGATTTCATCCTGAAAAGAAAAATGAGAGCACCCTAGAATTTCCCTTGATGAATCTACTAATGAACAATTCCACAGTGCTTAGAAGAACTAGTCACAGACAACCTACATCTTAGCAAGTCAAGGAATTATTGCTTCTGAAACATCTGCAAAGGGAAGAATGGGCAGATACCAGGCTCTGAGACTTCTTGCTGGAGTGCACACCCTCTAAGATGGCCAGACACTGGGATGTTAAGTGGAAAAAGGCATGGCCAGATTGATGTAGTACCTGAACAGTTATCATTAGAAATATTATTTATCAGACACTGAGAAATCAACCATTACAGCATAAATGTGTACTTAATCAAGAAGTCTAACCATATATTAACTCAAAGTTCCATAGTTAGAGGTTCAAACACAGAGTTACTCAGTTCTCTGTTCAGGAGCTTACAAGGCTGCAATCAATGCATCAGATTGTATCTCTCTGTCTGGAATCATTTTATACAGTTTGTTTAAAGGAATTTATATGCAGGTTGTTGAGCATATCCAGTCCCTTGTACCTTTCCAGATGAAGACCCAATTTCTTTATCAGTTACCAGCAGAGATCTGCTCCTAGGTTCTAGAGACTAACTCTATTCTTTGATATATGATAAATTCTACTTTTAAGCCAGCAATGAGGACCCCAATGTTTGGATCCAACTCATACTTTTCTTTTTTTTGGGGGGGGGAGAGACAGAGAGAGAGAGACAGGGAGAGGAAGACAGATAGAGATGGGTGCGCCAGCAGCCTCTCAGCTGCTGCAAACGAAATCCAGATGTGTGCACCCCCTTGTGGTCAAGTGCGGCATTGCACCCTTGTGTCATTTTGCATCTGGCTAAACGTGGGACCTGGAGATTGGAACTGCTGGCAATTGGAACCAGCATTCTTAGGCTTAGGAGGCAGGCGCCTTAACCGCTAAGTCATCTCTCCAGCCCCCAACTCATACTTTTCATCTCTGGATTTCTTTTGTTTTTAATCAGTTAGACTCAGGTTTAAATATATTATTTTTTTCAGACTTATCCAGATACTCTTTCTATTTTTAGTCCAACTGACTGAGTACCATAATTTTATATACTCAAAGGCCTTCAGGTACTTACCTACATTAGTGTATAACAATTATCAGGAATCTTTGGGGTATTCTTAAAGTTCTGTCTTCCGTACCAGGGTAAGGCTTAGAGGAATGCTATTTGGTGACTAGTCATGTCAACTCAGTTTGGGGAAAGAAATTTTATGTAAGTTTCATGTTTAGAGTTTTCTGGAATGATTTTGACAAATGCTATGTCTAAAGTATTTTAATAAATGCTTCTCAGGGTTGTGGAGAAGTGTCAGTGGATAAACTGCTTTCTATGGAAGCATATGGACCAAAGTTCAGATCCCTAACACTTATGTAAATGCTGGATGAGTGTGGCTGCTCATTTGTAATCCCAGCACTCAGCAAGTAGAGTCAGGGTATGTATGGAGCAATCTGGCAAACTGTAGGTTCAAATAAGTGGTGCTGCTTTGGTAAATAAGCAGGAGAGCAATAGAGAAACACATCCAATGTCTACATCTGACCTCCAGAGGAGCACATAAACATGTACACACACATGTGCACCCATGCCTATGCATGCTCATGGACATCAAATACATTTAAGTGAAACAATGAAACATGAGACATGTAACACTATAAATATATGATATAGACATCAACCACATCAAGACAAGAAAAAATAACTCAAAACCAAAGTGCTTTGTTGACTAGAAACAAGCAACATCACAACTCAGTGAATTCTAAGGCAATATTGCTTACATTAAATACGTTTATAGTTATTTATAAATCTCATTTTCATAATATTATAAGATTTTCAAATTTTCAAAGTGTGTTACTTCAGATTTGAGGATGGAGGAGGTTAATGTCAGGGAGAGAGTCCACAGACCCTACCCCAGAATCTACCGAGTGAGAATCTTTATGGATTTGGCTAAGAAACTTGTATTTAAAAACATTCTTAAAAAGGGATTTGTTTGTAGTGAAATGACTGGTGTTTCTTTTTCTGTAATGAGATCAACTAGTGTAATTTCTGTCTTATTTTTTTAATAATTATTTTTTATTGACAACTTCTATACTTATATACAAAAAACTCATGAAATTTCCCTCCCCTCTCCTCATTCCCCTTTAGACCTCCAATCTCCATCATATCCCCTCCCTCTCTCCATTAGTCTCTCTTTTAATTTGATGTCATCATCTTTTACTTCTATTATGAGGATCTTGCGAAGGTATTGCTAGGCACAGCAAGGTCATTATTTTTATGTGAGTTTACTTAGTATCACAAGGGATGGCAAGTGATATGTCTTTTGCTAAATTTGCAAGGAATAAATTAGGCATGCTTGACTTACCTCATTTTCTTCTGGTTTAGGAGAACTTTGACATGGGGAGTTCTCTGCTGTTTTGCCAAGGCAGGACTTTTTCCCTCTGCCTCCCACAAGTACAGGAAGGTTGCCCTGACCTAGTGTGACTGAATTATAAATCTAATTCTTCCATTTTGGGGAGTAATTTCCAGAATCATTAGGGCCTTATATTAAATGTCAATGTTCAGTTTAGCCAGCTTGAATAAGGGTGATACATTGCCATCAAATCTGCCTTGCTCTTTTACTTTATTTCTCAATGCATTCCTAACTGAGTAGGGCAGCAAGCTCTTGCTTATTGGGATTCTTAACATACCCAGTAGCTTATGTTCACTTTCCTCTGTTCTCCTCCAATTTTTTTCCTCCTAAAACAATATTCTCCACAAAATGTCTATTATTCACTCCAGTTGAGAAAGAGAACTCTTCATCTGACACTGAGAGCCTTATTGTCCTTTAATGAGTCGGTAAAACTGGAACCTTTCCCTATATACCATATGCTTCCCTCCCCTTCTGTAAATGCTCCACATGCACTCATCTCTTCACAGTGCCCTTCTCTTTTCAATGTACTCTGGCACAGCCCAGTATTTTCATTTCTTTAAACAGGGAGATTTTTATCCCATTAAAATTTATTTGAAATCATAACTCTTTATTTATTTGTGTAAAAGCTGGAGAGTCTTGGAGCCCCAAATCTTCACTCTAGTTATATGACTGAAGTTCCTCTAATGGACATTTCAATCTTTATTAGCCAGTAGCTCCTTGCAATCACCTCCCAGATTATGCCTTTTGAAACTTAAAACAGTAATATTCTATATTAAGGAATGACTTATTGTTTTTTGTTTTTAGTTTCTATAAAATTCTTATAGGCAAAATATATGCATTTTTCATATATATACACATATATGCATATATGTATATAGAACATACATACATGCATACAAATTATATATATATATATATATATGTATGTATTCTCCACATGGACCATGTTTATGTATATTTACATGGGCCTCTTAGGAATCAGTCTCAATCTTGCTCTCTTTGCAAGCACCTTTAACCATTGAACTGTTGAGCCAGCCCTAGAAATATTTCCCTATAATCATTCAAGAATCTATTTTTTTTTTTGTTTTTTTTCGAGGTAGGGTCTCACTGTAGCTCGGGCTGACCTGGTATTCACTATGTAATCTCAGGGTGGCCTCGCACTCATGGCGATCCTCCTACCTCTGCCTCCCGAGTACTGGGATTGAAGGTGTGTGCCACCACGCCCCGCTCAAGAATCTAGTATAATACCATGAAAAGAGTGGGGGTGTCATATATCTATATAAAGCAAATTTCCTTTGAATATCTTGCTATTGTTTTTAATCATGCAAGTTCAGAAAATTAAGGAGATATAACATTAGAATAAAAGCAATAAAATAAGCCAGGCGTGGTGGCGCAAGCCTTTAATCCCAGCACTCGGGATGCAGAGGTGGGAGGATCGCCGAGAGTTCGAGGCCACCCTGAGACTACATAGTTAATTCCAGGTCAGCCTGGACCAGAGTGAGACCCTACCTCGCAAAAAAAAAAAAAAAAAAAAAAAAATAAAAAATAATTTCATATTGAGTGTAGCACTTTAATATTTATTATAATAAATAAATGGAATTTTATAATGAAAATAAAATATCATTATATGAACATTTAACCATAAATACATATAAAAGGGAGGAAATGCAATATCTTAATTATATTCTAGTGGATGTATTAATGTATACTTTATTTCCAGTTTGACTACATACTACCCTGGTCTTTTCCAATTTGACAATGGGCTACATAAAACATTTTTATGTATAAACACTTTATATACATACATATATATATATACATATATATACATACATACATACACACACATATATATATATATATATATATATATATATATATATATACATATATTCTTTGACTAGAGAGATGATGTAGTTTTTAAGGCATTTACCTGCAAAGCTACGAACTCATGTTCAAAGCCAGATGCACAGTGGTGCAAGCAAGTGATGTCACACATGCACACAAGGGGGAGCACACATCTGGAGTTTGTTCCCAGTTGCTGAAGGCTGTGGCAAGCTCATTCTCTCTCCCCTCTTTCTTTCTTAAAATAAATAATTTAAATATATATATCCTTAATAATTATTTATAGGCTTGACATTCTGGGTTAAATGGATGAATGTTTATATAAGTATTTTTATAAAAAATTAATACAATATTTTCCTTTTTCCCTTTGATAAGAGTTTCATCAAATTTGAGTCTATCTATAAGTGATGCTTATAGAAATAAAAGAATTCAGTGAATGGTTACAAATTTTAAGTATAATTTTAATGGAATCATTGTGATCAGAGCTACTCTGTACTGTTTTAGAAAATGCTTGCACTGCATAAGGGCTCCTGAGTAAGGAGGGAGCTAGAGTTAAAATGTAATTATTTTTGCATTAACTAGACTATTCACTTTAAGCTTTCTGTCAAATAGTGATTGCTGGGTTACCATGGTCATGCGAGAGATGCTTTAGGTAGCAAATAGAGCTTTGTTCATAGCCTTAGAGAATGAGGACACATCTCTCACTGGAGCAAAAGGACATGTTCTCTTACAGTCCATTATAAAAGATGAGCACACCCCAAGTATAAGGCTCCTCCACTGTGTCACAGCCCTGTGCATATCAGGAACTGAGGAACTGATTCAAATACTAGTCATGTTCTAGCAACTGTGATCACTGTCCCTTGTCTTGGACCCTGGATTTTCATACTGCCCACCAATGTTTATACAACTCTAGCTAGCTAACATTTTAGCTAACATTTATTAGGGTCAAATCTCAGACTTATTACATGACTTAGGACTTAGCATTCTTATCTTTTCTATAATTATTATCAGTGAGATTTTTCTGTATTGAACACATTTATGTGTTTGACAATTATATTGTATGTAACAGTGAGTGCTCAGGGTTGGAAATCAGACTACACTGGTTAAAAATCAAATTCTATCATTTGTATTTTGAATGGGTAAAGGATGTTTTTTGTACTTCAGTTTCATCTACCTCTGAAAGGTTAGTGCCTCTAAAACCCAGTACTGCCAGGATTACAATGAGAAAAATAAATATATTAACATATTAAGAAGGTAGTCAATTTCTGATAATCAATTTTGATTTTGTTTGTATTGTGTTTACCCCTTGTTTGAGCCAACAAACTTTTACATGATAGAGTGCTGTTTTCTTTGCTTCTCCCATTCCTATTCCTTTGACCTCTTCTGTACATTTCTGTTTCTTTCTCTTGACTAAATAATATAAATCTCTGTACACACACTTACTAAGTACTTGCGATATTTTTCTTCATATATCTGATCAAGCAGAGATTAAATTGAATTTTAAGTAGGGTCCTAATTCCTGGATTTCTTCCTTTTATTCTTCTTCTTTTGTTTCAGTGAACTAATTGTTTAAGCATCTATTTCCTTCCAGATCTTCAGATACCTGAGGAACATAGACATCTGCATGGGCAGAATCAGGGCCATGGCTTGTATATGATGCAGGAGGTTGCAAATACACACAAGGACAACTGACCTGAATGAAACCAGGAAAGAATGGTACATATTAAAACATGGGAACAGTTATGATATTCCTGACTTGCATGGACAATAAAACATTTGTAACTTACTGACTTAGGAGCACACTCCATGCAGAGAGAGGTCCAAGTCAGTAGAGTCACAGTGCTTCTTGCATTCAAGGGAGTGCAGGTTCACCCACAATTCATAACATTTCCCCACATGAATGCACACCTTTAAAGCAGAATGAAAAAAGAACAAAACATCCTATTCACATATAATTAATCTCCCCATCAACATCTGTCATGGGAAAACAAGTTTGAAGATATATTAACAGATATTTGAGATTATTCAAATACTTTTATTTGGTGCTTATTCAGGCAAAAAAAAAAAAAAAAAAAGGCAGTAAGCCACTTGTGGCTTAATTACTAGATCATGTTAAAGTGAGGCAATTTAACCACAATTAGTGTTACAATAATTTATTCAGAAAATGCTGACATTGTGTGTGTATGTGTGTGTGT
Source organism: Orientallactaga sibirica (assembly GCA_036365145.1). NCBI lineage: Eukaryota > Metazoa > Chordata > Mammalia > Rodentia > Dipodidae > Orientallactaga > Orientallactaga sibirica. The sequence continues at coordinate 99,481,930 of JAEOAD010000001.1, read as the reverse complement.
GTTTCTTGTCATCCATTGTACCCACCCTGGAAATATGTGTGCAGTATTAAATTTAAGGTACAAGGTCATTAGCCTATACTTTTGCTTTTGATAATCTTTTAATATTGCATTCTGTCTGTTCTTTGATTGGGTTTACATTGTTCAGCCTTCTTAGGTAATCTAGCTATCTTTAGCTATTTAATATTTTGTTGACCATCTAAAGGCTTGTGTTATTGCTAATTAACATGCTTAGAAAACAGTTTGCTTTCTTGGATCATCTGATAGAGACCCAAAATATGTCTGTCATCTTTTTTTTTTTTTTCCTTAGAGTTAACTCTAGCCATTAGTGGCTCTAAAATTGCAAGATATATTGTTGCAAGACATATGGATTATAAGATTATGGGACCTTAAGAAGAACATTTGTCACATAAAAACTGCATGTGTTTAGATACCACCCCTGACAAAATCCAGTTTAACACCATCTTTATATTTTCAGGTGTGATAAATGCCACAACTGGATGGTAAGCCTTCAAAGATGAGCAGTTTCAGAGAGAGAACAAGTTATTTTTCACCAGCAAGGAATATATGTGTCCCCTTGTCAAAATCAACCTTATATATAACTCTGAGTATATTTATTTTGAGGGGGTAAATTGTTCAATCCAAAGCCCAGGACTCACAGACTGAATACACTATGGGAGGAGAAGAGGGATAAACAATTTATTTAGTCCCTCTTACCAATATGGCAAGGAATGGCACCGATTTTCACAACTGTGTACTCAAAAAAAAAAAAAAAAAAAAACTTTTCTCTAAGACAAATACTATGGGTATATGACCTCTAATCCAAAAAATCTCATGTAAAATTCTTCTAAATTTGAAAGATTATAGCACACAGTGGTGCAAGTTGAAACATCTATCACATGAATCATGTACAAAATTATTTTAAAATGTTGTACAGATTTAATGTCAAGCTATATGTATGCATACATGAACATACATGAAGTTTGTGTTTTGATTGAGAAAGAAAGAGAGAGAGAGAGACTGAGAATTGGCATGCCAAGGTCTCTAGCTACTACAATAAAACTCCAGTCATGTGCATATGCATCACCTTGTGCACATGCGTCACCTTGTGAATCTGGGTTATGTGGATTCTGGGGAGTTCAACCTAGGTTCTTAGGCTTTGCAGGCAAGTTCCTTAACAACTAAGCAATATCTCCAGCCCTAATGTTTAAATATATCTAAAGATAAAGATATAAAGCCTCAGCTCTGAAGCATGTCTGATCACAAGCATTTCAGATAAGAGTACTCAAGTTGAATTAACAACATTATTTTGTATAGGGGTAGAAACTAAAAACCCGAGTTATACTTAACTAAAATAAATGGCATGTAATTTTACTTTTGCTTTCCAAAATTTAGAAGCTCAATGCGATACCACACATTCTGTTTTTTCTGTAGCCTTAACATATGCAGAACCCACAATCAATGGAAATCCTGAAATTACTTATTTAAAAATTGAACGGGTGCAACAGTGGCATGTCTGCTCTTGGGGTTACCAACTGCCCCATAATTAGACTGAAGGCCCTCTCTATGAGAGGGAATACATGCCTGGTCCTGAAAAAACTAAGCAAAAGTCTATGGCATGGGAGGTTATGAGCCTTAGGGTTTAAAGCCTGCTCTTGCCTGGCTAAATGTATGTATTATTCCCACCAAGCTGCCCTGAAAGCACTACACTTAATGTTCATATTCACATATTAATGCTACTCTCACTTCTGGTTAGAGAAGCTTCTCTTTTCAGATGGCAATGACCAATGGGAAGACCCAAAAGGCAACATAGTGCTGAAAAGAAGGGATGGAGGAGTGCCCAGCACTGAAACATCTCTGTCACACCATCCAAGGCTCAGGGCTCATTGTGGAAGAGGGGTCAGAGAAAATGTAAGAACCAAAGGAAGGGTACGACTCCTTACAATGCAACTGTCCAGACAGAAATGGGCCTTGATATCCATGACCTTGCAGTGCCTAGCAATACCTTCCCAAGACCCTCATAACAGAAGAAAAAAATGATGACATCAAATTAAAAGACTAATGGAGAGAGGGAGGGGATATGATGGAGATTGGAGGTCTAAAGGGGAATGAGGAGAGGGGAGGGAAATATCATGAGTTTTTTGTATATAAGTATAGAAGTTGTCAATAAAAAAATTTTTTTAAATGATTATATTTTATTTTGTCTAGTCTCCTTTCTATCCTCTACTAACCAAAAGGAAAATTTTAGGGGCAGGAAGAGAAAAAATTCAGTAGGTATTATGGAATGTCACTAAAATCTCCCTTCAGAAATAAGTTTTCCACTAGTACAACTGTAAAACATCATGATGTTATGGTTCTCGACCAAGTTTCTTCCATGAAACTTCAGCCAAAATAGCTACTATACCTAAGTTTGTATCTCCTCTTCAATGCAGCCCTTTCTTATCTAATGGGAAGTAAAGTAAAGGTACAACGTTACCTTATTTAGCAATACATTTAAAGTGGTTTACATGTTTCTACTCCCTTTGTGATCATCTGAGGACTGGATGGCAGTTGAATATCTGCCTTGTCTGTTCTTGCATCCTTACTTCTGTAAGGTAATAGTCTTACAACCAAATAAAGCACACAAGAGAAACCTGACTTTGATCCTTGGAGCAGAAGTGGTACCAGCCATAACTTTAAGATAGTGTTTGGAGGGAAAAATCATCTGCCATCTGTCAGGAAAGCACTTGATTATTAATGACATATGCAGCACTGACAGTCCCTGGCATGTCTTCACAGGGCCTGAATTTGGCATCAACCAGTGGCAAGATGGTTGGCATTATTGTGAGAGGGAATGTACAAGCAAGTTAAATATCTTTTCTATTTGAAAAGCACAAGAAAATAGTCACTTCATGAGCAAAAGAATCCATGTGGTTATGTCCCACATCAATCAATGCACTTAAGACAGACAATGAAATGATGAAGCCAATTAATCATCAGTTTAAAAGTAAGAGTGATTAATTTTGCAATCAGGGGACAGAAAAGTCTGAGGACAGAGTCCAATAATCAATTTCAAGGAGGCAAACATCCAGAAAAGGTATTCATATCAAAACTATCAAGTCCACTGTTCTACAAGCTACAGCCCTTGTGGAAAAGAAAGGAGACTCAAAGATACACACAGGATGATCTTTCAGGCAATGCCATAATCTCAAGGTAGTGAGACCTTTATAACTGATACGGAGTTGACTGGATGAATAAAGCATAAAACATCAATTTACATACACCTTAAGCTGACCCTGTCTTGGCTAAAGACTATTGTTCTCATTCATTGAAGGTACATAAGAGGCATATGCCTTGCAAGACAAAACAAAACCACTTTAGACTCTACATCACCATGTGATATGGTTTGAAAGTGAAACGTCTCCTATAGGCTCATGTGTTTGAATTCTTGGTCCCAAGCACTTGGTGCTTTGGGGGATGGGTGTGGAGCCTGTGGAGGCAGAATCTTCCAGAAGCAGTTTAAGGAAGGAAATGGTGTATTTGGTTTTCATTATGGGGAATACATTCCATTGTGGTGAAGAAAAAATATGGTGGTAGGAGCAAGAAACTGGCCCATCACATTGCATGCATAGCCAGGGTGCAGCAGGTAAACATGAAGTAGAGTCAGGCTATAAATCTTGAAGGCTCATCCCTAGTGATACACTTCCTCTCTCAAGATTCCATCTCCTAATTCTTCCACAAACTTGTCAAATAGCTCCACCGACTAGATGCCAAGTATTAGAAACCATGAGCTTGTGGGGAACATTTTACACTTAAACTATAACATACAGGTACACTTGAGTAGGCAAAGAGCATTCATATCACTTCTCCTAGAGAGGCATAAAGAAATGTAAGATCAAATAAGGGATCCCATTCATGTTTAGTTGAGTGAACCAATGACTTTTGAGGGGTTACATGCAGGAGCATAGGTGACTCAGGGCTGCTTTTACCACTGGGAAGTTCCTAGGGAAACTTAGGGCCATCTACACCACTTGAGCTCCACACACAGCATAGAGGACTCACATAAGACTGCACCCATGAGGAGTTCCGTGGATGATATTCAGTCATCTGCACCACCTAAGAGTCACAATCCCCAGTCAACTTTCTGTTTCTTATACAACCTTGGGGGGGGTACTTATGAGGATCTTATGAAGTCTTATGAACCCCATGAGTTTTCCATTTCCCTCCACAATAGAAGAGCATCTTTCAGGTGATCACACTGCATTTATTCAAGGTGGAAACCATCCTAGCCAGCCTGTTTATAACATCTACCCAACACTGGCATCTAAGCAGCGTGACCAGATACAGGATTTAAATCAGGTTCCAGGACTTTAAGAAGCAGTACTAATGTGCTACATTAGAACATCTCTAGCAGGTTTTGAGGATATGATAGTTTGTAGAACTTGAAGTAGAAATGCCAAGTTGCTGAGGGAGATGATGGACAACACAGAATTTTTAAAGATTCAGAGAAGTAGAAATACTAGCCCAAATATACTATGAAAGTCCAGATAAGTGCATTTATTCTCAGAGATGGCCAAAGGACTCAAATACAAAGGAGCCACTGACAGGCTCATAGTGACTCCTCTGCCCATCAGCAGTAATGGAAAACAATGCTATTATAGAGCTGAGCTGCCTGAAAGCAAAGGCATGGGGGGTGTTCCAAAATCACAGAGGCCCATATTACAGTTCTAAACATCCATAAGTGAACACAAAGATCACAGTGAGTACTGAAGGTCCAAATGATAGCTAGGGAAGTCTAAGTCTTAGACAACTTCAGAGACAGGAGAAAGAATGCAGTGTTTCCCGGGACATGAGGAGGAAAATTGGAAAAAAAGAACCTTTTGACTTACACAATCAAAAGAAATAAAAAAACAATCAAGGATCATCAGGTCATTACCTTAATAAAATGACAATCCTTTGCCAAGTGTAAGGAACAGAGCCAATGTTCAGATACATTGTACTTTTGTTAAGAGATTGTGTTAAGGAGGAAAGACCTCATAACTCCACAGTCAGAATATTAAATTACTATGTTCCTCATCTCCAGAGAAATTTAAAACAAAGTTCAATAATTGTTCACTTAGAAGATGATGTTATTAAAATATTTTGAAGGATGAGAGACACAGAATCAAATATGCCATTAAAATACAAGTTGGAGCCAGGCTTGGTGGCACATGTCTTTAATACCAGCTCTCAGGAGGCAGAGGTAGGAGGATGGTTGTAAGTTTGAGGCCACCCTGCGACTACATAGTGAGTCCAGATCAGCCTGGACTAGAGTGAGACTCTACCCTGAAAAACCAAAAGAAAAAAAATACAAGGATTGGTAACACTTTTGTGGTGGAGGTGAAGGGATAAATAATGTTATAGCCTAGATCCAACTCATAGAGTAGAGTGTCCAGTGTATGGAGAGACATCCCCAGTGATCATTCTATTTGTTTTCAGCTATACAACTGCAATAATAGTGACTCCTCTGCCTGTCAGCAGTAATGGAAAGCAATGCTGTTATAGAGCTGAGCTGCCTGAAAGCAAAGGCATGGGAGTGTTCCAAAATCACAGAGGCCCATGTTATAGTTCTAAACATCCATAAATGAACACATTGGTTTATTTCCTGGATAAGAACTGTCATAGTAGCAACAGACCTACAGACAGAGATTTTCAGTTAAAAAGAGTATTAAAAGGTATGCACACCCTAATCAATAAAGAAGCCAGGGAAAATCCTAGTTTCTAGCACTTAAGAACTGATTTTTAAGATCATGCCCCTGGGCATGAGGAAAGAAAAAAGAGATTATTAGAACATTCTATGATGCAAGGAAGATGATCCCAATTGTATCTAAATTTAATAGCTCAACAAAAGAGTGAATGGACATGGAAAGGTGATAACATATTTATTCCCTCTATAAATAGGTATGTAATAGATAAATAATAGATGTATACATATATATGTGTGTGTGTGTGTGTGTGTGTGTGTGTGTGTGTGTGTGTGTGTGTGTGTGTGTTTTATATCTATCTACAAATTATAGCTAGACAGATATAGATATAATTTCAAATGCTATGTTGGTTAAGGTATCTTTGTTAAAATATGAGACCATTAATATAGATATCATATTGATATTCTTCACCATAACTACTAAGTAGGATCAAAAGTAACATTTTGCATAGTATACATGTACATTTAGGATCTTTGGCTATGTTTGTTTTCTGCTTCACTGAGTCTCCAGAAATTTCTACTGTCAAGATGTTTTTCATAACATCATGTTACATTTTAACACTAGGTCAATCTGCTCAGATGATCAATAAGCAGCATATATATTAGGAGCCTTCGACAGTCTCATGAGATTCAGGCTAGTAAATAACCTGTTCAAAAATAACCTGGGTTATTCTGGTTATGGTGGGTATCCACTCCAAAATCATGTACAAAAATGGCTTAATATTAACTCCAATCACCAAGAAAGAAACAAAATAAAGGTTCTCTCCTGTTCCTAAAAATAGATATTTTATGCATAACAAAGTGAGCTCAGTGTATTTTTCAAATGACACAAAATGCTACATGCCTGAGTAAGTCAGAGAGAATATCAAGGCTGTGAAGTGACTTCAGCATGTGGGGCAGGTTCTTCTAAATGTCTTGATATATTATGCGGTATAATCTCATTATGACATGTTGTTATTCATTGCTAATCCTAGAATCAGAATTTGGACACCTTATATTTCTTGAGTTAAGTCCTTACTTAATGTGGTTGCATGGCCATAATGACTCATTGTGCACTGATTTCTCTCTGACTCATCATTCCTAATCTTGGACATTAGTAGGTATAAATGTCAATTCAAGATCAGCCAGCTGTAGGGTAAAAGTTACCTAATCAGGCTACCAGATACTTGAGTCATCTGCTACTTTTTCTACATCATAATTTCACTGCTCACTCCATGGTAACCTGCTAACAAATAAAAATAATAGGCTTGATTCATTGGTGTGTTGAATACATGTTTTAGCTCATGCAGAGCTTTAATAGTAGATGCCTTATAAACCCACAGCAGTGGACCTAAAAGACAGCAGAAAAGGGAGAACCCTTCTAATTAGGAAAGCTTCAAGTGGAATGCCATATGTGTGTGTGTGTGTGTGTGTGTGTGTGTGTGTGTGCGCGAGCGCGCGTGCGTGAACAACAAACAGTAAGACTATAATAAAGATTTTTTTTCTTATTTTTTGTTTTCTTTTTTTTATTGACAACTTCTATACTTACATACAAAAAAACACATGATATTTCCCTCCCCTCCCCCATTCCACTTAATTTTTTTTTAATTTTTAATTTTTTTTAATTTTATTTATTCTTATGTATATTATTCTGGTTTTACATTCTTAGTGGTGACTCCATTATCCTCCTCCCTGTTCTCCCTCTTCACTAAGGACCCTAATCAATGGGGAATGTGGTTCACACATTGTGGGGTTATTTATTTGCAAGCAGAGAGAAAAGAAGAGAGATAGACAGAGACAATGGGCACCACAGGGTCTCCAGGTTCTGAAAATTAACGCTAGGACCATTTGCTACTTTGTGTGTCTATCTTTATGTGAATACTGGGAAATCAAATGTGGGTCATTAGGTTTTGCATACAAGCACCTTAACCATTGAACAATCTTTCCAGCCCAGAAAAACTATTTTAATCCATGCTAAAGTCCATTGGAATATATCCATCATTGAAAAGTCACTAATCAAAATAGACAATCCAATGTAAATTACTTGATCATATTAATGCTTACATCAGGCTGTGCATGTGGAGTAGCTCACATAGTAAAATGGAGACTGTGCACAGGCCTGATGACAATTTTTTATTCTTTTATTTTTACTGTTAGTTATTTAGATAGTGTGTATACAGTCATGCTGATACCATCATTAACCTCCTCCCTGTCCTCCCCCCCCCCGAAGGAACCCTCCTCACTGGGGAATGTGGGTAGTGCATTGTGGGGATAGTCATCAATTATGGGGAAAAGACAATGTCTCTGTGCATAATGTCCCAACTTGTGGCTCTAACAATCTTCCCGCTCCCTCTTCCGTGAATTTCTGAGCCATGTTAGGATGATTTTAGGTCTACTTCAGTGATGAGGTCTATAGAGCCTCTGTGTCTCTGGATCTCTGGGTTAGTTGGAGTTGAGTCTTCTCTGTGTCTGTCTAGTTCACCCTTGTTTTGGTACCAGGTTCACCAAGAAAGCAGCACTCTTGATCATTTCCCCCATTACTCTATGGTTTCAGCCGGGGCCCTGGTGAGGTGCAATGGGCTGATTCTTTCCTCAGGTTCTGCATCCATCTGAAAAAGAGAAGCAAATTCTCCAATGGAGAGAGAGGTCAACACCAGATAAATGGATAACCATTATTATTTTAGAGAGAATTTCATAGGTGTAGGCCCTCTGTAATCCACAATTGGTGGGAGCTTAATATTGGAGATCAGGCTTGTTATTTGGATATGGTTCTGACTTGTTTCCCAGTTCCAACTATGGGTTCCATTCCACTGAGTGAATCTGTTAGCCAAATCAAGAGTAGTTGGTTAACCACCATGGCTATGTGCCACTATTGCCCTTGTGTGAGCATCATGTCAGGTTGTTTGCTGCTGTGAAGCTTAATCATGCATTGTTTGGACAGTTGTTGGTCACTTTCCCCCAATCTCTCATGTAGCAATTTCAGGCACTAAGCAAGCTAACTGTCTGGGGACTAACTCTTCCAGATTCCAGTCAGGTCACTCCATGTTCCATACTATATGGTGTCTTTGGCAGTAGGGTCTTTTTTTTTCTTTTTCTTTTTATCATATTTTTTTAATTTATATTATTCTGATTTTACATTCATAGTATTGGTTCCATTGTCCTCCTCCCTGTCATCCCTCTTTCAAAGGGACCCTCATCAATGGGGAATGTGAGTCATGCATTGTGAGGTTAGTCAAGAGTTCTGGGGGGTAGGCCCCAGTCTCTGTGCATAATGCCCCAACTTGTGACTCTAACAATCTTTTCGCCCCCTCTTTCACGAGTTTCCCTGAGCCACATTGGGGTAATTTTAGTTCTGCTTCAGTGATGAGGTTTTGGGAGCCTCTTTGTCTCTGGATATCTGGCTTAGTTGGAGTTGGATGTTCTCTGTGTTTATCTCCTTCAGCCTTTTTTCTGGTGTCCTGATTGCCATGAATGCTGTATTCTTTCCCTTCCCCTGCATTGTTCTATGGTTTCAGCTGGGGCCCTGGTGAGGTGTGGTTAGCTGATCCTCCCTTCAGGTTCATTGACCATCTGAAAAAAGATAAGTAAATTCTCCAATGGAGAGAGAAGTTATTAGTAGATAGAAGGGATGACCATATATGTTTGGGAGGGAATTTTACATGCGTTGGCTCTTTTCTAGCCCAAATTTGGTGGTATCTTGATCTTGGAGACTGAGCTCATTTTTTGTACCTGGTTTTGACTTATTTCCCAGTTCCAGCAATGAGTTCCATTCCACTGAGTGGATCTATTAGCCAAATAAAGAGCAGTTGGTTACCCACCATGGCTATTTGCCACTACTGCACTTGTATGAGCATTACATCAAGTTGTTTCCTGCTGGGTATCTTAGACTGCAAGTTGTTTGGACCAATGTCAGACATTTTCCCCCAGTTGCTAGTGTAGCACCCTCTGGTATTAGACTAGTTAACTATCTGGGGACTGCCCTTCTTCCAGATTCTGGCCAGGTATCTCTGTGTTTGGTCTCACCACGTATGTTGTCTTCAACAGTAGGGTCTTACCATTAACCTTTGGTGGGTCACCAAGAACTCTGATAGAAGTCTGTCTTTTTTAGGGAAAACTTATAGGTGTCTCAGATCAACAGCTCATTGTGGAAGTTAACCCCAAACTGGCACTGGGAGTTATAAGTCTGCACCTAGGAAGGTGAGGGAGGAAAAAGATAGATAATATAAAAGAGAAAGTGAGTAGAGAGAGGAGAGGTAGGGAGAGGGGGAGAGAGAACTAAGAGAAAGACAGGCAGGACAAGATTAAGGTTGGCCTTCATGATGCTCTCTCCAGGTTCCTGTGGTTTGGGTGTTCCCTCTGCAGGCCTGCTGGAGCCTGTTGTTCAGACTAATGGGTTTTATAGTATCTTTTCCTTTTGGGTCCCAATTTGTATCCCCCTTGTCCTCCCACCCACCCTCTCACTCCCTCCCACCTTTACCCTCCCTCCCTCCATCCCACCCTCCCTCTTAACTGGTCCTCAGAGTGTTTATTAGGTTTGGCTGCGTGTCACATGTATTCAGGTTAGGTTCCACAGATAAACGAGACCATGAGATGATTATCTATTTGTGCTTGGCTGAGCTCGCTGAGGATGATCTGTTCCATGTTTGACCATTTTTTTTTCAAATTCCCTCATTTCATCTTTCCTTACTGCTATGTAGAATTCCATAGGATAGATATACCATATCTTTGTTATCCATTCATCTAGTGATGGACACCTGGGTTGATTCCAGCTCTTTGCTATTATGAATTGAGCAACTATAAACATGGTTGAGCAAATGTCTATGATCTGAGGCTTGGAGCCTTAAGGGTAAATGCCAAATAAGGGAATAACTGGATCCACTGGTAGGTCTATGGTCATCCTTTTCAGGAGTCTCCATACAGCTTTCCATAGTGGTTGAACCATTTTACATTCTCGCCAGCAGTGAAAACTTGTTCCTATTTCTCCACAGCCTCGCCAGCATTTGTTTTCATTGTTTTTCTTAATGTTAGCCGTCCTTACTGGGGTAAGGTGGAATCTCATAGTTGTTTTAATTTGCATTTCCCTGATGATTAGGGATGTTGAACATTTTCTTAAATGTGTGTTTGCTATTTGTATTTCTTCCTCTGGAAACTCCCTGTGAAGTTCTCTGCCCCACTTTGTGAGTGGGTTGTTTGGTGATTTATTGTTTAGGTTTTGGAGTTCTTTGTAGATTCTAGAAATTAGGCCTCTGTCAGTTGTATAGCTGGTGAAAATTTTCTCCCATTCTGTGGGTAATCTGCTGGCTTTGGTTATAGTATATTTGTCAGTGAAAAAGCTTTTCAGCTTCATGAGATCCCAATGGTTGAGTGATTGTTTAATTTCCTTAGCTGTTGAGGTTTTGTTCAGGAAATCTTTTCCCACTCCTATGTCGTGGAAGGTTCCTCCTATTTTTTCTTCCAGTAGTAGCATAGTTTCTGGTTTTATATTAAGGTCTTTGATCCATTTGGACTTAATTTTTGTGCATGGAGAGAGGTGTGGGTCGAATTTCATTTTCCTACACATGGTTGTTCAGTTTGTCCATCAGCATTTGTTGAAGATGCTCTCTTTTATCCATTCTGCATTGGTAGGGCCTTTGTCAAATATCAAGTAGCTGTAGTTACTTGACCCAAAGTCTGGGTCTTCAATTCTGTTCCATTGGTCTATATTCCTGTTTTTATGCCAGTACCATGTTGTTTTTATTACAATGGCTTTGTAGTATAGCTTTAGATCAGGTATGGTGATACCTCCAAAGGCGTTTCTTTTGCTGAGGATGAGCTTGGATAGCCAAGGTCTTCTGCCTCTCCATATGAATTTTGAGATAGTTTTTTTCTATCTCGTTGAAGAAGGAAGTTGGGATTTTATTGGCATTGCATGGGATCTATAAAGTGCTTTTGGTAAAATTGCCATTTTCACAATGTTAATTCTACCAATCCAGGAGCATGGAGGTCTTTCCATTTTTGTAAGACCTCCTCAATTTCTTTTTTGAGAATTTTTATGTTTTCATTGTAAAGGTCTTTCACTTCCTTAGTTAATGTTATTCCAAGGTATTTTATTTTCTTTGTTGCAATTGAAAATGGGACGATGTTAGTTATTTCTTTTTCTGTCTCTTTGTCCTTTGCATACAGAAAGGCTACTGATTTCTATGCATTGATTTTGTATCCTGCTACTTTGCTGCAGGTGCTAATCACCTTTACGAATTTTGAGATGGAAGTTCACAGGTCACTTATGTATAGAATCATGTCATCTGCAAATAGGGCTAACTTAACTTCTTCCTTTCCAATTTGTATCCCTTTGATTTCTTCCTCCTGTCTTATTGCTTGACAATACTTCTAGCACTATGTTGAAGGGCAGAGGTGAGAGTGGACACCCCTGCCTTGTTTCTGACCTCAATGGGAATTCCTTCAGTCTCTCCCCATTAAGAATTACTTGGGCTTTATGTGCTTTATATATAGCCTTTATTATGTTGAGATATGGGTCATCCATACCTATTCTTTCCAATGTTTTGATCATGAAGTGCTGTTGTATTTTGTCAAAGGCCTTTTCTGCATCTATCAAAACGATCATGTGGTTTTTGTGTTTCAGCTTGTTTATGTGGTGTATTACATTGACAGATTTCCGAGTTGGGGATATCTCCCTGTTCTCCTATTGTGTGGCACAGTTTGAGAAGAATTGGTTTCAGTTCTTCCATAAGGTTTGGTAGAATTCCGCTGAGAAACTGTCTGGTCCTGGACTGTTCTTTTTGGGGAGGTGTTTGTTTACCTCTTCAATCTCCAAGGGTGTCATGGGTTTATTTTAGGAAATTAATCTGCTCTGGGCTTAGCTTTGGTAGGTGGTATGTGTCTAGGAATACATCCATTTCCTCCATATTCTCCTGTTTTATGGAGTAGAGGTTTTTTGAAATAAGTCCTAATAACTTCCTATTTCACTCATGTCTGTTGTGATCTCTCCTTTTTCATCTCTAATTTTGTTGATTTGAAGTGTTTCTTTTTTTCACTTGATCAAATTGGCCAGGGGTGTATCAATCTTGTTAATTTTTTCAGCTCTTTGTTTCATCAATTTTCTTAATTGTCCTCTTAGTTTCCAATTCATTAACTTCTGCTCTGATCTTAATTATTTCTTTTCATTTGGAGCTTTTTGGATTGGCTTCTTCTTGCTTTTCCAATGCCTTTAGTTGGATGGTTAAGTTATTTTTATTTATTTGGGATCTCTATGTCTTTGTTTTGAGAGCATTTAGTGCTATGATTTTTCACTTAAGGACTGCCTTCATTGTGTCCCATAAGTTTTGGTATGATGTGTTCTCATTGTCATTGAATTCTAGAAATTTTGCAATTTCATTCTTTATTTCATCCACAACCCATTTATTGTTTAAAAGTGTGTTGTTCAATTCCCAGCAGGTAGATGGGTTCCTGGTGTACTTTGTGTTGTTGATTTCTAGCATTGCAGCATGGTGGTCTGATATCATGCAGGAAATCTTACCGTTAACCTTTGGTAGGTCATCAAGTACTCTGAAAGAAATCTGTCTTCTTTTGGGAAACCTTGTAGATCTCTCTGATCAACAGCTCATTGTGGATGTTAACTGCATGCTGGTACTGGAAGTTACAGGCCAGCACCAAGGGAAAAACAAGAGGAAAAAGATAGGTAATATAGTAGAGAATGAGAGGAGAAAGAGAAGAGGTAGAGATAGAGAGAAAAGCAGGAAAAGCTTAAGGTTAGTCTTCATCATACCCTCTCCAGGGCCCTGTGAATTAGGTGTTCCTCTAATGACTTGATGAAGGTTCAACCTTTTAGTCTGTCTTTCAGGATACAGGATGTTATGATACCATTTCCATTTGTGTGCAGTTTTTTGTTCCCCCACCCACCCTTACCTTCCCCTCCTGTCCCACCCTCCCTATTGTCCAGTCCTCAAGATGATTATGTCAGCATCTCAGGCAGATTCAGGTTAGTAGTCACAGATGAGTGAGACCATGTGACAATTATCTTTCTGAGATTAGGTGAGTTCCCTGAGAATAATATTTGCATGGACTCATCAAAGCTTGCCTTGCTGTTGCCATTCCCTTGATAGCAAACCAACAATATTGGATTCCTTCCACACTGGAAATGGTCTCAATACACCCTATACATCCTAAGTATAGTTGTGACTTCCCATGAAACTTTGTCAGCAGATTTATCCAAAAGTTTTATGAAATGATGACAATGATGTTATGTCTTCTGAAGTCTGATCCCCCCAAAAAAGCAAGAATCAAGGTATACAGAGAAATGTTCTTACTTATCATAATTTCTGTGGCCCACTTGGGGAATTTGCTCATCATCTTCTATTTCTATAGATGAAGAAGTCACTAACAAGCCCATTTACCATATGTTGTGACTGTGATCACAAAATCGAACAGATTAATTCCTGAGAGGTGATTATTTTTCAGTGTTCAAGCTATAGTGAACACTTACTCTGATGTTATCATTTAAATGTGCTATTAAACAAGGCTTAAATCTGTCTTTTCACTTGAAGTCTAACTTAGCATGAAAATTATTCATGCAAAAGTAAGAGTTCTTTCACTTAAATTTAAATTCAAGAACATAAATTTACTTGACGGAAGCCCACACTGAAGGTAAATCACTAAAAGCTGCACTTGCTGGCATCCTCTTAGGATGTGAAAAAGGGAAAAAGGTCAGAATGTGATCAGAGTTGTAGATGCTGTATGTATAAAGCTGATATGGTTCAGATCAGGTCATTAGGATGGGCCCCAAACAAAACACAAAATGTGGGCTGAGATATGTCCAGAGAGAAGACGAGGTGAAGCCACTGAAAAAAGCAAGCTATCTATAATTCAAAAAGTCTACATCTCCTAAAGAGATCTTCACCATCTCCCAATAATGACATAAAACTATGGATCCATCCATGATTTAATCTATTGATGAGGTAGAACATTCATGATGCACTCACCTTTAAAACCTCATCTCGAAAGGTTGCTGTACTGAGGAAAAAGTCTTTAATTCATGAACCCTTGGGAGATATTGCTGATTTACCCAACAGATTTTGTCCTATCAGCCAATTTGTGTGTGTGTGTGTGTGTGTGTGTGTGTATGTGTGTGTGTGTATTCTCCATCATTCTTAAAACTTGAGCAGTTATTAATATTCCTGCAACCCTGAAATTGTTTCTTATTCTAATATTGTGTGATTATATGAGGTCAATCCCATCTGGCTTCTTCACTGAAAGAGTATGAATTTTTCTTTCTTTTTTTCTTTTTTTATTATTTATTTTTATATATTATTTTGATTTTACATTCATAGAATTGGTTCCATTGTCCTCCTCCCTGTCCTCCCTCTTCCAAAGGGACCCTCATCAATGGGGAATGTGGGTCATGCATTGTGGGGTAGTCAAGAGTTCTGGTGGGTACGCCCAAGTCTCTGTGCATAATGCCCCAACTTGTGACTCTAACAATCTTTCCACCCCCTCTTCTGAGAATTTCCCTGAGCCACATTGGGGTTATTTTAGTTCTGCTTCAGTGATGAGGTTTTGGGAGCCTCTGTGTCTCTGGATATCTGGCTTAGTTGGAGTTGGATGTTCTCTGTGTTTATCTCCTTCAGCCATTTTCTGGTGTCACAATCACCATGAATGCTGTATTCTTGTCCTTCCCCTGCATTGTTCTATGATATGCTGGGGCCCTGGTGAGGTGTGATTAGCTGATCCTCCTTTCAAGTTCATTGTCCATCTGTAAAAAAGATAAGCAAAATTCTCCAAAGGAGAGAGAAGTTAGTACTAGATAGAAGGGATGACCATATATGCTTTGGAGGGAATTTCATATGTGTTGGCTCTCTTCTAGGCCACATTTGATGGTATATTGATCTTGGAGACTGAGCTCATTTTTTGTACCTGGTTTTGACTTATTTCCCAGTTCCAGCAATGAGTTTCATTCCACTGAGTGGATCTATTTGCCAAATAAAGAGCAGTTGGTAACTCACCATGGCTGTTTGCCACTACTGCACTTGTTTGAGCACTACATCAGGTTGTTTCCTGTTGGATATCTTAGACTACAAGTTGTTTGGACCAATGTCTGACCTTTTCTCCCAGTTGCTAGTGTAGCACCCTCTGGTACTAGACTAGCTGTCTGGGGACTGACCCTCTTCCAGGTTCTGGCCAGGTCTCTCTGTGTTTGGTCTCACACACATATGCTGTCTTCGACAGTAGGGTCTTACCATTAACCTTTGGTGGGACATCAAGAACTCTGACAAAAGTCTGTCCTTTTTTTTTGGGGGGGGGACCTTGTAGGTGTTTCGGATCAACAGCTCATTGTGGATGTTAACTCCATGCTGGCACTGGGAGTTATTAGTCTGCCCCTAAGGAGGGGAGGGAGGAAAAAGATAGAGAATATAAAAGAGAAAGTGAGTATAGAGAGGAGAGGTAGGGTGAGAGAAAGAGATTAAGGTTGTTCTTCATGATGCTCTCTCCAGTTTCCTGTGGTTCAGGTGTTCCCTCTGTGGGCCTGCTGAAGGATCAATGTTTTAGCCTGTTGTTCAGAGTAAAGGGTTTTATAGTATCTTTTCCTTTTGGGTCCCAATTTGTATCCCTCCCTTGTCCTCCCTCACACCCTCTCGTTCCCTCCCACCCTCTCATTCCCTCCCACCCTCTCGTTCCCTCCCACCCTAACCCTCCCTCTATCTCACCCTCCCTCTTGCCTGGTCCTCAGAGTGTTTATTAGGTTTGGCCACATGTCAGGTGGATTCAGGTTAGGAGTGACAGCTAAATGAGATCATGTGACACTTATCTTTTTGTGCTTGGGTGAGCTCACTGAGGATGATCTGTTCCATGTTTAACCATTATTGTAGTTAAGGCAAATGAAATGTCCCCTATAGAATCATGTGTTTTAAAGACTTGGTCCACACCTGGTGACAATTTGGGAGACAGCCTGTCTGGAGGAGGTGTGTGAGTGGGACAAGACTTTGAGGTTCATTAGTCCATCTCTAGCAGGTGTTCACTAGCTAGCTCTCTCTCACTGTTTTCCCCCAGCTGATGTAACAGGATGTAACATCCAGCCTCTGCTTTGTGATCCCATAATGAAATGTCCCTTCATGACTGCAAGTAAGAATCAAATCTTTCCTTCCATATACTGCATTTTGTCAGGTGTTTTTTTTTTTTTTTTTCCCTAGCAATGAGAAGGTAACTGCAACAAATACCCCCTGTTAATCTTGTCTGTAATATTGGCACAATATCTGAATTATCTGGAATTACTTGGAAGCCCTGAAGTACATAAGAGCTACAAATCTCAAAGTAGACAAATGAACAATTATATCTGAATATCTGAGGATGGATGGTACCAAAACATCAATAAGCATGTTTTCTTCTTAATTTCTAATAAATTCTACCCAACAATTAGGGATAAAAATAACAGCTCTGTCCTCACCAGTCATGAAAAATATACTTTGTTTTGTATTCACACACCAGGTGTTGGCTGTATGTCTGCTATATACTTACTATCAAAATCAAGGAGCAATTAAAACAACAAAAGAATTAATATGCAATATTTGTTCTCTTAAAGACCTTTTAGATAAAGAGCCAAGTCAAACATGAAAGAAATGGGACTTCCTGGTAAGATGGCAGCATAGAAGCCATGCCTGGATCTGAATCAGAATCTGCGCTCAATAATGACAGAAGCAAAAGACAAAGGCCCTATAAATCTGAAAGCATCAAAGGTAACAATATTCAACCCCCAAATACAGCTTATTTGAAAATATAAAGCCAACCAAAAATATGTAACCCATATTGCCCTGACATGGAAAGAGAGATTAGCACTTCCAGTGCAGTCCTATATACCTGGTTTTGGGGGTTTTTGTTTGTTTGTTTGTTTGTTTGTTTGTTTGTTTTGTCAGTTGGCCTCATTCCTTTTGGGGTGGCTTCCAATCTCACCAATGCTGAGTGCCCACCTCGATCCCTCCCTGTGTAAAAGAAGGGTGGGGGGAGGGTCAAACAAAATTCAAAATATTCTGAATAAGACATGTAAACCTACTTTTCTGAATAATGGCACACCCAGAAGCCATAGATTGTTACTAGAAAATTTTCAGTGCCAGGGTTGGGATACCTTCCAGTGAGTTGTTGGCCAGGGAGGTCCCTGTTGCCTCCAAAACATTACAAGCTATTGCCAAGGCCCATGATTTCCCTTGAGAAACATATTGTAATACCCTATTGATTAAGACTTCACTTGCCTGAGTGGCAAGGTCACTGAGAAATCAAGTTGGTGCTGAACAAAAAACCTTCTCCCTGTAGACCAGCCAACTGAAAGCTGGAAAAAGCTGCACTACATGCAGCCCTATGGGAGACAGAGTCATCAGAGGTGCAAACAGTGGGCACTGGAAACTTCAAGTCTGGCCAGACAGGCCAAATGACTGAATGAGGTCAATAGTGTTACATCTACTCTGGGGGAAACCAACTGCTTTCTAATTGGACGGAAGGCCCACTGTACAGAAGGGAATACATGCCTGGTACTGAAAAACCTAATCAAAAGCCTATATGACAGGGCTGGAGAGATGGCTTAGTGGTTAAGGCGTTTGTCTGCAAAGCCAAAGGGTCCTGGTTTGACTCTCCAGGACCCACATAAACTAGATGCACAAGTGGCACATGCATCTGGAGTTTATTGGCAGTGGCTGGAGGCCCTGTCCTGCCCATTCCTCTCTCTCTCTCTCTCTCTCTCTCTCTCTCTCTCTCTCTCTCTCTCCCTCTTTCTTTCTCTCAAATAAATAAATAAAATATATAAAATTTTTTTTAAAAGCCTATGGCAGGGAGGTCATGAGCCTTAGGGGTATAAAGCCTGCTCTTGTCTGACTAAATGTATATATTATTCTCACAAAACTGCCCTGAAAGCACTACCCTTCATGTTCATATTTATATATTAATTCTACTCTCACTTTTGGTTAGAGAAGCTTCTGTTTTCAGATGGTGATGACCACTGGTATGATCCAAAAGGAAACATAGTGCTGAGATGGGACTGAGGAGTGTCCTGCACTGAAACATCTCTATCACATCCTCCAAGGCTCAGGGTCCCTTACAGAAGAGGTGGCAGAAAGAAAGTAAGAGCCAAAGGAAGGGTACCACTTCTTACAATGCAACTGTCCAGATAGAAATTGGCCTTGATATCCATGACCTTGCAGTGCCTAACAATACCTTCATGAGACCTTCATAATAGGAGAAAAAGAGATATGAATGGAGAGATGGAAGGAATCTGATGAAGAACAGAGTTGTGAGGGGAAAGGGGGGAGGGGAGGGAAATGTCATGGTTTATTGTCTGTAAATATAGAAGTTGTTAATAAAAAATGAAAACTAAAAAAATGAAATAAATGATTACTCAGTTCTCAATTTTCATAACAATTGAAATAGTTACTGTGTAAAGAGGAAAGGTTTATTTTGGTTCATGGTCCTCGATGTCTTGGTTCAAATTCAAGTGGTCCAAACCTTTTGAGATCCTTGCCAAGCTGGTATTTCCTATTAGGAACAACTTGGACTTCCACTGACTAAAGGCTGAACTGGCTATGGCTGCTGCTGACTGCCAAATCTACCAGCAGCAGAGAACAACTCTGAGCCCCCAATATGGTAGCATTCCACAGGGTGACCAGCCAGCAGCTTCGTGGCAAGTTGACTACATTGGACCTCTTCCATCATGGAAAGACCAGCTTTTTGTCCTTAATGGAATAGACACTTATTCTGGGTATGCTTTTGCTTTTCCTGCACATAATGCTTTTGCCAAAATTACCATCTGTGGGTTTACAGAATGCCTTATCCACTGTCATGGTATTCCACCCAGCATAGCTTCTGACCAAAGAACTCACTTCATGGCAAGGAAGTACGACAGTGGGCTCACAATCATGGAATTCACTGGTCGTACCATGTGCCCCACCTCCCTGAAGCAGCTGGCTTGATAGAGTGGTAGAATGGCTTTTTAAAGAAATAGCTGCTGGGCCAACTAGGTGGCAATAGCTTGCAGGGTGGGAGAGTGTCCTCCAGCAGACTGAATATGCTCTGAATCAGTGTCCTACATACGGTGTTGTTTCTCCTATAGCCTGGATTCACGCATCCAGGAATCAAGGGGTAGAAATTGGAATGGTACCAATTACCATCACCCCAAGTGACCCATCAGCCAAATTTTTGCTTCCTGTTCCTGCAACTTTAAGCACTGCTGGCCTAGAGGTCTTGGTTCCAGAGGGGGAGTGCTTTTTCTAGGAGGCACAAAAAACATTCCATTGAACTGGAAGCTAAGACTTCCCCCTGGCCACTTTGAGATCCTGATACCCTTGAATGCACAGGCTGAGAAAGGAGTTACAATGTTAGCAGGGTGATTGATCCAGACTACCAGGGGGACTTGGACTGCTCCTTCACAATGGAGGTAAGGAAGAGGATGTCTGGAGTGCAGGAGATCCGTTAGGGCATCTTTAGTGTTACCATGCCCTGTTATCAAAGTCAATGGACAACTGCAACAACCCAATCAAGGCAGTGTGATAACTGGCCCAGATGCTTCAAGAATGAAGGTATGCATCACCCCTCCATGTAAAGAACCAAGACCTGCTCAGATGCTTGCTGAAGGTGGAGGAAATACAGAATGGGTAGTAGAAGAAGGCAGTTACAAATACCAGCTAAGGCCAAGGGACCAGTTACAAAAACATGGACTGTAATTGCCATGAGTGTTTCTGTCTTACCTTGTTAAGAGTGTTTGTACATATCTACACCAATATTAAGATGCCTTTGTTCTTCCTCTATTTCTCTATTAGGTAATTAACACTGATTAATATCCTTTCACTAGTTAACCACTGTGGAATTGATATTTTACTTATTATATTAGAGACTAAACCTTCCTCATGGAACCTTGCTTTGTGTTGGGGAGGGTTGTGTATTTCCACTAGTATAAGGGATAGTTATATCATGTTAGTCATAATTATGACCTTGTTACTGTCTTCATTTGGAAATTAAGTATTATATAAGGAGATATTTGGTATCAAATTAACAAGGGGTTGTCTTGTGATGGTTATGTTTGTGTCAATTTGATCTGTTTAGGAATCCACAGACATTCCTCATAAGTATGTCTCTGAGGTTATGTCTAGGAAGCATTAACTAAAGGAGGAATCCTTCCCCCAGGGTGAGCTCTTCCTCCAGAGTGGGTGGCTCCTCAAAGGGGGAACTTTTATCTAAAGAAGGTCTGGGAAGGAAAGTATTCTCTCCTCCCAACTGGCTGCCTGTTCTGCTTGCTGTTCACTGCTTGCTGCTTTCCAGTGTAGACTGAAGACCAGCGTGGACTGAAGAGCAGCATCTCTCCAGGATGCCTCCAGGCCTTCAGTGCTGGATTGGGACCACTGAGACATCCAGCCTCATGGACTGAACAGCTACCAGGTTCCTTGACTCTCAAGTCTGCAACCTGCTATTGCTGGACTGTCGTAAGTGAATCCAATAAATTCCACTTTATAAAATTAATTCTATCAGTTCTGTTTCTCTAGAGAACCCTGACAATACACTCAGTTTTCAGTTTTCATAACAAGTGAGATGGTTACTGTGTAAAGAGGAAAGGTTTGTTTTGGTTCATGGTCCTGGATGTCTCACTTCAAAATCAAGTGGTCTAGACTTTTTGAGATCTTTGCCAAGCTGTTATTTCCTGTTAGGAACACACAGTGGAGCAAAACTACTCTCCTAATGAGCTAAGAAGAAAGAGCACATGCTGGGGCCCCACAGCCTCTCTCAAGGGCCACCAACAGTAGCCTAAGCATTAGACCCCTCATTCTATAGGTTCTACTACTTTCTAATAATACCATGATGGGGACCAAGACTTTACTGATGAACATTTGTGAGACATTCAAATATAGCAAGTCATGAACTGATAAATCTAAAGATCGAAGTCATATGTTGCCATATAACAGAACATAGAAAATATCCTCTGTGTAAAGTATGAGCATACATGGATGTTTGTCCAGAAATACTGAAGGCTGGCATGTGTTTCCTTGGAATTATTACTACCAGATTTCCTTTCATTATCAACTTTTAGAGTTTGGATAATAAATTATACAATTAGCATAAATCCTAATCATAGGACAGAGCTATAGAAGAAGTAGACGCTGATGCAAAGTTGCAAAGGAATTGGACAGGTGCGAAAGAGCGAGATGGACTAACATAACTAAGCACTTAAATTTCATAGCAGTTATGGATAGCAGGACAACACGAGACTTAGAAAGCCCTATCTGTCATCACATAAACAAATTTCAGCATGTTAGAAGCCAAACCACTTAAATGAGTCTAGAAGATGTGGAATATAATCAAATATCCAATTCTATATAGTATTTTCCCTCATGTGGAGCAAGAAGCTGAGAGAAGCATGATTGTCTGTCTGCCCTGTGTATGCATGAGCTCCCAAAATTCCTCCCACATTTGGATTTTACTCAACAAAGTTCAAACTGCATTCTGGTCACTCAGCCTAGAATTCTCATCTTCAGTTTGCCATTTCTTCATTTATCTAACCTGTTCTTCCAGAAGGTATGTTCAACTCAAGACCCCAGATAGCTATGAAAGTAGGCTGAACACAAAATTATAAGGTGACTTAACCCATTATCAGATCTTGGAGGGTGTTTTATTATTTTATGTAACTAATTGTGTGGTTCTATAGTATGACATTTGTAGATGACAGTATTATGGCTCAATGGCAGAAGGTTGGATACATCTATAAGATTATTTTTCTTATTATTCTTAAAAATAATATTTTAAATTTCACATTTGTAGAGAGACATTCTCTAGATTCCAGACTAGGTCACCTCTATGAGGTGCCTGACTTGAACCATGATTTTTTTTTTTTTTTCTGAAGGGACCTTTGTTAACTGCTATCCAAGATCCACATGGAGTCAATCTCTGATCTCAGTTTTCTCATGGCTTCCTATACATTGTTTAAGGTTAGGATAACATTAATTTATTGTTAAGTTCACTTGTCTCCATAGGGCTTAAATTACAACTTTTACTCAGGCAACTATTAGAATCATCATTTATTTTCAGTGCAAGGACAAAAAAAAAAAAACATTTTGCACAAAATAAATGGCAGCATCGGCCTCTGCTTTGATTTTTTTCCTCTCTTCCTGCAATAACTGGTTTGTAATGAGGCCGTCACTTCCTTGAGTGCCCACAGCCTTTTCTGCATTACTGTTTTGGTTTGCTCAGCATTGATTGGCCCATCAAAGCTTTTAGAGAAATTTTGAATAATAAAATTGTCAACTCCAAGTAATGTGATTTGCTGGGAGATTTTGTTCAGCAGTCACTTTCTCAGACAACAAAATGGCCATGTTGATAATAAAGTATTGCTATGCTGTAGTTTGAATAAAGTCGGTATCCAACAAGCTGAGGAAGAAGATATAGGTCAGACAGACATCATTATGGACAAGTGACACTTTTCAGGCCCAGTACTTCTCACAGTGTCAAGGCAATTCTAGAAAGTCAATTGATTGAATTTTTCCAGCTCTGTGTTTAGCCCTAGCAGAGAGCATGCACATCTTAGCCCTTGCTATCTTGAATTGTATGGTCTGGTTGCCTTGTATTATGCCCATAATCTTACATAGAAATGTCAGATAAATCATACATGTCAGATAATCATAAATCATAAACTCTATGCCACCCATGCATCTCTCCACTGGCCTCATAATGGCATTTCATGCAATGTGAAGCAGCCAGGAGACATGAAATGTAGTTAAATTATCTTTATATATAGAATATTCATCTGCTTTAATTTCTTCAGTCCTCCATCGTATGGACCTCTTTGCCCAAAGGCAATTTTTTTTTCTATACAATCATGTCCAAAGCAACCCAATGAAATCATTGATTATAACCTGAAATTCTTCTAGGAAATTCTGATCTAGATGCTTTTGAGTATTTTGTAACCAGGTAGACATAATCATAGCATAAGACACCAACCCATTGTATTATTGTCTCTGTAAAATCATCAAATATATGGGCTGGAGAGATGGCTTAGTGGTTAAGGCACTTTCCTGCAAAGCCAAAGGACTTTGGTTTGATTCCCCAGGCCCCATGAAAGCCCAATGCACAAGATGATGCATGCATGCATCTGGAGTTTCTTTGCAATGGCTAGAAGCTCTGGCATGCCCATTCTCCCCTCTCTCTCTCTCCTCTTTCTCTCTCTCTCTCTAAATATCTATGTATCTCTATCTGTACCTTTTTCTCTCTCTCAAATAAATGAAAAATCTAAAATATTAAAAATACAAGAATTATTAAAATAATCAGCAAATGTAGACTGGCACACAGACACATAATAGGTAGATAGATAAATTATGATAGATTATATATATATATATATATATATATATATATATATATATATATATATATATGATAGATAGATATATAGACAGACAGACAGGCAGATGGATAGATAAATGACACATGATAGATGTATTATCACTTTAAAAGAGTATGTGGGTTTTCATACACTGGTTTAGATAAGCTGGTAAAAGAATAATTCTTCTGAGCACTTATCCAATGTCTTTGAAATATAGACTAAAAGATTAATTTTATTTCTACCAGTTTGACTATTTTCATTACCTTCACTGCTGATTCAAAATGCCCAACCAAACGCAGCTGATTGGGTAAAGGGGTTTATTTTAGCTGTAAAGCCTCTAGGGCAAACATCATGATGGTAAGGAAAGGATGGCAGAGCAGAGGATGGGTGTCACCTTCTTGCCATAGCAGATAGGAAGGGGCAATAGTACAGCAACTGAGTTTTGACAAGGGGGAAACTGGATTATAACATCTCAAGCTTTCCTTATAAACATACTTCCTCCAGGAAGGCTCTACCTCCCCAGTTGCTGTCACCTGGGACCAAACATTGAAAACACATGAGTTTATGCAGGACATCTGATTCAAACCTAACTCAATGAATTATCTGCACACTTGTTTCAAGATGTGTATATAAAGTAGTTCAATAAATGAATGGCATAAAAGAAATTCACTGTTGCTGGTGGGCATTATATACTTAAAGCCTGTTAAACATCATATACAGTATTTCAAATAAAAGCACAATTTCCTAACATACCATAAAGGTACTTACCGAATAAATTGAATAAATTACAAAAGGTAATTTATTTCCTATCTTTCTAGCCCAATTATCATCTTGTCTTTTTTTCATATCACTTTCCAATAATTGGATTACAGCTATCCATTAATCAAAAAGTGGCTAAATAAGCTTTAAGATACTGAGCATGTATCTAATGTAACACTATTCATTTGACATTCACCTCTATTTGAATATAGAAATATCTCCATAGCCACATGTACAATAAACCCTCTATCACATTTGTATGTATGTCTGTGAGGGTGGGAGGTTGTTTATCTCTCCCTATGCCACAGCGGTTTTGGATTCCAGCTCAGCCACTAGGATTGCAAGTATACCAGAATAAACCATAATCCCCTCTGTACCTGACACCCATGACCTACTGTCTCGGGAAATAAAATATACACATTGTTTTCCATTCCTCAAATATTTTCTTAAGGCTGTACATATAAATTTAGTACTAAAGTTTGAAAATCATTAGATAAAGAGTCTCCTACTTTCAAGTGCTGCATATAAAATACTACACTGAGTACTTTGCATTAACTTCCTGCTTATCACAAAATAAGGTTAGTCATTATCCCTGTGTTTTAGTGAGACTCTGAAATTTTAGCTAAATCACTGACAGAACATAAGGAAGTCAGAGTTTTGAGTACAAACCCTAGCAGTAGTCGTCCTGTGCCCTACTTCATGACCCACTGATCTCAGTGATATGGAGAAGGAAACCTTGATACCTTGATCTTCCAGACAACTTCCCCTTCTTCTGATTTTCTAGAAGTGGCACATGTCCAGCCTTTTGAATTACTGTGAGAAGTGTAATGATTTTATTATCCTGTTCTTGTGTGTCTTGGAATCTTAATGGATGTTGTTCTTAGACACACGTAAGGTCCTTTTTTTGTTGTTGTTTTGTTTTTCTTTGCTATGAGAGAAAGAGAGATAATTGGAACACCAGCCACTGCAGTCAATCTCCAGAGATGTGTGATACCTTGTGTGTATGTGCAACCTTGTACATGCATCACCTTGGGCATCTGGCTCATATGGGATCTGGGCAGTTGAATATGGGTCCTTAGGTTTTTCAGGCAAGCACCTTAACTGCTAAGCCATCTCTCCAGCCCTTTATTATTTATTTATTTATTTTCTATGTTTATTCTTAAGGTCAATCCTAATAACAGGCATGTTCACAACTGTGAATAAAGTGCTTTTAATGTTAAATGGTGACCCTTTCCTGGTTTTCATTTATGCAAGGAACAGACCCAAAGCAGCTTTATTCCAGTGGGCTGATCAGAAAATTTAGAGGCAACACAACATGGTTCAGATTTCATTCACTGTGTTTCCTTTGCTCTGCCCCTATATCTCTTCAAACACAGTAACCAGCTGCTTTTCTGAGGCTGATATTACTTGCTGCTCAATGGCTCCATCCCCTGCCACACACTTACTACAAGGTAATACAAGTAGCTTTTACCCTTGTTTTGCTCTTGAAATCCAAAAACAGAATCTGTCTTTAGCAGTTACTTTCTCATTACTGGGACAAAAACTTCCAACCAGAAGTGGCTGATCAAAGGAAAAAAATTACTTTGGTTGACAGTTTTTTCTTTTTTTTTTTTTTTTCCTTCCTTCCCTTCCCTTCCTTCCTTCCTTTCCCTTCCCTTCCCTTCCCTTCCCTTCCCTTCCCTTCCCTTCCCTTCCCTTTCCCTTCCCTTCCCTTCCCCCTTCCCTTCCTTTCCTTCCTTCCTTCCTCCCTTCCCTTCCTTCCTCCCTCCCTTCCCTTCTCTCTCTCTCTCTCTCTCTCTCTCTCTCTCTCTCTCTCTTTCTTTCTTTTGGAGAGAGACACACACAGAAAGAGAGAGAGAGGGAGAGGAAGACAGATAGAGAGGGCTCGCCAGCAGTCTCTTAGCTGCTGCGAACGAAATCGAGATGGGTGCGCCCCCTTGTGGGCAAGTGCGGCATTGCGCCCTTGTGTCACTTTGCATCTGGCTAAACGTGGGACCTGGAGATTGGAACCGACATTCTTAGACTTAGGAGGCAGGCACCTTAACTGCTATGCCATCTCTCCAGCCCTGGTTGACAGTTTTGAGGGGAAGTTTCATCATGGTAGGAAAAGCTTGGCACAAGCAAGAGGCTGGTTCACCACTTCACATGTCAGCAGGAGGTGGTGGCATTGCAAGTAGGCTGAATTATAAACCTCAAGGCCCTTCCCCAGTGACACACTCATTCCCCAAAGTCTCCAGCAGCTCCGGACTAAGAAGGCTTAACCACAAACGCTTGAAGCACTGGAGGACCATTTACGTGCAAACCTCCACACTGTCTCATTTATTTTGTGACCGTAAGTCTGATCTCACCGGATTCAGAATAGGTTTATCATAAAGATGTTGGCTGAACGGACATTTCCAGAACTTCTTCCATGGAAAGAATGTGGACATCGTGAGAGGGCCAGGAAAGTCCCTGCAGGCTCAGTCTACAGAATATAGAAAATTAGGCTTGGCTTTTAAAAGCTCCAAACTGCTTGTCTATGAGCACCCATCTTGATTGACAGTCGAGTGCTAACTCCTAAGAGCAGGCAGGAAGCTCTACAGGATGTCCCACAATACCAAGATTTTCTTGCAAGTCTGATGAAGTTGCTTGGTCCTTGTGGAAACAAGAGAAATGGAATTAGCCTGCTGGGAAGTTTGTCTACTCAAAGACCTTTCCCACTAGTCCCTATGGTTTCCACCTTATTTGAGTGCACCAGTCAGACGCCACCTGGCTCTATAAATATGACTGCATTTGGTTCTTGAATTGGTCACGTGCCCTGGACAGAAAAGAGAAAAGAACCATGAAAGAAGGCAGCCCCCGAGGGACACTTGGAGATGGACTGGCAACTCAAGGCCCCAAGAGCTGCCTGTGATGGACTCGTGGACCTGTTTCTGCTTTGGACGTGCCCTGAAGCTGCTTGAGTTTGTGAACTTGGGCCTGGACCTGCCTCTACAAGGCAGGAACGGTTCCTGGCGAAGACCTGCTTCTACTTTTTGCACCTGTGCCTGGTACTGTTCTGGGTGCCTGGCTTGTTCCTGTCACAGTGAGAACAGCAGCTCCAGACCCTCATAACAAAGCAGCCATTGCCTTGATAGTCTCTGGCTCCTGGTACGAGGATACCCGCTACTTTCCTGGTGATCCTGGCTTCATTTTAGTTAGGATTCACTGCCCACTTCTACTCCTGCATGTCCAGGTTCCCACTGCAATGAAGTCACTCGTGACTGGTATTCGAGGCCTGCCAAGGGTTTAGACCTGTAACACTTGGCACTCAATTTGTTGGTACCCCTCCACCATGGGGTTCAGATCTTTGAGCTGTCACCAAGACCTTTGCACCTGCTTGGTGGACAACCCACTGTTACCAAGAATTAGAGGTACAACCTCCATTCTGCCCCCACAGAGAGTTCAGAGTTGTCACGGCTGTCTTTGGACCTTGGTGTTGGCAACCTGCTATCACTGAGCATTCAGAGCTTTCTGTTGGAATCATATTCCCTTGTAAGTAAGGTCCTGGTTTGTTCACCTCTGGCTGGCTAGACTCTCTCCACAAGAGACAAGAACCTGGAAGAGGAACAAACCATTTCTCTTGGACTCACCCTAGTATATCTTTAGATTAGTCTCCTTCACTCGGGTAGTTCATTTAAGCTTGCTGAACCATACCTTTATCTATCTGTGGATTGGAATAAGAAATGATACCAGGGCTGGAGAGATGGCTCAGCAGTTAAGGCACTTGCCTGCAAAGCCAAAAGACCTCAGTTAGACTCCCCAGTACATCCATAAGCCAGATGCACAAGGTGGTGCATGCATCTGGAGTTTGTTTTTAGTGGCTGGAAGCCCAGGCACTCTCTCTCTCTCTTTCTTCCCTCTCTTTCTCCCTCTTTCCCTCTCTCAAATGAATAAATAAAATATTTTAATTTTTTTTAAATGATACCAAGTTGGGAAGTTTCTTTAAATTTTTATATTTTATTTTATTTTATTTTATTTTTTGAGATTAGCTACTACCATTATTCAAGGAATCCTGAACCAAAACTATAAGCAGAAATACCTGAGCCTAGTCCTTTGCTTTGCTCTTTATTAGTCATGTGTTTCTGGTATTGTGATATCTGAGGCTTTGATAGCCTTGAGACTGCTTCTCCCAGAGCCAGCACAATTCCTAGAAATTATAAACTGTTCTTAAACTATTTACTTTTTAAATTTTTTTTTAATTTTTTTTTTTTTTTGGAGAGAGACACAGAGAGAGACAGACAGAGGTAAGGGAGACAGATAGAGATGGGCACGCCAGCAGTCTCTCAGCTGCTGTGAATGAAATCCAGATGTGTGTGCCCCCTTGTGGGCAAATGTGGCATTGAGCCCTTGCATCACTTTGCATGTGGCTAAACGTGGGACCTGGAGATTGGAACTGGGTTCTTAGGCTTAGTAGGCAGGTGCCTTAACCGCTAAGCCATCTCTCCAGCCCAACTATTTACTTTTATATTCAAACTCATGTCCTAGTCTAAATCCCACAGGCCCAACATCATCCTCTATCAGCCTTTTATACTATGAGTCATTATCCAACTTCCAAAAACATCTCAGAGTCAAGTACCAGACAGCTAGCCAGGTATTGTATAAGTATTTCCTTAGAACTGAAATTCCCACCTGGAGGGACTCTGAAAATATTCAGGAAACTAATACTACTCCCAGTGCTGAGGAATCTCATGAAACAGGAGGCTCAGGGTCACAGAAAGATCCTTCCGCCAGTTCATAAAAGCAGTGAACCATTGCTGAGGAGAGAAGTTTCTCATGGAACTGACTGCAACTTATACATGAAACTCCAGAACAGCTTCACCAATTTGAGAGTCCAGCAGTGCAACTGCCTTTCAGCCACACATGTGGTACATATGCACAATGGAGTTCTACTCGGTAATAAGGAAAAAATAAAATTATAAATTTGCAGAAAATGGATGGACCTGGAATTATTTCTACTAAGTACGATTGCCCAGTCTCAGAAAGGCCAACATAACATTTTCTCTCTCATAGAGATCCTAATATGGAATAGTTTGGTTTGTTTATTGATTGTACTAAGCTTCAGTGGTACTGTATCAGGAACTAAAATTTTCTTGGAGACAGATTAAGCATGAAGGGATCAAAGGAGGTGCTAGTAGACAGGCAAGTACAGGGCACAATACAAGCCATGGAATGTTCTTGGAGATGGGGGTAAAGTGAGGAAAGGGGCGATGCACAAAACTAACAATGTATGAATCAGTCCCATAGAAACCTACCTGGAGAGATGAGTCGGCAGTTAAGGCACTTGCCTGCAAAGGCTAACAATCCAGGTTTAATTCACCAGCACCTGTCCAAAAGCCAGATGCAAAAGGAGATGCACCCATCTGGACTGCTTTTATAGCACCTGTAGTCTCTGCCATATCCATTTCCTCAACATGTCTCTCCCACCCCCTCTGCTTACAAATAAATAATATTTTAAAAATATAACTATCTTAAAAAGAGAGAAATACATAGAAATAGGGGTTTGGGAGGAGCACAGTGCAAGTATGGAGAAAGCTTTACCTCAAAATGATAGGCTATGGCTGGTAAATCCCAGGGCCAGAATTCTGCTATCCACCACAGTGAGATATTGGTCAGGGCGCCACATGAGGTCCCCCAAAATGCAGGCCATTGCCAAAGCACTTGGTTACCCAACAAAACTAAATGGAAAGACCCTATTACTTTAGATGTCAAAGAATGAAGTCACAAGCTAGAAAGGGCATATAAAGGGAATAGAAAGGGAGGGAGGGGAGACTTGATAGGATAGTATTATATATATGTAAGTAGAAGAACAGATTAATGGAGGTGAAAAGGCCTAAGTGAGGTCAGGGGAAGAGTTTGAGTAAAGGAATGGTGGAGGGAGGGCTAATCAAAATCTAAGAGGATATAAATAAGTCATATGAAAACCTACTTTTCTGGACAATGGAACACTCAGAAGCCATAGATTATTACTAGAATATTTTCAGTGCCAGGGATGGGATACCTTCCAGAGATTTGTTGGCCAGAGAGGTCACAGATATCCCCAAAACATTATAGTCCATTGCCGAGGCTCTTCTTTGCCCACCAGGATTAGATGGTAAGACCCTATTGCTAAAGACTCCACATACTTGGGTGGCAAGTTCACTGAGAAATCCTGCTGGAGCTGAGCTGAAAGTCTCCTCCATGTGGACCAGCTGACAGAAAGTTGGAAAAAGCTATGCTGCATGCAGGTCAATGGGAGAGAGAAAACACCAGTGAAGGTTCTCAACAGCAAACACTGCAAGCTCTAATTTGGCCAGCCAGGCCAAATGACCCAATGTGTGCAACAGTGGCATGTCTGTTATGGGGAAAACCAACTGCTCTCTAATTGGACTGGAGGCCCTCTCCATGGGAGGGAATACATCCCTGATACTGAAAATCTATGACAGGGGTAGTCATGATCCCTATGGGTGTAATGTTTGCTGGGTGTCTCACTAAATGTATATACTATGCTCTCCAAACATCCCAGTAAGCACTTCCCTTAATGTCCATACCCATATATTAATGCTACTCTCACTTTTGTTTGGAGAAGTTTCTCTTTTCAGATGTCAACCTTGGGATGACTCAGAAGGCACCATGGTGCTGAGAAGAAGGGACAGAGGAGTGCTCAGCACTGAAACATCTCAAACCCACCTTCTAAGGCTCAGGGTCCATTGAGGAAGAGGGGGCAAAAAGAATGTAAGAGCCAAAGGAAGGGTAGGACTCCTTACAACGTGCTCCTCCAGACACAAAATTGCCTGGATATCCATGACCTCACAGTGTCTGAAACTACCTACACAAGATCATCATAATAGGAGGAAAAGATCATGACATCAAACTGAAAAGAGAGACTGATTGAGAGGGGGAGGGGATATGATGGAGAGTGAAGTTTCAAAGGGGAAAGTTGGGAGAGGGAGGGAAGTACCATGGGATATTGTCTACAATTAAAGAAGTTGTCAATAAAAAATGAAATAAAATAAAATAATTTTTTTAAAAAAAGATTGCTGTCACAGGACATTAAGAAGTCATGCTGGAACTGAGATGGAAGCCAGCTCCTTGTTGGCTAGCTCTGATAGTGCTGGAAAGCTATTTGTGAGTTGTTGGGGTATAAAGGGCATAGTGTGAACACGCAAGGGATTCTGCAAGCTACCAAATGAACCAGACAGACAAGATGTATATCCACCTGTGCAATAGTGGTGCACAGAGAATGTGGATAATCAACTGCTTTCTGATTGGATATGAGGACTGCTCAGTGGGAGGGAATTCATACCTAGTACTGAGAACCAAGTCAGAAGCCTATGGTTGGGAAGGTCATAGACCCTAGAGGGAAGCTTCCACTGCTCTCTGCCTCAAAGGAGAGTAGATGCCTGTCAAAAGCCTTCTAAATATCCATATTTGCCTAATTTAATCCATGCCATTTTCACTCTTCATTAGAGAATCTGCAATTTACAGATGGCAGCAAGTATCCAGGAGGCCCAAATTAAATCAGAATAACATATACACACACACACACACACACACACACACACACACACACACACACACACACGCTAGCATGAGAGGAATCGTATCATTTCTATCACATCTTCCAGGGCCCAGGAAACATTACAGAGGAAGTGGAAATGGTAGATTTGAGTGTTGTTGCCACTGCTAGCCTGAAAAATTCCACCACAGAGATGACTGTAGAGATGGAGGAGACTCAAAACTCATCAATGCTGAAAACATGAGGCTATCCAGAGGTCAACACTAAAGGAGACTTGTAACACACCCTCCTCCAAGCTCCAGGAAACACTGTAGAAGAGGGGACAGAAAGAATGCCACAGGGTTGTGTTTTAAGGCATTGTCCCTTCCTGCCATGGAGACTGACTGGTACATTCATGATCCCACAATGATTCCCAGTGATCACTGATAACCCCACTGAGGATGTCCCTCAATGAGATGGGGGCACAGTAGAGGGGACATAAAAGCATAACTCAATGGGAATATGGCCAATTTGAAATATGTCCATATATTAAAGTTCTTGAGCATATATAGATGTGTGTGTGTGTGTGTGTGTGTGTGTGTGTGTGTGTGATAAAGACAGATATGATATTGTAAAGTACTCTCCAAATAATACCCACATCCCAACATCATAGCCATACACCAACAGGGACCTGCAGTCATCCTTCAGGGACTTAACTAAGTTGCTCAGTGAAAAGACTCAATGAAGGATCATTTGAAGAGGCTTGTATAGTTCCTGAATCAAATGATTCTTAAACACTCAGTGATCTGACATACAAGTAAGCCAGAGGGCAAATGTGATGCAGCACATAGAAGAAGAACTGAGGTGGGGCAGGACCACTGGCATGATAACCCATACCTCCTATAAAGCCCCCTTTTGTCTCTTGTTTTCGATCTACATTGGCTTCCCTTTCCTTGCCCCAGATTCTTCCCAGTTCAATTCTGGGAAGTTAAACCAATCACTGTGGCCCCTTCTCCATTCCTTCGTCACAATTAATGTTATCTTTTCTTACCTCTGCACTCCATGGCATCACTGAATTGTCACATATATGTGGGCATGAGTTATAATCATATAGGCTAAGTATTCAATGCTATACAATCTTTTTTTCTGTCAAACTCTTAGTTGTTTCTCATTACCATAACCTGACTGTTATAACAAAATAAGATATCTTTATTCCCCAACATTGTTTGTGTTTAGTCTGGCCTTGAACTTGACATCATTTTCCTTGCTTCAGTTTCCAAGTGTTGGGATTATAGGCATGTATCACTGTGCCCAGAACTCCCACATTTCTAGACCTACTGAAAACAGGACTGAATGGTAATCTGGTGTTTCATTTTTTGAGGCATGCCAAAGAGACTGGCCTTTTTTTATGAGGGAAAGAGAGAGAGAGAGAAATGGCTCACCAGGGCCTCCAGCCACTGTAATCGAACTCCAGACGCATGCACCAAGTTGAGTTCATGTGGGACCTTGTGCTCTATGTTGCTTTGTGAGTCTGCCTTATGTGGGACCTGGAGAGTTGAACATGGATCCTTAGTCTTCACAGGCAAGCATCTTAACCAGTAAGCCATCTCTAAAGCCCTGTTTCAATTTTTGAATGAGTGCCAACCAGGTATTACAAAGCTCACTAATTTTCACCTTTAAGTGCCATTTTTAAAATTGTGCTAAATGTGATAAGCCAGGCAAATGAGAACAAATATGGAATGAGATATAGTGAACACTTAATGTCATAGAGATAGCAAATAGAGTGTAGATTGTCAGAGGCAGGTGGAAAGAGGTTGCAGGGAATCCTGGACCTGAGCAGTGGGGATGACCGCTGCTCCAGTCAGGCACTAGACTGGTTTCTCCAGGCCCATGTGCTAAATCTTACAGTCAGTTTGTTGCCATTGGGAAGAGGAGGTAACTTTCAGGCATGCCTTTCCTTCTGACACTGTGATAAGACATTGATATCTATGAATATTACACTTGAGAACCATTCAATTGAGCTACAAGTAGAAATTGCCAAAAGTAAAGCTCAAAATGTCTTACTAAACCTTGGTTTTGTATTAGTCTGTATGCATAGCCACCCTGGGCCTCAGTCTAAGCACAGCTGCGGAAACTTGAGGGGTCCAGGAAAATTTTCTAAGTCATTGGTGGTGCACCCTTAAGAGGATAATGGGACCCAGTTTCTTCTCTCTCTATTTAAAGCCACCATAGAGTGGCCAGCTTTCTTCACACTGGTGTATTACTTGACATTGATACAAATGGAACCATGTTATATGGCCATGGATGACTGGGCAACTAAAACCTGTGAAACTTCAAGCCAGAATAAGCCTATATCATAATATATCACAATAATAGTTGAAAATAACTTCAAAAGGAATACCTAATATTCAGTAATATTGGTAAGTAATATTGTGATTTTTCCTTTTTTTGAGCATAGCATGTCTATTTTTTGCTTTACCACTGTGTTAGCAGGTTTGTTATCTCCACTGTCGAGAAGGAAGGCACCAAGTTCAGAGAGGCTGCTTTTTCCAAGAAGCCCAGCTCACATAAAAAGCCTGATCTGCAGGTCTCAATTTATATTTCTTCTTTGTTTTCATTATGAGGCAGAGACAATAACAGAAGTGGTCATAACTCAATGTATTCAAAATGTTTTATATCAAAAATTTTATTGTTCTTTCTGAAGAAAGTTATTGCTAAAACATAAATAAGAGGTCATGTTTCATAATCTAGAGGAAAAAAAAATTGTTCCTCCAATTTTCTACAGGTTTTTTTTTTTCTGCACTATGAAATATATTCCAATGCAGTTTCTGTAACTGCAAATGAGATTACAAGAGAGAGTAGTCAACCGAAACAATGATAATTGGCCACAAACATAATCCAATAACCTCAGTTCACCCATATTGTTAAGAGCATTAATTGGACTTGCATAGCCACCAGCTAAATATGTTGCTGTATGCACACAGAGTCAGGCCAATCTCCTTCATAAACAACCTCTGCAGCATACTGTGGATAGAGGGGCCAGGGAGATGATTGGGGATATAAGTCTCAGGGATTGTCTACCTGTTTCTAAATATCTGTTCCTTCCACCAGTTGCATGGGCGGAGGGAGAGAAGGAACAATGGAGATTTACCTATCATATATATGCCTTTTAAAATTTTAAACAAGTAAACAATGAAGTAAATCATTCATATTGTAAGAACAATCAATCCTGATCAACACAGACCTCTTCTTTGCCTTGGGCATCTATCTAGGATAACACCTCAAATCTCTACGCATTGATATAGGGACAATGGCTACCCAGGGAGTTATATACATCTATTTTTTTACAATTAAAAATTCAGAATGTGGATTGTAAAGCTGGTTCAGTGGTTAAAGTGCTTGCTTACAAAGCCTGAGGGCCTGGATTCAGTGCTCCAGTGTGGATATAAAGCTGGTTACACAAAGTGGAACATGCATCTGGAGTCCATGTGCAGTGGTAGGAAGCCCTGAAAGTCCACATTTTCTCTTTCTCCTTGCAAATACATGTTTTTAAATTCAGAATGTAGAAAATCTTATTTTTTCCATACATTGTCAATTTTAAAATATCACCATTGTGCTGGAGAAATGGCTTAGAGCATAAGGCATTTGCCTGTAAAGCCAAAGGACCCAGGTTTGATTCCCCAGGATCCACATAAGCCAGATACACAAGGGGCACATGTGTCTGGAGTTTGTTTGCAGTGGCTAGAGGCCCTGGTGTGCCCATTCTCTCTGTCTCTTTCCTCTCTTTCTCTCTCTCTCTTTTTCTCTGCTTTTAAATAAATAAATATTTTAAAGTCACCTTTAGGCCAAGGTATAATACCTCAGGATAAGAGAAGACATCTGTATGTGGGGAATTCAGGTTCCACTGCCCTCCCCATTGACATTGTAGCCTGTGCAGATCAGGGAGCTTTTCTAAGCCATCTCTGTTTGCCTCTGAATGAGAGTCATAACTATGTCTTTCTTTTAATCATGGGAGCATATAAAGATTATGTGTGAATGCAATACTAAAGTACAAAATACACACCTGGGAAGATAGTCAAAAAACAGTAATATAAATACCTGTTGTGATGGTTTGAATGTATATGTCCCCATAGCCTCAGGTATTTAATATTAAGTTACCTATTTAGTCTCCAGCAGGTGGAGTCCTACAGGAGGAGGGCCATCATTGGGGACAGATCTTGATTCCAGCCTTAAAATGTTTTCAGAGCCAAGATCTAGTTGCTCTTTCACTTTCTCCTGTAGATGTATGATGAAGGGAGCTGGGTTCTTCTGCCATGACAAAGCTTCCCCTCAAAACTGTAAGCTAGAAATAAAGCCTTTCATCAGCAACTGGAAGGTAACTGTGACAAAAAATGGTATCAGAAGTAGAATCATTGAAGCAATAAATCTGACCGTGCCTTTTAGATTGTGTTTTCAGGAGGAATATGGAAGGATTTGTTACTTTGGACTGGAGAAGGCTAACCTGTAACCTGTAACCAAAGTACGATAGGCTATTCTGGTGAGAGTTTGTAAATGCTAAATGCAGAGCAAATTGTGGACTGTGAAGGCTTGTCATATTAAGTTTCAAAGGGGAAGAAAGAACTTTGTTGGAACTGGGCTACTAGCAGAAAGGCTAACTGCATTCTGCCCTGTCCTGAGAATTTGAGCAAAGTTAAATTTAAAAGGACAGGTGTACTTGGTATAAGTATAAACAGAAAGACAAAAAATACAAGGTTTGCTATAGGAAGCTATAGGAAACTATAGGCACAGGTAATCTGAGGAGATTACCACCATTAAAGTCAGGTTAACTATTTTTCAGTAGGACAATGGAAATGAGACAATGAGGGTACAACCCAATTCATGGGAAGGCTCAAGCTAGTAAGAATGGAAATTCTTTTGAATAGAGCATGCTTGAAAAAAAGACGAGTGAAGAAACATCCTGCTCTTCAATGTCAAACTTTCTTTTCCCCATTAGATTTACAAATTTGACTATGCTGCCCATCTGGTACTGCTTTTGAAAGCATGAGCAGTGCAGGAGAATCATGAGGTTCACATGGTTCCAGCAGCTGCTAAAATGAGGTAATGTGAAGCAGAGATGAAATCCCTATGTCAGACCCTGTAAGGTCATTGTGTGGAGCTATGAAGATGAAGCACAGGTTATAATGAAGACCGCGGAAATATGGAGATGCCAAGACTGTGGACTGGCTACCCAGAAACTTGCTAGTTCTGGTTCAGATAGATCTGCATGGAGAGCTAGCTGCATGGCAAAGGGGCAAAAAGTTTCCAAGTTTTTTGAATTAAAGGACTTCATACAAGGTGTCATATTGTAACAGGGAAATTGGAGTTCTGGGGTGCTCCCTGGAACCCCAAGTCCTGAATTATATCTGCACACTAGCCAAAGAAGTGACAATTCCATATTCAAAAAAATATTTTTTTTTAAAATACCACATTTTATTCAGACTTTACAAAGGAGTGCGGAATGGGGAAGGCTGGGAGGTAAGGGGAGATAAAGTGGGGAGAAAAGAAGTCCTCCATGTGGGCCACATGTAGCTCAGGAGCCCATGTGACCAGATACAGATCTGGGGGAAAATGCCTGGAAAGAAAAGAAAAAAGAAAGCTCAAGGATCTCCTGCTATGTGAGGAGCTGGAGAGTAAGGGCAAGGGGACTCTTCTGGCTGGGCCTGAGCTAGTGCCCAGGCTGAGCCCCTCTGGGCTGGGCAGGGGCCTGAACCTGGGCAGACCCAGCCCAGGCCCAGTGGAGGGAAAAACTCACACACCGCTGGAAGTTCCCAAGTGACCAGAGAGAGCCGCTGTCCTCCCCTTGCAAAGGTGTTTATAACCTTTTGGCCCAGGTAAGCCAGAGGGCCAGCTGATTGGTTAAGGACAGGGGCTGTCTCAGGAAGAGATTAGCTCTAGCACCAAGTTCCTGCAGCTGAACTTGACCAACCACAATGTTTAAATCCTGTGAAAGAGCTCCCTCCTAGGAGAGGTCCTGGCTGTGGAAAAACAGTTATATGAAGTTAGGCAAGAGAGATAAGAAGTCAGCCTGTGCTTTTTTCCTTCAGGGGTCCAGTCACCCTAACTCTACACCTCCCTTCAATATGCAATATGGAAATGTAGATGTTTAAAGTTTGACCTCTCTAATTGATTTTGAATTAGTTCAGTGTTTCCTTATGCTTTGAAATAGGAGTGTTTACTCTGTGCGATTATGAGTTAGAAATATGTAACTGCTGTTTTCATTTTACAGGGCTCACATGTAAGAGACTGTCTTGAATCTCACCTGAGATAGTGGATTTTTAAACTATTAAAAATTGGTAAAGAAAATGGGGACTTTTGAATTTGAAATGAGGCACATTTGCATTTTCAGATGTTCATGACTATGGGACCAGGGATAGAATGTGGTGATTTTAATGTAAATGTCCTCATAGCCTCAGGTATTGTTGATTAAGTTTCCAACTTATTCTCCAGCAGGTAGATTCCTGCCGCAGAAGGTGTGTCTCTGGAAGGGGTTCTTCATTCCAGCCATAGGTGTGTTCAGCTCTGGCAGCTCTGTCACTCTTTGCTATGGATGTATGATGAAGGGAGTGAGCACCTGCCACCATGATGAAGTTTCCCCTGGAAACTTCAAGCCTGAAATAATCCCTTTCCTTCTATTAGCAGCTTTGTATCAGTTGTTTTGTTCCAAAAACTAGACAATAACTGCAACAAGTGTGAAAGAGTAAATGGTCCTTACTTTAAAATACAGGTTTTTCATTCAGTTTTCAAAACAGTAATGGTCAAAAGATATTTGCATGTAAAAAGTATGCATGGAGTTTAACCCCATGCTGGCAATGGGAGTTTTAAGTCTGCACCTAGAAAGGTGAGGGAAGAAAAAGATAGATAATATTATAGAGGAAGTGAGTATAGAGAGGAGAGGTAGGAAGAGAGAGTGAGAGGGAGAGAGAGAGAGAGAAGCAGGACAAGATTAGGGTTAGCCTTCATGATGCTCTCTCCAGATTCCTGTGGTTCGGGTGTTCCCTCTGCGGGCCTGCTGAAGGATCAGTGTTTTAGCCTGTTGTTCAGAGTAATGGGTTTTAGAGGTATCTTTTCCTTTTGGGTCCCAATTGTATCCCCGCCCTTGTCCTTCCCCCCCACCCTCTTGTTCCCTCCCACCCTTACCTTCCCCCCATCCCACCCTCCCTCTTGTCTGGTCCTCAGAGTGTTTATTAGGTTTGGCTCCATGTCATGTAGATTCAGGTTAGAAGCGACAGATAAACGAGACCATGCCACGATTATCTTTTTGTTCTTGGGTGAGCTCACTGAGGATGATCTGTTCCATGTTTGACCATTTTTTTTTTCAAATTTCCTTATTTCATCTTTCCTTACTGCTACATAGACTTCCATAGTGTAGATATCCCACATCTTTGTTATCCATTCATGTAGTGATGGACACCTGGTTAAACTCCACAATGAGCTTTTGATCCGAGACACCTACAAGTCCCCCCCCAAAAAAAAAAAAGACAGACTTCTGTCAGAGTTCTTGGTGACCCACCAAAGGTTAATGGTAAGACCCTACTGTCAAAGATAGCATATGTGTGTGAGACCAAACACAGAGAGACCTGGCCAGAATCTGGAAGAAGGTCAGTCCCCAGACAGTCTAGTACCAGAGGGTGCTACACGAGCAACTGGGGGAAAAGGTCCGACCTTGGTCCAAACAACTTGCAGTCTAAGATACTCAGCAGGAAACAACTTGACGTAATGCTCATACAAGTGCAGTAGTGGCAAACAGCCATGGTGGGTAACCAACTGCTCTTGATTTGGCTAACAGATCCACTCAGTGTAATGGAACTCATTGCTGGAACTGGGAAATAAGTCAAAACCAGGTACAAAAAATGAGCTCAGTCTCCAAGATCAAGATACCACCAAATGTGGGCTAGAAGAGAGCCAACGCATATAAAATTCCCTCCAAAACATATATGGCCATCCCTTCTATCTAGTACTAACTTCTCTCTGTGTTGGAGACTTTGCTTATCTTTTTTCAGGTGGACAACGAACCTGAAGGGAGGATCAGCTAATCACACCTCACCAGGGCCCCAGCTAAAACCATAGAACAATGCAGGGGAAGGGCAAGAGTTCAGCGTTCATGGCGATCACGACACCAGAAAAAGGCTGAAGGAGATAAACACAGAGAACATCCAACTCCAACTAAGCCAGATATCCAGAGACACAGAGGCTCCCAAAACCTCATCACTGAAGCAGAACTAAAATGACTCCAATGTGGCTCAGGGAAACTCACGGAAGAGGGGGCGGAAAGATTGTTAGAGTCACATGTTGGGGCATTATGCACAGAGACTGGGGCCTACCCCCCAGAACTCTTGACTAACCTCACAGTGCATGACCCACATTTCCCATTGATGAGGGTCCCTTTGAAAGTGGGAGGACAGGGAGGAGGACAATGGAACCAATACTATGAATGTAAAATCAGAATAATATAAATAAAAAAATATATATATATATATATATATATATATATATATATATATATATATATATATTTTTAAAAGTATGCATAGGGAGTCACTAAGAAACATCTCCCTTTTCAATGTTATTTAGGAATATGTGGTTAGTTCAAAATGTATTTATAGCTTTTTATAATTGGAACTTTTTCCAAATTCAAACTGCTGGTAACTTAACTAGTATGAATTAATAAGCTTATATGTTAGCCATTTCATAGGCTGAGGTAACAAGCTTAAGAAATGTACATTTACATTAAAACACAGTATTTTCTTTCTAAAATAAATGAAAACTTACTTGTTGACATAGATTTGATTAAGTACCTCTTATTGCAAGTTGCATATTAAATAAGGAAAATAAATATTATTAATATTCTACTCTAAGCTTTGTGCTAAATAAAACAACTTACAGACACCACATTATAGCATATCCATTAACATAATTATTCGGTGTTTAACAGTCCACATATGCCTCAGGACCGTGACCACTATCCTGCTTGCTTAGGATCCTTGGTTTTCACTGTGCTTCATATAAATTCATATTGACCTCATTTTCCTTGAAATCTGCTTGTATTTATCAGAACAGTTAGCATTGTGAAATGGCTGCAGGGGTAAGAAAAAAATTATTTTTGGTTGTGAGTAGGACAATAATGGTTATTATTAAAATTTTATCAAGCTTATCACCCTATTGGGAGATTAATAATATATGTGAAATACTTAACAACAATGCAAAGCAGTGCATTAGGGAAAACATTCTTTGAATTTTGTCAATGTATCAATATGGAGAACATAGAATATTGTTCTTGGAGAAAGGTTTTTAGGAAAGATGAGAAATGCATTGATCCTAGGATCAATGAGGATTGTTGATGAGAATATATATATATATATATATATATATATATATATATATATATATATATATATATTGCTCTTTAATTGTTGTATAAAAGGGGGGGCTGCATTGCAGTGCTTGATGCTTTCATGGGATTAATAGGCTTTTCTTCCTGCTTTGTTTCAGATGGACACAATCCATGAGAGTGAGTGATTTGGACTTTTTCTAATTTATGTAGCCTCATGAGGAACTCAATTGTTTTTTGACTGCATTCAGTCCTTCCTCTGGGAAAAACAATGTATTTCCTGAACTGCTGCTGCCCATATTAAACTGGTTCAAGACAGAGGACCTGCTTACTCACCTATCAAAAGTTTTTTTGTTGTTGTTGCTGTTGTTTGTCTTAGCAATTTGGTCAATTCTGCTCTAAGATGTGAATGCTGTCATCAGTCATGTGTTTGTTCCTGAGCAGAACATTACCTTGAGGTAGAAGGAGGAGATCTAGGGACAGGGAAAGGAGGGGAATAGTAAACAAGGCAGGTGGGGAGGAAGAGAGAGAGAACCTTGAACATTGTGATGATTCTGTTATTTCTAAAGTCCAGCTGCAATCTTGTTTTTGGTTAACTTATATGTGCTTATAATTCAAAAATGACCTTACTCTATAAAAAATTAAATGACATGGAATGCCAAATTCAGCTGGTATTCATTTATAGAGATCACTTATCAAATGTGACATAACAACCCTTATAGATCCTCTCATCAACCTTTTGTCTATTGTCCTTGTGTAGCCAACAAACTGACCATTTATGGTCACCCTACACAACTCCTGGGTCTTTGGTCTTTCTATTAAGGACCATTGGAGATCCACTCTATTTATGAGACTTTCTGATAATGTATATGTTACCACTGTGAATATTGTGAGCTGTTCACCATGAACAAAGAATACTATTTTTGAGTTTTCCAGACCTGAGGAAATGAGTTTTTAGTTACTTTCTTTCTCTGATATTCCCCTCTGCAATAGCAATACTGGACATTTTAAAAGGAGTAATGATAAAGATAAATGAAAACTCTTTGTAAAATAAAGCATCTTACTTGCTCTTAATCTTATGAATTCTTTAAGCAGGAAAATGTAACTTGTTTCATGAATCATGAAAACCTTTGACAGTTGCACTAAACTAGGCTACCAAATGACATTCCC
Organism: Orientallactaga sibirica; assembly: GCA_036365145.1. NCBI lineage: Eukaryota > Metazoa > Chordata > Mammalia > Rodentia > Dipodidae > Orientallactaga > Orientallactaga sibirica. Next base: position 99,439,107 of record JAEOAD010000001.1, on the reverse strand, counting down.
AGATAAATTAGATACTTGTATGTACACATTGTATTGCAGCATGGAATCACATCATAATGCAAACAGAATGCTCATAACAGGCACAGTTACTACTAAGCAAGTTTGGCCATACCCTAGTGTTTCAATTGTTTCCACAGTCTGGTGTAATTCTCAAGCTTTAGGGAAAGGTAAGAACACCATATTTCTATGAACTGAGGAGGAGTTGTACTAGAGTAAATTCTACAGTATAAATTATTAAACAATTTGTATATATTTTCATGCAAGTAAATATAATTTGGCTTGTTGGCTCAGGTATCAAAGAATCTATTTTATCTATAAAGGAGATATTTGACAGGCTAACTGAATATGAAAATAACACACAATTGACTTGCAAATAACAGATGCATTTTCCAGCCATACTTTTAAAGATAAATAATGCAGTCTTGGGTGCCTGCCTCCTAAGCCTAAAGCATGCTGGTTTCAGTCTCCAGGTCCCACGTTTAGCCAGATGCAAAGTGATACAAGGGCACAATGCCACACTTGACCATAAGGGGGCACACACAGCTGGATTTCATTTGCAGCAACTGAGAGGCTGCTGGCGCGCCCATCTCTATCTGTCTTCCTCTCCCTCTTTCTCTCTGTCTTCTCTGTGTCTCTCTCCAAAACAAAAATAATAATAATAATAATGCAGTCTTTCTAGGACATAAGTGTTTTGATATTTATGAAGCCAACTAATCTAGCAACCAATTAAATAATGGATCAATCAATATCTATATAATTTGTGACTAGGAAATATGGTGGAAGATACATGTTTTGGTTTCTATTGAGCATATCTTCCTTTTTCCCCTAGAGAATTCTAGATTTCCATTTTCTTTTATCTAACTTATGACAAAGGTGGGTCAGCATCCCTGATCTTAATATTGCCCTTGGAGCTTTGTTGTTAGAATTGTTTTGCTAAAGCACAAATCCATTGTATAACTTTAAGCCAATCGACCTTCATTCAAACCTGACCTCTCTCACTCTCTAAAGATGCTTTAAGCTCCCTAATTTTTCAGGGTCTTTCTTGCATTTATCAACTAAGAAATGAAGGTTCTAGCACTTACCTTTCAGTGTTTCTATAAAACTACAATGACTATATATTTTAGTTATTTAGAATAATGAATATTTCCTAGCAGGTGTTCAATAAATATTTGATATGTTTGTAATGTCACATCCCCAGCTTCAATTGAACAGAATTTAATTTTGCCTAAATTCTAAATCTGAGTTCTTATGAGTGACATTGACCATCATTCTAATTGTGACATCAGCATTATATGTCAACCTTTCTTCCCTTATGCCTATTATTTTGAGGTAACAGAATACTGTCAATCAATAGGACTAGTCTTTTCATTGTGTCTGACCCTTTTCTCTTCTACACCTCCTCTTTCCTACTGCATCCTATATTTCAAATTAGTTTATGAATGCCCAGAGTCTAGAGAATAATAAGGCCTGAGTTTGAAACTCCTGGCTCTGTCCTTATGCACATGGCAAGGTTATACTCTTGAGCTTCTGGGGAAATTAGATTAATTTTATGCTCTAGTTTCCTCATTTGAAAGTCATGTTTTATTGGTCACAAAGTGGTTATGAAATTAAAGGAAATAGCAAACCTACAGAACTTAGACCACTGCCTAAGATATGGCAAGAACTAAAGAATGTGAATCTGTTATGCACCAACCCAAACATGTGGGCACCATACTTAACCATCTTGGGATATAAATCAGTCATCATGATCCCATAACATTATGCATGGCATTTTAGGAATGTGAATAGTAGTTTGTTTTTTCAATTAAAGATATGCTTTGGTTGTGGAGGATGACCTGATTAAATGCACAGAATTTTGCTTAGTTGTATTCAAAACATGGTGTAGTACCCATAGTCTTAGAAATAGCAGCTAGAGTGCTTATTGTAATTCAAAACAAATGAATATGTGGAAATTTTCAACTATAATAAAAGTGTTTACTCTCTCTTCTGAATCATCTACCACCACTCAACCCAGGAAACCATAGCTCTGATTTCTGTCATTACAGACACTCTTCAAGGACTCCAACTTCATTAATTGTGCCATTTTTTCAGTCAGATTGAAAAAAAAAAATTACACCAAAATTCATTATGTGTATCAGCATTTTTTTTATTTTGAGCTATTTCATTGTTTAATTATCTATTTTAAATTTACTTTATTTATTTATTTGTTTGTTTATTTATATTAGTTATGGACATATTCAGTATGTAAACAGCACATGTTGGTACCATCCTTTCCCCCATCCCCGCTCCCCCCTCCAAAGGAACCCTCTTCTTTGTGGATGTAGTTCATCCTCATAGGGATTGTGGGTTGTGCATTCTGGGGGCAGCCCTCACTTATGGGGAGAGGCAATGTCTCTGTGCATAATGTCCCAACTAGGGGCTCTAAGAATCTTTCTCCCCCTTTTCTGCAAAATTTCCTGAGCCATGTTGGGTTCATTTTAAGTCTACTTCATTGATAGGCTCTTAGGAGCCTCTGGATCTCTGGTTTGGTAGGTGTTGAGTGTACAGGTCCTTCAAGCTTGTGCTGGTATCAGATTCACTGAGAAAGTAGCACCCTTGCTCACTTCTCCAATTCCTTTATTATTTCAGCTGGGACCATAGTGAAGTGCAATGGGCCATTTCTCTCCTCAAGTCCCACTTCTGTCTGAAAAAACTGGGACTGAAGTCAGCACAGGTTAAATGGGATAACAATTATTAGTTTACAGAGAATTTAATAGGTGTTGACCTTCTTGTAGCACAAGATTAGTGGGAGCTTCATATTGGAAAGCAAACTCATTATCTGGGTATGTTTCTGACTTGTTTCCCTATTCCAGATATGGATTCCATTCCACAATCGAAAGAGCAATTGATTACCCACCATGGTTGTGTGCCACTATTGCACTTGTGTGAGAATCATTTCAGGTTGTTTGCTTCTGAGTAGCTTGGATCTCAAGTTGCTCAGACAGATGTTGACCACTTTTCCCACAATAGCTCATGTAGCACCTTCTAACACTAGACAGGTTAACTGTCTGGGGACTGCTCTCTTTCAGATTCCAGGTAGGTCTGTCCATTTCCATACTGACAGCATTAACCTCTGGTGGGTAATCAAGTGTTCCAGGAGAAGTCTGTTGTATTTTGGGAAACCTTGTAGGTCTCTCTGATCAACAACTCAGGAACCACATCCTGGTACTGGGAGTTATAGGCCAGTACCAAGGGAAAAGAAAGAAGTAAAAAAAAAGAAAGAAGAAAAAAAGAATCAGGAGAAATTTAAGGGTAGGCTTCATCTCACTTTCTTCAGGGTCCTTTGATTCAGGTGCCTCCCCTAGGGTACTGTTGAGTGGTAAACGTTTTAGTCTGTCTTCCAGGATATAGGATCCTATGGCACCAGTTCCATTTGGGTTCAGTTTTATGTCACCCCCTTCACCTCCCCTCAAGACCTACCCTCTGTATTACCCAAGACTCAGGATGCCTATAAGGCATATCAGCATCTTGGGCTGATCGAGATTAGGAGCCACAAATGAGTGAGGCCATGCAAAGATTGTCTTTCTGTGATTGGGTAAGTTCACTGAGTACGATCTGTTCCAAGTTTGACCATTTCTCTACAAATTTCATTGTGTCATTTTTTTTTTCTAATTGCTGAGTAGAATTCCATCATGTAGATACACCACATCTTGGTTATCCATTCATCTAATGATGGGCACCTGGGTTGATTCCAGTTCTTAGCTATTATGAATAGAACAGCTATAAACATGTTGAACAAATATCTCTGAACTGAGAGGCAGGAAGCTTTTAGGGTAAATGCCCAGTAAGGGAATAACTGGGTCTTTTGGTAACTCTACAGTCAACCATTTTAGGAGTCTCCATATTGCTTGCCATAGTGGTTGTACCAGCTTACATTTCCACCAACAGGGAATGAGGGTTCCTGTTTCTCCACATCCTTACTAACATTGATTTTCATCTGATTTTTTTAATGTTTGCTATCCTTACTGGTGTAAGGTGGAATCTCAGTTTTTTTTTTTTTTTTTTTTTTTTTTTTTTTTTTTTGGTTTTTCAAGGTAGGGTCTCACTCTGGTCCAGGCTGACCTGGAATTAACTATGTAGTCTCAGGGTGGCCTCAAACTCGCGGCAATCCTCCTACCTCTCATAGTTGTTTTAATTTGAATTTTCCTGATGGTTATGGATGTTGATCATTTTCTTACATGTGTGTTTGCCATATATATATCTTCCTCTGAGAACTCCCTATTCAGTTCTCTGGAACACTTTGTGAGTGGGCTGTTTGATTTTTTATTGTTTATGTTTTTGAGTTCTTTGTAGATTCTGGAAATTAGGCCTCTGTCCATTGTATAGCCAGAAAATTTTTTTTCTCCCAGTCTGTGGGTAATCTATTGGCTCTGATTATGATAAGTTAGTCTGTGAGAAAAAGAAAACAACAACAACAAAACTTTTCAGCTTAATGAGATCCCAATGGTTGAGTGATTGTTTAAGTTCCTGAGCTATTATGGTTTTGTTCAGTAAGTCTTTCCCCACTCTTATATCATGGAGCCTTCCTCCTATTTTTTCTTCCAGTAGTAGAAGATTTTCAGGTCTCATATTGAGGTCTTTGCTCCATTTGGATTTGATTATTGTGCATAACAAGATGTGTGGGTCTAGTTTCATTTTTCTGCATATGGTTATCCAGTTTGTCCAACATCATTCTTTGAAGATGATGTCTTTTCTGCACTCTACATTATTAGGGCCTTTGTCGAAGGTCAAGTAGCTGTCGTTACTTTACCTAAAGTCTGGATCCTCAATTCTGTTCCATTGGTCTATATTACTATTTTTATGCAAGTACAGTGCTATATTTTTAACTATAGTTTTGTAATACAGCATTTGATCAGGTATGATGATGCCTCCAGGGGTTTTTCTTTTGCTGAGGATTTGCTTGGATATCCAAGACTTGCTGCCATTCCATATGAACTTTGAGATCTTTTTTTCTATCTCTGTGAAGAATGATGCTGGGATTTTTGTTGATATTGCATTGAATCTGTATATTGCTTTTGGAGGATTGCCATTTTCACAATGTTAATTCTGTCTATCCAGGAGCATGGGAGGTCTTTCCATCATCTCAAGTCCTCCTCAATTTCTTTCTTGAGTTTTTTTTTTATGTTTTGATTTTATATATATATATATATATATATATATATATATATATATATATATATATATATCTTTCACATCCTTGGCTAGTGTTATTCTAAGGTATTTTATTATTTTTTTGCTATTGAAAATGGGAGAGTGTCACAAATTTCTTTCTTTGTATCTTTGTCCTTTGCATGTAGATAGGCCACTCATTTTTGTGTGTTAGTTTTGTATCCTGCTACTTTTCTAAAGGAATTAATTATTCACCTTTAAGAGTTTTGAGATGGAAGCTCTTGGGTCACTTATGTATAGGATCATATTCTCTGTAAACAGGGCTAATTTGACTTCTTTTCCAATTTGTATCCCTTTTCTTTCTTTCTCCTGTCATATTGCTTGGGCTAGGGCTTCTAGTACTATGTTGAAAAGTAGAGGTGAGAGTGGGCTCCCCTGTCTTGTTCCTGATCTCAGTGGAAATACCTTAAGTCTTTCACCATTAAGTATTATTTGGGTTTTAGGTACATTACATATAGCTTTTATTATGTTCAGATATAAACCACCCATGCCTGTTCTCTCCAATGTTTTCATTATGAAATGGTGTTGTATTTTGTTGAAAGTCTTTTCTACATATATAGAAATGATCATGTGGTTTTTGAGTTTAAGTTTATTTATGTGGTGTATTACTTTACAGATTTCTATATGTTTTAACTAACCCTACATTCCTTGGATAAAGCCTACTTTATTAAAGTTGATAATGGTTTTGATGCATTGTTGAAATTGTTTTCCAAGGATTTTGTTCAGGATCTTTGTGTCTTATTTCATCATGGATATACACCTACAGTTTTCTTTGCTTGTTGCATTTTTGTTGAGTTTTGGTATTAGGGTAATACTAGCTTCAAAAAAGGAGTTGAGGGGCTTTTCATGTTTTCCAATTATGTGGAAACAGTTTGAGAAAAATTGGTTTCAGTTCTTCCATGATGATTTGATAGAATTCAGCTAAGAAACCATCTGGTCCTTGACTCTTCTTTGAGGGAAGGTTTTTAATTACCTTTTAATCTCAACCAGTGTGGTAGGTTTGTTTAGGAGATGATTCTGCTTTGAGTTTAGTTTTGGTAGGTGGCATGTGTCCAGGAATTTTCCATTTCTTTGAGATTATCCCATTTTGTGGATTAGAGGTTTTGGAAGTAAGTCCTAATGATTCTTCCAATTTCACTTATGTCTGTTGTGATCTCACTTTTTTTCATTTCTAATTTTGTTAATTTTAAGCATCTCTTTTTTTGCATGATCAAATTGGCCAGGGCTATATCAAGCTTGTTTATTTTTCCAAAGTACAGCTCTTTGTTGCATCAATTTTCTTAATTGTTTTCTTACTTTCCAATTCATTAATATCTGCTCTGATCTTGATAATTTTTTTTTTTTTCTGTTTGGAGCCTTTTGGGTTGGAGTCTTCTGATTTTTCCAGTGCTTTTAGATGCATGGTTAGGTTATTGATTTGGGATCTCTCTGTCTTTGTTATGAAGGCATTTATTGCTATCAATTTTCCACTAAGGATTGCCTTCATTGTGTCCCATAAGTTTTGGTAACATGTGTTCTCAATATCATTTAATTCTAGAAATTTTACAATTTCCTTTTTTATTTCATCCACTACCCATTTATTGTTTAATTGTGTGTTGTACAGTCTCCAGGAACTTATGGAGTTCCTGGTGCATCCCTTGTTTTAATTGCTAACTTTATAGCATTGTGGTATGATATCATGCAGGAAATTATGTCAATTTTCTTAAATATATGGAGGCAGACCAAGTATGTGATCAATTTTGGAGAAGGTTCCATGGGCTGCTAAGAAGAAGGTGTATTCTATAAGTTTTGGGTAGCATGCTCTGTAGATGTCCATTAGGTATACTTGATCTAGGATGTTGTTGAGCTCTCTTACTTCCCTGTTGATTTTCTGTTTGGATGATCTATTTATTGAGGATGGTGGAGTATTAAAGTACCCAATTATGATTTTGGTGTTTATTTCTGTTTTGTTGTCAAGTAGGTTTTGTTTTATGAATTGTGGTGCACCTGTGTTTGGTGCATAAAGATTGATGATTGTGATATCCTCTTGTTGGATCATTCCCTTGATGTGTAAGAAGTGGCCTTCTTTGCCTTTTAAAAAATATTTTATTTACTTATTTATTTATTTATTTATTTATTTATTTATTTATTTATGTAAGTGAGAGAGAGAAAGATGCAGCTAGAGAGAAAGAGAGAATGGGCATGCCAGGGAATCCAGCCACTGCAAACACATGTACCCCCTTGTGCATCTGGCTTACATGCATCCTGGGGAATCTAACTTGGTTCCTTAGTCTTCTCAGGCAAATGCTTTAATTGCTAAGCCATTTCCCCAGCCCCCTTATTTGTCTTTTTTGATTACTTTTGGCTTGAAGTCTATTTTATCATATAGCAATGCCTGTTTATTATTTCCATTCACTTGGAATATCATTTTCCACCCTTTCACCCTGAGGATGTGACTGTCTTTAGTGGTTAGGTTAGTTTCTTAAAGACAGCAGATTGAGGGTCCATTTTTATGATCCACTCTGTTAACTTGTGTCTCTTGATGAGTGCATTAAGGACATTAATGTTTAGGCTAATAACTGTGAGATTTGATTTAATGCCTGCCATATTGTTTTACTTTCTAAGGTTTAGTGTTTTCTTTGGACTTTTCAGTTTTTTAAGCCTTCTCTAGGTTTGGTTATTGTGGTCTTCTTGTAGCTCTTGAGATTGGTTGTTTCACTCTTCTGTGTGGAGAATTCCCTGAAGTACTCTCTGTAGGTTTGGCTTTGTGTTCATATAGTTGTAGAGCTGACTTTTATCATAGAAAGTTTTATTTCACCATCTATTATGAGTAATACTTTTGTTTGGTACAGTAGTTTGGGTTTTTATACTTTTCAGTGTTCCATTCCTGGCCCTTCTGGCTTTCAATGTTTCCATTGAGAAGTTTGAGATAATTCTGATGGGGTTCCCTTTATATGTTATGTGTTGTTTCTCTCTTGCTACTTTAAAGATTTTCTCTTTGTTTTTATTGTTTAGAGCCTTAATGATAATATGTCTTGGGATAATTTGTCCTTTGGTCCAGTCTGTTTGGAGTTCTGTTAGCTTCTTCTATCTTGATGGGACTCTTTTGAGAGGGTGGGAAAGTTTTCTTTGATAATTATGTTAAATAAATTCTCCATGCTGTTGATCTGAATTTATTCCCCTTGTGGTATACCCATGATCTGAATGTTGGGACATTTAAGGGCATCCCACAGTTCCGTCATGTTCTGTTCACAAAAACTCATGAACTGTTTCTTCTTTCTTGTGTTCCAGTTCTGAGATTCTGTCCTCCACATGACTGACCTTGTTCTTGAGGACTTCTATGGAGGTTTAGACTTGCTCAGTTTGGTTTGTATTTTTTTATTGCCTTATTCTGTATAATATCCATCCCTTTTCAGGTCAGTTTCTGATTTTCTTAATGTTTCTTGGAATTCATCCATGCTTTTATTTATGCCTTCATTGAGCTTATCCAGGTTGGTCCTCTTTTTTTTTTTTTCATTTTTTTTTTTTTTTTTGAGGTAGGGTCTCAAGCTGGCCCAGGCTGATCTGGAAGTCACTATGTAGTGTCAAGGTGGCCTCAAACTCACAGTGATCCTTCTACCTCTGCCTCCTGAGGGCTGGGTTTAAAGGTGTGTGCCACCATGCCCAGCTTTTTTGTTTTTGTTTTTGTTTTGTTTTGTTTTTGGCTCTCCTTCAGATCACTTAAGTTTCTTATAAAGTATCTCTGCTCTTTTTTTTTTTTTTCCTCCTATTAGGTCCAACCTAGCAAGGAGAGCATTCACACAATTTTGGGGCTTTTGTTGATTTTCTGCAAGTACTGCCAATTGTTTGCTCAGGGACCCATACTTTGTGTTTTCATTTTGGGGTTCTGATTCTGTTGTCTCTTCTATGTTTTGATCAGAGACTTCCATTGTGGGACCAGGCAACCTTGTTTAGGTTCCTTCCATTTGCTGTTTTGTGTTCCTTTGCACTGTGGTCTGCCCATCACAGTGTGGGAATCTTATTTAATTCAGGAGGAAGCTGTAGTTTACCCTTGAAGTGTCTTCAGTGATTGTTCCCTTTTATGTTTGACTAGATTAGCTTTTGATGGGAAGGGGCCTGTCTGCTCAGGCAGGAGGAGTTGGCACCTGGTGGTGACCAGAAACCCAGTGGTGGGTTGGGGAGAGGAGTCTGGAAACTGCACAGTCTTGGAGGCAGGTGGCCGGGCAGGGAAGATGGGATGCTGAGGACCAGGTGGTACAGACCCATTGAGGAGGCAGGGGGATGGAATAGTATGATCCTGGTGGCAAGGGGGCAAGGGAGGAGCAAGGGAGGAAAGCTGTGGGAGGGAGGGAGGAATGACAGCCAGTTTGTACAGGCGGAAAGGTGAGTGGCACCTGGTCCTGATCCAAGGAGTCTGCAAGTAGCACAGGACTGGGGTGGGGCAACTTTGATGGCTGCTTGATGTGTCTGGCAGTCTAGTGGGCTACCGGAAAACGGGACTCAGCAGATTCCTTACTGTGCTCCTCCAAGCCCTCCCACTGGAGGTCTGCTAGGACTTGCTGACCCTGAAAACCCACAGATCTTTCCTGGTGTTATGCCAGGAGTTGAAGCATGGTTAGTTGGATGGCATCTTTACCAGAAGTCCCCCTAAATTCACTTATTTAGGACATTTTGGGGGCTATTAAGAATGAAACAGATATGAACTTAATGTGCCCAGTCTTCTAGAAGGAAACTATTTTCATGCTTCTTTCCCATGTGGTAAGTGAATGGATGATTAATTTAATCTGACAAATGGATCATAAATACTACTCTATCAGTATTTTTTTTTTTTACTGTGTGTATATGTATGTGAGCTTGTGTGTGAGTGTTTAAGTGTGTTCAGATTCATTTACATTCAAGACTGATTGCATGTACATGAGTGTGTGTGGAGGCAAGAGGACAACCTCAATTGTGATTTTTCAGACAACCACTTACTTTTTATTTGAGACAGGATTTGTTTGGCCAGTAGCTCACCATGCAAATTAGACTCATTACCTGGTGAACTCCAAAGATCTGTCATTCTTGTTTGCCCAGCACTGAGATTATAAGGGCAAGTCACCATACAAGGCTTTTGAGTTTCTTATAAGTTTTACTTGAGTTCTGGGGATCAATCTCTGTCCTCATGCTTGCATGGCAAGCACTTTCCTAAGTGAGCTGTCTCCAATAGCATATTACTGTAGTGTGTGTGTGTGTGTGTGTGTGTGTGTGTGTGTGTGTGTGTGTGATTATGTCAGGATCCCTTGATGCTGCATGGAACATCTATCTACCCTTACACGGGTGGCTGAGGAACTGAACCTGTGCCTGCCAGCATTGTAAGCAAGTTCCTGCACTGAGCCAACTTCCCAGCCACTACTATACTATTTAAGACTTGCCTCCATATTTTCAAGAAAATTGATGTAATTTCTTGCATGATATCAGACCACAATGCTGTAATGCTAGAAATCAACAACAAAAAGTACACCAGGAATCCCTCTACCTCCTGGAAATTGAACAACACACTTTTAAACAATAAATGGGTTGTGGATGAAATAAAGAATGAAATTGCAAAATTTCTAGAACTCAAAGACAATGAGAACACATCATAGCAAAACTTGTGGGAAACCATGAAGGCAGTCCTTAGGGGAAAAATAATAGCACTAAATGCCCTCATAACAAAAACAGAGAGATCCCAAATCAATAACCTAACCATTCACCTAAAGGCATTGTAAAAGTTAGAAGAAGCCAACCCAAAAAGCTCCACATGGAAAGAAATAATTAAGATCAGAGCAGAAATAAATGAATTGGAAACTAAGAGGACAATTAAGAAAACTGATGAAACAAAGAGCTGGTTCTTTGAAAAATTAACAAGATTGATACACCCCTGGCCAATTTGATCAAGCAGAAAAAAGAAACACTTCAAATCAACAAAATTAGAAATGAAAAGGGAGAGATCACAACAGACATGAGTGAAATAGGAAGAGTTATTAGGACTTATTTCAAAAACCTCTACTCCATAAAACAGGAGAATATGAAGGAAATGGATGAATTCCTAGACACATACCACCTACCAAAGCTAAGCCCAGAGCAGATTAATTTCTTAAACAAACCCATCACACCCTTCGAGATGGAAGAGGTAATCAAATACCTCCCCAAAAAGAAGAGTCCAGGACCAGACGGTTTCTCAGCGGAGTTCTACCAAACCTTCATGGAAGAACTGAAACCAATTCTTCTCAAACTATGCCACACAATAGGAGAACAGGGAGAGATCCCTAAGTCCTTTTATGAAGCTAGTATTACCCTAATTCCAAAACCAGGCAGGGATGCCACAAGAAAGGAAAATTATAGGTCCATTTCTCTGATGAATATAGACACAAAGATCCTGAACAAAATTCTTGCAAACCGAATTTGACAGTACATCCAAAGCATTATCCACCTTGATCAAGTAGGCTTCATCCCTGGAATGCAGGGGTGGTTCAACATATGGAAATCTGTCAATGTAATACACCACATAAACAAGCTGAAACACAAAAACCACATGATCATTTTGATAGATGCAGAAAAGGACTTTGGCAAAATACAACATCACTTCATGATCAAAACATTGGAGAGAATAGGCATAGATGGCCCATATCTCAACATAATAAAGGCTATATATAAAGCACCTAAAGCCCAAGTAATTCTTAATGTGGAGAGACTGAAGGAATTCCCATTGAGGTCAGGAACAAGGCAGGGGTGTCCACTCTCACCTCTGCTCTTCAACATAGTGCTAGAAGTATTAGCTCAAGCAATAAGACAGGAGAAAGAAATCAAAGGGATACAAATTGGAAAGGAAGAAGTTAAGTTATCCCTATTTGCATATGACATGATTCTATACATAAGTGACCCGAGAACTTCCATCTCAAAACTCTTAGAGGTGATTAGCACCTTTAGCAAAGTAGCAGGATACAAAATCAATGCACAGAAATCAGTAGCCTTTCTGTATGCAAAGGACAAAGAGACAGGAAAAGAAATAACTAACATCATCCCATTTTCAATTGCAACAAAGAAAATAAAATACCTTGGAATAACATGAACTAAGGAAGTGAAAGACCTATACAATGAAAACATAAAAACTCTCAAAAAAGAAATTGAGGAGGTTCTATAAAAATGGAAAGACATCACATGCTCCTGGATTGGTATAATTAACATTGCGAAAATGGCAATTTTACCAAAAGCACTTTATAGATTCAATGCAATGCCAATAAAATCCCAACTTCCTTCTTCAATGAGATAGAAAAAAAAAAATACTATCTCAAAATTCATATGGAAAGGCAGAATACCTTGGCTATACAAGCTCATCCTCAGCAAAAGAAACACCTTTGGAGGTATTACCATACCTGATCTAAAGCTATACTACAAAGCCATTGTAATAAAAACAACATGGTACTGGCATAAAAACAGGAATATAGACCAATGGAACAGAATTGAAGATCCAGACTTTGGGTCAAGTAACTACAGCTACTTGATATTTGACAAAGGCCCTACCAATGCAAAATGGAGAAAAGACAGCATCTTCAACAAATGCTGCTGGAGAAACTGGACTACCATATGTAGGAAAATGAAACTTGACCCACACATCTCTCCATGAACAAAAATTAATTCCAAATGGATTAAAGACTACTGGAAGAAAAAATAGGAGGAACCTTCCATGATATAGGAGTGGGAAAAGATTTCCTGAACAAAACCCCAGCAGCTCAGGAAATTAAACAATCACTCAACCATTGGGATCTCATGAAGCTGAAAATCTTTTTCACTGACAAATATACTATAACCAAAGCCAGAAGATTACCCACAGAATGGGAGAAAATTTTCACCAGCTATACAAATGACAGAGGCCTAATTTCTAGAATCTACAAAAAACTCCAAAACCTAAACAATAAATCACCAAACAACCCACTCACAAAGTGGGGCAGAGAACTGCACAGGGAGTTCCCAGAGGAAGAAATACAAATAGCAAACACACATTTAAGAAAATGTTCAACATCCCTAATCATCAGGGAAATGCAAATTAAAACAACTATGAGATTCCACCTTACCCCAGTAAGGATGGCTAATATTAAGAAAAACAATGAAAACAAATGCTGGCGAGGCTGTGGAGAAATAGGAACAAGTTTTCACTGCTGGTGGGAACGTAAAATGGTTCAACCACTATGGACAGCTGTATGGAGACTCCTGAAAAGGATGACCATAGACCTACCAATGGATCCAGTTATTCCCTTATTGGGTATTTACCCTAAAGGCTCCGAGCCTCGGATCAGAGACATTTGCTCAACCATGTTTATAGCTGCTCAATTCATAATAGCAAAGAGCTGGAATCAATCCAGGTGTCCATCACTAGATGAATGGATAACAAAGATGTGGTATATCTATACTATGGAATTCTATGTAGCAGTAAGGAAAGATGAAATAAGGAAATTTGAAAAAAAAATGGTCAAACATGGAACAGATCATCCTCAGTGAGCTCACCCAAGCACAAAAAGATAATCATCGCATGGTCTTGTTTATCTGTCACTCCTAGCCTGAATCCACGTGACATGCGACCAAACCTAATAAACACTCTGAGGCCCAGACAGGAGGGAGGGTGGGAAGGAGGGAGGGTAAAGGTGGGAGGAAATGAGAAGGTGGGAGGGAGGACAAGGGGGTGGGATACAAATTGAGACCCAAAAGGAAAAGATACTATAAAACCCTTTACTCTGAACAACAGGCTAAAACACGGATCCTTCAGCAGGCCCGCAGAGGGAACACCCTGAACCACAGGAACCTGGAGAGAGCATCATGAAGGCCAAGTTTAATCTTGTCCTGCTTCTCTTTCTCTTCTCTCTCTCTCCCCCTCTCCTCTCTATACTCACTTTCTCTTTTATGTTATCTATCTTTTTCCTCCCTCACCTTCCTAGGTGCAGAGTTATAACTCCCAATGCCAGCACGGGGTTAACTTCCACAATGAGCTGTTGATCTGAAACACCTACAAGGTTTCCAAAAAAAGACAGACTTCTGTCAGAGTTCTTGGTGACCCACCAAAGGTTAATGGTAAGACCCTACTGCCGAAGACAGTATACTTGTGTGAGACCAAACACAGAGAGACCTGGCCAGAATATGGAAGAAGGTCAGTCCCCAGACAGTTAGCTAGTCTAGTACCAGAGGGTGCTACATGAGCAAGTGGGGGAAAAGGTCCAACATTGGTCCAAACAACTTGCAGTCTAAGATACCCAGCAGAAAATAATTGACATAATGCTCATACAAGTGCAGTAGTGGCAAACAGCCATGGTGGGTAACCAACTGCTCTTGATTTGGCTAATAGATCCACTCAGTGGAATGGAACTCATTTCTGGAACTGGGAAATAAGTCAAAACCAGGTACAAAAAATGAGCTCAGTCTCCAAGATCAAGATCCCACCAAATATGGGCTAGAAGAGAGCCAACACATATAAAATTCCCTCCAAAACAGATGGTCATCCCTTCTATCTAGTACTAACTTCTCTCTCCGTTGGAGAATTTTGCTTATCTTTTTTTAGGTGGACAATGAACCTGAAGGGAGGATCAGATAACCACACCTCACCAGGGCCCCAGCTGAAACCATAGAACAATGCAGGAGAAGTGCAAGAATACAACATTCATGGTGATCTTGACACCAGAAAAAGGCTGAAGGAGATAAACACAGAGAATATCCAACTCCAACTAAACCAGATATTCAGAGACACAGAGGCTCCCAAAACCTCATCACTGAAGTAGAACTAAAATGACCCCAAAGTGGCTCAGGGAAACTCGCGGAAGAGGGGGCGGAAAGATTGTTGGAGTCACAAGTTGGGGCATTATGCACAGAGACTGGGTCATACCCCCCAGAACTCTTGACTAACCTCACAATGCATGACCCACATTCCCCATTGATGAGGGTCCCTTTGAAAGTGGGAGGACACAAGCCGGGCGTGGTGGCGCATGCCTTTAGTCCCAGCACTCGGGAGGCAGAGGTAGGAGGATCACTGAGAGTTCGAGGCCACCCTGAGACTACATAGTTAATTCCAGGTCAACCTGGACCAGAGTGAGACCCTACCTTGCAAAACCAAAAAAAAAAAAAAAAAATGGGAGGACAGGGAGGAGGATAATGGAACCAATACTATGAATGTAAAATCAGAATAATATAAATAAAAAATATATATTAAAAAAAAGAATAAAAAAATAGACTTGCAACAATGCTAGAAAAGTTTGACTTGGCTGGAGAGAGATGGCTTAGCGGTTAAAGTGTTTGCTTGCAAAGCCAAAGGATTCCAGTTCAATTCTCCAGGACCCATGTAAACCAGATGCACAAGGGGGTGCATGCAGTGGCCTTTGCAGTGGCTGGAAGCTCTGGCATGCCCATTCACTCTCCCTCTGCAACAACTACCTCTCTATTAAATTAATAAATAAATATAATACAAAAATTTGGCTTTACTTCCTTTCTCTTGGGACATTTAATAAATTCTTTCTTTTTCTTTTTCTTTTTTTTTAATTATTATTTTTTATTGACTTTTAATCTTAAATACCAAAGAAACCCCATCTGATATTTCCCTCCCCTACCCCATTCCACTTTAGAACTCCAATCTCCATCATATCCCCTCCCTCTCTCCATTAGTCTCTCTCCTAATTTGATGACATCATCTTTCTCTTCTATTTTGAGGGTCTTGCAAAGGTATTGCTAGGCACTGCAAGATCATGGATATCGAGGCCAATTTCTGTCTGGGCAGTTGCATTGTAAGAGGTCATATCCTTCCTTTGGCTCTTCCATTCTATCCGCCCCCTCTTCCGCAATGGTCCCTGAGCCATTGGAGGGTGTGACAGAGGTGTTTCAGTGCTAGGCACTCCTCCATCCCTTCTTCTCAGCACTATGTTGCCTTTTGGGTCATCCCAGTGGTCATTGCCATCTGAAAAGAGAAGCTTCTCTAGCCAGAAGTGAGAGTAGCATTAATATGTGAACATGAACATTTAATTAGTGTCCCCAGGGCAGCTTGGTGGGAATAATATATACATTTAGTCAGACATGAGCAGGCTTATACCCCCAAGGCTCATGACCTCACCTACCATAGACTTTTACTTAGGTTTTTCAGTACCAGGTATGTATTCCCTCCTGTAGAGAGGGCCTTCAGTCCAATTATGGAGCAGTTGGTTACCCCAAGAGTAGACATGCCACTATTGCACCCATTCAGTCATTGGGCCTGTCTGGCCAAGCTGTTTTCACTGTTGATGGCTTCTGTCTCCCATACACTACGTGCAGTGCAGTTTTTCCAGCTTTCAGTTGGCTGGTCTACAGGGAGAAAGTTTTCTGCTCAGCACCAGCTTGCTTTCTCAGTGACCTTGCCTCTCAGGCATGAGATGTCTTCAACAATAGGGTCTTACTATCTGTTTCTCTAGGGAAACCAAGGATTTTGGCAAAATCCTTAATGTTTTGGAGGCTACCGGGACCTCCTTGGCCAACAACTCACTGGAAGGTATTCCATCCCAGGTACTGAGAATTTTCTAGTAACAGTCTATAGAAGTGCCCTTATTCAAAAAAGTAATTTTCCATATGTCTTATTGATAATATCTTGAGTTTAGATTGACCCTCCCCCTGCCCTTTTTGTATGCATTCTCTTCCCATGGCCTCGCTTAGGCCATTCCCCTCCCTGTACTCAGTTCTTCTACTTACATATGTGCATTACCATACACTTAAGTCCTTCCCTTTCTTCCCTCCCTTATAGCTTTTTACCCGCTTACTGGTTTCTGGTACCTATTTTTGGTATGTCAGTCTGTATAGTGATAGTTTACCATGTTCAAAAGTACATCCATGTGTCCCTTATATACCACAAACAGGGAGATCATGTTATTTCAATCTAATTAGCTACTCTGAACTTTATCATTGGAGTTTTTATATTTGATTTGATTATTGCAGGTATGTAAGATGGCTGTAATCTTACAGGATTTTTTTCCAGGTGGCTGGAATATTATTTGTACTTTTACTCTTCATAATTCATCTTAGAGGTTTGCTACTTTGCTATTGAAACATGTTTAACTCTTTTGTAGCTTTCATTTAAAATTGTTTCCTGAACATTTGTGGATTAGGTGGTCTCATCTCCTTATATGTGTGCAGAATTCCTTTAAATATATTTGTATTGCTGACTTTGTCATTCATTGCTTTAACTTGTAATCATCTTAGAAGAACCATCTTTCCCCATTGATTTTAAGAGAAAACTCAATATAATAATCATGATTGGAAGTTCATTTCTTTTGAGGCTTGAAATATGTCATCTATGCTTTCCTGGCTTTTAGATTTTATCTCAAAAGTTAGAGAAGCAAAAAGAAGGGAAGGAATCATAAGCTGTTTTGTTGAAATATTTTAGTGTTGATAATTGTTTTATAATCTTAGCATTTTGAGTACAATGTGATATATAAAGTTTCTTTTCTTGTTTTGTCTATTTGGTGTTCTAAATGACAACTGTACTTAGAGGTCATTTTCTCCAAGATTTAGTAAATTTTGAACAGTAATTCCACTTAATATATTTTATACCTCTTTATATCTTAGCTCCTTCTACCTAATAAATTCTTTATATATATTTTTGATGAATTTTATACATGCATTATCATGTACTCCCAGTGCATTATTTTGACTTTCCTTCCCATCCCCTTCAGCTGAATCCCATCTCCTTCCCAACTAGGCCTTCTTCTCTTTTGTTGTATCTGTTTCTTGTGTGCAGGTATGATCCACAGAGTTTAATTAGAGTTGCCTGCATGGACAGAGGTGGAAGATTATCAACTAGAGCATATAGGTTCTACCAGGGATTATACCATGGCAGAAAATATCTTCTTCCCTACCAGCCATGAGTAATTGCCAGTGACTCCTCAGCAAGGGAAGGGGGCTCATGTCCTCTTCCATCATCTATGACAGATCATTTATAGGGTCACTATGTGAGTCTTGTGCAGGAAATGACAGTCACTGTGAGGTCATAAATTCAATGACTATGTGTTCTAGTTCCTTTTTATTACTGCAGCAAATATACCTGACCAAAGCAGCTTATGTGACATAAGGATTTATTTAAGGGTTACATTTCCAGTGGAAGCTTCACCATGGTAGAAGAAGCTGGATCATTCATGATACATCCATAGCAGAAAGACAACAAAGAGTCAGAGCTCAAGTTGCCTCTGAGTGCACAATAGGCTAGACTCCATATCTTCATGCTGTGACACATCTCCTCTAGCAGGGCTCTGCCTGTTGGAGACTAAGAAGGAGGCTTACTCAAAAGTACCTGAGGCTGTGGGGCACATTTATATTCAAATGTCCACACCATCTCATGTCCAGAGACAGCATTCTTCCCCATTCTCTGGCTTCTACATTTTTTTCCTGCCTTGTCCCCTGATCTTAGGAGAGGATAACATCCATGTCTCTTTTTCCATTAAGCACTCCAGAGTCCCTTATTCTCAGCACATTGATGAATTTTAAGTCTCCTCAGTTAAGAAAATATTCTCTAGATAAAAGCGCTGATCTATGGGCATAAACAAAAATATTTAGAGGGCAATTTGGAGAGTACACAGCATGTGCATTTAGAAAAAAAAAAAAAAAACAGTAGTATCTTCCTTCCTAGGGCATATGACCTCCCCATGAACTTTTGACTTGGTTTCCAGTACTAGACATGAATTCACTGAACTTCAAATCCAGTCTGAGATCAGTAGTTTCTCCCATAATGGTCAGGACCCTATTATACCAGTGAACATATCCAGCATTGTTGAACAAGTGTGTAGCTTCCAGGGTGATGAGATTTCTGCCCTTCCTCCAGCATAGGATTTTCCAGTAGCATGACAGTGAGCTAACAAGGAAGAAGCTTCTAGCTCTTCAGTGTCCATCTGAAGCAAGTTTCATCATTTTATTATGTCCAAAACCACTTTTAAGTGCATACATGTTTATAGCTTGTATTGCTGTCTAAATTCAATATTTTCTCAAACTTGTCTTAAATTCCTGAATTCTTTCTTTTGGTTGATTAGTGATTTCTTTTTATTCCTTTAAAAACATTTTTTATTTATTAAATGTTTAATTTCCAGTGTCCCTGCTCAATTATATCTCCTTTTAGATTCTCTACTGGCTTGCTTAATTTTGTTTCCCTTCCCCTGATGATATTGTCAGGTCCAGGATTGACACCATTAATTTATTTACCTTGTTTGAATGTTCTTTATGGTCACTGAACACTTTTCAAATTACTTGAGAATTATTTGTCTAGTATTTTAACCATTTCAATAGCTCTATCCTTGGGGTCAGATTTTGAGGAATCATGAGGATTTTTTTTGAGCCATCGCTTTACTTTCACATATTCTTGCACTTTTATGCTGCAATTTGTACATTTCATTTAGTTCTTTTAATTCTCATGCCATTTTATAAAACAATATTTTTTATAATTTATTTTTTATTTATATTATTCTGATTTTACATTCATAGTGTTGACTCCATTATCCTCCTCCCTGTCCTCCCTCTTCCAAAGGGACCCTCGTCAATGGGGAATGTGGGTTATGCATTGTGGGGGTAGTCAAGAGTTCTGAGGGATAGGCCAAGTCTCTGCATAATGCCCCAACTTGTGGCTCTAACATTCTTTCCGCCCCCTCTTCTGCAAATTTCCCTGAGCCACATTGGGGTCATTTTAGTTCTACTTCAGTGATGAGGTTTGGGGAGCCTCTGTGTCTCTGGATATCTGGCTTAGTAGGAGTTGGATGTTCTCTGTGTTTATCTCCTTCAGCCTTTTTCTGGTGTCGTGATGCCCAAGAAAGCTGTATTCTTACCCTTCCCCCAGACTACTCTATGGTTTCTCCAACAGAGAGAGAAAAGTCAGTACTAGATAGATGGGATGGCCATAGATATTTTGGAGGAATTTTATATGTGTAGGCTCTCTTCTAGCCCACATTTGGTGTTATCTTGATCTTGGAGACTAAACTCATTTTTTGTACATGGCTTTGACTTATTTCCCAGTTCCAGCATTTTTATTTATTTTTGAGCAGAAAGAGAGTCAGACATAACCAGAGAGAGAATAGGTGTATCACTTAAAATGAACTCCAGATTACTGTGCCACTTTGTCAATCTCGTTTTACATGGGCACTGGGGAATTGAACCCAGGCCAGCAGGCTTGGCAAGCAAGCTTCTATAACTGCTGAGGTATCTCTCAAGCACCCTTCCATATTTTTTTTCAAACAAAAATAGCTTCCATGACAATACTATCACAGCAACTAAGTTATTGAATAGATGAAGAAAATGTAGTACATGTGCACAGTTCAATATTGCTTCTCCATAAAAAAATACAAAATTACTCCATTCACAGGATGATAGATAGAACTGAAAATCATCATATTAAATGAAATAAACCAGACTCAGGCTTATGGAAATATCATGTCTTTTCCCATATGTGGAATTTAGATTATAAAAAAAAAAGACATAAAAGGGAAAGGGGAAATAGTTTAAGGGAATATGGGGACAAGAGAGGATAATGGGGAATTAGATATGATTAGTGCATACTCTATCTCTATATAGGGGTCTTTTAGTGGCCACCTTATTTTGGCTTCAACATCCCCACTAGTATTCTGAATTGTAAAAGTAGCCAACGGTAAAAAAAAAAACAAACAAACAAACAAACAAAAAAAAAAAAACAATAATTTGAAAGAAACAGATTTTAAAATGTTGTAAAAATCAATTGTAAACTTTAACTATGTCCTCAGCAAAGTTACAAAAGATGACTTGGCTACAAAAAGGATCCACTGGGGATTTATACATTAACAAAGCTAACCTTATTATAAAGTAATAAAAAGAAGTGGTAGTGAAGCAAGGGGAAAAGACAAAGTAAGCAAAATAGAATAGTGTAAAATGTAAATAGCAACAAGATAAGGGAAATAATATTGAGAAAAATGCATTAAGTACCAAGAAAGACAAAACAATAATAAAACCAAATAAAACTAAAATAAAAAACAACATATCCAGTGATAAATTTCATCATTTAATGTTGCTTCCTGGATGAGAAGAATAGAGATCCCTCACAACTTATGCCTGTCTTTTACAACTTATGATGTGAAAAGTACAACAGTTTTTCTTTTTGAAGTCAAAGCAAATTGCCACAGAAAAAGCTGTTGGCTTCTATGCCCAGTCCTTTGTACCTTGATGGGTTGACTTCCTACATGAGACTGCCTTCAAACAGCCACCACTAGCTGAGCCTGTAGTGTCTCTTTCCAGCCGCCAGTGGTTGGATTTCTGTTTTGCTATTGGGCCTATCCATGGACTTTCTTTTTCCGTGTCTCTTGGGGCCTGAGTGTCTCTGTATTTTGACAGACTAAATGTACTTCATGTCCTTTCCTGGGTCCTCACATATTCTGAGGATGATCATTTAGCAAGGGAGAGGGGAAAGCTTTTGAGGTATGGAAATATATAAAGGTTCTCTTTCTTCAAAGTCAGTGACATACCATGTAAATATCTCCTTGCTGAACATTCTCTGTACAGAATGTCAGTTAGTGCTCTTGTAGCTCTTTCTAAGCTTTTAATTTATTTTTTTTGCTTGTAGCCCTACTGACCCAAGGAGATTCTCCCTCTTCCTACCACTTTGCTTAGTGCTATATTGAAGGGTATTGTGTTCCTTTCGCAAATCTAGTGATTTTTTTTTAATTTGGTCTCTTCTTGCCTATGTTGATCTGGAAATCATTCTGTAGCCCCTACTGGCTTTGAACTCACAATGATCTTCATAGCTCATCCTCCAAGTATTAAAGGTATGAGCTATCACTCTTGGATTGATAACTTGATTTTTGAAAACAGAGTTTACCTCTGAGCTTCCAAAGGATGTTTAATAAGCCCATTGGTCTTGATTGCTGAACTGTATAACTTTACTTCTCTAATAAAGAAAAATTAGATCTGTCACATTGTTAATTACATTAGTTCTTTATCTTGAAAGGTAGTGGGAGTAATTCACTAGGGACTTACCTTCCACCTCATTCTGATACCTTTATGTGGGTGCAGTTAATGAGAGCCTCATTACAAATTTAATCACATGTAACTATATATATTTACTCTGTCCTCCTGAGATGCCAACAAAAATTAAACTCCAGGAAAATGACAGTAGAAAGAAGAAAGGAGATAAGTACTTTCAGTAGCTCTTTGAAAAATATGGGATCCTCAAAGAATGCAGGAGGAATGTTTTCCAAACCATATAAATTACTACAATAAACAGAATCAACCTCCAATGCGCTTGAAGTCATTTCCTCCACCTTCAGTTATTTATTTATTCATTAATTAAATTATTTTTAATTTATTCATTAATTTTCACTTTGTGGTGATGTTTTGAAGAACAAGTGAGATGTGGATTCTTTTGCTCTCTGGTACTTGACATTATGCAGAATGCTGGTTGCACCTCATGTAAAATAGAGAAACGTCCCTCTTGCCACACTTAGTTGTCACATAGGTTCTTTGGCTATATCTAGAAATAAAACAAATGACCCAAAAGGTAACATAGTGCTGAGAAAAAGGGATGGAGGAGTGTGTCCACACTGAAACATCTCTATGACACCTTCCAAGGCTCAGGGTCCACTGTGGAAGAGGTGGCAAAAAGAATGTAAGAGCCAAATGAAGGGTACGACTCCTGACAAAACAACTGTCCAGACAGAAATTGGCCTCAATATCCATGATCTTGCAGTGCCCAGCAATACCTTCCTAAGACCTTCATAATAGGAGGAAAAGATGATGACATCAAATTAAAAGAGAGACTAATAGAGAGAGGGAGGGGATACGTTGGAGAGTGGAGTTCTGAAGGGGAATGGGGGAGGGGAGAGAAATATTATGGTTTATTGTCTAAGTATAGAAGTTGTCAATAAAAAAGAAAAAATAAAACAAGAGATTATTAGCAAGAACAAATGTAAATGTTTCCTTAATTTTCACGTATATCAAGATCTTCACAAACAATTGTCTAAGAAGAAATGAAAACCCAATACCTTCATGAGGTCAGTGCATAACAGGGATACTACTATAAAATATATGGGATGGCATAGATGCTATTGGAAATAAGATTACTTTATACAGAGTTTGTTTATTTGGGTTCAGTGAAGCCACAATTGCCAGCCTTTGGTGATCAGTAATATTTTCCAGCCTTGGTATATGAAGAATCTCTTTTAGAATACTGTCTTTATGGCTTAGTAGATGCAAGGAAAGTCAAGCCAAACCAAATGACTTCTACTGAAGTTATCCTCAAGGTTTCATACAGGGGAACAACTACATGATAATTATTGCCATAACAGCTTGTAACAACATCTCTGAACCCAAAAATGGATACTCAGCAATGCATGTTGTTAATCCAGAATTTCAATCTAAAGAGAATAAGACTTTATTCTGAGCCAAGATACACACAAGGAAGAACATTGTATCACTATCTTTTCTCTAATTCCAGAAAGACAGTTTCCCATAACAGAAAGGTGATTTTTTTTTCCAATAAATCTCCATGGCCAGAATGTTCCTCACTGATACTATTGATAAAGAATTGGTGAGAGAAGTTGGGTAGGCAGTTTAGGGTTAACTATGTACAAAAAGTGAACAGATTTTATTTTATTTTATTTTTTTTAATTCTTGAGTAAAAGCAGGTAATGCCCTTGAGCCTGTAAACAGAGACACACCCCCCCTTTTCTGGTTTTCCCTAAGGAGCCCTTACAGCATTCACCTTGAACAGGAATGTCAGTAAAAAAATCTGGTCTTCCCTTTATCTCTTTTTCTCTAACAGAGGTCCCTTACCTAGAAACCAAAGCTAAGGAAGTGATTAAGATTGCCAGATAAGGCTTGGGAGATGGCTTATTGGTTAAGACACTTGCCTGCAAAGCCAAAGGACCTTTGTTCAATTTCCCAGGACCCACGTAAGCCAGATGCACAAGGGGGCCCACACGTCTGGGGTTAGCTTGCAGTGGCTGGAGGCCCTGGAGCGCCCATTCTTGCTCTCTCTGCCTCTTTCCCTCTCTCTTTCTCTCTCTATCAAATAAATAAGTAAAAATAATGTGATGGTTAAGTTTGTGTCAACTTGATTTGTTTAGGAATCCACAGACATTCCTCATAAGTGTGTTTCTGAGGATGCCTCTAGGAAGGATTAACTAAAGGATGAATCCTTCCCTCAGGAGTAAGCCTTCCCCCAGAGTGGGCGGCCCAGAGTGGGCGGCCCCTCTTGGAGGAGGGGGCTGGTTGATAAAAAGGAGCTCTGGGAAGAAAGGCTCTCTCTCTCCCACCTGGCTGCCGGTGCTACTAGCTGCTTGGTGTTTTCTGCTTGGTACCTGCTGCTTGGTGTTGCTGCTCTCCAGTGTGGACTGAAGACCAGGGTGGACTGAAGAGCAGCGTCTCTCCAGGAAGCCTCCAGGCCTTCAGTGCTTGGGACTGCTGAGGCCTCCAGCCTCGTGCACTGAGCAGCTATCTATTGCTGGACTGTGTAAGCTAATCCAATAAATCCCCTTTTAATACAATTCATTCTGTCCATTCTGTTCCTCTAGAGAACCCTGACTAATACAAATAAAATATTTTTTAAAAGACTGTCAGATACCTAGACCCCTGTTGTAGGAATTGGACTGACAAGTTCATTTCACATCCAGTAAAGTCTTACTTCTATTAGAATTCCAATGTGTGTCATCATGTGGGTTATAGCCTCATGACTCCTCTATATAGTAACTCTTCT
Organism: Orientallactaga sibirica; assembly: GCA_036365145.1. Taxonomy (NCBI): domain Eukaryota; kingdom Metazoa; phylum Chordata; class Mammalia; order Rodentia; family Dipodidae; genus Orientallactaga; species Orientallactaga sibirica. Next base: position 99,414,206 of record JAEOAD010000001.1, on the reverse strand, counting down.
TTTTTTCTCCTGTCAAAGGCTATACTAAAATCCTTCTGTGGCGTTTTGAATGTAAGGTCTCTAGGTGATGGCAATTTGGGAATTGGAGTCTCCAGAGGAAGTGTGTTATTGGGGGCATGCTTATGGTGGTTACAGCCAGTTTCTCCTTGCCAGTGTTTGTCTCAACAGCCTGCCACTGTTTGCCACCTGCTGTGGTAGGTGCTCATGCCACATATTTTCCAGTCATCATGGAGCTTCCTCTCAAGTATATGAGACAAAATGAACCCTTTACTCCCATAAGCTTTGGGTGCTTTCTGCCAGCAATGAGAAGTGGACTGCAACACCTTCTTTATCTCACCCTCTATGGTCTGTGGATTTCATTCTTCAAAGTCATAAGACCAGAACATAGAGACGACTGACTCAGTGCAAGTTTTGCGTGACCAGCAGCATGTGGCACTCTGACTTTTGATTAAGTCCATCCAAGAGCAGACAATGGCTCCACTGCTCTCAGAGGCATGCCAAATTACCATTTTATTTCAACAAAAAACATAGGGATTAAAAAAATAAGGAACAGTTACATTTATGACATGTATCTTAGGGCATACCAACATGATTATTGAATAAAAATGAATTCAATAACTCTTTGTTTTGGGCTGTGATTTTTTTTCAAATTTATCCCTATAGTAAATTTGCAGGATAACTCACTTTATAAATCCAGAGAGAAAGGATAGAAAATGTTGCCTAAAGACACCTAGAGATAACTTTCAAAGCAGGGGTCAATCCAGTGTATATTCACATTCTTCAATTCTTCACTAAATCAAGACAAAAACACGGGAGGGCAGCATATTTTATTGCATTCTAAAAGCAAAAATGACCCAGCAATATTCAATTGACAAGAAAAAATTTATTTAAGGCACTTCAATAGTGGAATCTGATAAAGCTAAATCTGATCTCAACTCCCCGAAAACAATGTGATGTTAAGGACTGAAGTGAAGATGAGACCTTAGGACATTTCTGTTTACTAATTGCTATTACCCAGAGGAAAAGGAAACCATCTTAAAGGAGACAGTTTTGAAATGCCTTCACTGAGAAGCTTGGAGCTCAGCCTTCCATATAACTGAAAAGTAAGGACACTATTTTCCTTGGGAATTATATTTTCAAGAGGAAGTTGTCAGATCCTTGAGAAAGATATTCCAGAATAGTAAAACCTAGAGACTTTCAAAAAGCTCTTCCTATCAAAGGATGGGAGAAAGGATTTGTGATGACATGTTTGTGTGGCATGCTCTTGAGAAAGTACTATTATGAGCTGGGAGGCACAAAGGGTCCGCCGGTGGTCAGGCTGAGGACAACCCTAAGGTAGGCTTTGCCACTGGACACCTTCCTGTGGATGCTTCATTTCTTGCCTCTTCTCCATCGTCTCTTACGTACGTACTTCTGTCTCCTTAATTGCTTCCTTATCACTAGTAAAGGACAATGAAATGATAACATATGACTTCTAAGAAAATAATCACTATTAACAGCTCATTATTAAAATGTATTATACCCAATTATAGTCATAGTTTCCATGAGCCATCTTTCTAAGCATTTCTTCTTGACTTCTTTTAAAACTTTTCTTTTTTTTTTTTTTTTTTTTACCAATTCTTCCTGTCCAGTTTAGAAATCTTCCTGTTTAGCATAATGAGAGTTGTCCAAAAATATATTGTTGCTATTGCATTGTTCTTTGTTTATGGATGGGTCCTTTTGTGTGTAGGTCCATGTGTATGTCTGTGTATGTGTTTGTTTTTGTTTCGCTGTGTACAGTATTATATATTAGTTTTTAAACTTCTTATTTATTTATTTTTATTTTAGAGAGTGAGAGAGAGACAGCAAGAGAGAGAGAGAGAGAGAGAGAGAGAGAGAGATTTGCACACAAGGGCCTCAGCCACTGAAATCAAAATCCAGAGGCTTGCACCACCTAGTGGGCATTTGTGACCTTGTGCTTGCCTCACCTTTGTGTGTCTGGCTACCCTGGGATCTGGAGAGTAGAACACGGGTCTTTAGGCTTCACAGGAAGGGCATTAACCGCTAAGCCATCTCTCCAGCCCACTATTCTATTTAAAATAAAGCAAATGAGATGTATGTTTTCATTCATTTCTAGATATTTGTTTTTCTGACTAGAGAATTGCAACAAAAATGATGCATGTCTTAATGAGTCAGTGTCTAGAATCTTCTCATTTCACCAGCTGAGTTTTTCTCTCCTGTCCTCCCCTCTTTTCCCTTCCCTTTCCTCTCATCTTTCTCTCCTCCTCCTCTTCTTCTTCCTTCTTCTTTTCTTACTCCTCCTCCTCCTGCTTCTTCTTCTTCCTGTTCTTCTTTTCTCACTCTCTCTCCTTTCTTTCCTCTGAAAAATGTCATTATCATGAAAATATGATTTTAGGAGATAGATATTTGAAATGAGCACATTATAATAATATTGAGGTTAGAAGGAACTTTAAATATAAAAAAAAACTATTAGAAGAGAGAGTGAAATTAAAAAGAAACCCAGGTTATTTTCTATTAACAGTATAGAACTCCTTCCTAGCTGTAAATACTGAAGTACTCCTGAAGAGAACAACAGCAGGGAAGCCAACTGAGAGTCAAGAGTTCCAGAATGATGAAGGCTGTGCTGGAAGGATCCAGAAGAATTGATGCTGAACAGGGGCAAGTGTCCTCTTTTAAATTGGTCATGCTGTTTCCTCTTGGTAACATTCATTTACAAATGAAAATGACAGAAATATAAGTATAAGCTTTTATGCTTCATATAACATATTGAAACTTTCCTTACATAGCTAAGAAATTAACTACAACTTTCTGTAAAAGTACAGCCCAGTCTCATTCACTCCTAGTCCAGAAAAAGAACCAAAACTCAGTAATCATGTCTACCATTAGACAATAGTTCCCTGTGGGAATGAAGAAAAGTTAAGACATTTAACTTATTTGAGCTCACAATGATAAGAAGATGCCTAACCACTAATACGTAGTGTTTTTAGGAATATCATTGTGTGTATATTTCTGTGGTTTAAAATGGCTAATTCCCTCTAAAACTCATGTTCAAATCTAATTCTCATTATGGGGTATTAATAGATGGGATCTTGCCAGATGATGAAGCCTCTCCCCTCATAGATGAATGAATAGGTTATTCAAGAATTTGTCTGCTGTATAAGCCAGTTTGCATATATTTCTTGTCTGGTGAGTCTCTCAACATGGAATGTTCTGAATCACATCAGGGCTTGTTCAGAAAGGAGCACATATCACCAGATGTGGCCCTTTGACTTTCAACTAGATCTGTAGGTCACAGTAAATTTATCAATCATGATATACCCAGCCTGTAGTATTTATTTCATTATTAGCAACAGAAAATAAACAAAGATGTCAATCACCTACTATGTTTTTAATACTGATAATATTCAAGTCGTTTTTTTAATTTAATTTTTTTTATTTGAGAAATAGAGAGATGCCGATAAACAGAGAATGGGAGTTCCAGGGCCTTCAGCCTTTGCAAACAAACTCCAGACACATGTGTCACCTTGTGTATGTGGCTTACATGGGTCCTGGGAAATTGACCCTGGGTTTTTGGCTTTGTAGGCAAGTGCCTTACCCACTAAGCAATCCCTCCAGCCCTCAACTATTTTTTTTTAGTCCTTATAATGCATAATTAAAAGTAATAATACCAGAGAAATAATACTGCATAGTGATAGTGAGTGAACTAATAAGCCTCTAATAAAACCAGTCAATAATATAGTTGAATTCTTCTTATTATGAAGATATGTAAAAAAGACAAACTATGCTTAAATATGCAAATTACCCAGAATGTAATAATGGAAATGGAACATTGACTTAGGAAAGGTAGGGAAAATATGCAAGCTATTTTCCAGTAGTGGCACTTAAGTTTTTTGGTATAAGTAGACATCTTGGGTAATGCACAACAACTTGTCCAATATAGATAATCCAATTCATTCATCTTCGTATTGAAGGTATTGAAACCAGTAATGAAACCATGCAATCCTTATGACCAAGAACACTCAAGCCAGGCTTGGGATTCATGTGCATAATCAGGATTGGGAGGCTGAGGCTAGATGATAGCCCAGGTCACCTAGTATGTTTCAGGTCTGCTTTGTCTCTAAACAGAAAAAACAAAAACAACAACAAAAAAACAAACAAACAAAAAAACAGCACTCAGTAAACAGGTGATGTAAGGACAAGGGAGACATCCAGCAGATCAGTGCACTAGAAGAATAGTTTTTCTACTGTGAAAAGCAATTCATTTTCACACTCTCAGAGTCCATATAGAAACAGAACTTAAAGGGAATTCCTGGATTGAAATGATAAAATACATGACATGAAAAACAGTTTGGAAATAATGTAAAAATTCTGTCCTATAATTCCTTAATTAGGCTAGGTCATCACACTTTTAACACGTGATTGCTCTTGGTAGACAGAAGGGTATACAATGGATTTAGTTATTATTTTCCTCTGTTCCATCCAGACCTGTGATAGTTACTGGGTTCCATCTTTGACACATTCATACTATGTCTATAAGCTGTCTTTGTGTTGTTAAATGGATCAGTGATGATTTCCAATTGTTTATATATTATTATTGTGTGACTTTTCCTTAACTGTGGTGAGAATAAGGATTTAGTTGACTGCTGTATAGATTACTGATTGGCTAAAAATACGTGATTATAACACTGCTTCATAGCTTTTACTTTCATATTAATGAAACACACCTACATATGTTCACATTAGTTTCTTGTTCTACTTCCATCCATTTTGCAAAAACTAGGATTCCTATAGAGAGTATTCTGACTTTTTTTGGTGTACAGTCACAATCTTTTACTCTATGCAAAGCAGTATTACAGCATAGGACATTCTACTATTGAAAAGTACAAAGCTCAAAAATTTTTCTTCCTTGTTCAAGAAATTCAGAGCACTTTTATTGTACCACTTACAAGCACACAGAACAAACTTGCAAACCCTCTGTTAATTTTATTTAATGTAAACAAAAAAAAAGAAGGAAAGAGGGAAAGAAAGAGGAGGGAGAACACAGAAGGAGGAGGGGAGAAGGAATAAAGGAAAAATGAAGAATAAACAAGTTGTTTTTTTTTCTATTGTTTTATTATTTGGCTTTTATAAGAAACATCCGTCTCTCCACAATCCTGTACTTTTACCTCCTCAACCAGCCAAGAAGATGAAAGAGAGTAGATAGAACTGTTGTGACTTGTTTCCTCTGAAGGAAGCCCTATTTTAAGGTTGAAATTAGACCATACATCATTTTAGTGCTTGAGGAAAGGTACCATGCCTGCTAGCCAAGCTTCTTAGGAATTCTATAGGATGACTGATGTTATTGCTGAGGCTGTGAGGCAAGGAATCTGCCCCCCCACCTTCATTCTAATCGCCATTTATAATCATTGCAACTGCCTTCAATCATTTCTCTTGACTTTATGAGCTGCTAGCTTTCCAGGAGGACATGCTCAATTCCCTCAAGAGCTCTGTGTTCTGGCATTGTTGGCTGGCATTGCTCCAAATCACTCAGCCAACAAAAGATTCAAGGAGGGTACGTGCTGGCATATATTAAAGCAGTTGACATGTATTTCTATGAAGGTCAGTGCTAACCACTGAGCAACAAGAGATCAGTGAAGAACTTTAGGAAGAATCATCTCATTCATATTCTGTGCTGATCAATGACGACTAAAGCGTCATGGACAGTAATACAGCTCATTCTGAAGAAGTCTGCCACTTGTAGCATTAAGGCAGTTACACCAAACTCATTTTTGTGCTTCCGCACCATCCCAGTGATCTGAAATGGAAATTTCCATAGTGAGTGAGAGTCCAATTAGAGACCTCCTGATGAGAACAGGATGCTCCCTGAACTGGTTTAACAGCCTTCAAAACCAAATAGTTTAGAGCAAGGTTGATGGAAAATGTATGCATTTTTACTTGCGAGTCATTTCTTCTATCTACCTATTCTTTTTTTCCCTCCTAACATTCTCTCAGGTAATCTTCCCCAATTTCAGTGTCACATGGTCCATTTTATGCCTAATAGTTTCCGTACAATGTTAAGTACATAGCAATGCTACCCAGGGGAAAATAACTGCCTTGAGTGTTAAGATCATCTCTACTTGGTATTTCTCACAACCACTGCTTGATGCTTGCAGCTCATAGTGGGATACAGGGATCTCTTTTTCGACCAGCCTTTTTCCAAGCTTCTTTTTATCTTTGTGCACTCTCAAGACTAAGTTTTATTGATACATGTGACCTTTAATTTCTTTATCACAGTTTTCACAAGTCTGTATCCATGGAAGAAGACACCAATCCATAGTTTACCTTTGAGTTAGTTCATGAGACACAAAGTTGTTGAATCTCTCATGGCCCTAATTTATTCCCATGATCAGTGTTGTGTTTTCATTAAAATGCAAATAACATCTTTCTTCTTTGTTATTTAAAAATGTCACAGTGTCTTCCTAAATCACAGATCATGAACCTCAAAACAATTGGTAAAGTGGTATTCTCCTAAACATGAAGACTTGAGGTTGATGCTCACTACCTATGTTAAAGTAGAAAAAAACAAAACAAAACACTGGACATTGGGGTACAAAGTTGTAATCCCAGCACTGGGGAGACAGAGAGAGGAGCATACCTGGAACATGCTGGCCAGCCTGTCTACCTTAGTAGGTAATCCACTAGCCAGTTAGGGACCCTGTCTCAAAGGAAAAGAAAAAAAAATAAGTGTATACAGTGTTCCTGAAGAAAAGAAAAGCAATGAAAGTGGTTCCCTGGTCCCCTTCCCCACACACTTGCACACCTCTGTAAATCTACACACTTATGTAAAACAGTGTTATATGTTTCATTGCATCCATTCCCCTGAGAAATCATCTCTTCTCTTTTTCACTTTATTTTTTTTCTTTTTTTCAGTAATTTGTATGAAATTATACTATTTTCTTATCCAATATTTTCTGTGGGTGTTCACAAAATTGTGAGGTCATAACAGCTGTACTATATTTCAGTTTCTCTTTATTTGGGAAAACTGACTCCGTGCATATCACTCTATCTCATTCCCTCCCTCTCTTTCCCCTGACATAAGAGATAGAGGGAGATGGTAATATATATGCATATATATTTACTGTGTTGATATTCATATCTGTCATAGGATGATACAGTACATACATATATATGCATATACATCTATATGTATCCATGTTCATTCTGTGTTGATGTTCATGTCTGCCATAGGAAGATACAGTACATACATATATATGCATATACATCTATATGTATCCATATACATATATTGGATTACTATCATAGAATCATATGGACAGCTCATAAACAGAAAATGATTATTCACATTCCATTACTGAGGTAGAAAATACCAAGAATAATTTGATTTAACATACATGGAAGGCCCATTTCCTGGTTCACAGATGGCCATCTAGTTGCTGTCTCCTAACATGATGTAACAATGCATAGTAAATTAAATAAATAAATAAAATAAATTAAATTAAATAAATTAAAATAAATTAAAAATGGGTCAAGCAAAGTGGAGGCTGGAGAGATTGCTCAGCAGTGTCATTTTGGGCATGGTAGCACATATCTTTAATCCTAGCACTCTGGAGGCAGAGGTAGGAGAACAGTTGCGAGTTCCAGGTCAGCCTGGGCTAAAGTGAGACACTACCTCAAAAAAAAAAAATTAAAATTAATAAATGAAAATATTGGGTATAGTGGTGCACACTTTTAATCCCAGCACTTGGGAAGCAGAGGTAGGAGGATCACAATGAGTTCAAGGCTACTCTGAAACTAAATATTGAATTCCAGGCCAGCCTGAACTAGAGTGAGACCCTACCTCAAAAAATAAATGAATAAGCCAGGCGTGGTGGTGCACGCCTTTAATCCCAGCACTCAGGAGGCAGAGGTAGGAGGATGGCTGAGAGTTTGAGGCCATCCTGAGACTACATAGTTAATTCCAGGTCAGCCTGGACCAGAGTGAGACCCTAAAAAAAAAAAAAAAAAAAGAAAAAATTAATAAATAATAAATGGGTCAGAAAGTAAATAAATAGGAGGCATTATCATGATGTTCTTAGGGCCCACACCATTCAGGCTTCCTGAAATCTTAGTAGGTCACTACCATTAACTCACTTCACATTAGCTATACACTTCTGGAAGGTCCAAATGTCCACTGGGAACTGGAATCTCTGAATACAAATGACTGCTACTTGACCATGCATGGCTCATGCTGCTCAGAAACTGATAGGTGCAAAAGGGTTGTCCACAGTGAGCTGTGCCACATTCAGGCCAACATGAAAGCCCCAAATGATAAGTCAACATTCTCTACAAATGGCATTGTAAGGTCAAAAGAAAGAGAGAGAGAGAGAGAAAGTGAGAGAAAGTGAGTGAATGTGTGTGTGTGAGAGAGAGGGAGGATGGTAGAAGAATTATGGAGAACTCCATGCAGAATAAAAGGAGAGCCTCATAACAGGAGGATTTGAGACATCCCTAAAGTATAGGAATTTTGCCATAGGCATATACATGTTCATGTTATAAAATGTATCATACCCTCTAAATTCAGGGGATATTGCAGAGAGGAGGTAGAAGAGTATAAGAGCCACAAGGTAGAATGGAGTAGATTGGGGCACTATCCTCTAGGCATGAACTGACTGGGGCTCTCAAGACCTCACAGTGGTTGTTTTTACTCCCACAAGGCATGTACAGTTCTGAACACATCATCATTTTAGTATAGAGGACAGAGGAAAAAAAAATAATGAGACATGGAAACAGAAAGAGGATCTCAGTGGAATAGGATGGGAGAGGGGAGAAAAAAAGGGGAATAGAGTCAGAAGAGATGGTTAATGATGCTTGCAAAGGTTGATAACCCTGGTTTTATTCCCCAGTACCCACTTAAAGCCAGATGGCCATGCAACATATTACTCTCATTCTCTCTCTCCCCTTATAAATAAAACTAATAAGAAAAAATAAACAGGACAATAAGATGGAAATACAATCAAAAAACTATATTTTCAGGCTGGAGAGATAGCTTAGCAGTTAAGCGCTTGCCTGTGAAGCCTAAGGACCCCAGTTTGAGGCTCAATTCTCCAGGACCCATGTAAGCCAGATGCACAAGGTGGCACACACATCTGGAGTTCGTTTGCAGTGGCTGGAGGCCCTGGCATGCCTGTTCTCTCTCTCTCTCTACCTGACTATTTCTATATCTCTCTCAAATAAATAAATAATATTTTTTTAAAAAACTATATTTTCATGTCTTAAAATCCTCAATAAAAGGGTTAACCTTATATAACATGATTGACTGTTTTACAGCTTAATGACTAACTGGTATATTGTTAGGGAACTCTTGTTTATTCCCTCAGTGAATTCTTATTCTTCCTGATTCTGAAAGTCACACAAGAAAGAACAATTAAATAACATTTCTCTAACAACATTCTTTTATATAAGGGCTTGATAGCTCTACATTTGTGACAACCACTTTACAAAATGTCACCGTGATCTTCAGAGTTTGTAATTGTTAAAAAAATAAAATAAAATAAAATTAAATTAAATTAAAAAACCCAACATCAACTAAGACCCCTTAGCCACTATTATTCATAAGATGGGCAATGATTTGTTTTGAGACATACTGAAAAATAGGAAGAAAATATATGCTTTGACAAGGATTATACTTAGTGAGATAACCCAGGCCCAGAAAGCCAAATGTCACATGTTCTCTCTCATATGTAGATCCTAGCTAAAATGATTGGACTTCTGTGTGAGTAAAAATAAAACTCAGTAGCAGAAGCCAGTAAGCTAGAAAGGGGATATAAAAGGAATAGAAAGGGAGGGAGGGAGGGGGACTTAATAGGATGGTATTATACATATGTAAGTAGAACAGATTAATGGGGGTGAAAAGACCTAAGTGAGGTCAGAATCCTATGGAGACAAAGATTATTCTCCCCAGTGTCAAGCTCTCGCTAGTCTTTGGCTAAAAGAGGGATTACATACATCAAATTCTCCCTAAATTAATAAATGCTTATCCCATTTAAACTATGCTGACTTCGCTCTCCATTGGAGAATCTGCTCTTCTTTTTCAGGAGGTAGTGAGACCTGAGGAGATAAACTACCTCTAACACGTTATCCCAGCCACAGTTGAAACCACAGAAGTATTGGAGAGATGAGCAAGAGTGCTGCTTCCATGCTGAACCTGATAATCAATACCAGGGTGTAGGAGACAGACCCTGAGGATATTCAACACCTACCAAAGCAGAAATCCAGATCCAGATCCAGATCCAGATCCTAAGAGCTCATCACTAAAGTAGACTTAAACTCACCCACAATGGCTCAGGGGATTTTGTGGAAGAGAAGGCGGAAAGATTGTAAGAGCCATAGGTTGAAACATCATGCCCAGAGGCATTTTCTCCTCCCAGAATAACTGACTGCTGCTCCCACAATTCATAAACCACAACCCCATGGGGAATACCTGTAACCTCACTGATGAGGGTCCCCAGTGGAATTGGGATGAGGGAAAAGAGGGTATCAACACATGAGGTATCCATACAAAATATGTTTTTAATAATAGAAATAAAATTTAAAATGAGTTTTAGGGAATTGATAACAAAATTAAGTTTAGAAGATGGCAGAAAGGCAGGTAGCTAGTTGCTGATATTCTCAATTCAAAAGGTAAAAAGAAATGTAAACAAATGACTACTATCTATTTCATGAATAAAGTCTTGATTTTTTTTCAACTTTCAGAAACAAAAGAAAAAAAAGCCCACAATTTTTGTGTACTACCTAGTGATACCTAAGACTGTAAAATAAAACTTTTCCAAATACTTTGTCTACTTTGTGTGAAGTCAGGAAGTCATAGTTATTTCCCTTGAATTGAAACCTTCCTTCGTGTATCTATGGCTCATAATTGTTAGGAACCTTAGTGGATGGGTGGCTCAAAATGTTCAGGAACTAAAGACAATATGCAGGGCTAAGGAAGCTTATATGAAACTTACATGACTGATTACATAAGCAGGAAAAATTTTTAGGAAAGAGAGACTCTCCTATGGATACAATTAACTATGTAGAGAGCAGAGAGCTCCACAAAGGCAGCTTGCATAGGTCATGGGCTTTGATCTGGTATGCTTTTCAGAGATTCAAGCTGCCCTTGAATCAACCATGTTACTGTAAGAAGCTTCAATACATCAAAGGAGGCAGTTCATAACTTTAAGCCTTGCACTCTGAAGGTTGAGGTAGTAGTATCACTGTGAGTTCAGGTCCAGCCTGGGCTACAGAGTGACTTCCAGCTCAGCCTTGGAGAAAGCGAGATCCTGGCTCAAAACAAGATAAAGAAGAAGAAGAAGGAGGAGGAGGAGGAGGAGGAGGAGGAGGAGGAGGAGGAGGAGGAGGAGGAGGAGGAGGAGGAGGAGGAGAGAGAGAAAGAAAGAAAGAAAGAAAGAAAGAAAGAAAGAAAGAAAGAAAGAAAGAAAGAAAGAATTAGTTCACTAAGCTATATTTGAGAGGAATTATTTCTATAATAAACTGCACTGTTTATTTTCAGAATTCAAAAATAAAATCAAACTGAGTTATCCTGAGGATGCCTCTGTATATGAACTATCAGATAACTAAACTAAAAGCCCAATAATGAGTTGTAAATTTCTTAGTCTCATCCAATCACAGTACCTGAGCTTCTGTCCATTTGGAGTGGCCAATGGTTCAAATAAAGCAAATATCATGAGGTCACCAGTCAGATGCCTCTGTGCCTCATTTCCATTTTTAGTCCATAAATGTTTTCAGACTAATTACATCCCCAGAACCTCTGACCCCCGTGCTGATTGTGAGAGCTTCTTGAGATTTACAAATGAAAGGAAGATCAACCAGCTTAGCTTTGTTGTACTTTTGTCATTTAATGGAAATTTAAATGATCCCCTTAAAAAACAAGTGTGTGTCCACAAGTAAAAAGTAAACATGAGATTTTGACAGGATCCATATTGATAGCTAATATGATGGCAGTGACTGATATCAGATAGAGGGAGACTTGTTCAATTTCATGTAGGGACCTCTGTAGATTTCACTACATATGATAAGGAAGAGTCACACAAGACTGCCTCTTACTTCACATACCAATAGAAAGTTCCAGGTAATAAGTTACATTTCTGATGGACATGTTCTACATTGTTTTACCCAAGTACCTCCTTTGTTTCTATTGTCAGACTGGACCACAGAATTAAGGTAAACATTTTCCTAATTTCTTAAAAGGATAGCCCCATGCCTTCTCTGGATACTGCATCTCCTTCATGTAGCCAAATGTTCAGATATGCAGGGCTGTTTGGGTGGGATTGTTTTGAGGGCTTCTTTATGTAGTTAGTGCTTCATTCCATCATTGGTCAGAGGTGAGCAACTCAAATGTGAACCCTCACTCCTAGTTTTCGCATGACATAGACTAGAAGTATGGACACAACAGTAACTGAATTATACACTTGAAACCTGGATCATGGCTTCTAAATGCACTTCTCCTATAAAAGGAGTCAGAGTTCTCAGACAGATGGCTGACTTGAGAGCAGAGAATCAGGAAAATCATGCCCACCTTCTAACATGTAATTGCACCAATAATTAAGCAGTCCCTATGGGTAAAAAGTAAACTGGGATAAGTGTCAGAATGACAGGGATATAACAACATAAACAACAAAATAAACGAGAAGAATAAATGGACATGGGACTATAGTTACAAATAAGTAAATTGCTAAAGTAGATTGATGAGGGTGGAAGAATATATCTTTCTTATGTTAGAAATATGAGAGAAACAGAAAATGATTATAATGCCTCAGTGATAACTACTGAAGGAATTATCCATCAGTGGACAATAGTTTTAAAAATTCATATACTATTTTCATAGCTTAAAGTATCTCTGATAAAATATTAATTACTTGGGAGTAATTTTCCATGAGTCCTTGGAAATTCCAATCTGGAAAGTGGAGTTTAACTCTCTTTTCTCTGAGGACAGACTTGACATAGTGACTTAAATATAACAGGAAAAGGAAATAGCATGGCCAAAAATGGATATGTAAAGAAACTTATGAAATTACATAGATATGATGATAATCAAAAACTTAAGGGAGGCCTGGAAAGATGGCTTAGCAGTTAAGCACTTGCCTATAAAGCGTAAGGACCCTGGTTCAAGGCTTGATTCCCCAGGACCCATGTAAGCCAGATGCACAAGATGGCACATGCATCTGGAGTTCATTTGCAGTGGCTGGAGGCCCTGGAGTATCCATTTTCTATATCTTTCTTTCTTTCTTTCTTTCTTTCTTTCTCTGTCTGTCTATTGTTCTCAAATGAATACATTAATTAATTAAAAAAATAAGGGTACTGTCATCAAGAAATAATCAAGTGAACATTGGACCAGATGGATTTAGAAATGGATTGGATGCCCAGTCCAATGACCAAAGTGTGAATAATATCACCATGAAACAGATATGAATTCATGGTTCTATGTACAGCATGATGAAATGAAAAGATTGTTTCTCTTCTGTGATTTTAAAAAAGTAAAAAATGATATACCTTTAGGTAACCTTTCACTCAGTGGCAGTCAAAACTTCTAAAAACTGCTAAGGTAATGAAAGACAAGGAAAATTATGGAAAAAACATAAATTTATTATTATTTTATAACTATTACTTTAACATCCAGATACTTTAAAATAATGGAAAGCAGTGCACACTGTTGAAATCACAATAGAATGTAGCTGAGTTAATTGAATATATCAATGTTAATTTCTTTGTTATTATCAGTGTACTGTGGCCATACAAGATGCTAACATTACACAAAACTGGTAAAAGCTAAATAGGATTTACTAAGTGTGAAACTCTACTTCACATCACTTAAAATAATTTAAGATAAAAGATAAAGTAAAAGAGTTACACTCTTGATATGTTATTAACATGTAACATGAAATAACATTTGGCTATTTGTATACAATACAAACTTTTTACAAATATAAAGTTTATGCACTTATTTAACACTTTTTCTTGACAGTGGTACTATTAAAGTTTAGACCTATATAAATTTATTTTGTTCAAGTAGGTAATTCTGTACACTGGAAGATGTTTAATAGCGCTGTTGCCTTCAGTTGTGAGAATCTGAAATGCCTCAAGACATTGTTAAATATTTCTTGAGGGACAAAATGGATCCTTGGTTAAAAACTCTTAATGCAAAATACTCTTTAACATTATAGTGGTTGTCAACATTTAAAAAATTGGAGATACTTGGATGAGAGTTCTCCAAATTGAGCAGTGGTATTTGCAAGAATGGCTATTAAGATCACTCTTAATGGTGTTCATATAGATGAGACGCAAGATTTTTTGTTGTTGTTGTTCTTTCTGATAGGTAGTCATCTAGGAAATAACCCACTGCTGTCTGTCCTGGAAGGACTAAAATTTGCATTTTATCCAGTCCCATCCAAGATGGCTGCAAGAATCAACTCAAAAGACAACTTCCTGCTTCTTTCTCAACACTTCTCCTAGTAAGCATTTCCTCAGTCAGCCTCTTGATTCTACCAAATAATCAGGCCGCCCCCTTACATACCCAAGTATAATGATAATGATGAGGCTCTTTCTAATTTGATGTTTGATTGATATAATTGGGCTGGGAACACCAGTGTCAGACTCTTGACTCTTGGCCCTTTCTGTAAGCTCTTGGCTCCTCTTTGCTCTTGGTCCCCTAACCTGTCTTAGTTCTGACTCCCAGTGTGAGGGGGTCTTCCTGGCCTCCCTTCTCCTACCTGGCTTGGAATGGGGATAATTTATCTTTGCCTGGGTGTTTTCCTGTGTCTTTCCCATGTGTGTGCTCCCTTTCTACACAGGATTCTTCCCTGGAAAAGGGGAAGAATTTCCTTTGGCTTGTGCTTTCCTGCTTTACTTTCCCCCTTAACTCTCCCTAAAATAAATCTCGCAATTCATAATTTACCATTTTTTTGAGTCTATGTGTTCAATTCTTTGATAACTTGGATAAGGACTGGAATTTGGGCTTCTATAGCCTAGTTTTTATGAACATCTAATCCTTTCCAGGACTCCAAGCCCACATGTATCAACTGTATTTCAGGTGTTATATCCTCTGGGTCTTGCACATAGTCAAATCAGAAATTCATTTGTGAGGTAACAAATAAAATTAATCAAATTCTTTGGCCTGTAAATGGGACTTAGTGTTTGTGCTCAAATTCCTTTGTATATGTTCCATTTGAGAAAACTTAGGAGTTAGAATATTTGACATTGAGGTGTAATCTTAGAATAGTGTGTATAGTTTAAGTCAAGATGATGTCATGCAAAATAAAGACATGTGATATGTTATCTTTGCCATTTGAATTTTATCTCTTAATATAATTTTATTTCCCTACGGAGGAATTTCATTGTATTTTTCTTACTAGCAGAGTGACTGCTCAAGACTGGACATTTTAATTAAATGAATGTCTTACTAAATAATTTTGGAATGTCTCACACATGAAAGCACTGAGATATTCACTACCACAGTTGTGTTGCCACTCAGTAAGTGACTATGCAATTTGGATCTCACAACAGTGATGGAAATACAACATAAGGGATGAATTCTATTAATATAAGGCCATTTTGTATTGTAACTATGAACTTTTTGGAATTTATTAAAAGTCTATACTAACATATCCAGAGAATTTCTCAAAAAAATTAAGGTTCTTGGACCATGTGAGACTAGGAAGCTGGATCTCTCACACTGTGCCAGAAGATGAACATTCTTCCAGATGACTCACCCACACTGTTATCTTCTTATGTACACAGATATATACTAAAATTTGCTGCTCTCCCAGACATGAAGTAGGAGCCCCTCCTTCTTACTAGGGTTAGTTGACTAAAATTTTATTTCTAAATGGGGCAGATTATGAGGTTTCTGGGGAGGCATATGCCATATATATGCACATCCATAATCAATAAAATTAGGTTTTTAAATATTCTTAAAGTGTTGTCCCAAAGTGCCATACAGATGTTAGATATTGGGGCGTGTGTGTAATCTCTCCCTTGTGGATGCATTAACTGAGCTCACCATTAGCCATTATAGCAGTGTCTGCAGGGCTCTCCATATCCTGCAGCATGATTCTGAGGACAAAGAACCACCAGTTGATACTTCTTCTTTTTTTTTTTCTAGTGGAGATTTTCTCTAATTAGAACAACAGCATCTGTCAACACAGAAGAGCATCTTGTTTTTAAAACTAGCACCTTCTGAGCCCTATAACAAATATTCCTGTAAATGATTGTGTATCATGAGGGCATTTGCCTTTTCACTTAATATTTCATGCACATATTGCCCTACAAAACACACAATTACTGTTTTCATTTTCTTCTTTTGATTTAAAAATATTACCAGACTCTAATAGGAAACAGAAATAATAAGTAGAAGAAAATAATGGGTGCAACATTCTGACTGATCTGCAACTATGGATACCACAGTAGATTGCAAAAAATGGCCACCATACCTTGCAATGTTGTCTATTAAAGAATATGATTTGTATCTACAATAAAAATACCACTGTGCTCTGACATTTTGAGCTGCCTGTGGTGCAAGTGACCTTGTTCGTGTTTGTGATGTTTTTCAGTTGTGTCTAATGCTGCTCTGGGAGTCTTGTGCCCTTGTGTGAAGAATCTGCAGGTTGTACATCCCATGTTTGCCACAGCTGACAACCTGCCCAATGTCAGGCGAAGGAATGACTTATCCAGTTACCAGCCATTCTTCCAACTACTTCAGCTTACCATGGAAGACCCACTGATCCCAGCTGAACACAAGCAGAGACACTACCTAACTACATCCATGACTGTGAGATAACAGGTTTGTTAGTTAAGCTAATAATTTGAGTTTGGCTTGTTGTTATATAACAAAGGGTAGCTGGAATGGAAACATTTAGGTATCATTCATTCTTACATTTTCAAATACAATTTGTTTTAGGTAATTCTCATCCCACTTCTATTCTCACTCTCCCACTCTCTCCCCCAGGGGTTAAGGCACCTGCCTCCTAAGCCTAAGAACGCCAGTTCTAATCTCCAGGTCCCACGTTTAGCCAGATGCAAGGTGATGCAAGGGCGCAATGCCGCACTTGACCACAAGGGGGTGCATGCATCTGGATTTTGTTCCCAGCAGCTGAGAGGCTGCTGGCACGCCCCTCTATATCTGTCTTCCCCTCCCTCTCTCTCTCTGTCTCTCTCTGTGTCTCTCTCCAAAAATAAATAAATAAAAATAAAAACAAGAATTAATGAATTCAATTTAATGAAAAAAATATTTTCAGTGTGAAATCATCTGTTTTACAAGGGTCCATCCTCCCATTACACCCTATGAAAACTGTTTTCCATGGCAATCTAAGTGTCATGTCAAACAGAGTGTCTCATTGGTGGCTTGAACCTTCCTGTCATCCTGACCTCAGTACAAGTCATGGTATCAATCAGTTTCTTCCTCTTTTGACCCCTCCCTCCCTCTCTTTTCCTGCTCTTCCTCTGTCTGTAAAGTATAATATCTACCATTCCTTTCTCCAGTCAAAGACAACTGGTTCAAATTGGTTTTAGAGTTGGATTGCTGTCACCTGTAACATTTAACAATACTGTTTGTGTTTGAACAGAGGGAATTTTCTTTAAGGTGAAAACACAACACTGCACAGCTTTCAGGCATAGATTCAAACAACTTTCTGAAAAATATCATACCACAACCATTTCAAAAGCTAAACTGTTCTTCAATGGGCTGTGGTTTGAGTAGAGATATCATTTTCTTGAGTAGCTGTGGAAGACAGTGAACTTCTGTCCTTGCCACATTCCTGGAAGGCAATAGCTTTCCTACAATGCCATTAGCTCAGATAACCCTGCATGTTATATGGTAATGGCAATATATTCTCATGGAAAAGACAAGACAAAACCAAACCAGTGGAAGATGGTAACCCATATTAACAAAATGTTGAACTTAATTAGCACTTGTTAATTGCAGGTCATAGTGAACCAATCATATTATAAATATAATGACATAAAGGTAAATAAAAAACATGGTTTGATTTAATTAATATACTAGCATGAGGAAATTGCTTGAGGAGGTCAATTGGCTAATTTTACCATTTTTCAACACAAGGATTTAAATTTACAATGCTACTTATTCTTTCACATATTTTGATTCTAGGCATTTCCCCACTCATTTCATATGCCTCTGGGTTTGGATTCTTAATTTAGAAGAGGAGGATGAATGCTTTAATCAAATTTACTATTACTTATTCTTTGGTAGAAAATTTCTCCAAATTTATACAGTGACTCCTAGGGTCCGGGAAGCTCAACAGATTCAGAAGGTCAGCAAGTCTGGGGACAATGCAGCAAGACCCCTGCCGGAGGTTATATGAAGGGAATAAAACTCCTTGAAAAAAGACTCTCTGACTAGCCATGCTACCTGCTAGCTTTGCAGTATGTTCTAGAGATGCGGTTTCTGAAAGCCATCACTTACGCTACAGCAGGCTTTTCATTGTTGCAGCAGCCTTTTAGTGATCCATGTTCTTGTAAGCAAACACTCACCCTGTTTTGTACATTACCCCAGTAGACTCATTGGTTCAACATAACTGGTTTCAGTTCAATCATACTTTGCTCTGTTGTGTGAATCCTGAGTGTGTTTGTGTATCCCCAGGAAAAAATGTCTCATGTGACACATATTGTACATATTGTACATTTGTGCTTATTTAATTTTTTTTTTAGATATGATAGTTCATTCTTTTCAATTGCTGAAGTTTTCCATTGTATAGATGTACTAAATTTCTATAATTCACTAAGTAAAAGATAGTTTGATAGCTACTAAATGCTAATAAATTAAAAGTAAAATATACGCATTCAAATACAAGTGCTTTATCTACTTGACTGTCCAAATCATTTGGATAAATGCCAAAAGCAAGCTTGCTGAATCACATAGCATGTTTAGTTTTATAGAAACTTCCAAACCATCTTTCAATGTGGCTGTGTAATTACACTTTCCCAACAACAGTGAATGAAAGTTTTTATTGCTCTCTATATACCTCAATATCATTTGATTGTAGAGACTTGACTTTTCACAATTGTAGTAGGAGGATAATTGCATCTCATGATTATTTTTATTTGGAATAGGTTTGGTAATGAAAATCACTGTTGATGACCATTTCAAATGTTTGTCACCTTTTGATCTGCTTTGTATATCAGTCTTTTATCTGCTATTTTGCAAATATATTCTTCAACTTTTATCCCTTTCAGGTATGTTATATAATTTTTCATGTATCATTTTTCCTAATACAATTTTTATTTCATAAGGTTAGTACCAATATGACTAATTCTAATTTTATTAATTTAAATATTCTGATTTTTATCAGTGTACATAAAGTTTTGTAATTGTTTTGATAGCTTCAAAGAGCCAACTTATAATTTTGTTGATTTCCTGTGTTGCTTTTGATTTTCTATTTTACTTCTGCCTTTCCAAGCTCACATCCACTTCTCCTGCTTATATAAATTCTGTCTGATTATTTTAATAGTCTTTTAAGGTTGACATTGAGGTTATTAACTTTGATATTTTTATTTTAATGTAAATGGTTGGAAATAGACATCTCCTATGTACTTAATAATTGCACTATATAAGTATAGTTATGTTATGACTTTGTTTTATGTTATGCCATCCAGAACCATTTTCTTGTTGACTTTACATTTCCTCTGTAATTTATTGTCAAGTAGTGTACTTCATTTTTATTTCCTCACATTTTTAATTTTTTTCAAATTTTTTTCTTTTAATTTCATCCCACTGTGGCCATGACTTGAACTTTTTAAATTTTTCAGCTATTTTAATTTATGGAGTCTTCTTTGTGACCTAACATGTTGTTTACCTGATGATTAGCCCATCTACAGTTGAGGAAACTGTGTGTGTTCAGGTATATAGTTCCATAAGTGTCTATTAGATCTGTTTGATTTATTGGGTGGAAATATTAGATTCATATCTCTTATTTTTATCTTTATGTTCCAAGTTTCTCTTATACCAAATAAACTTATGTAAATTTCTGCTATCTCTCCCACATGTGAAGAGCTTAAAAGATATCATTTCTATAATAAAAACGAAATGAGCTGAAGAGACTCAAAATAGCATCATTTATATCAGATAAAGTCCTATGATAGGTAAATTCCCTGAAATGTGGAGAGATAGGTAAATATAGAAAATTATGGCTTTCCATGATCCAGAGCTTCTAGGGTCAAGTAACTGAAAGGAAATCATAGACTCTATTGACAAAATACTAGAGGATGAATATAAGTTATATTGAGAATTAAAAATTCTTGAAGGCCTAGTAAAAGGGTTCTTCTTTTTTTTTTTTTTTTTTTTTAGTTTCTTCTGTAGGAGTTGTAATGGGTTCTCATAGTATAGGTCAAAGAAAAATACGGTTGACTTTCCGATAGTTGGACAATAATTGTAACCATCTAAGATATTTTCACATATTTTTCTTCCATGTATGCTTTCACTGTCACCTAAGGTACAGTAGGAAATGTTCAGACACATCATCATGACAACATCCCAAGGACACAGGCCCAGCAATGCCTGGGAACTTACAAAAGTCTATGACCCTTTTTGCACTTTCCTCCATCACCTTACTTTTCTCTCAATAGATCTCTTGCAAATCTCAGATTCCAGTTATAAATGACTCAGGGCTAGGCCACCCTGTTAGACTGCATAGGACCCTGGTTTGATTCCCCAGTACCTACAATGCACAAATCCAGGTTCATTTGCCTGTCCTGGCCAGCATTGAGACCCTCTCTCTCTCTCATCTGCTTTTACCTCAAATCAGTAAATTAAATACATTAAAAAATGACCAAAAAAAAAAAAAAAAAAAGGCCACCCTGAGACTACATAGTTAATTCCAGGTCAGCCTGGGCCAGAGTGAGACCCTACCTCGAAAAACCAAAAAAAAAAAAAAAAAAATGACCACCTCAAGAAACTGAATGATAATTGAGGAAAGACAAAGATACTAGAGACCCTTAGATTTTCAGACATCTATACTGCAAAAGCCATTCTTAAAGAGTGTGCCTGTGGGTCAGGTAAACATATATGCATACTAACAGCCTGTTTACTTCAGCTTCTGTTATCAAATACACTAGATCAAGGCTTCATTGTTGAAGGAAAAAAAAAAGGCATGCTAAAAGGATACTTTAAAAAGCATAATTTCAGGAGACAGAGAAAGTAAAAGTTTGGTACTCAGGTAATGAATATGTTGGATATTCCAGAGTATGGGTTGAAATGACTGTATGTAATACACTTTGTGCTTTAATACTAAAATGAGTAACACAGAAGAACAGATGGTTGGAATAATCAGAGGACAAAACTCCAAGAAAGAAAGGAACAAAATAAATGTTAGTGATCAGTAGCACTGTAATAGAACTGAAGACTGCTTTCATGGGCTCACCAGTAGACTTAGCATCAACAAGGAAAGAACCAATGACTTTAAAGCTGTATCAATACTGACTTTGCAAAACAAAGTGCATAATTGTTCATTAAAAGTGAATTTCCTGAACTGTTATTGAACCATCCTTTTCTAGATATGCTAATTTTCCTTGCTTTCCCTTCTACAGCTCCAATGATTGATGCCTATGTCCTGGTTATTGGTAGTGTTCCTAAGGAACCTATACCTTCATTGTTAAAAAATCTCCTTCTTTTCCTTAGTAAAGTATTTTCTTTGTGTTTACTTATTCCAGTGATATTATAGTCTTCCAACTTACTTCTTTTTGTTTGCATAAAAGATCACTGTCTGTTTTATAATTCATTTTTTAGTTTTATCTTCTTTGTTTATTTTGTGGTTAAATTGTGCTTCTCAAACAATATTGAGGTAAATAATGGTTTCACATAATATACCTGCTCACATGTGCCTGTCTGAGCATTATGTCCATTTATATTTGGCATCTATAGATTTAACAAACTTTAGATTTCCACTTCTAGATTATTGCCTCTGGTGGTGCTAAGTGTAGATTATTCACTATACCAGTTTAAATTTATAATTATATATTTGATTATATTTGGCCTTCTTTACATTTTATGACTACAATTAGCATTTTCTTTAAAACACTATAGTTCCTATTAATAATAATTTATATAGTGTTGATGAAATGTCCTATTATAGCTACATGTGCATCCCCTACTTTGATATGATCTTCATGTATTTCTTTATAAATGGTAACTTTATTAATATACTGCTATAATTTACATATCATACTTTACATCCTATAATATGAGTCTGTTAAAAAAGTTTTAATGCTATTTTTATATTCACTTATATAATACCTTTGCTGGTGTTATTTATTTCTCAGTGTGGATTCAAAAGAGCATCTAGCATAATTTTATTTCCTCCTAGAGAATTGTCTTTCTATAACATTTTATTGCAAGCATAGTATTTGTATTGTATGTGTGTATATGTGTGTGTTATACACATATATGTTCAGATGCATGTGCCTTTACATGTGGAGGCCAGAATCTTAGGTGTCTTTCCTCTGTTGGTCACCCACATATTTCCTTTGAGATGGAGTATCACTGAACATAGAGGTGTGGTTTTTACAGGATGGAGGTTACATTGGTGGCCATGCCCGGCTGTTCAAGTGGGTGTTCATAAATCCAACTCAGGTGTTTTCAGCTCCCAATGGATCCTCATGCCTGTAGAAAATGTTCTTACCGAGTCAGCCACCATCTTCCCAGAACTTTATATTTTTTTAAACTGTGTTTTTAAGCTTTCCTCTTGTATTTTATTTATTTATTTGAGAGAAAGAGAGAGAGAATAGGCATTCCAAGGCCTCTAGCCACTACAAATGAACTCCAGATACATGTACCACTTTGTGCATCTAGGTTACATGGTACCTGGGTCCTTGGGCTTCACAGGCCTTAACTACTAAGGCATCTCTCCAGCCCCCTTGAAAACAGTTTTGATAGTGATGAATTCTTTGGGATGCCTTGATATCATTTTTCATAGAGATCTGTTTTCCTAAATAGAGAATTATCACATGACAATTTTTGGGTTACCAGCACATTGACCGAATCATCCTCCTGCCTCTGCATCATGTGTTTATCAGAAGATAGCTTTTACTCTTTCTGAGGACTATTGTACTTGCTGACTCATTTATCCTTTTCATTGGATTTTTCAATCCTATTTTAGACTATCATAAATTAAATTATGCCTATTCTCTCCCTTTCCCTCTCTCTCTATCTGTGTCTCCACTGGATTTCTATTGATATGCTTACATTGGCACTCTCGATATCAGCCTAAAGTGATATTCAGCCCATTCCTCTGTATTCTTGTATTTCTTTTTTCTTCAGACTGAATAATTGCAGATTATCTATATCTGAGTTTTCTGATTTGTTTTCTTTTGTCAACTCAAATCTGTTGAAATCATCTCCTAAATTTTCATTTTCAATGTTATTGTTAAATTCTAGAATTCCTTTGTGTTTTAATCTAATTTCAATCACCATACTAATATTTTTGATAAAATATAATTATTATACTTTAAAACAATAGACTTTTTGTTTTAGATCTTCAAAAATGTATATTCTGCTTTATAGTCATTTTTAGTAATTTCAATATCTGTGAACAATGAGAAATAATTTTAACTGTTTTGTTGACAGCTTCCATAATTATACACAATAAATCATGCTAATCCCTCCCCTCCCCCATCATCCCCCCTCACAAATCACTCCTTAGTTTTGATGTCATCATTTCTTCCTCCTATTATGAGGACTTTGTGCCTGGCACTACCTAAACAATTTATTTTGACTGATTTTCTGTCCATATATTATCTATATCTTTGTTTCTTTGAATGTTCCAATTTTTTAACATCCCTGAAATCATATTTCTTTGTCAGGATTTGTTGTTTTGTAATTATTCTAAACTAGCTCTGTGGAGTCATATATAGCCATTAAAGTCTCTGCTTTGTAAGATTTGTGCTGAGCTCCTTATTGAACAGAGTTTTGAAAGATCTGGAAGCACCCTCCTTTCCCTTTTTCTTGGGAGACCTTGTGCTAAGAATTGCAAATTTAATATCCAGAAGTTGTTGCATCTCCAAATAGTCTGAACTTCTTTCTATTCTATAGCTTCAAGGTCAGTCAGAGCATAACAATCTTTGTTTGACCTTCAGGTCCCCCGAACTATGAAAGATCTTTTCAAATTTCTTTTTACTTACTATATTTTATTAGAAGTTTATTATCTAGCTTCCTGTTTTACCCAGTCCATTCATCCCTTCAGGAAACTACCAATGTTAAATCATTGCCACGGGTTGTTTTTAACCAATGCACTGTGAACAGGGCTTTGTGCAATTATCTGTGTCAGAACAAATAAGACATGTCAAAAAGATAAGATGTATGAATGGTGTATTTCCAGGAAAAGTTAAACAGTCAACATTTCCTTAGTATGACACAATTTGTCAGGATGGGAGATACTTATTAAGACCACTTTTTTCCTTCCATGAATGTTACAGTATTGTTTTGTACCCCATCATGATACTGAGGTCTCCATGCAGCCTTAAATAAAGGCTCCTCTGATTGTTGTAAGATGCAAATGGTGATTTTGATAAAATTTTTCCAGTGTTCTCATTGCATTGGTGGAAGAGACTATTTTTACCAGTATGTAACTGTATTTTTCTGCTTGTGTTAATTCCTCACACTAAAAACTTCTTCGTTTTAATTTTAACTACAGAATATTTTACTGTGCATTAAACTAACTTAAGTAAGCATGACTCTTTGCACAGTCTTGTACATATCAAAGTATATGGAACTGTTCCTATAGGGACTAATATAGGGATATCTCCCCCAAATAACTAACTAGAAATCAGTTCTTTTGAAAGGAGCTTTGCTTGTTTCTATATTAAGTGGAAAGATCCTTATCAGGATTCACTATGAGAAATATTAAAGTAAGTAGTAATGATGGTTCATATTGACTCTTAACTTGACAGGACCTAGAGCCACCAGTGAGGGATTATAGAGACAGTTTAGCCTCTGTGCTTGTCGGTGAGGGATTATTTTGTGTAGTACTTTTCATGTTTGTCTCCAGATCGACTCGGATGTTTATTAAAGCTTATAACCTGGATTTCCAGCTGCCAGGCTGGAAGATGTGTCACCATGGGCAGATACTAGAGTCCAGCCCTAAGGTGTTACTGGGTGTGGATCTGAATTTGAGGCCAAAGGAGACAAGTTTGCACTCTGCCTAGTTCCCTGCTGTGTTGAAGCACCTTTGTGCTTGCTTGTGGGGCTGGCTGCTTGGGTGTAGCTCACTGCTTGGATCTGTGAAAGGGAAACAGCTTCTTCCACCTTTATGGAACTTTCCCTGTATCTATAAGCCTGAAATATATCCCTTTCCTCCCATGAACTGTCTGTTTGGAAGTTCAACCAAGCAATGTGGAGCTGACTACAACACCTTGATTAGGTTAATTAAATTGGGAAGGCCCACCTTAATTGTGGTCAGTACCATTCCATGGGCTGGGTCCCAGGACTGAAGATAAAGAAGCTGAGGGGCTGGACAGATGGCTTAGTGGGTAGGTAAAACACTGGCATGTGAAGGCTAAGGACTGAGGTTCAATTTCCCAGGACCCACATGAGCCAGATGCACAAGGTAGCACATGCATCTGCAATTAGTTTGCAGTGGCTAGAGGCCCTGGTGTTCCCATTCCTTCTATCATCTATCATCTATCTATCTATCTATCTATCTATCTATCTATCTATCTATCTATCTATCATCTATCTATCTTCTATATCTATCTATCTATCTATCTATCTATCTATCTATCTATCTATCTATCTATCTATCTATCTATCATCTATCTCTCTCTCTCTCTTTCTCCCTCTCTCGCTCTCAAATAAGTAAACAAATGAAGCTGGGTCAAAGGCAGCATTCATGCTTTCTGCTTTTTCACTGTGGACTGAACATGCCTCAAAGTCCTGTCACCATGATTTTGAGGATGAACCTGGAGCTGCTAGCTGACAGGAGCCACAGGTGGAAGGGTGGAGTTACCCAAGTCTTTTGAAGTCCAGATGATTTCGTCTCATCAGCAGTACCATGGAGCTGCAGAACTTTTTGTCCCGTTTGGTTTCCATCTTACTCTGATGAAACCTTTCCTTAATTCACCACCATTCTTCCATTTTTGGTATGAGAATGTTTACTCTGTGACATTCCAGCCACTTTCTCAGACAATTGTGATCTTCTGTACACCGAGAGAAAGCATTTTGCCCTTTTAAAAGAGAATGGGTTTGCATCAGTGTCATGGATTCCTCAACGTAGGCCCATGAGTTTAGTAGGTTAATTAATAAAAGTCAAATTTCATGATCATAGGAAAGGTTTCTATAATCACTCCTCCTAATTGGAAGGATGATTAAATCACTAAAATCATTAAAATTGTAATAAATTACCAGCGTGTTTATGGAGATCTTAAATCTCATAAAAATTATAATATAATGAACATTCAAAGGCTTGTCTGTGTTGCCAAAGAGTAATCAGCACTTGTTAATTATGAATTCTGAGTTGGGCTAATATTTACAGAACATCTACTGAGTGATAGGCAATGAGCTGTTGGGCACAGTGACATCATTTGAAGGGCAAAAATTTAAAGTAGGGCCTTGCTTAAAATGATACAGAATTCCAAGACAGCAATTGAAGAGCTATAGCCTTGAATGGAGGCCTTACCAAATATGCTCTCCCTGTTTGTGAGACACACTCATGGATAGCAACACATTTAGCAAGGTGAGCCTTGTGATCCTTTTCTGGGCAGAATTACAACCTCAAATTAATATTCAAGTAACAGAGCTTGAAATTTGCAGAGTTGGGATGATTTGCTTGCAGCCAGTGTCCTCTAGCTTGCCAAGTCAAACTTCCAACAAAGTTAACTCATCATCAGAGGTGATACAGAAAGGACATCAGAGTGATAAATGAAAAACAACTTGTATAAAAGGTCAAAAATAAATTGATAAAGAAAAATGTATTAAAGAATATAAAGCAAATGGTTGTGGTGATAAAGGACTTTAATCCCAGCCTTCAGGAGGCTGAGCCAAGAGGTTCAAGACCTGCCTGTGATACAAATTAATTTCAGGGTCATACAGGGTAACAGTGGAATTACACTTCAAAATTAAAAATAATAATAATAATAAAATGAATGTAGCTCAGTGGTGGAGTATTTGCCTAACATCTAAGTGCCTCTAGGTATAATCCCCATTAGAATAAAGTAGGAAAGAAGAAAGAAAGAAAAGAAGGAAAAACAGGAAGGAAAAAGAAAGAGAAGATGAAAGAAAGGCAGGCTGGGGAGATGACTCAGCAATTAAAGGCGCTTGCCTACAGAGCCCAATGGCCTGGGTTTGATTCCCCAGTGCCTGTGTAAAGCCTGATGCACAAAATGGCACGTGTCTGGAATTTCTTTGCAGTGGCAAGAAGCTTTGCAGCACGTATATTCCCTCCCCCCCTCTCTCTTATAAATAAATAACAATTATTTTATTTTTAAAAGACCAAAAGGAAGGAACGAAAGAATAAAAAAAAAAATTTATGCAATGGAAAAGCATTATGTTTGTTAATAAAATAATAATGAATAATGTGCATGAAGGGCTGGAGAAATGACTTAGTGGTAAAGATGCTTCCCTGCAAAGCCAAAGGAGGCAGGTTAGATTCCTTAGGACCCATGTAAACCAGATGCACAACTACTCCATCATCTTCTACTGGGCCAGAGTCTAGAAATCTGACTCCTACTCTGGCTCTGCCAAGAACTCAGGTTGGGGACTTTGAAGTAGAGACTTCATTCATTCTCTCACTTTGAGAGAATTAAATAGGTAAACCCCACACCTCCAACAGAATACTGCTTCTATGATTTAAAAAGGCAGTAGAATGAGAAAAAAAATAGTATCTTTTGCAGTATATTTATTTAAATTTCTATTAATATGTAATAATTGCACATATATGATATCATGTGACATTAAATACATACATTCCATATGCATTGTTTGAATCAAGACACATACTTTTTTTTTTTTATTTTTGGAGAGAGAGACAGAGAGAGATAGACAGAGAGGGAGAGGGAGACAGAAATGGGCGCGTCAGTAGTCTCTCAGGTGCTGTGAACGAAATCCAGATGCGTGTGCCCCCTTGTGAGCAAGTGTGGCATTGCGCCCTTGCCTCACTTTGCATCTGGCTAAACGTGGGACCTGGATATTGGAACCGCTGGACATTGGAACCAGCATTCTTAGGCTTAGCAGGCTGGCGCCTTAGCCCCTAAGCCATCTCTCCAACCCAAGACACATACTTTTTAAAGCAGCAAGCTCAGCTGTAATGAAAGCACTTCTTATAACCAAGTACTGGTGCATTTTGACCTTGTCTGAGTTTCTATAGTTTTACCAGCATAGATCTTATAACTATTTACCCCATGTACTAATTCCTTAGGATACTCATAGGTATTGTTTTTTTAAAGGATTTCTAGCATTAATCCTTTCCAGCTTCTCTTTAAAGTCTGTATAATAAAACACCTCTTTTGAAAACCATCTGTGCTCATGATAATTCTTTAATAAAATGTCTAGCATATGCATTGATTCAAGTTATCTAACCCAAGAAACCTATTTTTAAAGTTGTTTATTGGGTCATTCTTATTCAGAGCTCATAGTTCTATTGACAACACTAAGCTTGTTTTATTAAAAATTACCAGTTAGTGACATATAAATTCATGTGATCTTTCTCAGAAGGCCACAAATATCCTCTGTCCTAGGGAGAGCTGAAATTCAGAAACAAGTTATTTTTATGTGAACAGCAGAACCTGCTTATTCTCTCAGCTTCTACCATCTTGACAGATTGAGTAAACTTCTCAGTCTCACCTCCCTAAGCTTTCTCTAATCCTTCCAATTACATGAAGAAATTCCTTATTAAGATCATCACTATTATCTATTCATCACAAAACCACTCACAGTGATTTTTTAATTGGGATTTAGATATCTAAAAAGTCAGCCATGTTGTAAGATTTTCAATGCACGATCTTCAGTTCCAGATTCAAGTTAATGTTCTCTAAATACCTACCACATATTGGGAACATGCTACATAGATACATTTATAGATATAAGTTCTCTTCATGATTCAAGGCAAGGCTGTCATTCTTGTTCCAATGCATATCTTGTATTCATATAACTTAAATGTTTTCCTGACTCCTGAACCTAGTAAGTATTGGATCTGAGACAAAAACATGGTTTTATAGTAAAAAATCTGCAACATAAAGCTCTTTAGGCACAGTCTTGGCCAACACACTTAAGCCTCCATGTAGAGAAAAAACCATTAGTTTGCAGATATACAAAGAATAAGAGGTAAAATATAGCCTAGTCTATAAAAATTGAAAATCTGCTTAGGCACATGCCTATCATTTAAATTTCACTCTCCATAGGAGTGTACCTCCCAGTGGATTTTAGATCCACTCTCTTGAATCTTAACTGTATTATTTTTATCCTTTAAAAATACCTCATTTATTTAAATTATTTGAAAACTTATGGGGGAATCACCTTAATGTTGTGGGATTAAATTCATTACAGGACAGTCATATTTGAAAGTATTTTCAAGGCAGGAGACTTAGACCATACCCTTGGTCTGAGGATGCTGTGGACAGCATTTTTCAAGTTCTTAGATGTGTATATATCTAGATCAAAGGACCTATGAAACATGACATTAAGACCTTTTTAAATCTTAACACAGAGATTTAGTGTCAAAACATGATTTTTTTAACCCTGTGGAATAATTATGAGAGACATTTGCTTTGTGGATGATTTGTATATAAAACAGTTCATTTTTATCTAACAATCTGGACTCATTTGTATGTCTTATGCATTCAAGCAAGTTTTGCCTGAAGTCTGAATTTTGAATATATGTGTATATAATCATTATATATGTATGGTACTATATTATGCATATCTGTTACTAGAATGGATCACATAGCATTATGAGATTATTTCACTTTTTATTTTCCATGTCCTGCGTTACAAACATTTCTTTCTATCCAGATTCCAATAATAGTTTCTTCCAGTCCTTCAAACCTTCATCAGCAGTCTGTCTGGGTCTTTCTATCTTGTCTTCTTTCCAATCAAGCTTTAGTGCTACATTATTAAACTTTGTATTTTATTTAGAAGCATTCATTTGCAGATATTGACCCTTGCACAGTTCATTAGCCACTGTGGAAAGAAATTTAATCAGTTTTTATATCTTGGTCAGGAATATGATGAAATAGGGAAAGGCAGAATATGGGGAAATAAGGGAGAAAGAGAAATATGAAGAAACAATAACCTGCCTCAAGAATGGAACTTTCTGTTTTTTTTTAAATTTTTTATTGACAACTTCTATACTTACAGACAAAAAAAACATGATATTTCCCTCCCCTCCCCTCATTCCCCTTCAGAACTCCACTTTCCTTCATATCCCCTCCCTCTCTCCATTAGTATCTCTTTTAATTTGATGTCATAATCTTTTTCTTCTATTATGAGAGTCTTGCGAAGGTATTGCTAGGCACTGCAAGGTCATGGATATCAAGGCCAATTTCTGTCTGGACGGTTCATTGTAAGGAGTCGTACCTTTCCTTTGGCTCTTACATTCTTTCCACCCAAACTGAACTCTGTATGAGACTTTTTTTCTTGTACAAAGCCATCTCATTATAGCAATTATAAATGACATGTGTTGAAGTTCACCTACTGTGTAGAATTATCTACAGGAAGCTATACAGTGGTCACATGGAAACATACTCTAACTCCATGCATGCCACACCCACTCAGCAATTTCCTGTTCAAAACAAATCCCAACATCCTTGGCCAGCAGGACAGCTGGCTTGTGCACCCATAGAAAATATACAGTGAATACATGGAAAAAATAGCTGAATCCCCAAACCTTCATACACACACACACACACACACACACACACACACATCTTTTATATTATCCATTTTTAAGATGGTTGATTATATAGCTGAAAGAATTCCTATTTGTGAGTTCCAGAATATCTATGGTATAATCAGTCAAACACATCCTCAATTTGAAACGAAGTCCAATATATGTTGAACCATTAGCCTCCAGCATTGGGGCTTGAAATGCAGGGCTGGGGTGATGGCTTAGTGGTTAAAAGTCCTTGAGTAAGAAACAGAACCAAACCTGCTTTAAAATTCACGTAGCAGAAGTATTCAGCATCAGAAAATTGTAAGCATTACTCATCCTTAGACAACCATTTAATGATGATGTAAATCTATACATATAGTGGACAGATGCACTATCCCACTGAGAAAAATCCATTGTAAAGCAACCACATGCCATACCAACTTCAAAAAAAAAAAAAATCTCTACATGTGCACATATGAAAGCCAGAAGAATAAACAATATCTAAGACAGCAAAATCTCTCTAAAAGGGAGCTGCATGTCAGCATTTCCTCCTCTACCACTGCACATATGCTATTGTTATTTTATATGAATGTCTCAAGGATGTCTCTGGGGAGTCAGGAAAACAAACATAAGTTCCAGAGCAAGGAAGTATGAACATGAAAGTGTTTGAAAAAGCAGAGCACAGAAGCAATTGTCATTTTCCTTAGCACTGACATGCAGTTTCTTGTGGGGTAATTAAACAATGAAGCAACAGAAAATAAAATTAAAAAAAAAAAAAAACAGTAGCATTATATTTAATTAGCTCCAGTGTAGTTGGCTATTTTAACCTTGCCTCTGAATATGATGAGTAGGCAGATAGACTCTTGTAACCTGTATGAAGCAGACGTTCTGTTCACTTGATTACTTTGTGTTCATTCCTTGTTTGTTTTTGTGTTCCTTGGCAAACACTATCAGGGCATTAAACACGATTACTGTTACTCCTATTCTATGATGAATAACTTTAGTCATGCCCATAAGACACTAATAAAGAGAAAATTCAATAGTATTGGCATGACAAATTGAAAACTATTAATGAGGAGAAAGAGTTCATAGTAGTCATTAGATCTGAGTGTGGTGGGAAGAAGCACATTCTGTCAGGGTTGACAAAATCACATTACAAAGTCATTCATTTTATACATGGATTTTTTATGAGTAATTAGTATAAATAATTCTGACTGGTTTTAAAAACCAAGGATACTGACAACATAAAGAAGTAGATGATGGGAAGCAGATGGATCGTTTAATTTATTTCTCAATTACCATTGACACATTGGGCACAGAAATCTGCACGTCTTATGGTCCATTTTGCAGCTGTGTTTATTGCCATAATAAATAAATACATTGTCCCATTGATGAAGCCCTGAGTAATTTTTATTCTAAAGGAAACCCACACTCATGCACAAAGCCTGTGCCCCAAGAGAATTCCAATACAGGGGAATATTCACCTGACCAAGTTTAGCAAAGACATAGGACCCACAGAGTAGGCTTTGGGATTTAAGAGTTGATCACAGCAGAGTTGATCACCTGCTACTTTCTAGATAAGTTCTACTAGGGCCTGGGACACTATCGAACAGAGCCATCCTAGGAAATTTATGTTTGTTTCCTATTTACAGGTACTGCATCTAATATGTAGAACATAATAATGTTTATTATATTCAATTGTAGACTTTCTGCCACTATGAATATGAGAAAGATTTGGTGAAATAGCAATGCCAACCAAAAATGATCTGTTTAAAAATTATAAAAATAATGTGCATTTGCTATTTGTATTTCTTCCTCTCCCTAATCATCAGAGAAATGCAAATTAAAACAACAATGAGATTCCACCTTACCCCAGTAAGGATGGCTAACATTAAAAAAAGAAAAAGAAAGAAAGAAAACAAATGCTGGCAAGGTTGTGGAGAAATAGGAACAAGTTTTCACTGCTGGTGGGAATGTAAAATGGTTCAACCATTATGGACAGCTATATGAAGACTACTGAAAAGGATGACCATAGACCTACCAATGGATCCAGTTATTCCCTTATTGGGCATTTACCATAAAGGCTCCAAACCTCAAACCAGAGACATTTGCTCAACCATGTTTATAGCTGCTCAATTCATAATAGCACAAAGCTGGAATCAACCCAGGTGTCCATCACTAGATGAATGGATAACAAACATGTGGTATATCTACACTATGGAATTCTATGTAGCAGTAAGGAAAGATGAAATAAGGAAATTTGAAAAAAATATGGTCAAACATGGAACAGATCATCCTCAGTGAGCTCACCCAAGAACAAAAAGATAATCGTCGCATGGTCTTGTTTATCTGTCGCTCCTAACCTGAATCTACGTGACATGCAGCCAAACCTAATAAACACTCTGAGGACCAGACAAGAGGGAGAGTGGGATGGGGGGAAGATAAGGGTGGGAGGGAGCGAGAGGGTGGGGGGGGAGACAAGGGGCGGGGATACAATTGGGACCCAAAAGGAAAAGATACTATAAAACCCGTTACTCTGAACAACAGGCTAAAACATTGATCCTTCAGCAGGCCCACAGAGGGAACACCCAAACCACAGGAATCTGGAGAGAGCATCATAACCCTAATCTGGTCTTGCTTCTCTCTCTCTCTCTTTCCCTCTCACTCTCTCTTCCTACCTCTCCTCTCTATACTCACTTCCTCTATAATATTATCTATCTTTTTCTTCCCTCACCTTTCTAGGTGCAGACTTAAAACTCCCAGTGCCAGCATGGGGTTAAACTCCACAATGAGCTGTTGATCCGAGACACCTACAAGGTCCCCCCCTCTCAAAAAAAAAAAAAAAAAAAAAAAGACAGACTTCTGTCAGAAGTCTTTGGTGACCCACCAAAGGTTAATGGTAAGACCCTACTGTTGAAGATAGCATACATGTGTGAGACCAAGCACAGAGAGACCTGGCCAGAATCTGGAAGAAGGTCAGTCCCCAGACAGTTAGCTAGTCTAGTACCAGAGGGTGCTACAGGAGCAACTGGGGGAAAATGTCCGACATTGGTCCAAACAACTTGCAGTCTAAGATACTCATCAGGAAACAACTTGATATAATGCTCATACAAGTGCAGTGGTAGCAAACAGCCATGGTGGGTAACCAACTGCTCTTGATTTGGCTAACAGATCCACTCAGTGGAATGGAACTCATTGGTGGAACTGGGAAATAAGTCAAAACCAGGTACACAAAATGAGCTCAGTCTCCAAGAGCAAGATACCACCAAATGTGGGCTAGAAGAGAGCCAACGCATATAAAATTCCCCCCAAAACATATATGGTCATCCCTTCTATCTAGTACTAACTTCTCTCTCCGTTGGAGAATTTGCTTATCTTTTTTCAGGTGGACAACGAACCTGAAGGGAGGATCAGATAAACACACCTCACCAGGGCCCCAGCTGAAACCATAGAACAACGCAGGGGAAGGGCAAGAGTTCAGCATTCATGGCGATCATGACACCAGAAAAAGGCTGAAGTAGATAAATACAGAGAACATCCAACTCCAACTAAGCCAGATATCCAGAGACACAGAGGCTCCCAAAACCTCATCACTGAAGCAGAACTAAAATGACCCCAATGTGGCTTAGGGAAACTCGCGGAAGAGGGGGCAGAAAGATTGTTAGAGTCACAAGTTGGGGCATTATGCACAGAGACTGGGGCCTACCCCCCAGAACTCTTGACTAACCTCACAATGCACGACCCACATTCCCCATTGATGAGGGTCCCTTTGAAAGTGGGAGGACAGGAAGGAGGACAATGGAACCAATATTATGAATGTAAAATCAGAATAATAAAAATAAATATATATATATATATATATATATATATATATATATATATATATATATTTAAATTAAAAAAAGAATGGAGAAAGGGCTGCTTAGATACAAAAAAAAAGTTTACAGTCTCATTAAATATGCTTTTACAAAGACATCTCACTGAATTTATATAAAAGTCTTTTAAAAATAAAAGTGTTGTTCACATTTAAATGCTAAAAAAAATTATAAAAATAATAGACATTGGCTTAGGAAGAGTATGTTTATTTTGAAGAGAATGAAGGAATATATCCTAAAAGTAGGACAGTTGGTGGCATGGCTAGAAATGAGGTTCTTCTAAAGATTGAGTATAAAACTCACAAAGCATGTAAGTACATTTTTGTAGTGGTTTCTTTATTTTATTTATTTATTTATTTATTATCATTATTTTATTTTTATTTATTTATTTATTTTGGTTTTCCAAGGTAGGGTTTCATTCTAGCCCAGGCTGACCTGGAATTCACTATGTAGTCTCAGGGTGGCCTCGAACAAACAGTGATCCTTCTACCTTTGCTTCCCGAGTGCTGGGATTAAAGGCATGCGCCACCATGCCCGGCTTGTTTATTTGTTTTTTTGAGGTAGGATCTTGCTCTAATCCAGGCTGACCTTGAATTCACTATGTAGTCTCAGTGCGTCCTCAAACTCATGACAATATTCCTACCTCTGCCTCCCAAGTGCTGGGATTAAAGGCATGTGCCCCCTTGCCTAACAACATGTAAATATTGATTACCTCCTATATCTTCAAGTTGGATTAGTATTTCATCTGATCTATAAGTTTGCAATGTTGAGAAGTATTTGTCAAAAATTACAACTTGGAAACATTTCTTGGTTTTGTTTGAGCTTATAGTTCATGTCTTAATCCCTTTCATTATTCACTTCACTGTTCTTACCATCATGATCTGACCACTTGGAGACCTCCATTCAACTATGTCCCAGAAAAAAAAAATACACACCAACCACATTTAAGAACATAAAAAGACTTATGATTTATATAGATACAAATCAAAATATGCTTCAAACTCTTTAATTTGACTGCTTTAAACTTTTAACGTGTTTTCACTAAGCCTCATTCTCCCCATCCAAAACAAGAGAACGATAAGAGTATTTATGTCATTGGATTGTGAAATGAAATGAAGTAATCCATGTAATCATTTAGGGAAAAGAATGTCACAGAGTAAGTGCCAAAATTATTTTTATACTATAAGATGGCTACATTGCTACATATTCATATGAGTTTCTATGCTCTTTAATATGTAATAAAACATCACACACTGGTAAAGAGAAAGCATATATTATATATGCTTTATGTGTAGCTCTTTCAGTGCTGTGGGTTTAGGGAGCTGAGGTGGCGTTTCCTTGTATTTATTTATTTACATTTTGCTCATGTGTGTGTGTGTGTGTGTGTGTGTGTGTGTGTGTGTGTGTGTGTGTTTGGTATATTCAGGTTCATGTGCCACTGTAGGGCCCCATGCACTCCCCCTTGTTTTTTGGAACAGAACATTGGGTTCTCCCTCTGTGGATTTTCTGCCCATTATTATTTTGAGTCAGTCTCTTAGTGCTACTGAAGCTTGCTGTTGTTTATTTTATTTATTTATTTTTTTTGAGGTAAAGTCTTGCTCTAGCCCAGGTTGACCTGGAGTTCACTCTGTAGTCTAAGGGTGTACTCAAACTCATAGTGATCCTTCTATCTTAGCCCCCTGAGTGCTGAGATCAAAGGCCACCATGCCTTGCTGTTTTTAACAAGCCGAGGGAGTCTCTGGTGTCTGCTCCTTTTGCAAGACAGGAGTTACAGACACCTGTTGTCATGTCCAGAAGTTTACATGGGGTCTGGAGCTTCAAATTTGGGAGATTTCACTTCTCCTCAGGGCTTTATGCTTGAGCCAGAAGTGCACTGAACTGATGGGTCATAGCTCCAACCTGAAGTGGGGTTTTCGTAAAGCAGCTCGCCTGTCCAACCATTGAGAGGGAAACAAGCCTCCTGCTTGAGAGATACTGTGCTTCAGTCAATTTCATTTTGAAATCCATTTTATATTCATGCTGTGCTGATGTAGGGAGTGTGCAAACAAACTTCAGAAAATCACTGGTGAATCAAGTAGTGGGACCCTTTCATCTGATAACTTTGATGCCACCAATAAAAAAAGTCAATCTAGGGAATGTGGTCCAGGTATGGGTATATTAGAGTAGTCATTATTTCCATCTTATACATACCCTCATGCACGCACATGTACACACACACACACACACACACACACACACACACACAGGAATTGGGTCCATGTAGTATCAGAGAACTAGTAATACATGGTGGATATACTCACAGTCCAGAGTACTCCCTGCTGAGTCTAGACCAAAACTACAAGCTTAATAGATAGAACGAAAGAAAGAAAGAAAGAAAGAAAGAAAGAAAGAAAGAAAGAAAGAAAGAAAGAAAGAAAGAAAGAAAGAAAGAAAGAAAGAAAGAAAGAAAGAAAGAAAGAAAGAAAAGAAAGAAAGAAGAAAGAAAGAAAGATGGGAAGAAAGAAAAAAGAAAGAAAGACCCACTGGAGAAATTTGTAGAAAAGAAAAGAAGATTGGGTCTAGACATTTTTTTTTTTTGGTTGGTTTTTCAAAGTAGGGTCTCACTGTAGCCCAGGCTGACCTGGAATTCACTATGTAGTCTCAGAGTGGCCTTGAACTCATGGTGATCCTCCTACCTCTGCCTCCTGAGTGCTGGGATTATTAGTAGTAAAGTTTTTAAGAGGCCTTCAGGAGAAAACATGTGTAATAAAGGCTAGCAGGTTAATTATCAAATATTTTACCACTTGATTAATGATCACGGTATGACTCTTAGGTCTTATGTGAAATAAAAATGAATGAACTACATGTGTAGACAAGGAATTGATTATGAAAACAAAAGGTGGAGTTTTTGTCTGGATCATAGTCCAAGAAAATAAAATGGCTGTGGGTAGCAGCCCTGCAGAGCAGGAGAAGAGGCACCCTCATAAACAGAAGGGTGCTAAAGCCCCTAGGCAACCGCAGAGATCTATGCAGAAGGGAGCTCTCCTCGGGCCATTGGACTGTGAGGGTCCTGAACTTCAGGTAACTTTCTCCCTTTTAAGTGTAAGAATGGTTCTGGAAACCACCTGATTTACATCATGACTTGCATGAGGTTTACAGTCAAGAGCTTACATAAACACATGTGACATGAGTACATGTGTTAGTGATCCATATGACCAGAAAGAGACAATGCACTTTTCTAAGTTTCCTGGAGAAAGATGACGATGGCCAGTGCTGGCTCTGCAAGGACCTCTTTGAGGAGGTCACTTTTATCTTCACCAGGGGATGAGCAAAGACATTGCTGAGAATACTCCACATCTCTTCCTGAAGATAGCCAATACAGGTTCTGTGCTCTCTGCATCCTTGTAAGATCAATAATTTTGCATCTGTAGCTGAACTTGTGGGTGAGCACAGGACATCATTGTCATCTCCACTCAGTGGGTGTATTACATGAATAAGGGTAACAGTACAAACAGAAGGTCCTCGGGGACAAATGTGACAGAGCAGGGCGGTTGGCAATAGTTTTCAGTGGTGTGAAGGGATGTGTGGATTCCCTCAAGGTGCCCATTGTGAAATTCTTTATAGGATTCAGTTGGAAGGATAAATGGGAAAACATTTTTATTTCAAGCTTAGCTAACAATTGCAATAAAATGCCTATGCAGGTGGCTCTCATTTCTATACAATATTTTAAAAATTATATAACTTGACCATTGTTAGCAAAAAAAAAAAAAAAAAAAAAGAGAAGGCTGAGTTAGCTCAGTATTTCCTGCTTCAACATAGTTTTTCAGAACCTCAAGTAAGACTTAAGATGAGTTTGAATTTTTCCATGATTAAAGGACACACTATCAGAAAGAATATTAGAAGACCCTGTCTAACAACCCATGGGCATGATACCTTAAAGTTTGCACAGACGATCACTGTATCTTAATGAAGCATAATCCAAA
Source organism: Orientallactaga sibirica (assembly GCA_036365145.1). Lineage (NCBI taxonomy): Eukaryota > Metazoa > Chordata > Mammalia > Rodentia > Dipodidae > Orientallactaga > Orientallactaga sibirica. Next base: position 99,375,527 of record JAEOAD010000001.1, on the reverse strand, counting down.
ATTTAAGCCCAAAATATTTCTTTCTAGAAATAGATATTGACACTTACAGTGATTAAGTTTGGGGGCCAAAGTGGAAAATTTCCTATTTGCCTATCTAGTTATATACTTATTAATTTGTCCTCTATAAAACAATTATCTCAAGCAACCTTTTGGAAGCCTATCTGTTCTAGATTTTAGTGGAAGTCAAGCAGAAGAGACCCTATCAGAATGTTTTGACTGGATTGGAGCTTGTACAGTGCACCAAAGTACAAGGCTCCTTCCATGCTCGTCTATGTTAATGTGGGGTCTCCTTTCACAACCTGTAAGAAGGCTACTTCCATCCTTGACTTGACCAGCAATCTGGGCAGGAAGATAAGGGGAACTCACAATAAATGTTTGCATTATCAAAATGAGTGATTTCCAAAGGTTATCAACAGATATTTTCTCATTTTTTTATTAGCAACCTTTGCACCATTTCACTTCTTATGTTCAAAGAAAACTGGAAATTTTCATATGTGTTTCTTTGGAATATTACTGACAAAATTATAGTTTATATTAAAGGAGAACAAGAGGAGAGGTTTGGGGCAGTGACTAGTTGTGCCTGTGAGGGTTCCATGAAGATGCATATCTACTACTCTGAGATCCAGTCCAGGAAGTAAGTAATGTGAGCTCATGCCTGTTCATTTGCTTGATGTAAAAATGCTTATTAAGTTAATATATTAGAGGTGCTAATGGCAAAAAAGACAAAATAATTGTCACATCTTTCAAGCATCTTATTATGCACAGAGAGACACACTGATGACAGCAGTACAGAGTGGTCAGGCATGTGGGCCTGAAGAAGGAGGCAACATGAGTCTTCCATTTTTTTAAAATTTTATTTGCAAGGGGGAGGGGGGATGGGAATGCCAGCTACAAATGAACTCCAAAGGCACCTGGCTTTATGTGTGTACTGGGGAATGAAACCTAGATCATTAGGCTTTGCAGGCAAGTGTCTTAAGGACTGAGTGACCTCTCCAGTCGCCAAACTTTCATTATTTTTTATTATTATTATTATTATTATCATCATCATCATCATCATAATCATTATCATTATTTTTGTTTATTTGGAGGTAGGGTCTTGCTCTAGCCCAGGATGACCTGAAATTCACTCTGTAGTCTCAGTGTGGCCTCAAACTAATGGCAATCCTCCCACCTCTGCCTCCCTAGTGCTGGGATTAAAGGTATGCACCTCCATGCCAGGCTGAAACTTCCATTATTACTGGAATTCTTACATAAAAAAATTCAAGAGATTGGGCTTGAATATAATATCAATTTAAAGGTAGAAAATTTCAAAGAGAATGCACTCTAATTATGAGACCTTAGGTGCAGTCCAAGTACTCTGAGACTCAGTTTCTATCTAGTGTTTATGCAAACATCATGAGACTAATATGAGAATCAAATGAGTTAATAATAAACTATATTAATATATTCAGCAGGTACAAAATAAATGACTATTGTAGATGAGGCTGAAGAACAGAACGAATAGAATGAATACATTATGACAAGGATTTATTAGGTTGGATTGCAGGATATGGGCTAGGAAGTCCAACAATGGCTGTCTGCCAGATTCCACAATGTCAGCAACAGGTTAGCTATCACCAGTGAAAGATGATGGCAGACAAGAAAAAAGAACCACTTTTTTCCTGACACCACTTTCTATGTAGTCTGCCATCAAAAGGAAGGGCTTCCCACCTCTTTACCACCATGAGAGAAATTGTTTATGGCATGTCATAAAAGGAAACAAAGGAAGATTATAGTTTTGTTTTTGTTTTTACCAAAATTAAAATCAGAATTTGTTAGTGACTGAGTATGGAAAAGACACTGAGTGGACCAACTTATAGCATCATCAAGATACAGGTACTTTAAAAAATACAGGACCAGGGAGCTGGAGAGATAGCTCAGCAGTTAAGGCACTTGCTGCAAAGCATAACAACTGGTGTTGGATTTTCCAGTGCCCACGTAAAACCAGATGCATAAAGTGACAAGTGGTCCATGCATCTGGTGTTTGTGTTGGCTAGATGCCCTGGCATGCATTTTCTTTTCTCTTTGTCTCTGTCTCTGTCTCTCTCTCTTTCTTTCTCTCTCTCCCCGCCCCCTTTCTAACTTTCTTTTTGTCTCTGTCTGCTTGCAAATAAATAAAGAAAATATTTATTAAAATACGGGATCTGGAGGAATTACTCAGAGGATAATAGCCCTTATGACAAAAGCATGAAGGCTTGAGACTTCTGAGGTCAATCCTTAGCATCAATATAAAATCCAGATATAGCCACACAGGTGTGTAAATTTAGTTCTGTGAGAAGCAGAAATAGGATAATTACTGTAGCTTGGCTGTTTGGCTGAAAATGGCAGCTCCAGGTTCATTTAGAGATTCCGTCTCAAAGAAACAGACAAATGAATTATATAAGAACAAACCCATACATTCTCTATCCTCTGCATATAGCCACAGAGCATGCATATATTCACACAAACATAACTATGCCATATGTATAAACTCCACATCACACACACACACACAGAGAGAGAGAGAGAGAGAGAGAGAGAGAGAGAGAGAGAACAATGGAATGTCTTTAATTCTTCTTAGAGAGCTGTTTTACAATGGTTTGCATATCCATACACACACAACACATGAAAAGTGGTCTCATATTAGCAAAGATAATAGGTATTTTGCTTGTTGGTAAGGCAGATCCAGATGTTCTTTGTTGCTCTGGGCAGATGAAGATCTAGTATCATACTAGTTCTTTAATATCAAAAAGCTTCAAGCACTAATTGAGACACTCTGGTCTGTTCTCTACAAAGAATACCCAATTATTTCCCAGAGAAAGGACTGGACCCTTAGGTTTAGCCTTGAAATAACACAGCATTCTCTCCAAATATTTTTTTATAATATGTTTAGATGTTTAAGAAACAAAGTTTGTTTTATACCAGTTTAATTAGAATGAAACAAGAAGCACTATACAGAAATCGATGATATATGATCACCTCAGAACTATATTGAAGTAGTACTTAACTTTTCCTTTCCTATATGCAGTCCTACCACTTCAAAGTTCATATTTCTTAATTTTACTCTGAACCCTAAGTGGATGAATACTAGGTATGACATCCTTGAGAAAGAACATTTGTGAGAAGAAAACTCTGAAAATGTGTCTGTAAGTATACACTGACTGAGTTCTTAATGAAGCACTGGAATTCAATACCAAGCAAAAAAATGAATATAGAATCCTTTTGTTAAATCTTTTTTTTTTTCTGTTTCGAATTGGAGAACTGAGCACAATAGTGGCTGAAGGGATATTAGTTGGTAATAAATGACTGGGTGGGGTCTCCACATTCAATAAAATACCAAACAAAAAGTTCAACTCCAAATTTGACACAACATTTTTCTACTGTGTTTTTAATATTCTTACCTGAGAAGAAATTTCACTTCAGTACTGATAGTTCCATCAATGCATCATTGACTAATTACCATGAAAACATGTGCCTATTGTTAGCATTGGCTTTGCTGTCTGGATTGAAAGGGCACAACTGACATAGGCAGGAGTGGGCACAGGGAGAGCAGAACTAAGTCCAGACTGTATAGTTAGAAACTAGCTTCGCATAAAAAGTCAGTCTTGGTCAGTGATGTGGTCATCACAAAAAGTTGAAGGAAAAATGGAAACCAAAGTTTGATTCTATTTTTTGGCCATCTCTTCCTCAGCAATCTTATTTGTATACCTTGCCCAAATGCTTCCACAACCTTTTTAATTTCATAATGTTAATCATGAGTAATCATTTTCTAATCACCAGGACCCCTGATCAGCTCTAAACAATTTTTGGCACTCTAAACTAGACCCTGTAAATTCCATTTAAACTGCAGTGTCCTACAACTCTGCACATAAACTCAGTGAGCCTCCATTCACTCTATGTCAATATGGCTGCATTCTGCAGCACCCCTATCAGCTCTGAACACTCCCAAAGAAACCAGAAATGCTTGTAACAGTGATGCACTTTCTTTGAGATTATATGTAAGGTTAATTTTCTCATGTAAATTAACAAATACTGATGTTCTCTTTTAAGAGAAAAACAAAATGTTGATTTCCAAAAAAATTAGGCATAAAATACTATCCCTATTATCATGAAGCTGACAGGCCACAAGAGGTAACAGGAAGCCTATACAAAACTGGCATCATTAGGGTGGGGTGCTTTAGCAATTAATAAAATGTTCTTCACACACTAAATGAATGAATATTAATGATATCTCCAACTGGTACATTGTAATTGATCTTTACATACATTGAGGTCTAAAATATGCAGACTTTCTGCCTTCCTTAAATTCACAGTCTGACAAGGAAGCAAGCATTAAATGGGGAATAAAGTATATATTAATACATTATAAAGTTCTTTAAAAATAATAGGCCTTGCAATTATGAAAGTTAATAGCATAAAGACAATCTATATTGGAATCCAAGTATATACTGGTTGAATTATACTTTGAAGGATGGGAATATATGAACTTGGAATGGGACTGATCTAGGGAAAAGTGAGTTTTGTAGATTTTTGTTGTTGGTGTTTGTTTTTTTCAGTTTTTCGAGGTAGGGTCTCATTCTAGCTCAGGCTGACCTGGAATTCACTCTGTAGTCTCAGGCTGGCTTCTAACTCATGGTGATCCTCCTACCTCTGCCTCCCAAATGCTGGGATTAAAGGTGTGTGCCACCACACCCAGCTAATGAGTTTTATAGATTTAAGGAAAAGAAAGAAGACTAATGTGATTTATTTCTGCCTCCAAGAGACAGTTGGATGAATGTTACAGGGAAGGAAGAAGAGATGGCACTTAAGTCTAGAAGTATCTATGGGAGGAATTATATCGGTTTTCAGTGAACAAATATTGGTATGTCTTAACCCTGCTTTTCTTGTGAACCTACCCAAAGCTAATCAATGGTCTTTAATACCAAGTATTGTCATCAGTTATCCTCATCCCTTTGAAAGGAACTTTGAAAGTCTAATGGAAAAACAACACATAAACCAATAAATAAATTACAAAGAATTCTATAGGTCAGCTATACATTTAGACACTAGATTCTTTACTTTCCCTAGAGTATGTTTCAAACTGCTTTAGTTCACATGTGCTTGTTTATGTCAATGTTTGTGCTTTAATGAAAGAAGAGTCCACAGGATTTGTGGAAGCTGACATTTGCAATATCCAGTTTTGAAAACTTCATGTATAAATGCCACTAAATTTGATTGAAACTTACTTTAACTTGTCATCTACACTGTCATCTTAGTGTTGCCTCTAGAAATGATCAGACACAAATAGTATCCATGTCCTTCCTAGATTATTCCTCCAGGTGTTCTTTGTAAGGGACTCACTATGTGGTCATGATGCTTTCTGCCTGCCCAAGAAGTGAAAAGATTCACATCTGTAGTCAATAATCACAGGCCACTGGGGTGAACTTCCAAATCAGGCACAGTTATGGAGGAAGGAATATTTATGGAAGCTTACAGATCCAGGAGAAGTTCCATAATGGAATGAGAAGTTAGCTTGCTTTCATGGATCCAAGCATAGAGAAAAAAAGCCACAAGCCACCACAAAAGAGTAAGTACACTGAGGAACTCCAGGCAGAACTCAGGAACTGTGAATATCTTTACACTGAAATTCCAAATCAACCCCCACACCTAGGATCCACCCACAGTGATACCTCCTCCAGCTAGTGGCAGCAATTTTGAATTACAAACTGTAATAAAACCAGGAACATATTGAGGGCCATCCATTCAAACTACCACATTCCACTCCTGACTCCCAATAGATTCATAACACCTCACATGGTATATTGTCAAATTCAAAGGTCTCCACAGTATGGACCAACTTAAGATAGTTCCAAAGTCCCAAGTCTCATCTGACGTTTAAGATTTTCTCATAGTCATAAGTTCTGTAAAATTAAAACAAGTTATATACTTTCAACACATAAAGGCACAGAGTAAACTCTTCCAAATGCTATAAGGCATAATGGAGGCTAGAACAATGCAAACTCAATAACGATCAAGCAAGCATCAAACATCTGCAGTTAAAGTCCAATATCATAACCAGTGACTGAGAGTCTGGATTTTCCCATTCCACCCTTCCCACTGGGTGGAGTAGCCAGGGAAAACTTCCACCCCTAGCCAACAGCCTGCATGGTAGCACTTGGACAGTTCTGGTATATCCAAAACATCTTTGGTTCTTCATGTAAACCATGATCTATCTTCCCATGGCTTTGCCAGTCTCAGGGTCATCATGCCCCAATGAATGCCATGTCTCTGCACCAGATTTTGGAACTATGTGCACTTTATGACCACTCCATGCATTTTTTTATGCTTCTAAAACCAATATCATGTGTGCATGTCACAGCCATATTCTTAATTCAAGGACCAAATAAAATTTTAAGCTTGAAAAACAGGTTCTTTTTCCAGTCAACTCTTTTCCAAAAGAGCTAGCATGTCTATCATAGTCTTTCCTGACACATTCTTTCCATTGTTTCAATATGAAGAAGTTGGGCCATCTTCTTTCCAAATGTTAATGTATTTAACAACAGCAGCTTCAGTAACCAGTCTCAGTGCCAGTAATTTTTAACTTGCTTGGGTTTTTCCAACTTAAAATCCTAAAATTCTCAGTTCAATATCTTTAGCCAAGCACATCAGTCCACTACAAATTTAACCTTGATCAAACTCTCTGGTCCTGGGCAGGAGAATGCAACCATCCCTTATTCCAATAGTCTATTTCCAACAAAGTCATCCACAGTCTTTCTTCCCATATAGTAATTTCATTAGCTAATCCTCCAAGTTCTTAAACCAATTTTCTCTGCACTTAGTATTTTCAAACCCTCACAATAGTCCATAATATTTGGCTTACCTCTCCAGAATGTGTTTTCAGTTTCAAGCACTGAGTCCATGCCCATGTCTCCAAAATAAAAGTTCCAAAAGACCAAAATCCATATGCTCAGATTCATCTCACCCCACTCCGGGTACCAATTACATAATAGACAGACTCAGATCTCTGGGATGAACTTCCAAATAAGGCACAGTTATCGAGGAAGGGGTATTTATTGAAGTTTGCAGATCCAAAGTAAGTCACATAATGGCAGAGGAAGTTGGCCCACTTTCGCTGGTCCAAGCAAGGAGAGAAAAAGGCACAAACCAGCACCAAAAAACAAGTACATATCAGAACTCCAGGCAGAACTCAGGGACTTTGCATATCTTTAGACTAGAATTACAAATCTACCCCCACACCTGAGGGTTGGACCCTAGGATCCACCACCAGTAATACCTCCTCCAGCCACATGGCAGCAAATCTAAATTACAAACTTTAATAAAATCATGAATATATTAGGGGACATACATTCAAACTACCACATTCCACTCTTGGCCCCAAATCAATTCATAACCATCTCACATTTTATATTGTCCAATTCAAAGGTCCTCATCGTCTTTACCAATTTACGATAATTTTGAAGTCCCAAGTTTCATCTGAGATTTAAGATTGTCTCTTAGCTGTGAGTCTACTCAATCTACCACAACATCTAACATATAACTTAAAATGGTCTTCCAAATAATATATTTAAATCCAGTCTGCAAGGTTTCTATTGGGAACACCTTTGCTTTAAGGATACACACACCTGTGTAATTTACCATGTCCCTGAGTCAACCTAAGTAAATTCTTATTTGAACAATTTTTTTTTCTGAGGTAGGGTGTCCCTCTAGTCTAAGGTGATCTGAAATTCATTATAGTCTCAGGGTGGCCTCAAACTCACAGCAATCCTCCTGCTTCTGCTTTCAAGTACATGGATTAAAGCTGTGTACCACCACACCCAGCTAAGATTCACCCTTATTCACAAAACATACATACATAGATATATGCATATAAATTAATACTTGTACACATATATAATAAAGTGTGTGTCTTTAAGAAAATGCAGAGGCTAAGTATAGTTACAATGATGTCAACCTAGCTATCATGTGTACTGATACTCACAAATGATCACTCCCACCTGACAGTCACATAATTCTCACCACTCTCCCACTTACAGAGACATTTAAAATGTGAACACTACTTTTAGCTGTTCAAAACATCTTCTTCAAAAAGAAGTGCAATAATAGTATAATTTCCTGAGAATTCACTGGTGCCATACAATGCGTTAATCTCTTACAAACATTATTTAATTTACTGTTTAGACCAACCCTGTAACATACACACACACACACACACACACACACAGACACGTGTTTATGTGTGTATGTGTGTGTGTGTGTGTGTGTGTGTGTGTGTGTATGAGCAAGTTTAATGTCACTTTGTATATACAAGGATACAAGGACACATATATGCAGTATGATAGAATTAGAAACTAATGTAGCATTAGCACTCAGCATAAACTAGTATAAATCCTACAAAATGGTGATGCATAAACAGCCTTGTATTTGCAATCCTAAGTGTCAAATTATCATGGGTTCCTCTCTTCATCAATCACAATTCTCAGAAATGAAATTGGAATAGCTTCTTTCTCTGGGAAAAGGTACAGAGATATTTCTTTGCTTAAATTTTATAAGTGTTCAAAAATAAGAAAAAAAAAAAAACCTCTGTTCTCATGCATGGATTCTTCTTGCAATAGGACAAAGTCACATATGACTCACCAATAAACAACTTCATGTGGGACTTATTGTGTCCAAGTGAAATGTGTGGAATCAATTTTAGAACATGTGTTACCATCCAACCAGCCCTTCATAAAGTTAACACTGGAACCAGTAAGACTTGTGTTCCAGGTTTCAACTCCCTCTTCCAATAGAATATATTTTAAATAAGCTCATTTCTGTAGACTTCAGCCTCCTCTTCTGGAAATGTAAGCATCGGGTTTAAATATGATTTAATTTCCTGGACGATATTCTATGGATCTATGAATCCTTATGTAAAAATGCCAATGAGTAATCTCCAGAAGAAAATAACTCTCCAGCTTTAAGACGCTTCTCAAATCTTATAGAGAGCTTAAAAATAAGTCCATAGTAATCAAAATGAAAATATAAAACTTTGAAAACAAAATTTCTGATTTTGAAAGAAAGAAATAATGGAATACTTTGGTTAAAAAAAAATCTGCTTCCAAAGGTTGTACTTATTCCCCTTAACTTTGGTTTGGTAGTTTGAAGTGTAAAATGCCCCTGCATGACCTCCTGTCTTTGAGTACTTACTTCCCAGCTGGTTTTTCTGTTCTGGAAGGTTGTGAAATGTTTAGAAGTTGGAACCTTGCTGTAGGAATTGGGTCACTGGGGGCAGGCCTTGAGTTTTTATAATGTATCCCCACTTACTGCACTTTCTCTGTTTCCTGTTTTGTAATATGACAATGCCAGCCCCTCTTGGCCTACCATGCCTTTCTGCCATGTGAAAATCCCCCTCCAAACTATAAACTAAATTAAATCCTTTCCTTCTATAAGCTACATCCCATCAGTTATTTTGTTTACAACAATGAAAAAGTAACTGTTCTAGGCATTCAAATGAGAAAGCTTGAGGTCTCCTTTTGGAGGTCCTATATATGACTAACACAATGCAAGAATGCAAGACATGGAGGTTTATAAAATATCTATAGGCAGACATGCAACTTCACACCTGACTTTTATACTTCATGCAATGAGGAACTTTCATATGTGATGTCTGAGGCAAAGGAGATACTTTGATTTTCCTTTGATTCATTTCTTCATTTAGTTGCTTCTCCCATAGCTACTTCATAGATACTCACAGGTAAAATTGTGTTGTGGACAAAAGCCTGTCTTAAAGGACTCTCATGTCATTTCCCTGAATACTTCTTTCTACTTTAGCACAGCCACAGAAACCTATAAACAAGTTGGATTAGAATGATTATTGTTCAAAGATTATTTTGTTTGCACTAGTATCTACTTGTTCTTTCTTGGTCTCTCTTACTGCTGTTGGCTACAAAGGATAAAAGTTTAAGATAACACATTTGATTTCTAGCATCCTCTGAGGTTAGTGGGAACTGAGGTTAAGTGTGAGTCAAATAGGTGTGGTGGTTTGAATGAAATGTCACCCAATATGTTTTAGCTTATAGAAGGAAAGGATTTAATTTAGTTTATAGTTTGGAGGGGGATTTTCACATGGCAGAAAGGCATGGTCAAGAGGGGCAATTTACAAAACAGGGAGAAAGTGCAGTAAGTGGGGATACATTATAAAAACTCAAGGCCTGCCCCCAGTGACCCAATTCCTACAGCAAATGTGTTTTGAATACTTGGTCAACAATTTGGGAAAGTTATTGGGCCTTTGGTAAGTGGAGCCTTGCTGTAAGGAGATGTGTCCCCGCAGGGGGCTGCCTTTTGTATAATAAAGCCCTTCTTTTAACCCAGTGCTCACACTACTTCTTTCTTCTGTGATAAAATGTGATGCTTCGGCTGCCTGCTCTGCCATGCTTTCCACAGAAACTGCAGGTAAGAGCCACCCTTTCTTTCTTTGAGGTGTTTCTGGTCAGGCTTTCTTGTCCTAACATCAAGAACTTAATTGCAATAGGAGGTAAAACAAAATAAACCAAGAGCAATAAATTATGAAGGAGGAGAAAATGTCCAGATGAACAGGGTTTGGAAGAAGAGAGGTAGGGGAAGGTCATCTCCCTTCTGACTCTAAGCATGAACAAGTTGGGGCATGTCTGTGGCCATGGTAGTCAGCTCTGCTCTGCACAGATGTCAGGAATGTTGTTAACAGGCTGAACTTGGCTAGGGAGAGAGATGGAAATACTGAGCTATTCATGATGTTGTATTTCATGAATAAAAACTGAATTCTTCATTGTCCTTATTGAGTAGGGGAGCACACTTCTTGTAGGACATTTTTAGTTGAGAGATTTAATTTCACCTATCTTTCTCTTCAACTCCAACGTTTGCTTGCAGAGTTTTGTCAACCTGTGTGCATTGTACCATGTGTCAGTTCACAACCAAACATGAAGGGAGAGGATACAGCCTCTTTAATTTCTAGCTCCTGGAGAAAATTTTAGATATAATAAATTGAGCCAGAAAATACATATGAAATAGCTATTTACATTTTGAAAGATAAGCTGGGATGTGTTTACTCTGCAACTACATAAACATACACATTTTGGCTAAAGTAGAAAAAAATTAAGGGAAATTTAAGTGCTTAGAGAAACTATAAGTGAAACACTATGACCCAAGGCAAAGAAATATAAGCATACTCTATTAAAATTAAAAGGAAAGCCGGGGCTTGTGACACCAGAGGTTCATATGACACTGACATTTGAGTCAGATGGACTATAAAGCCTGCAGTTATTCTTCTGAATGGGCTGAGGTTAATGTAATTGTGGTTAAATCAGGAAGCACATGCCTGGTATACCATAGAAACACTGGATAGTCCAGAGAGCATCATTAAAGCAGCAGTAACCACATGTCCACATTGTGGCCTCTGCCTTGCTTTACTTACCTGTCTCAAATCTCTCTTCACAAATAGTATAATAATTAACTGGTAAAGCGTGGCTTCTTTCCCCAGTTTTTCCAAGGTAAAGAAGTATCTTTGTTAGAGTAAATCCTTAATAGCCTCAGTCATTTTAGTGTCACAGTGTGAATGTTGAATGCATCCCATAGAATCATATATTTGAAGAGTTGGTGCCCAGCTAATAATGATGTTTTTGGTGTCCATAGATCATTTTTGGACATTGAAACAAACAGAGGAGGACAGAGGACCATAGGGCCAGGGATAGGGGGCTGTAGTCCACTAGTTGAGGGTTTAGCTGTCCACTTCCTGATCCAAGATAAACAAGCTGAGCCACAAGCTTCCACCTTGAATGGTGCTCCAGCTCCAAGTGGCTTTCTCATCGTGAAATACCATGAACCAAAATAAATGTCTCTACCCTTAAGGTTTTTTTTTTTTTTTTCAGTTACTTATTTTGTCATACCAATTTGAAATATAAGTAGTACAGTGGAAATTTGGCAATTAATAAAAGTACTGTATCTGTTATCACTTGTTGATTTGTTGTTAAGTAAAGAAAATGTTTTAATTTAATTTGTTAAAAATATTCTGGGGGCTGGAGAGATGGCTTAGCAGTTAAGGCGCCTGGCCAATCTCCAGTGGTTCCAATAAAAATGCCAATCTCCAGGTTCCAATCTCCAGCGGTTCCAATCTCCAGGTCCCACGTTTAGCCAGATGCAAAGTGACACAAGGGCGCAATGCCACACTTGATCACAAGGGGGTGCATGCATCTGGATTTCATTTTCTGCAGCTGAGATGCTGCTGGCGGGCCCATTCTCTATCTGTCCTCCTCTCCCTTTCTCTCTGTCTCTCTCTGTGTCTCTCTTCCAAAAAAAATTTTGAAGCAGTGTTTATCTTGCAGAAGCTGGCTTCTGGGAGCCCTATGGTCACCTTCTATTTGATATGTGAGTGAGAGAGAAAGAGAGAGAGAGAGAGGGAGGAGCCATTACTGGAATAACATTTTAATTTGGCCAAGTTGCAAGGACCAAGAGAGGAAGAGTTAATAGTACAAATAACCTCCAGAAACATGTACCACTGCACTGGCTTATGTATCTATTTATCTGTCTTTACATGGGTACAGGGGAATCAAACCTGGGCTGTCAGGTTTTACAAGAAAGTGCCTTTAAACACTGATCTATCTCTTCTGCCCCCCTTTAAATTTTTTTCTTACATGTGTGCTGAGGATTGAGTTCAGGTCCTCATGCTTTTACAACAAGCACTCTTAGCCATTGTACCATCTTCCTATGCTTAATTTTTCTTTTTGAGACAGGATCTTATGAAGGCCAGACTGTCTTCCACCTTGTGAGGTAGGTCTGCCTGGTCTTGAACTCTTGATCCTCCTGCTTCTATCTCCCAAGGCTGTGATTATAGGAATATGCCACCACATCCAGTTTATGGGGTGCTGGGGCTTGAACTCAAGTCTTCATGTATGTTAGGCAGGCATTCTACCTACTGAACTATATCCCCAGCCCTGGTTTATTTTTTTTGAGACAAGGTGTCATTCTATTGCTTAGGCTGACCTTGAACTCATGGCAATCCTCATGTCTCAGCCTGCAAAGTGCTGGTAGTTACAGAGGTGGACAACCAGTCCTCTGTCCAAAATTTTTAAATGATGGCTGTGTCTATGGGCATCAGGTGTTGTCTTTGTCCCTGGTGAATAATTGCTGTGCTGCAGTTCACTTGTCATAGACCAAGTTGATAGAATGGGCTTCTCCTTCCCTCTGTGTTTGCCAGTCCATGTTTCTTTACTCCCAGGCGTACCTCCTTTCTCTACTTCTCCCTGACGCCACTGACTATACGCGCTCCTGTCAGCCATGTTCAGGAACTTAGAATGTGGTGATGTCCTATCTCTGAACTATGCTAACCTTGTCAACATTTTATATCTGAGAATATGACCTGTCCCTTGGGCTGGGCTACTTTCTTGGTGGCAAATCTCATTGTTTAACTGCCATCATTAGCACATCAAACTGAGGTAGGAAAGGAAACATCATTAACAGTCTTATTTCTAAAGTAATGGTGACAGACTAAATTGCTTCAGTCCTGTGGCAAAGTCAGAACTTGACAATAAGTTGTTTTTTTGCTTAAAATGTACAAAGAACATGTTCCGCAAGGCAGACAATGAACATATATGCCGTTGTACACTTTTAAATGAAATGTTAAAATGATTTTCACAGTGTAAATATGAACTTTTGTGAATGGACATGATCCTTATTCATTTAATGAATTGTAGAAAAAATCTAGATGCTGAAATTATTTGGTCATTACTCAGATGGCTTCAGTATACTCCCAGGAAAAATATCAAGGATGAATGGACAGTCTTGTTGGGGATCACTTTCCTATTTTTATCAATTGGTGGGTAGTATGTGGACTTATGTCAATATTTGATATGCCCATATTTATTCCCATGGACCATTGAGTGATGACATTCAATTCAACAAATGTCTACTAGATTTCCACTGTATTTATGGGCACAATAATACCTACTCCAACCCAAACCCAAATCAACCAGTCTCAATGAACTTAAGATGAGAGATGGCTTCATGCTCAGGAGTGAACACAAATGCCATTTATTAAGAACCTTTAGCCTGAGACCTGAAGTCATTGCTAGGAAAAACAACACTTCACCAGTGACAACCACTTGGATTTTAAACCTTGAAAATTGAGGACTAAGGAATTTGCAAGTCATGCTCTGGAAATGGCAAAATCAGGACCTAGGCAGGAGTTTATTTTCACCTTCTACATCTGAGTTGTTAACCATATCTAAACTTCAACACACACACACACACACACACACACACCCCACAGTGAAGAACAGGGAAAATTTTATGTTATAGTGGTGACACTAGTGATACTGAAGAAATGGATGAAAGATAAGTGTCTCATTTATTCTTTTTTTTTTTAATTGACATATTGGGGTCCAAACCCCAGGCCTCATGTAGAGCTCTACCACTGAGCTACATCTCCTATTCCAACAATTGTGTTTTAATTGGAGAAATTAATGAGGTCTAAGCCAGTGTGCTTCATAACCTTCTTCCATTTGATTTTGGTGACTGGCACATAAAGCAGTTGTAAGAGCATAGATTAAAAAAAAAACAAAAAACAAAACAAAACAAAAAAACTATGACACACTTGCTGTATCCAGTGAAAATATACTGCAATCTAAGTAAAGGATTGTGGTAGTTTGAATATATGGCCCCCAATATATTCAGTGTTTTACTAGTTTATAGTTTGCATCTGCAGCCACCTGGCTGGAGACAATGTCATTGGTGTGACATCTTAAGGAGTGGTGGTGGGTTTGAGATTCCATTGTAAAGATATGCAAAGTGTGCCTAGTGGGAGTTCCTGAAGTGTGCTGTACTGTGTGGTTGGTTGGCTTTGCTCTCTTGCCTGGTCCTCTGAGAGCAGGCCACTTCTCCTGCCATTATGGAATTTCCCCTGGATCTGTAAACTTCAATAAATAATATCCCTTCCTCCATAACTGTGCCTGGTCTGGAAGTTCATCTCAGCGAACCTGAAGCTGTCTGCTACAAGGATCCACTGTCCACAGAGGGAGAACATGATCTTCTTCATATATGTTAACTAATAATAATATACTTAAGAAACATGAGAAATCAATATAAATAAATGAAAAATAAATCATGTCCAAGTTTGGGATCTTGTGTACAATACAATGTTATTAAGTATTTTGATTATTAGGTAAACTAATCCCATAAAGGAGAATAGTAGGATTAAGCATGACAGGAGAAATAAACAACACTTAACTAAATATTTGTTAGATTACGAATTAAATAATAATGTCTATACCAATTGCCTTTACAGTATATAAATGTTTTCTTTGGTATGAAATTTCGATGGGCTCCAAAGCCTTAATAAAATCTTAATACCTATTTTCTTGACATGCATATTTGAAATATTAAATCCAGAAAGAACTTTCATTCTGAAGAACATTAAGAAACAAAATAATTCTGCATCAAAATCATATGCTAAAATGACAATTCTTATAAATAATATCAACATATCTTGAGTAACACTGCATTTTATTACAACTTGAACAAATAATACATTTGTTGAACATGTATTGCCTTCTTTGCTTCAAAATTGCTTGTTAGTCTGTTCATTTCATAAAATTATTTAATACAAAAATCCTGTTTCTTGTTTCCATGATGCAGAAATGAGTGATTTTTTTAAAAAGCCTAAAGTTCTCCAGGTGAAAAATAATCTTCAATTGAATGTTGTCTGACTCTCTGGTTTTATTAACACTGATTTTAAAGTTTAAAAAAATGAAGGTAGAGTTTTGTGGGAGAGATTCAGAATCAATTTCATTTTTGTAGTGCCTGCTCAGTGACTTGCATGAAATAAATTAGTCTTGTTTGCAGCTGCAAATATAGTCTATCAGAAAATACAGTTATGATTGATTTTAAAGTAATACAGTATCATTGCTTACCTGGCAAAATAACAGAATAAAATATTCAGCTCATCTTTGTTCAATTATTAATATAGTTCCCTTTTATACAATTCTTAAAGTTTGTGGCAGAACATAGGAGGGGATTTCATAACCTGGTCTGGCCAGCATCCTGGTTGAATATTAAAATCATCCTTACTTTCACTCCATTATATTTGCACTGTAGACCACACAAACAACATATGTCTCATGTTTAATAATCTGTTATAAAATACTTACTTAACTTTCTTTTCTTTTTTTTTTTTGAAACATCTTCACAAATCTTTCTTGGACGAATCATAAAAAAAAAAAAAAATCTAAGCAATCCATTTCATTTGTGGCCATGATGATGGTAAGCTATGATGGACTCCTGACTGTGTGTGTGGCCCGAGGTGTGCCATGCATTGGAGCCTTGTAGCAGCTCTGCATTACAGGACCTATGGAGCTACCAAGAGAAAGAGGGATATAAATGACAGTCATTTAATACACCAAAAGAACTGCCTGCTTTCTGCCTCAGAGAGTCAGGCTGTTCTCTGAGAGCATCCACTCTGCTCAGGAGTCCATGAGGATTCCGTCTCCTACATTCTTGTATCGGGAAAACGTTTGTCCCTCTTGCCCATGAACATTTACTTGTCAAATTGCTCTGAAAGGCCATGTTGGTAGTGTGGCCTTCCCTCAGTACTAAACATTTAAGGCATGCTTAATATACAACCCATACTGTGGCTTATACGAGCAAGCACATTTTTCAAGTTAGCATATGCCTGATATCAATGTCCATGTACATAACTGGTCGCCCAAAGTTAGTATCTCATGACAGTGGAGACACCATTGCACCACGGTCCATGTTAGATCACACATGTTAATACACACCCTTTGTTGACACACATCCCATGTTAGTGGAAGTCCAAAGTTAGTGAAAGTCCTAAATTAGAGTATGTATCATGCCATGTCTTGAGTAACCCATTCAAATTTAATCCATCCATGACATTATGGACATTGTGTTTTTATGCACATGTGCATGGTGTGATGTACATGGTATGGGGCATATGCACCTGTGTGTGGAGATAAGCATGTTCCATTAAAGTGCATGTGGATGCCAAAGGAGAACATTGGATGTCTTTCTCTTATCACTTGTCTGCATATTTCTTTCCTTGCCACGGGGTTTCCCTTTCAGTCCAGGCTTGCTCTCTGTTAGTGAATGCCAGTGATTCTGCAGTCTCTGTCCTTCATGGAATGGGGTTACACACATGCATAGCCATGCCTACCTTTCTGTGTGGGTTCTGGAAATTGAACTTGATGGTCAGCTACCTGATAGGCCCTCATGATAAAGTGGAAAGTGCTTTTAACTGCTAATCTATCTCCATACGCCCTAACCCTACACACCACAGCCCATTAGGGTATGTTCTGTTTTGGCAAAATCCAATATAAGTACATGCACTGTATTAGCATACATACTGTTAAATGCCAACCCTGTCCTAGAACACATCCTGCTTTAGCATACATATGAAGTTAAACTAGTCCCTGTGTTGGGGCAGGCCCAGCTAACATATCTTGTAGAGCATGTGCGGCTCAGCTTTTGCTCACTATCATTTCTCATCATGTTAATGTACACCCTTGTTAGTTGTGATGGTTTATCATTAAGTCCACATCCATGCTGGTACACCTGAGATTGGATGACACTGAAGTATCCCAGATATACAGAGCTGGTTCAATTTTTGTGGGATGGCATCAAGTGTTCTGGATTTCTGGACCTTTCTTACCCAACAAATCCAAGATCTGGCACATGATATTATGCTACCACTTAGCTACATCTCCAAACCCAATTTCTGTCTTTTATCTTACCTTCCTTGCATCATTTTTCTAAGTGAATATCACCTCAAGATAAGCCAATGATTCTGTGATTGAGCCATTACATATACATTCTGACAGGCTGGGAATATTCTAAACGATAAGGAAGCAGTACATTTTATATTTGTATTTCTGACCAGCATTGCCATAGTGCTTATTTTTAAGAAGAAAGAAGCTCAAGAATTTGAGGTTTGACCTTTTACAGACTCTCCAATGAGGGGAACTGAGTAGAAATGGAGACCATGTCACCAATGTATAGTCTGTGGCTGTAATGGAAATAAATGACCAGCCTGACATTTTTTTTTTAGTAAGATCTATCATAAAAATCTCTTGGAAATTTTACAGAAAAATAGAATTTTTATTTTCCTTTATATCTTTCCTTCCTGTATTCTTCCATCCAAATGGGAAAAGTATTTTTGTTAAGAAATCTAAATTAATCTGTCTCTCTTTTCAGTTTGATGTCTTGATCTTTTCCTCCTGTTATGATGGTCTTATGTAGGTGGTGTCAGGCACTGTGAGGTCATGGATATCCAGGACATTTTGTGTCTGGAGGAGCACGTTGAGGGGGAAGGGATATGATGGAGAGTGAAGTTTCAAAGGGGAAAGTTGGGGGAGGGAGGGAAGTACCATGGAATATAATATTGTCTATAATTAAAGAAGTTGTCAAAAAAGAAAAAATAAAAATAAAAAAATAAATCTAAGTTAAGAATCCTATCCAATTGTCAAAATACCTTCAAATACTAATTATGGTATATGCCAAGTATAATCATTATAAAGACCTTGGTCATATAGTTTTTTTTGCTTTCAAATTTGTTTATTTCATTTTTCTCAATCTAAAGGTTGACTGAGTTAATTTGGTAAATCCAATTACAGCTAATTCTTTCAAATACCTTGGATTTTATACATTTCTTTGACAGACTATTTCATATCTGCTTTGCTTTCTAATCTTTATTCAGTAGATCTAAGAATCCTACTCTGGGCAGAGATGCATCTGTCACCTGAGGCTGCTCTAAGATCTGTATCGCTCAGGGAACACAAACCTATCTTATTTATTGAAGCATCTTGACATAGCTGTATCTCAACATTAAAGATATTGTGTATGTGTAGTTACTACCTGGGCCTTCCACTGGTGAGGCTGCAAAGGTGAATATGATCCTTGAATCTCCCCACTTCACTGCTTTTCCATCTCCTGTTTCTCTTATCTTATTTCCTGTTATATGTGGGCTTTGATCAAAAGTGGCTTCCTCCTACTCTCTCCTGTCAATGGCAATGCCAACAGGCATCTGGCAGTGCTGAGAAAAGCACGACTGTAGGGTCTTTCCCACTGGCATTGCCCTCTGGCATTTTTTGCGTACTCTTGCATGAAACACACAAAGGAAACACAAATGTGGGGGGCTTGGGGGAAATGATAAAGGTTCTAGGTTCTAGGAATGAAGGTAGAGTTTGGGTTCATTCAAACAGTTTAAATAATGAGGGCACACTGCTGTGGTGAAGCTGTCAATCTTTTTTTTCTTTTTTTAGTATGTGTGTGGGGGTTGTGGTGTGGTGTACATATATGTGTATAGGTATGTGTTTGCATTTGTGCTGTGTATTCTTGTAGAGATCAGAGGACAACCTTAGCTTAGTTGTCATTTTTTTTTCTTTTTTTTTTTTTTTTTTTTTTTTTTTTTTTTCTTTTTTTTTTTTTTTTTTTTTTTTTTGTTTTTCCAGGTAGGGTCTCACTCTAGTTCAGACTGACCTGGAATTCAGTCTGTAGTCTCAGGGTGGCCTTGAACTCACAGTGATCCTCCTTCCTCTGCCTCCCCAGTGCTGGGATTGAAGGCATGTGCCAAGACATCCAGCCTTAGTTGTCATTCTTCAGATATGCCATCTACTTTTTTTTTTTTTTTTTTTTTTTTTTTTTTTTTGAGTTAGGGTTTCTCATTGGCCTGGAGTTCACCAATTAAGCTAAAGTAGCTGTCCAGGGAGATAAGGGGATCCTCTCATCTCCATATCACCAACGCTTGCATGACAGGTACAAGCCTCCACTCCTGATATTTTCTGAGTACTGGATTCAAACTCAGGTCCCCATGTTTATGAGGCAAGCATTTTACCAACTGAGTTATCTTGAGAGCGCTGGTTCTTTTTCTTAAAAGATAGAATCAGAAGTGAATGGGGCCAGAAGCAATCTGCTGTATGATTGTGCACAGTGTAACACTATAGATAACAAAAGAAATAAACCCAGAGAGTCAAGGTGTTGGAAAAGTCAGTGTGGCCTGCGAACTCTTTAACCGTGTCTCCCTGTCCTTTACTCTCACCTCACCACTATCTTTTGCTTATTTTTCTAAGCTTCAGTTCAAGGATACCATGTAGACTACAAATGAATGCTTGATGACACCACAGGAAGAATCTAGAAACTGAGGAGAAACATTTTTGAATAACATACCATCAGGTTGTCACATGAAAGGCAGCAGGAGGTGTTGCAAAGAGAGAGAGTAACCGAGGTTCAATTTCTGGCTCTACCAATCCTGCTATAAGGTTTGGGGCAATTAGTAAACCTCTATGAGCCTTGCTTTCTTCATCTTAAACTAAAGAAAAGAACATCTATCCTGTGGAATTCTGGTGAGGGTTCATTGGTGTGCACAAAAAGTACACAGTAATGTTCAATAAATTAGAACAATTATTAAAAACAACTACACCATGCCAACAGGAAGTTCAGAATCCTGACATAATCCATTATGCCTGGATAGAACAGGTGTGATTTTAATTGTTGTAATTGTTTCTCATAAAAAATTTGCTGTGCTGAGGGTGGAAGCACTTGCTTTACAGCTGCATGGTGGAACCTCATCTTTTTACCTGCAGTGAACATTTTAGAAATCTTACTAGAAGCTGACAATTTTTGGGAGTTCTGTATAATTATTCTGTAAACATTTTCATTGGTCAATTTTGTACCTTATTTTCTTCAGTTTCCTTTTGGTATGATATTCATTGTGGGGATTTAATCACAGTCTCTTTATAATTACTAAGTTATAGTTACTTGATGTCATATCAAACTATTAATAGTATGTCATTAAAAATGTGCTCATCAAGCTTCAATGATAACCTGAGGTGTCCTTATAATGGCCAATTACACTTCTTGGACTCTATTGATTATGTTTTAATAATAAAATCTTTCATGACCCCACAGTAAATACCAATAACTCCATTGAGAAGAGACCTCAGTGGAATGGGGGTCAGAGAGTGGGGTCATAAGATTATATCCTTATTACAAAAATTAAATTTATTTTTTCATTTATTTATTTATGATAGAGGGTGAAAGAATGGGCACACCAGAGCCTCTAGCCATTGCCAATGAACTCCAGGAGCCTGTGCCACCATGTGCATCTGGTTTATGTGGGTTCTATGGAATTGAACCTGGGTCTTTAGACTTCTCAGGCAAATTACTTATTTGCTAAGCCATCTCTCCAGCCCAAAAATTGAATTAAAAAAGTTTTGGATTGACTGATGGTCTGACATCCTCTTCTCATAGTAATCTGCAGCATCTAATATTGTCTTTATTCTCAGACACAGCTTGTCTTACTCTTTGGACACTTTGTCTCTCCCACTACTAGCTGAAAATAAATATTTGTACTAACAGTGAAAAGACATAAAAATAGCAGTGACTATCTCAGAAACATATTGCTGTTTTTATTCAAATAAGTATATTTATTTATTTTCAAGGAGGGGTTGGGAGGTAATGGGCAAGCCAAGTAGAAATGCACTGTTTTCTTCCACTTCTTTATATGTAGTGGAAGGTCTGCCCATTCTGGGGAACTGTCTTCCTCTTTCAGTGAATTCTTCCTGGAGACACCCCAGCGACCCCCTCAAGCAATATTTCTTACCTGATCCCTTGATTCTGACCATGTTGACAACAGAACCTTACTATCATACTCACATAATTTTTCCAATACTAGTGTATCACAATAGACCTGGGTCTATGAAATAAGACAAAATGTACAAATGCAACCACAATTTCTTAAGATTCCATGAACACTTTTGAAGAGATCATTGAAATGAAAATTCATATTTGAGTGCACTGACAATACAGACATTTTGATAAATCAAGATAGTTGTGTGCTAAGAAAAATGTACCTTTCAAAGAAGATTTTAATGTTTCTTAAGTTGCCCCTCAGGTATGATTGCAAATGATTGATCCAGATGGATACAAGTATAACCAAAATCCCCAGTAATATAGGGCCATGAAAGACAAGTGTTGTCTAAAGACAATCTGAAGAAGAAGCACCATGAGGACACCATCCAGGCAGGTCCTCAGCCTACAGGACATGGCCCATGCCCAGGGGAATGAGAATAACATCAGAATGCAGAACTAGTTCAGTGGACAGGTGTTGAAAATCTTTGTCTGAGAAAGGATATACTTCTATGCTCACTTTAGTGAGATATTTCTATATTTCATCCCATTAATCTCATAATTTATTCCATACATTATATTTAGAGTGGCAAATTAAATCATTTTTGTGAAATATCTTACAAAGACAGTGTTCCTCGTGTAATATTTTTAAGCTTAGTGGGATCCGTTTGTCCAGCACAAGGCCAAGGATCATATTGACTTTCATAAACTTTCTATAGTCATATAATCTTTAATGTTCCTCTTATTCAATTTAGTACATGCTCAGTATATTTTCACTTTAAATTTAAAATTCATTGGTAAAAACGTTTATGACAAAACGATGAGTTTTTACTCTAATAATTCTCAGTCTCTAAATCTGCTCTCAGAAAGAAAGTTGACTTATAACACACACACACACACATTGCTCATTAAATATAAACTTATGTGGCTACCTATCTACCAATAATTAAATAGTTAAATAGTACAATAATCATCATGGAATTGTGCTAAAGACCTTTTTCTGGGGAGATGAGAACAAACGTTTGTTCACACCATATAAGGTGCCAGTGATAGACTAAGGAAATGATTCCACCCAAGTCTGGCTTCCTGAATCAATAACATCATTGGTTTGTTTATAGAACATGGGTGAAGGATTACTTACATGAGTGACACCAAAGTCACTGTATAACAGAAAAGCACACCCCAGAATGCATGACAAATTACAAAAGCTGTGACTCTGGAGCTACCTGCCCAAATTGCAGGCAGCTCTCCTGAAGAGAGTCTCCCCTCCTCCAGCAGCTCTTCACTGTTTATACCACCTGAAGGACAGACTTATGAATCTTGTAACTTTATGGGCTTCCTGAGTCTTATAAATGGTGTGGAATCCCTAAAAGTTTTATTTGCTTTCTAAGTATTATGGGCATCCCTTCTCCCTCCAGGAGATGTTTCAGTTCAAGGAAAATAGCTATACCACAATCTGTCCGTATAATCATGTTTAGTTTTGTTTCCAAGGTTAAAACTGATCATGTGTCCTCTGCATGGCTTGTGATGTCCATTCTTTCATTCCTGAGACTATTATCATGTGGAGGTCATTAGCTCTGCTGCTGTGTCTTGTTTTCTCCCTTTTTTACAAGGCTAAACTTTTCTACACATAAAGTATTTCTTGATCATTTTTCTCTTAACTTCCCAAGAAATCAAAAGGCTCCCAAGAACCTTCCTTCCTGGAGCTTGTGTTGTCCACTGGATGTGTTGCTCATTTGTCTTGACTCACATTTATCATTCCCTGAATACCATCCCATCTGTTGATTGAATTTGTCCTTATTTTCTTGGGACATATGCTCAGTGACATTTTTATAGAAAACTCTGTAAAACAAACAGAAAAATGAGTCATAAGTTCAAAATGATTTTGTTTAGTTTTTCTTCTTGCTTGGAATTTTGATTGACTGTATCATGATAGTTTAAATTATTTTATTTGTGTTATCAAAATGATGAACTTCCTCTTTTTAGCACCAGGGGATACTATTGAGAAGTCTCCTGACTTTCAGGCATTGTGGAGACTCTTAGGGTCTTCACATTGCTTCTGGCACTGTGAAATTCCAACGTATTTTTCCTGCCTCAGATCCATTTTCATGCATTGTTTTCAGCAATAACAAAGGGCTTCAGTCTAGTAAATCGTGTCTTTAATACATTTTAAAGGGATAATAAAATTCCCAATGGCCACTATGCTCATTGTGAACAAACTTCTATCTAATCACTTCCATTCTGGCTTCACTGAGGTTCTGGGCATACTGGTTGACATAGTCATGATGTTTGTGAACTAACATATACCTGCTTTTCACAACATATCAACACAGGTCAGAATTCATGATTATATTTTCAATACCTTCTCCTTCTCTGCTATAGTCAGGGCTGGTGTATACTCTGCATAACCTACAACATTTTCTTCAAAAGTCCATCTCATGTGCTTGATCCTATTGTCAATATACATTGTCAATCAGATTAGATTGTTATAATCAGATTAGATTCATGGTCATAAGCATAAAGAACTATAAATATATTAGCCCCTTCCAATGTGTTTAAGTACTTTTGTTTTCTCTGTCTCTATGTGACTTCCTCTCCCTCCCTTTTCCCTACTTAAACATTGTACTAATATATGTACTAATTGAAATGTAATGATAATTATGGCAGTGGCATTGATAGTAATCATAATAAGCTAGAACTTTATAGAAAATTTGATAGTTTCCCACACTCTTACCTGAAATTTTCCTTTAATATTACATTCCTGAGATACAAAATGAATTCCTTCAAATTTCCCAAAGAAAATAGTTGGTTCATTGAAAATCACTGAGGAGTTTTCTTGGAGGATAAATCAAAACCTTTTTGCATGATGTGAAAATATTAAATTTAGAAAATTAAGGTTTGATTTCTCATGGTGATTGGAATAAAGGTATGTTCTAATCAAAATAAACTTAAATCAATTTTTGTGTTCTCATTGAGTTGCAAACTTTGTTACTGTACTTCTAGCATAGTATATATGCCATAAACCACATCAAAGAAGGAAGAAGAAATTATCATTTTTAGGTGTTTAAGTCAGATAACGCTGAAGATTTCTATGTTCTACCTAATGAATTCTTTTTAATTTAAAAATATTCCCCATCATAGCTAAGAAAATTCACTGCCAGACTAACCAAAGTGAATACATATCTGAAGTAACAGTATGTTTTTAAAATTTGTTCAAAATGTCCTTGTATAAAGCCTTTAAAATGCTCTATGTGCATTATTTTTAAATCTGAATTATAATTGTAATTTTAGTAGTGGGATTCATGATGTGCCTGCAAATTGTCTGGCTTACTCCTTTGCATGTTATTAGACCAATCCATAAAATTACAGTTTACCAAACATAGAAGCCTTCAGGAAGCCAACAGATGAAGTATTAGAAGGAACAAATTTCTGAATTCACACAAAGATAAATTTAATCAAATCAAGAGCATAGGGTGAGAGACAGAGGACAGAAGAAATTTTAATTCACCAACAGTGTGTTGGAGGCTAAGTGATCTACTGAGACAAAATGCCAAGTTCTTAATTTTCATATTCATGAAAATCCTCACTGTCAATACTTTCATTTTCATGGCCTGAGGAATCTTCCAAGGAAGAGGGAAAGGGTTATTTTTAGGACATGAGGGATAGAAAAGAAGTGTCAGACTTCAGGACATGTTACCATTCCAATTCACCACCCCCTAAAAAGAAATGTGTGCTGAACAACAAAGATTCCAGCACCCTAAGAGGAATAAATCACATATAGGGCAACCTGGAGTGATGTTCCTTGCTTGAAAACTACACCCTTCTGTTTAAGGTACCTCTGTATAAAAATGCTCAAGGTAACCCATAAAAGGGACCTGGAATATAGACCTGTAAATGTTCCGATAACTGTTGGCTAGCAACCTAGCATGAGTCGAAGCCCAGTGGAAGCCCAAGGAGGGAGATAAGAAATAGTATCAGCTGAATCTTACTATGGACCAGGTAATATTTACTTGATCATGATAGATAAGTAGATGTTTGACAGATGATAGAGTGACAGATAGACATATATTCATTATTCCATTGACCAGCAATTTTGAAAGATGAATAACCTTTTAAAGGGCTTGAGACTCCTGTTGGGTGTTCTGAAATAAATCATTTAGCTAATTTTACACCAATAGTTTGGCAAATACTGGTTTTAACAAACATCTCATTTGGTGGCTTGCTGTATTGTCTTCATTAAGTGAAGGGAAATAACATAAAAATTATATTTCTTTTTTTGCTGAATTTCTTCTGTATTGGAACTCATATATTTTTTTAAAATTTATACTACTCCCACATACTTCATTTAAATGGTCTTTAGCCCCATACACCTTGATTAAACAACTACTAGACTTTCAAAACACAAAGTCATTAAGAACTAAAATTATAAATCTATCAGGGATATATATCAGAGATCAGCAAAGCAGATCCAATAGGAAATATATATATATACAGTTTGTTAAATTATCTTTAATAGACCATTGTAGGAACTGACTAAGAAGTCTCTATAAGAATATTGCTTTGCTTGCAATGCAACAGTAGGAAATGCAGTAAGTTACAAACAGGGCCATAAAGGATTGGAGAACTCAAAAGCAAGCTGAGCTCCAAGCTGAGTTTGAGACTCAGAACAAAAACACAGGCCAGTTCTTGTTGCTTCCAATTCTATTTATATGAGTGTGCACTGAAGTGGCTGGGGCACAAAACTAAGCATTCAAATCTCAGCCAGGAGTGTCAGAAAACTATTAGGGTATCTAGAACTGGGGCAGTTGGGGGCAAACTGACCTGCTGCCTCATTAAACAACAAGACCTTGAGAAGGTGTATGAGTTCCTCTCTGTCTACTCTTCCCTCTCACCTTGGAATTCTCACTGAATAATTTGAAGCCCAGGCTACTTGGAAGCATGCTACAAATGGAGTTCTAGAACCACAGATGCTTCCCTTTTGTCCAGTTGACAAAAATCCATCATAATGCTCTCCTGATAAATCATACCAAACAGGGAAGTCTCTTTATATCACCTGAAAACACTTACTTCACAGTAGGAAAAATACTTATCTAAATAGTTTTCTTTTTCTAAGTTGGCATGCAGTTGAGAGCAAAGCTCCATTATTTCCAATATCACATGTCTAATAGCCACTCTGGAACTTCAAACATCATAGGAACTTGCAAGCAAATTTTGTAATATAGACTGATGAGTGAGAGGATTAAACAGCTTCAGATTTCCAGGTAGCTCATTTCAGAACTCCTCAATAGTTCATTGTATTGAATATTTGCAGGCAGAAAGAAGCAAAATAATTAGGAATCCAAAGACAAGACTG
The DNA here is from genome assembly GCA_036365145.1 of Orientallactaga sibirica. Classification (NCBI taxonomy): domain Eukaryota; kingdom Metazoa; phylum Chordata; class Mammalia; order Rodentia; family Dipodidae; genus Orientallactaga; species Orientallactaga sibirica. The sequence continues at coordinate 99,348,511 of JAEOAD010000001.1, read as the reverse complement.
TTCAGTATAGCTTTCTCTAGGCAAAAGCAGTCACCAGGACAGCAGTTACAGCAAGTGACATGGGACCTGCCATTGTCAGTAAGATATTGAGAGGCAGACATGGTTTCAGAGCTTCTTCTACCACCTTCTACTGCCCTTTGCTTTCAAAGGACAAGAGTACTGATTATTAACTGGTGACCAGGTGCCGGGTCCTCCGGCAGGTAGGGCTGAAGAAGGAGCCGGTCCAGCCGGTCCCTTCTTGGGGCTGAGCAGGATGGTGAGCATCGGCAACCCAGAACCCCCTCCTCCAAGGCACTGGAGAGAAAAACACACTGGGTCGGGAGTCTTGTTGAAGCAGGATCTCGTTTTGTTGTAGTAGGCAGGTGTTTATATAGCGTTGAGAAAGAGGGTGGGGATCTCAGGATGGGATAAAGGTGTAAGGGCCAATAGTATTTCACCACGTTGGCAGTAGCTGGAAGAGGAGGCAGTTTAGGCTTAGGTCTTGCTGAGTCACTCCTAAGCGGGAATAATAGGCCAAAGACAAGTTGCCAAACTTTATCCAAGCTCAGGAAGTTCCACTGGGCCTCACATCAGGGCCTCTTAGGGCCCAAAACCAGTAGGTAAAATGCATTCATAGTGTGCTATTTTGAATAGTATATGATTCACCTTTTCTGAGGTAAATACTCATTATGTTTTTTTTTTTTTTTTTTTTTTTTTAAATTTGACCAGCCAAAGTAAAGCTGTATATTTGCACTTGAATGTTTCAAAGGGATTTTGAGATATTTAATGGACTCAGTTTATTTTTAAAAATAATAAATTCGATATGTACCAAAAGGTTTTCCTGTCTCTTATGATCACTAAAATTAGGAACTTTTTTTTTTTTTTTTTTTTTTTTTTTTTTTTTGGTTTTTCGAGGTAGGGTTTCACTCTGGTCCAGGCTGACCTGGAATTAACTATGTAGTCTCAGGGTGGCCTCGAACTCATGGCGATCCTCCTACCTCTGCCTCCCGAGTGCTGGGATTAAAGGCGTGCACCACCACGCCTGGCTGGAACATATGTTTTTAATCTTTTAAGACTCTTCTTGCCATGGAGGCAAGACTATACTGTTTATGTAATGCTCTGAGCAGACAGCAGCAATCTTATCAGTTCCACATTTCGATTTTCTTGTATTCCTTCACAGTATCAATCACACCTTTATCAGTGATTGAGTAACATGTACCATTAATGCACACTAAGAGGAAGTAATGTTCACATACACAGGTCAGGCAGAGTATAGTTGTGGATAAAGGACTTGGGGAATTTTTAGGAACAGACTAGAAAAAAGCAAATGATATTTATTGCCTCATATCACTGAAAAATCTAGCCAGATTTGTCTGACTTCCATGACAATGAGAACCAAGTTCATCATATTACCTCTCTCAAATCTTCAACCTACTTTTCTCCATATAAATTTAATTCTCAAGCAGAGAAAATATGATGGTAAAGTTGACCCCAGGAAATGTTGACCTAAAACTTCCTGTATTAAGACTGTTTTACAAAAGCTTAAAATGTAGCCTTGTGGCTTGGAGAGATGGCTTAGCAGTTAAGGTGCTTGCCTGCAAAGCATAAGGACCCAGGTTTTATCCCACAGAACCCACATAAGCCAGATGTACATGGTGGCCTAATTCTCTCTCCTCTCTCTCTCTAATAAATAAATAAGAAATAAATTTATATATTTTAAATTTAACCTTGCCAAAGATAAGGCTCACAGTTGCCCAAATTGAACCACATGCAAGGGAAGAAAGATTGGTAATTACCATATATATTGAAAATAATTATTTAGAAGATTACAGTAACACAGAATAGAATGAAACAGAAAACTACTGGCAGAGTGCAGTGATATACATTTGAAAATGTCATAAAAACCATTATAATAAAAAAGAAGACTATTGGTTAAGACTGAGAGAGAAAGAACTAAATTGTCATATGAAGTCAGAAGAAAAGAGGTCTTTTATATGTAGTGGCTCAAAAATTAGCAAAACTGTCATCTGTTACGTCAGGAGGAGAGACAGGAACTAGAGAATGAACTAGCCAACTGTCTTATGGAAAGTGTTGCAAATGTAAACTGTCCAAAAAAGTCTTTTCAACTATTCAAAGATTCTCAGAGAAAGAGTCTTAAGGCAGGATAAAAGTCAAGCCTATATAAGACCCTTTGCTGGGAGCGCTGGTGGTTGTAGGTGTTTTATAGTTCCATCAGGAAGGTCAGAGGCTTGCAGAGTATTTTAGGATTCTGTTAAGGAGACTTTTTGCTGAACAGAAACTCTTCTACTAATCTTAAGAGAATTATCCCAGAAGAAACTTGCAAAGAACCAAAGGCAGAGCAGGGATAATTTCAAAGATAGTTGTGGGTTTGATTTTGCTTAAATTGATAAGCAGGAAGCCTATAGTGACTTTAAATAAATACTATCAGGTTTTATGGGGTCATTAAACAAAGTGAAGGGTGTCATTTGAGATTTCAACTTCTCATGGACACAAAACAGGATATAGATACACTATAACAAATGTTATTTCTTATGATAGAAGGATGGTGTCTCTGAAGCTAGAACCCAAAGTCATGGGGAATAAAACTTAGGCAGAATGAGTGAGTGAATCCTGTTCAGAATATTTCAATATTTGCCATGATGTATTTCTGGGATTGCTATTCAATACTGACAGCTGATTGTTACCCATTTGCCCTGTTTGTGAATGAACACTTTACAGCAAATTCACTGTCTGTTCACCATTATTTATTATTGTTCTTAGACAAATAGCTTGTTTCTTTAGAACATGATTCTCAGATCTGGAGGAACCATAACAAAAGAGCTCAGAGAGATTTGCAGGAACCCATATATTGAAAATCTTAAGCTGCTATAAGATGCCTAACTACTCCAAAGTATCCATGCTTTGAAGAAAAGCCACAAATAACCTCAACAAATTGGTATTAAGAATCTTTGTCCTTTCTATATGAAAGAGGATAGAGAAAGCTAGCTTTTTTTAACCGCAGTTTCAGTGAGGGAGATGCCACCCAAAAAAATGGAACTCATGTCTGATCAAAACTTTCTACAGCCCCCCCAGTGCCAGATTGTCCCCAGGGTGGGCTGGCCCAGGGAACCTACCACCATCAATCTACCAACCAATTGGGTCTTCATCATGCCTGTAAAGACTCCTGTTTTCTCAATGTCTTGAACGGCCCCTGCTCACTCAGATCAGTTCTGCTTTGCTTTGCTTTTATGCTTGGCCTGTCTACCTCTTCACTAGGGCAACAAGGATACATGTGAATCTGGCTTCCCAGTCACCCACCCTAGCTGGGTTGGGGCACGGAATAAAACTGTTTCTTTGCCTGGAGAGATGTCTTAGCAGTTAATATGCTTGCCTGTATAGCCTAAGGACCCAGGTTTGACTCCCCAGATCCCAGGTAAGTCAGATGTACAAGGTGGTGCATGCCCACAAAGTGGTGCATGCATCTGGAGTTCTATTGTAGTGCCTAGACCCCACATCAAATTTATCTCTCTTTCTCTCTATTTATCTATCTCTATAAAATAAAATAAAATAAAATAAAATAAAATAAAATAAAATAAAATAAAATAAAATAAATATTTTAAAACTGTTTCTTGGTTCAGATGGCTTTTCTGCTTGTCTCTGCTTTATAATTTTGGAGTAACTTCTCTCTTGATTACATGCATGATTTCCCTTCGGTTTCTGAATCTACTATGTGTGGGTTCTCCCCAGCTTTCCCTATACAAACTCATAGATTCTACTTTCCACAGGCTAGTAGCTTTAATCTAATTTCTCTTTAAAAGCCTCAATTTCTCCTAAGTCCAGATGCTTGTGTCTCTACTCCAGATTTTTCCCCCCAAAGCATCAATTTCTCTTAAGTGAACCTTCTAAACTATGGACTGTTTCTACGTGAGAGCATGCTTCCTAAACCCCCAACATTTGTGATTTCTTCCTTAACTAAACTCCACATTTGTGATTTCTCCTCAATAAGCCCAATAACTCATAATTTATCCTTTTTTGAATCTGTCTTTATCAATTCTTTGTTAAAGGTAGGCTGGGACCCAAAACTTGGTGTTTATACATTGGGGGACCCCAAAATACTACATCATATCCATATCTAAGTGAATCATCCCTTCATAATTCTATCATCCAGGGACCCCAGCCACTGAGAACAGAGATCAGGAAGAAGAGGTCAAGTTCTTCACCGAGCAGAAACCTCCTTCTTAATGTGCAGAATCCACAAGCAGAAGAAAAAAAAAAATACAATGTTAAGCAATTAAGTTTTAAGGTAATTGGACATACCACAATTGGAAATGGAAAATAAGTAGGTGTTTTGTAATTGGGCATAAATTAAGCCACTTACAATACCATGGACAATGACTACAACAATTTCAACAATTTAAGACTTTTTTTTTAATATATATTTTTTATTTATATTATTCTGATTTTACATTCATAGTATTGGTTCCATTGTCCTCCTCCCTGTCCTCCCACTTTCAATTTCTTTAAAAAAAAAAAAGTCTTACTCAAGAGTTCTGGTGGATAGGCACAGAGACTGGGGCCTATCCACCAGAACTCTTGAGTAAGACTTTTTTTTTTAAAGAAATGTTTCAATTAATTAATTTATTTACTTGAGAGAAATAAAGAGGCAGAGAGAAGAGAGAGAGAGAATGGGCATACCAGGGCCTCCCTCCAGCCACTGAAAATGAACTCTAGATGCACACAACCCCTTGTGTATCTGGTTTATGGTGGTCCTGGAAGATCGAACCAGGATCCTTTGGCTTTGCAGGAAAATGCCTTAACCACTAGGCCATCTCTCCAGCCCCCACAATTTTTTCTTTTCTTTTCTTATTTATTTGTGTGTGGGGGCAAGCAGTAGAATAATAAAAAATAAAGGTAGTGATTCTGACTGGCACCAATGTCTTCTGAGTGGAATTTTAATTTATGTACCATTTCAACAGAGGATATGCAAACATCTTCCTGCTTGCCATTTCTCTTTACATTCTTCTTGGTAGATTTTTCCATTTTGAATCTTAACATTTAAACATAATACCCAGGATTTTCTCCCACTTTCCAGAGTTCATCAAGGAATGTTTAGGCATAGAACAGTAAGAGATCTGAACATTACAGATTTGCTGACAATAAATGCCAGCATGTGGGAATGTCCTTGGAAAGAAATGAGATGCTAGTATGTAGAACTTTGCACTGCCTTTAGAAAGGAGATAGTATCTGTATTTAAACTTTGAGCTGTTACAAGTACTATTCTCAACTGGCCAGCCTGGACTGTGATCTCATACTGATCAATGAAATTCCAATTTGCTCCATGTCACTATCAGTATATATGTAACAGAGTGCTTTTCTACTCATTATTGAGAATGCTTCCTTTTAGTTTAGAAAATAAATTCATCATAAGTATGACTTTAATGTTTTTATTATTTTTTCAGTTATATCAATCCTTGGAAATACTCATTCAGGATTGGAACCCAAATCAAAGAATGTAAACAGTTAGGCATTTGTTTATTTCTCCAGTGCCGGGTTCTAGGATAGGCACTGGGGCAACATAGACTAATAAGACAATCTTTGTGTTCATTAGGATCCCAGAAATGATCACAGAAAATGGACTTACACTCAGAATGGTGAATTGAAAAACTTGGGTCAAACTAAATGTAATGAGATTGGAACGGAAGAAGCAAATGACTGCAGAAAGCCAATGATAAAAGTCCCTTGGTGTGTTTTTAATATTTCATTTTAATTTATTTATTTGAGGGAGAGAAAGAGGCAGAGAGAGGGAGGGAGGGAAGGAAAGAAAGAGAGAGAGAGAGGAGGGGAGAAGAAAAGGGAAGGGAAGGGAAGAGGAGAGAAGAGGAGAGGAGAGGAGAGGAGAGGAGAGGAGAGGAGAGGAGAGGAGAGGAGAGGAGAGAAGAAAATGAGATCACCAGGGCTTCTAGACACTGCAGATGAACTCCAGATCCATGTGCCACCTTGTGCATCTGGCTTACATGGGTCCTGGGAAATCAAACTAAGGTCCTTTGGCTTTGCAGACAAGAACCTTAACTGCTAAGCCATCTCTCCAGCCCTGTTTTTTTTTTTTTTTTTTTTTTTGTTTGTTTGTTTGTTTAGGTTTGGTTATTTGAGGTAGGGTCTCCCTCTACCACAGACTGACCTGAAATTCACTATGAAGTCACAAGGTGGCTTCAAAGACATAGTGGAGTGGCCAATAATAAAAAAAAAAAAAAAAAAAAACATAGCATTGACTATGAACTAGGAGGGAACAGGTTGGATATCATGTGTTTTCTAGTTTTAGAGAAACAAATGGGAAAAAGCACTGTACTTAGCATGTGGAGGGAAAGGGAGAAGGGGGGAGCAGATACACAGGTACCAGATGCACAGACTGAGTGTAGCAGTTGACATATCATTGCTGAGACAAAACACGACCAGACTATCTTATGAGTGGAAAGGGTTTATTTCAGAAATAAAGTTTGGAGGGGAAGTTTCATTGTGGTTGGAGACAGCATATCAGAAAAAGCAACCAACTCATATCTTCATATATTAGCAACAAGAGTGAGCTAGCCATCTCTGAACACCCAGTGGGCTGGGCTAATAAACCTCAAAGCCCACCCTGAGTGACACACTTCCTCTAGCAGGGTTCCACCTCCCAAAGGCTGCACTAGCTGTTAACCAAGTAGGAGGCTTAAATGCAAACACATAAGCCTATGGGGGACGTTTTACATTCACTGGCATTCCTTTAGGTCATTAAAAATAAACTTCCACAATGAGCTGTTGATCTGAAACACCTACAAGGTTTCCCAAAAAAGACAGACTTCTGTCAGAATTCTTGGTGACCCACCAATGGTTAATGGTAAGACCCTACTGTCGAAGACAGCATACGTGTGTGAGACCAAATGCAGAGAGACCTGGCCAGAATCTGGAAGAAGGTCAGTCCCCAGACAGTTAGCTAGTCTAGTACCAGAGGGTGCTAAATGAGCAACTGGGGGAAAATGTCCGACATTGGTCCAAACAACATGCAGTCTAAGATACGCAGCAGGAAACAACTTGACGTAATGCTCATACAAGTGAAGTAGTGGCAAATAGCCATGGTGGGTAACCAACTGCTCTTGATTTGGCTAATAGATCCATTCAGTGGAATGGAACTCATTGCTGGAACTGGGAAATAAGTCAAAACCAGGTACAAAAAATGAGCTCAGTCTCCAAGGTCAAGATACCACGAAATGTGGGCTAGAAGAGAGCCAACGCATATAAAATTCCCTCCAAAACATATATGATCATCCCTTCTATCTAGTACTAACTTCTCTCTCCTTTGGAGAATTTGCTTATCTTTTTTCAGATGGACAACTAACCTGAAAGGAGGATCAGCTAACCACACCTCACCAGGGCCCCAGCTGAAACCTTAGAACAATGCAGGGGAAGGGCAAGAATACAGCGTTCATGGCCATCACGACACAAGAAAAAGGACTGAAGGAGATAAACACAGAGAACATCCAACTCCAACTAAGCCAGATATCCAGAGACACAGAGGCTCCCAAAACCTCATCACTGAAGCAGAACTAAAATGACCCCAATGTGGCTCAGGGAAACTCGCGGAAGAGGGGGCGGAAAGATTGTTAGAGTCACAAGTTGGGGCATTATGCACAGAGACTGGGGCCTACCCCCCAGAACTCTTGACTAACCTCACAATGCATGACCCACATTCCCCATTGATGAGGGTCCCTTTGAAAGAGGGAGGACAGGGAGGAGGACAATGGAACCAATACTATGAATGTAAGATCAGAATAATATAAATAAAATAAAAATAAAAATAAATCAACAAAAACATATGCACACAAACACACATGCATACATGCTCATATATTGAAAAAAATATACAGCTTATTGCCCCCCCTAACTTTATTTCCAGCCAAATCTCATTCCTTATTTTCACTCATTTTAGGAGGAATTTTATGGACTAAAGGGTGAAATATAGACTTTCATTTTGAAAGTCTTACTGTAGTTCCAAAGCAGTACAGCAAAGCTTTACTGATAGCTCACACAAAACAACTCTGAATGAGATATGACTCGTGATACACTCTTCTTTTTTTAACAGTTTTCCTGCTCATTACAGATTAATGTACTGGATATCTAGTTCCTTTCCAGGATGAATTTTAGGGAGATAAGTGGAAGAAGTGGCAGGAGATGAAATTGATCAGAAGTGATTTTGTCCATCAAGTTATAACACTCAGTCTAAATTCTGGAGGGCTTGGGGAAGAGAGGAAGGAGAGAGGGGAGACTTCTACGTGTATGTGCATATGCGTATGCACAAGCCTAGATTTCCCTCTACCAGGTTCTAGTTCCTGAACCTTGGGTGAATAACTCAAAGGTTTTTAGTTAATATATACTTTTAGAGGTAGTGCATCACTTCTAGATGAATATCCTTGCATATTAAGCAAAACAATGTTCATAAATACATTGGTTCCTCTTTTCTCTCTGCCTTCATGCTAATACTTACTCTAACATATTTCAAATTTACTTGAAAGTTATTTTGTACTATGGAGACAAAATATTCTTTATTTCATTAATCAATAAAATAAGCAAAATAGTGTTTCTGTTTCTAATACTTCTCTGCCAGTATATGACAAATTTTTCTACGATCTCAAGATAAAGGGGAACAGCATAAAATTCAGTGAATATAACATTATTTTCACATTGGTTCATAAATAAATTTGACTGTAAAGTAGTGAGTAATATGCTAATAATGGCACTATATTTTTCTTGAGATTTGAAACACACACAGCATGACACATTTCAGTGCATCGGGCATGTCTGGTGGCCATGTTCACATGGAACACATTCCATTTTGTCTTTACATGGCCACTCACTATCTGGTTACTCAGAGCATTTGTAGCCACTATAAGTTAGCTAACAGAGGAATCAGGTTAGGGTGATGAAACTCTAGCCTTAGAGGATCAGAACGTAGTATTCCCTGACCATAGTACATTATACAGAAATGTCTGACATGTTGGGAAGATAGGGAATTATTAGATTATCTACAGCAACTTTCCAGTCCAGTGAGGTCACACCTATGTCTTCAGAATACCTGGGACTTTCATATCTAGCAAAGACCATTGAGTTTTATTTGCATGATGTCTGACTTTCTAGTAGCTTTAGACATATTTCCTTTCTTTATAAATGAAACTTGGTAATTACATAAATACTGATGTGCAGATATTCCTGATACTGATTCATTTTGGTTTTGACTGTGTAGTGCAACACAAGTGATAGATACTTAATAGAAATTTTACTGTTAATGTAGATTTATTTTTTCCAGCTAATATTATATAATATACAAATATTTATAACAACAGGCAGTTGTATGATTACCAAAGGAAACAAACTATGATGTAGTGTGTTACAAGTACTTTTGGATATTGTACTTTATGATTTCACAGCCAATTGGATTTATCATTTACCAATTTATATGTCTTGTTTTTGGTAAATTTTGGACAATTATACATATAGACAATGTACCCTGATTATAAATCCTCCCATAATCCTCCTTTGACCTTTCTCCTTTATTCATCCCTCCATTGTATTCCTGCTTCTAAGTAGTCGTTCTTTTCTGTGGAGGTCGGTCTTGTTTGCTCATTTGTTTGTATTTGTTTTTGCCCTCATATCATTCAGGTCTTGGGCAGTTAGCAAAAGCCACTGCGAGATCATGAATGAAATCTCCATTTTGTGTTTGGAAAATAGCATTCCAAAGCTCTTCTCTTCCTTTGGCTTTTACATTCTTTCCACCCCCTCTTCTGCAATGGTCCCTAAACCTTGGATTGGGTGACAGAAACAATTCAATAGTGCAAAACAGTCCACTGTCCCTTTTTCTTTGCATTTTAATAATGAGTTTTGATTCTCCTCATTAGTCACCATCATCTAAAAAGAGAAGCTTTCCTAACTAAAAGTAAAAATATCATTAATATATGATCATAAACACAAATATTTAGCAGGAATTTTTTTTTTGATGTTTCAATCTGTGATCTTTTCAACTTCTGGCAGCTTGGTCATAGGATAGGGACATTGTTAGGAAAGAAGCAGCTGTACCAAGATACTGAACACTTTTGATCCTTCCTCTTTCCATTTCCAAAAAAAAAAAAATTGTAATTTAATGACAACTTAATGTCTCAGACCCTCACTTAATTTTAACTTTTGAGAAAACTAATATTCTATTTCACAAGATAGATTTAAGAATCAAAAATGTAATTTATATAGCAATACCCCAATAATAAAACCAATTTTGTATGCCTACAAAATCATTAGAATAAAAAAAAAAATGTAAGCGGTCAAAAGCACATAGCTGGGCTGGAGAGATGGCTTGGCGGTTAAGGCACTTGCCAATGAAGCCTAAGGTTCAATTCCCTAGTATCCACACAAGCCAGATGCACAAAGAGGTGCATGTGTCTGGAGTTCATTTGCAGTGCTAGAGGGGCTGGCATGACTATTCTCTCTCTCTCTCTCTCTCTTTCTCTCTTAAATAAATATATAAATTAATATATAAGATTTTAAAAACATATAGATAATATATAAGTTGTTTTAAAATCAGAAGTAGTCTACTAAAGGAGAAAAGAAATAGTATTGGCGGTTTATGCAATAACCTTTGGAGATTTTTTTATTTATGTCTCAGTAAGTAGGATTGAGACTATTTGGGATGTAGGGATGAGTCCATACTTCTTTTATATGCAGGGAAATATGTGTAAGGGGCACCGTGTATTTGCTAACCCTGCCCTGAAGTATTTTTCCTGTCACTTCATTCCACATTTTGTAAGTTTTTCATTCTTGTGCCTTGCTATTGGGACCCAAAACACTACTCTGCAAAACTAGAAAACTTTATTGATATTTAGAGTATATAAGTAATACATGTCTTATATATACATCATATGTATAATGTGTATATATCTATATCTATATCTATATCTATATCTATCTATCTATCTATCTATCTATCTATCTATCTATCTCTATCTATTATACTTACCAGTCATCTGAACATTTCTTTCCTCAATGAACATGATATTTAAAATTAACCACTAACCAACAGCCCCTTAGTATCCTCTCCTCCACAGTACACTGTTAAATGACATCACAGTAAATATCAATGCAAGGTGATACAGTTCCATTTGGGTGCATATCACTACAGACAGACAAACTTGCTAAAATACATCATAAGTGCTTCTTTCCTCTTTGCAAAACAACTATTTTTGGGCCATGTGCAGCATGTAGTATGTATGTATATGTGTGTTATATACATGTGTGTATCTTCCCATACCCCTTGTGCACACAAATACAGGAAATCACTTCGCAATCATTATCTACTATATTTTTCAGAGACAGTCTCTCACTGAACACAGACTTCCTCATTTTTGGTGAGACTGTTTGACATGGGAGTTCCAGCAATCCTCCTATATTTCCCTTCCTTACTGGGATTATAGGCATGTGCTAGCATACCTGGATTTTTCCATGGATGCTTGGAATCAAACTTGTATACTCTTGTTGCAAAGAAAGAGGTTTTACTCATTGAGCCATCTCCCCTGTCCTTCTAGAATGTCTTGAATGAGAATTCAAGGGCTCTGTGGAGAAAGACTAAGAACCCGCCCCCAGTAAATGTTTGGAAGATTAAAGGAAAAGGACATAGCTTGATGTGTGTGTGTGTGTAACTTTGTAATGCTATGCTATGCAATGCTATGCTCTACTATGTTTTGCTATGCTTTGCTGTACATGGCAACATGCTCATCTGGTTCCAAAGCTGGCTCACCTATGTCTACTTGACCATGGATCAAGAATGAGTTGAATATGAAATGAACAACCATGCATACTTTCTGTAACAGAAATAAGAAAACAAATCCACCATATCCCAGAGGCAGCCCAGGTGCCTCCTGGTGTCCCATTTCTATGAACTGTCAGAAAGTCAAAGGTGGTTGATAAATTTGCAATCATTCTGCTGTCTATTGCAAGAAACAAATGATGTCAGAGGAGAGGTGGTGACATTAGCATTTCTATGTCCTTATTTTGTCCCCATATTTTGATGGTTCATCAAGATACTGGCTTAAGACTATCTTTGGAATCAGCAGAAAACAACCACTTTCCATTCTGAAGCCGGCACAGTGACTGATGGGAGTAGGTATAAAAATCACTTTCTGCTTTATGATGTGTGGATTAATGAAAGTATTAAACCATTCTAATCATAGATAAAGAAATTATTTCCACTGTAGCTGAAAGAAATAAAATAGCCCCATCTTAAATTAAAGAGGTCGAAAACTTTGCCAGCTCATCAAAAGTGCATGGGCAACAAAGAGATTCAAGTTTATTAACCATTCTGGAACACCTTTATTTCTTAACATCTATCATTGTTCTGCTTCATTACTATTGCTGTGCTTCTAAAATTCTTTGAAATCTAATCTTTGCATAAAAAATAATAACTATGGGTCAGAATAATTTCATTTTTTTAGTTAGAGAATACTGGGGTTTTCCCTTTTTTTTAATATTTTATTTTATTTATTTATTTATTTATTTATTTATTTATTTCACAGAGAGAAAGAGGGAGAGAGAGGGAGAGAATGAGAATGTGCATGTCAGGGCCTCCAGTCAATACAAATGAATTCCAGATGCATGTGCCACCTTGCGCATCTGGCTAATGTGGGTCCTAGGGAATTGACCCTGGGTCCTTTGGCTTTGCAGGCAAACACCTTAACCACTAAGCCATCCCTCTGTCCCAACTGCCAATTTATTAGTATGCTGCACTGATAATTTTATTTTTTCATTGAAACAGTTGTATTTTTAACTGCTGTGTGCTAATCTTGAGCAGCATGATTTAACACTCAAAGTTTAAAGCTAGATTTGAAAAGGGTCAAGTAATCTGAATGCAAAAGAAGGTCACATTTTTTTTTGCATAGTCTCTGTAGAGATTTGTTTGAGTTTGATTCATAGTCAGCAAAGCCATTTTTTTAGACAATAAGAATATAAAATGTTGTCAGCACATGAGTATCCGGTGGCATTTTCATCTGATTTCAATCAACCTCAATGGGCCCCTGTTCAACCCACACTTTGACCAGCATTGCTCCAGTTCAGCTTCAGGCTTTAAGAACTGCATACTTTCTGTTTAATGAAATGGAGGCCTGAGTTTCTGATGGGAATTTATTAGGTCTTTATAGATTTACCATTGAGGCATTTAGTGAGTTTATTCCCAGGGTGCTATTTCTGACCAATGGCCAAGAAACTTACAAATCATGCTTGCATCCTTACTTCCCACAACAAGAAATTTTGAAACCAATTTCACAATCTACTCAGAATGAACCCTAGTATTCTTCACTCTTAATGATGACAGAAGCAATACCATGTCTTTGTTTCTTCCATTTTCATCTCTGTAGTCCATACACTTGCTCAATGAGATTACATTTGTACAAACGTATGCCTCACACTTAGCTTTGAAGGGAACTAATATTAAGACATTTATTTTGCCCTTATTTGAGGAAGTTAATGTTAAATCATTTGTCCTGATGCTATCTCTTCCTGTGCCCACAACTCTTCAATCAGAGACACATTTAGCACTCAGCCAAAGAATCACAAAACCTTTCTTGATAAGATTAAGCTAGCCTTGTCACTTATTTTGTCCATATTGTTCCATGATTCAGAATAACATATACACTCCTACTTTCACAAAAATCTTAACTTGTTGGTTTCACAATTGGGTTTACTTCAATACCTAGAGAATTTTACACAACTCATGACATCCCCAGGATGTTAGCCTGTATTTCACAAACTATAGTACTAAGGTGCTGAATAGTGTCTTGACTTCTTAACTCCATTTCATTCCATCCATAAACCCCTGAAGCATTTCACTTATGGATTCAACACCTGTTTCCAGAATATTGATCAGGAAGATATGATGACATATAAGTTCTGATACTGTTTTTTGTTTCTTATTGCTGTTGTTTATATGCTATTGTTATCACTGTTGTTTCCAATGATGTCAAAACAATGTGAAAGTGAGTATATCTCTAGTTATCATTGGATAACTGAAATATAAATATACATTAAAGAATTACCACAAATAATCTTTGAAAGGAATTATTAATTCACAAGTGGACACTGGCTAAAAATGCCAACAATTAAAGATGGTGGATCTCCTAAAAAAGTGAGATGAAGCATGTCATTCTACAGAGTAGAGAATGGTTTCTTGACCTTAAATAATGTTTCTATTTATAAACTCCTAAATGTTGAACATTTGGTTTTGAAAGAAATGCACACACATATCCAGGATTTAGTGAGGAGGTATGCTGTGTATATCAGGAATCATTTTTATTCCAAATAAGCTCTTTTGAATCATTCAATAATTTTCTACAGCTCTTCTAGAAGTAACTGATTACAATCATTTACTTACACAGATAGCATATTCTCTAAACTGGTGATTTCTAACCCAAAACTTCTCTGTTAATAGAGTTAGACATGTGTAGAAACACAATTAGCCATTTTGAAAAGTTTGTAAAAATAGAAATGAAAAGATTTAATCTCTAATGAGAAACTACCATCAATGGGATAGGTCATACATAATAGTCCCTCTCTGAACAAGAGGCAGGTTGTTCTTCACCTCAGAGAATCTAAATAGAGGATTGTTCTATTTGGAGAGGGCAGCCCTGATTGCAGGGGAGACTAAGCTCTTGAACTCTAATCTAGGAATGAGCAAACTGCTTCTAACAGCAGAGCCCAAGAGACGGGAGAGCTAACTCCTGGTATACCTAGCTCAGGAGTGGGCTAGCTACCCCTAGCAGCAGCCTAAAGAGAAAAAAAAAAAAAAAAAAAAAATCTGAAGAGAAATTAGTTAAAGCCATTAGTGAACCTGCTGCATCTGCTGTTACCACTGCTCTGATGTTACCGTGGCTGTAGTTTCCTCCCTCCTGCATACAGGTACTCATGGTCAGTTTTGTTGAACAGCAAAAAAACAGTATTGCATGAAGAAGCAGTGCATCTCATCACATGAGCAAAGGGTAAGGAATTTTAACTTTGATTAATTCTTATACATTTATTAAAGGAAGGGATTTAGGGGTGTGATCTGCTGGATTCTGTGCATCCAAACACACATACACTCAGATAAGAACAATCACATTAGGCCCACCTGTAGCAAACACCACATCTGTGGGCTCATAGTTATTGACCTCTTTACCTTCATCATGATGATCAATATTTTGTATGCATGTGTGTTTGCTCTGAGTGGAGATTCCAACCTGGCTTCTGAGAAAAAGGAACACAGAGCATATCTTAAGATCAGCCAGCATCTCTATATATTGTCTGTCAATATTGGTCATCCATGCTGTTCAGGACAAAGGTACACCAAGGCAAAGGAAATCTAGTCATATTCCTTTAAGCAGGTGGGTTTCTTAGTTGTAAAATTAACTTTAGAGTAAGTTACAAATAAGAAACTTAGTATCTCAGAGCAGAGCAATAATATCACAAAAGCTATTTATAAGGTCCATAAGAAATATTCCCAGCTTTCCTTCCATGGTTCGATGTAATAGTTTGTTCTAACAGTTAATTTCCACAGTTGTTCTCATAGCTCATCCCCACAGTGAATCATAGCTGGTACAACCTAAAAACCTCATTCTTGATACCATTTTGTTTCATTGTCTTGGAAATCCCTATCTAGAAGCAGCTATGTCACTTCTACCTAGCACACCTCCTGCATACAAGCTCTATGTTTCAAGAGAAACAAATTTAATATAATTTAAATGATAAATGTCCTGGAAAGATGATCTCTAGGACAGGATTCTAAAACTGAACCACACATGGAACTTCAACAGCAAATCTCCTAATGCTAGTAGTCAATGTAGTGGTGGCATCAATGGGCATGCACAAGGGCCTGTTACTAGTGGTGTATTAAAAGGAGATGAAGTAGAGAAGCGGAATATTTGCCTAGACAGAATGGTGATTTTTTTTTAAACCAAATGTGGGCAAGTAAATTATGGATGAATGTTAACATGTTGATTGGCAACTTTAAAAGCCATAAGATGAACACAATACTTTCAAAACTAGCCACTATTAACTCAAAACATAACATGAAAGTTATAATGATTTTCTGAAATATTAAAAACCGCACTCACTAAACCACTGTGTGATTGTGTTAAATATTGAAGTCCAGGTTTAAAACTAATGCCTAGAACTTCATAAAAAGTTGACAAATGCAAAGCCTCAGTAAATGTTTTATCATACATTCAATGCTGTAAAAAGAAACAAGTAGGATATTATTACTTGAAAAGGGGGAATGTGCTGCATCATTATAAGGAAAATGATCAATCTGATTTTCCCCTAATTCCATTCAGCTAGAAGAAAAAACAGTGTTCTCATTATAAGGATTGGCATTGGGATTTAACCACTATGATCCCTGATTCATGTACTTAATAAACTATGGTACGCTCCCCTACATATTGTATCCCTTATTGCATCCATGCTGATAATAATGGCCACATCTCAGCACAGAGCAAGTGTAGACACACAGTGCATTGTTTGCAAGAGTAAAAAATGAGTATACTGGCCTTCTACAAACATTGTAAAATATGGTTGATGCTGAAAGCAAGCAAGCAAAGTACATATTAGAATGAATATGAGAATATTTGGCAGTGAGGCTAAACACAATATGGGGTGGAAAATGTATAAAAGATGTACCCACTGCCTGATTATGAAAGCAAAGTCAAAAGCCAATGGTTTGGGAAAGTCATATAGTGTAGCAATGAAGCTACTGATATTATTTGGCTAACAGGATATGTTGTGTGTATCAAATCGTCTGTGTTTATGCCCATATATTAGGTCTGTTTTCACATTTGGTCAGAGAAGCTTCTGTTTGAAAATGGTTGTAATTAATGGGGAGACTCAAAACTCATGAAAATGCTGAGAATAAATGATAGCTGAGTGATCAGCACTAAAGCTCTGTGATATACACCCTCACCCTAAGTATTAAGGAACATTGTAGAAGAAGCAGAAATAATGTAAAAGCCACAGGATGGGGTGATATGCTTTGGACACTGTCTTCCAGACATCCTTGCTTCTGTGGCAAAATAATTACAAGTAGCAATTTAAAGGGGAGGCGGGATTTACCTCAGCTTACTGTTCCGGTTACAGAATCTCATAGTGGGCAGGTGTGGTGTTAGGAACATGAAGCAGGTGGTAACATTCAGCCAGTGATCAAACAAACAAACAAACAAACAAACAAACAAACAAAAGAATACTCATTTTCTTCTTTTCTTTTTTTATTCTCAGAACACACAGAATATAGCCAGACTTTTTGTCAAACTATCACACATATATACTCTGAGTTCCTGATAAGAGTCCTTGGTAGTATCTGAAACTTCAGGAACCAAGCCACCACTGTCCACAATTCTGCTGGTCTTCCAAACTCCCACCAAAATGGTCCAGTGTCTCTGCTTATCTCATTCTAGGGTTTGCTGATCCCAAAGTCCAAAACTTTTCCAAATTCATCTTGCAAACCAGATCTGAAGCCTGTATATGACATTGTCAGGTCCACTTCCTCAGTGTCAAATTTCTCCCACCAAAGTACTAACCATGGCTGACCCTGCTTAGCTTCTGAGAACAGAAGAGATCAGATACTTTCAGGGTGGCATGGCTGTAGACAATACCAAATTTCTGTATGAGTTACCTGTTTTATTGCTACAAAAAAAAATCCTACAAGGAGGGATTTATTATAGCTTAAAGTTCAAGTTTAATGTCCTTACATCAAGGAAGGTATTGCAATAAAAGCATGAAGCAGAACCAGCCACTGTGTG
This sequence comes from Orientallactaga sibirica, assembly GCA_036365145.1. Taxonomy (NCBI): domain Eukaryota; kingdom Metazoa; phylum Chordata; class Mammalia; order Rodentia; family Dipodidae; genus Orientallactaga; species Orientallactaga sibirica. Next base: position 99,330,704 of record JAEOAD010000001.1, on the reverse strand, counting down.
TCTGTGGAAAGGAAAGAGCAGTGAATGCTGATGTTCAGCTTAATCCTTCCCTTTTATTCAATCTTGGACCCCAGCCATGGAAAAGTGACCCCTACAGTGAGGGTGGGTCTCCCATCCTGAATTAACTTAATCAAGAACTTCCCTCACATACCTGCTAAATGATTTGCCTCCAGGTTTAATCAAATTTACAAGATTACCCCTCTTAGACACTGAAGGGGTTACCTTTAAAAGAATGATTGTCTTGGGAAGTGTTTCTCCAGGTTTAACCTGGAAGGCACATAGAGGTCAATGCAACTGCCATCAAAGGAGGACAGGATACATCTTAAGCTGGTAGTAGAACATGGCAGTGCCACCTACATTGAGTTGCTTGTATAAGCACAATAAATACAAACGTGAAAGGAACATTAATGCATGTGCTAAGGCTCCAAAAGGAAGCTGAGACCAAGCAATGTGAGGCAGGGATGGAAATGCTGTAAAGAGGCCCTGGTGAAGGTGATGCCTACATTGCAAAGGATACCTCAGGATATTGGTGATGTCACAACCACGGAAAGTCTGTAAAGGAAAACTGTAGGCAGAAAATGCTGCCAGATTAAAAAAAAAAAAAAAAAAAAAAAAAAAAAAGGTATATGCTTCCAGTTGCTTCCTTTATAGAATGAGAACGTTTACTCTGAGTCATTGAAATTTTTATTTTTTATGAGAGGCAGAGAAAATTGGTGTGCCAGGGCCTCCAGACACTGCAATCGAACTCCAGATGCATGTACCATCTTGTGTGCATGTGCAACCTTGTACACTTGCTTCACCTTATATGTCTGTCTTATGTGGGATCTGCAGAATCAAACATGGGTCTATAGGCTTCACAGGAAGTGCCTTAACGGCTAGGCCATCTCTCTAGCCCTGAACTTTGGAACTATGAAACATTTTTTTAAAAAATTATAGAGGGTGGGAAAGATGGTTGAGAGATTTAGGCACTTGCTTGTAATGCCTGATGGCCCAGGTTTGGTTCCACAGTACCCATGTAAAGCCAGATGTACAAAGTGGTGCATGTGTCTGGAGTTTATTTACAGTGGCTAGATGCTCTGGTGCACCCATTCTCACTCTCTCTCTCTCCCTCCCTCTCTTTCTCTCTGTGGTTGCAATAAATAAATATTTTTTAAGAAATTCTATAAACTTTTTTTTAGAGAGAGAGAAACAGAGAGAGAGGGAGAGGAAGACAGAAATAGACGTGCCAGCAGTCTCTCAGCTGCTGCAAACGAAATCCAGATGGAAGCACCCACTTGTGGTCAAGTGCGGTATTGTACCCTTGGGTCACTGCATCTGGCTAAATGTGGGACCTGGAGATTGGAACTGCTGGAGATTGGAACCATCATTCTTAGGCTTAGGAGGCAGGCACCTTAACTGCTAAGCCATCTCTCCAGCCCTAAACTCCTTATTAAGAGATTGAACTTCATATTTTTGAACAGTATTGGGTCTATTAAAAACTATGGGGGGTTTCCAGATGAACTAAATAAATTCCGTGGTATGAGGTGACTATGGTCCTATTGGTTCAAGGAATGGAAGGTTCTAGCTTAGAAGTGATATGTTTGAATATCAAGCTGACAGTGAAATTACTTCCCACAATAACCTATGTGTGCATGGCCTTGTTTCAGGCCTCTGTTCATAAGCTATGGATGCAAATTTAAGGGATTCTGTAACTTAACACCAATGCCTTAGCACTTTGTCAGAACACTGGCTGTAAGCTACAGAAATCTAACTCAAACTAGTTTAAATCTACAGTGTGACTCATTATCCAAATTAGCTGATGAATCTAGACAAGCCTGGGTCCAGGGCCCAGCTCATTTTGTTAGTAATTGGCCCTGCTGCCTCTTTCTGCTCTGCTTGTTTTCTGTGTGTCTTCACTTTGAAAACTGTCCCTGTGCACGATGGCCTACTTCTAGCAAAATACACTCAAGCTCAGCAGAAAAGGCTGTTTTCTCTCTCAGCCATTCTAACAAGAACTTTGGAACGATAGCTCATTGTCACACTGTCCTAGATAGATATAAGTTGCATCTGTCCCTAAATACCCACAATCCAGTGTGATGTGGAACTCACCTGCCGTATATTTCCCCTCAATGCAACAACATGTTTGTGGGGAAGGATGATTCACTAGGAAATGTTGGAAGCAGTGCCCACAGAAGTGGAATAGATGTTGGGTGAACAAAAACAAGTATTCACTGTTTACTTCTACTTAGTTTTATGCTACAAACCTTTGCCATACATCAAAGGTATGAACTTGTGCAATTCTCTCACTACAACCTCCACCTGAAGTGCAACACACAGCTCTCCTGCTGAGGCTGTCATTTCTCTTCAGTGGCTGTTCTTGTTAAACTCACATCCCTTAAAAAACCCCATTTGTTTTTATATTTGCCTCTGTGATTCTATGTGAAGTGTCTCTAACATCTGCTGATGTTCTCCATAGTCCTCTATGAGTGTGACACAATCTTTCTTTATAAGACCATCATCCTAAGAAAGTCATTCACTTTGCCAGTTTGCACCAACACTGCTTTGCATATGTGTAGGCATTCAGCTCTACAGAAGTCATCAGAACCTCACTGATGCAGTTTTTCAAATATGAGTGCATTTCTGTAATAAACTGAGAGACCAGGTAAGACATGGTGACTGCCCAATTCATCATGGAACTATCAGAACTAACAGGACATTTCTTGTGGGAAGACAAAGAAAGGTCACACTATTGGAAATGTGAATCAGAACATCTTGATTTTTACATGTGTTAGACAAGGCAGAGGCTTAAAAGACAGCTTCCTTTTCCAAGATCTCTTGTGACAGCCCTCCTTGGGATGCAGTCTCTGTTCATCCTGCTACTTGCCCATTGAGCAAGTGGGATGACTCAAGCTTTCCTGATTAGATTGGGAGCTTCTTCTCCTTCTCATAGGAAAAGAACTAGAAATTTCTATTAGGTTGTTCATGTTTCATGCCCTGGGCAGAATCTTCAGTAAAGGGTTCAATTCCTAGGTGGCTTAATTACCTCTGGTCGCTGCTCTCAGGCTTCAACTTAAATTTCTCCAGTTACTTCATAACTTGTCATCATATTGTCACAGTGCAAGTAACTGGAAATAGCATATCTAGGCTAGTGCATAAGGGCTTACCCTACTGGAAAGAGGACTTACGGTGTTTTATTTATTTATGGTGAAGTCAGGAACGACATTTCAAGAGGAAATAACAACTAGAAAACTCAGCATGACTCATGCATGAGCAGGTAGACAAGGTGCTGTTGAGGCTTGACAAAAGCCCTTCCCAGTGCTCTTTCCAGCTAGAGCAACATAGACTGATAAAATGCTTCAGAGTCTATTTGGTTTCATTCTTTGTCAAAGGAATTATATCTTTATTGTTTAAAAAATTCTAAATAACTTTCATATGTCTGGAAACACTTATTCTATAATACCGAATTATAACACTGGGTTATATATACTGAAATAATTGACTGTGCTACATACTGAAATGATATTTATTGCAGTTACTTTCTTGTTGCTGAGAAAAAAACGCCCAACAAAAAGCAACATGTGGAAGATAAAGGTTTGTACTGGCTTACATTCTTGAGAGAAAGTTTCACCATAGTGTAGCAGAGCAGAAGCTGGGCATCATATCTTGCCACAGCCATTGGAATGTAGCAGCAAGCCAGAGATAGCCCTGGCAAGGGGAGCTCGAGTTGTAACCTCAAGGCCCACTCCAAGGGACACAGCTTCAGGAAGGCTCTACCTCCCAAATCGCCACCAGCTGTGGCTTGAAAATGAGGCTAAAGCACAAACACATTATTCTATTGGGAGGCATTTCATATTCAAACCACCACAATATTTAAAAGATCAAATACTGTATCCTTGCTATGATTAAATATTTTTCTTCACTTCATGTTACCTAGATATGACATCCCCAATTCTTGCCAGGCATTGTTGAAAGATTCAAAATTTTGTCCCATTTATAGCTACAATTGTACTCTGGGTATTTTCCACATATACTATATTCATTGTTACCATTAGGACTTTGTGAATGTTCTTGGTTCAGTCTGATATGGCATGCTTTGACTGATGATATCTTATACAGCTTTTTGTTTAATTAAAACATAACTTTTTGTGAGGTATTTCCAAACTTGTGAGCAGATGTTAACTACTCTGTTTTTTTTGTGTGTGTGTTTCCCAAGAAAGGGGCCCTTTTCAATTTACTATTGTTATTTTGGGGGGCGGGGAGAGACACAGAGAGAGACAGAGAGAGAGAGGAGAAGAAGACAGAGAGAGAATGGGCATGCCAGCAGCCTCTCAGCCACTGCAAATGAACTCCAAATGTGTGAGCCCCCTTGTGGGCCAGTGCAGCATTGCGCCCTTGCATCTGCCTAAATGTGGGATCTGGAGATTGGAACTGGTGCTCTTAGGCTTAGCAGGCAGGAGCCTTAACCACTAAGCCATCTCTGCAGCCCACTATTGTTATTTTTGTTACTATTATCATTACCTTTTCTAGGTTTTGAAGCTACACTTAATATAAATGGTTTAGTTAAGAGTTTATGGTTTAAATTCATAAATATTTTTTTTGAAGTTGCATGTGGTTAATGTCCCTTCTGACCTTAATGACTTGTTTGTCTTTATTTCGATTTCCTCTTTTTTCAGATTTTTATATATTCATTTTTAGTTAAGTTATTCATTTTCCATAATTTAATGCATTATATATGGTATGCAATATAATCTATATGTTATATAATATATATTAAATTTTACTATATATAATTTTCCTGAAAGGGACAAAATTCTTCACCACCTAGCATATTCATTTCATAATCAAATATACTTCCATGTCTCAATTATGATACAAACTGTGAACCACAGAAAACACAGAGAGGGAGATATTTTCAATCATACTATTGGTAAAGTTTTCACTAAAATGAATATGTTTAAGAAACTTGCTGGAAACTCAGAAGAGATACTTATGTATATATGGAAAAGAAACAATGACCAAATAAAACAGTATAATTGATGTGTAATTGCAGTTACACAAGATAGTTGACAGGGCTGTATCAAAGGTGAGCACTATATGTACTCTGGGGTGTAGTCATGTACACATCATCTTAAGATTTCTTTAGAAAAATATAATATGTGATTGAATCTATTAGTTGTTTGTATGCAAGAATATTCCCCCTAAACGAATGGCTAAAGACAACAGTATTTATTTATTTATTTATTTATTTATTTATTTATTTATTTATTATGAAACTTGTAAGTTGTTCAGTTATGCTGGGTACAGCCAGACTTGGCAAATCTTAGCCAGATTCCCTTATGTATCTGTAGTCAGCTGTTAAGTCCATTTAAGCCTGAGAAATATTGGATAGCAGCTAGTAAGATAACTTAGCTCTGAGCTGAGTCCTCCAACAGAGGAGCTAGCTCTTCACTTTCCTCATGGTGGAAGCAGATATCCAAGTCAAAGGACAGAGGCATGCAAGCCCCCAGTTCTGGCATACTTTTGTGTCCATCGTAGTCCATACGCCTCCAAAACAGAAACCACCATGGGAACAGGGCATTTTGTATTGGGGAAACAATGCATTGCTCAGTAAAAGAACCTGCAAGGTCATTTTGCAAAGGCCATGCAGAGAGGGCCCAGTGGGATAGGTGGACTACTCTTGCAATAAATTCACTGTGGTTACCTCCTGGCACATACAAACAAACCCACAAGGTCTCAAAATTCTCTAACACTTAATCAAATCATTTATTTCACACTCAAAATCTAGCATATTTTGATTTACTTCATATCTGAATATAACATTTCTTAATTTGATTTTAACAAAAATGGTATATTCCATCACTCCTACAGTGATATAATTTCATTGTAGGATTGTGCAGAATACCATAGATATTCAAGAAGGAGAAAGAAAGCAAGGGTGTTAGTAGTTCCTAATTAACAGAGATTTCAGAATCATACTGGTTAGAGTCTTCTAGATGCTTCAGCTCCTGGAATTGGAAGTACTGCAGGTCAGGTTCTGTTTCTCCCTAAAAGTCATAAATAGATGATTATTATCCACTATTTTTTTTTTTTGCTGTCCCCTTGAAATGTCTTTCTTTATATGCTCACTTTGGTTTCCTATGAAGTCATATGCTATAATGTTAGATATAATTTGTCTTCCAAAGACTGATATATAAAGATTGATTCTTTAACTTGGTACTCTTGGTAGGTGGTAGTTACTCAGAGATGGGGCTTCATCAAAGGTCTTCTAGTCATTGGAAACTGTGCCCTTGAAGGTGATAGCAAGGTACTCTCTCTCCTCCCCTGATCACTTATCTGGGCTCTATGATCAGTTGGCTCTGACCAGATGACACACAGCATTGTTTGACAGTCTTTTATAAGGCACTACATCAATACCTTATGTTGTCTTGACAAAGGGCCCTGTCGCCATATGTTTAATTTAGTGTTTGGTTCCCCAGGCTTAATTTCACTTTTAGAATATTTTACCAAATGAAAATGGTAGAGTAAACATCTGTTTAATTCTATAGCATTTTTTGTTCCTCTCAACTCTGCTGGCAAACTGAATAATTCACTCATTAGTTCATCACTTTCTTGATTTTATGACTTATTTTATATTTCCTTCATGTCTATCCAATTGTTATATTTGCAAATTTGCTATAAATGGTAGAGTTACCAATAATTTCTACTCATTGTACCTCTACTTCATTTGAATTGGTCTCAACACTAGTGCTCATTATTTTGTTTTGTTATTGAAGAATGTTGCATATATACCTAACAATTTCTGTGGCAATCATTGCTGAACATCAAACTACCACAAAATGTGGTGATTTAAACCAAAAAGCACTCATCAATCCTTGTTGATTGTTTTTAAATTTAGATCAGGCTTACCTGATATATTCTGGATTTATATTGTAGTCTGCCATGAGGTGGCAGATACTACTAGTACTAATAATAATAATAATTAGTAATATAACTTACTTACAGAAAAGCATAATAGGCAAGGATGGCTACTGCACATAGTGATAAAAAAGAAGATCTCAGTGGGAACTCACCTTTATAGAAACAAAACAAAAAAAGGCTTTTAAACCCTTCTGTGAACTAAAGGAACCTACTAGAGGACATTAAGGGGAGATAATAGATCATTTATGTTTTCTAACTGAGTGGAAGCTACATCTTATCATTGAAGTTACATCTCTTCAGGCCTGGACACATTTTCTCACTTGTGGCTGAGCTCAAAATGTCCTTGTATGATCGATATTTATTACAGAAAGAAAGAATGTTGTGAGAATAACTCATTTAAGAAGGGATAGACTATTTTCCTTTCCACTTTCCACTAAGTCATGGACTAAAGATGAAAGAAAGGAGAAGAGAGTGATTGGTGAATGAATGCATGGACAAGGAAGAAGCAAGATTAGAAAGAAGGGGCAGGGAAGCAGGAAGAAGGCTCACAGCACAGAGTCAGTGCCTCAGAATCTCACTTGCATCATTCTTGTCTCTCTTTCCATTGTCTTTTTGTTTGTAAATTAGTATATCAAGTCATTTCATCTTGTCGCTCTTTGAATTTGACTCAACAGTTCCAGTATTATCCATGCTGAGAGTATCTGATAAATAAAGGAGAAGCAGGGGTATAGAGCAATTGCTTGGATGGGAAACCACTCAACATAGCTGGACATGTGAACTTACATTGGCATTCAGATCTATAGTGCTGTCACCTTGGGAAGACCCAAGAGTCCTGCTATGCTTTAGGTGTGACTTGGTGTTTGCCCCAAATTGTGTGGGTTAGGGGCATGATTTCCAGTGTGGCTGTGTGGAAGGTAATGAAACCTTTATGTAGTATGGCCTAGTGGGAAGTAACTATGTCACTGCAGTTATTGTCTTCAGGAAAAAAAAAAAAAGAATGAAGCTCTAATGGAACCCTGGTTAGTTAAAATAAGGGGGTATGCCACATGAGAGTGAAGTTGGCCCCTCCTTGTCTTTCAAGCTTCCTGTCCTACCACATGATCACTATCTCCTAGGTGTTCATGCAGATGAAGTGCCAGGAATCCTTCACCAGAGCTAAGCAGAAGCATTCAAAATGAATTACATCCCTGTTCCTTATAAACTAACTAGGCTCAGATTGTTACAACAGTCAGAATGAACTAATAGGGATTGGTCCCTTCATCTTTGAGATGTGAGTACATGTTTTTCCTCTTAGAATTGTAAATAGACATAAACATAGAAATATTTAATATATTTTTGGCATCAAATACTATAAAACCAAAGTGTATAAACCCAACAAGAAATATAGTATTACATTCATGACAACGAAGAAGAGGAAGAAGCAAGATAGCATTTGAGGAAGAACTTTGGCTTGGGAGACAGCCAACATTCCAACCTGTTACTGTAACAACTCTGCACTGGACATGCCATATGGATTCCCTGGATTTCCATTTGAACATGAAAATAATACAATCTACCTTTTAGCTGCTTATTTATATTTATATTATTATTTATATTATTCAAAAGGCAATCACTTAATTATGAAGTGGAATGAGCTATGTAAAGACCTACCAAAAAAAAATAATGTCTTCATCTCATGTTCCATTTTAACTAAAGATAAAAAGACTGGAGTTGTGATATGTGGTCTTGGGAAAGAATATAGATCCTTGGCTAGAAGCTGCCAGCATTGTTCTATGTTCATTGAGGGTCGAGAAACATCTCTTGTGAAAAGCAGATTTATGTCTACAGGCTGGAGATGCTGAAAAACACAGGATGAACTGGTCATTGTGGAGAGTCAATGCCATTCATCTGATTGCCTAATAAAAGAGGGAAGCCTTGGGTGAAAACAAAACATAACAAAAATCTATAGTCTGTAAGCTATAAAAGCAATTAGCCAGGCAAGATGTACCCATGGGTGCAATAGAGGCATATAAATTAAGGGGGTAATCAACTGATCTCTAATTGTATTTGAGGTCCTGCTCAGTAGGAGGGAATCTATGTTTGGTACCCAGAACTGAATCAAAAGCCTTTGGCTTGGAAGATCATGGATCACAGAAGAAACTTCCACTCTTTCTCAGTTAAACCCAGATATTATGCACATCACAAAGCCTTCCAAATATATATACATATACACCCTTTGGTTAATGAAGATGTCACCTGTATAAATTGAGGTGAATATTGAGGAGACCAAAGATATAAAAAAATGACAAGGAAAGAAGTCTCAGTGCTTAGGACTGAATGAATCATCTCTATCTATAACTCCTGTGAGGTTGTAGGGACCATTGTGGAATAAAAACTGAACCAAATAATTGAAATAATAATAATATGCAGTGTTGTCTCAATTGGAATCAACTGACTTCATCCTAACTGACCTTGTGGACAGGAATCCAGAGTTTCTAGATCCTGAAACATTAAATTTTTCCAGAAATAAGCATATTACTTTGTCTCTATCTCTCTATCTCCCTTCTTTCCTTCCTTTTTCTTACCTTCTTTCTACCTTTCCCTCTTTCCCTTCTCTGACTCTGTACAGAGAACCATTTTCTCTGTAAGGGAATGCTTACAGAGGACAGATTTCCTCAACTCTGGAACACACATATCACAATCCTTCCATGAGCAGATGCTTGCTGTTTTCCAATTTTCTAAATCTATAATCAAAACTCCTAGAAGGCTCAGCTGCACTAGATGCAATGGATGTTTCAAACAGACAAGGCCCCAAACATCAAGAAATCAAGAACTATAAAATGTAAACAGCAAGAGCTGCCTTCTGGGAAATGGGCTCAAATAGCATCTCAGTTTCCCACTTTACAATGGAACCCTAGCATCTGCATTTTTTTTTTCATTCATTGATTTTGCTGAGGTGAATTAAAAGGATATAGAAGAGGGCTGGGGAAATGGCTGAGCAGTTAAGGTGTTTGCCTGAGAAGCCTAAGTTGTAGTCCCCAGGACCTGAAGGCCCTGGTTATAGTCCCCAGGACCCATGTTAACCAGATGCACAAGGCAGCACATGCGTCTGTAATTCGTTTGCAGTGGCTGGAGGCCCTGGTGTGCCCATCTCTCCTTTTCTCTGCCTCTTCCTCTCTCTCTCTATCTCTCTCTCTCAAATACATAAACAAATAAAATATTTTTAAAAAACTAAAAAGATATAGAAGAAACAGGCTAAATATTAGAAAGGAGAAATATTTTCTCAACTGATTTACTGCCTTCCTAGAAGATGGAATAAAACGGACTCTTCTATTGTTCTTTCAATATTTCAATTTCATTTATTTATTTATTTAGAGGGAGAGAGAGAGGAAGATAGAACGATAGAAAGGGTGTACCAACGCTTCCAGCCACTACAAACAAACTCCAGATGTATGTGCCACCTTGTGCATATGTCTTGCATGGGTACTGGGGAATTGAACCTGGGTCTTTGGCTTTGTAAGTAAATGCCTTAACCAACAAGCAATCTCTCCAGCCCAATGTTTCAATTTTTAATAAGAAAATATTGTTTTGTTTTAGTTTTGTCTAAGACTTTTCTTAAAGAATCAGCTGAAAAAGTTTTCTCATCCCATCATGTTAAATCAAGGAATGTAGCTAAAGGCTAAACACCAAAATACCATTCACTTACAAGCAAACCTATCATTAATCCAGTAATTTTCTGGTTTAGAGTTAATCAACCTTTTTATAATTGAAGAATAAATTTCATGGTATTTCCTAACTCATTACAAAAATACTGCCAACTAGCATTCTTTTTCTATAGACCCTACCTACAATCCAATTGCATGGATAAATTCTATTGTTATTTTATGAATGAGACTACATAAATTAGGAACTTTTATTATCTGTAACATTTGCACTGACTGATTTCTAACATGAGGTAATTTTAACATCATATATTTTACCTACATGGGTCAATGAGGAATGAGTGTTACTGCAATGGATGAGGTGAGTAAAACTGTGGGGAATATCAGTCTATCTTTTTTTTTTTTTTCTCCCCATTAGCCACCCTTCTGAGCTGTAATCAAAAGCTCCGTTATCAGGGGAGAGGTAGATGGATTAAGAATAGCTATCTAGAATATGTGTTGGGGAGAATTCTCGGGTTTTGTGTAGACTTGATTTGGAAGGAATGAAGAGATTAATATTACTGACTCCCATAATGATGAATATTACTTGAATGCCATTATTAACCACCCACGTGGCTCTGTTATTGGAACTTAGAATGGGGTCAGGTACTATAGTTTCACTATTAGCATGGAATCACATGTAATATGTGACCATGGTAAGTGTTGAATAAACACATTTCATGTGACAGGTATAATTATACAGCTCCTCCTATGTTCTTCTTCTTTCTTATCTTCTCTTGTCTTCTTTCTCTCTTTCTTTCTCTGTCTCCCTTATAATTACATTTAAAATGTGAGTTGATACTATTAGCAGGAATCTGAGAAGGAATACTCCCACAGTCATAAGATAGGACATGGTAGAACTGGGACTATAGGTCAGAAAGCTTGAGTACCACAGTTTTAATCTTTATGCAGTGTTATACAGTATGGGGCTTCACAGTGTAGGGAGCTAACACTGAGACTTGGGTGGAGGACAGTCAAATAAGGACCAGTCCTTAGTCTCAAAACAAGCTCATTGAGCCTTGCAGCCAACTTGAGTCCCATCCTTCAATGTCTTTTACATCCATAAAATAATATACAGATATTAAGATTAAGATTGTTACTTGCAACTCACTTCCATGTAGTTAAAATCATGATGTTTATAACCCTAAATAATTTGGAAAAGCTCAGTCGATATCACTTTATAGTTAAGATATTGTCATTTGAAAATTAAAGCAATGGAAACATGAAGAAATTTGCAAGTCCCCAATCCATCACCATATTTCATAAATAAATGGCAAATTTTAATGAAAAATAGAGACAAGTTAAAAGTGAATACCAGCTGCAATACAGATTTCTATTTATGTGTATTATTCCCCAATAATATCAAATCTACTCCTCTGAGGGTAAATATTGTATGAACTCATTTGTGATTATAATTCAGAGAATCTCATTTCCTTTCTTTCAGCTATATTTTTGCTTTATTTTAAATGACAACAAATGCATAAACCTTACAAGATTAGTGAAACCTTCCATTAGCTACTTTGCCCTTCCCCAAATAGTTTCTATCTAACCAAGCTATTTCATCTTGATTTATTTGCATCAAATCTCTTTGGAAGAGTCCATTTTCTGTTTATGATCAATGTAGATAACTCTTGTTCTTCCCATTCTCAATTCATTGCTTAGCGATTCAAATAGAAATGATGAGTAGTTCACACAAGAAAGTGGAAGACCTTGTTTAAAAATATATATATCACATTATTACCACAATATTTGTTAATAAATTCACAATTCTGTGTAAGAACAAGTTGTATGTCTACAAGTCCACATTACATCCCTTGGGAAAAGCCAAGGCCTGGCATCACCATGATACACAAATTCAGTCTGTCACTGTCTCAGGAAGAAGATTCTGTTGACAGAAAATGGCTCATTTTCAGAGTCAAAAATAACAGAGAAGGGGGTATGTCTGGGTGCCAAATAAAAATCTGAGTGTGTGTCTGAAATCCACAGAGAAACAGCCTCATGGTACACTGGGACAAGCAAAGGCTTTTAGAAGGATACCCAGAATCCAGTGTGCTTCCCAGTTACTGTCTCAAGTTGTCAGCAGGCTACTCAACATGAAAAGACTGTCTCTCCTTCTGTGAAACTGAGATGAAGATAATGCAGATTGCTGGGTTGATTACAGGAGATGATGTCTCCAGCGATCTGCCCCAATATGCGTATCAAAGTGCCACTACAAAGGATGGTTTCCTTACCTGAATTTTCCTGTAGATAACAACAAATATTTGGGGCTGTCACATCCATCATTTCAGCAAGACCTACTATTAAATATTAAGTGAACAGCTTTCTAAAAGTGAAAGATGGTACCTGATTCTAATGGTATCAGGGTTAGGGTGTGTGTGTGTGTGTGTGTGTGTGTGTGTGTGTGTGTGTGTGTAAGTAAAATTGTCTATTTCAAAGTTATTCTGCCTTCAGACCATCAAAATTATCTTTAATTGTTCAACTTTGTTTTCCTGCAGATAATACTATTCACTACCCTTCACATAACATTCATAACTATTCTTGGGTGCACATGGCCTAAAGTTCAGATACATGCAAGAGATATCTATCCATAACAGGAGCTGGGCAGATGGCTCAGCAAATAAGAACACTTATCACACAAGCTTAAGGACCAAAATTCAAACTCCAGTTCCCATATAAAAATCCAGACATAGTCATACACAGTCATAACCCCTGTCCTGTGAGTAGCAGAGACCAGAGAATCTCTGGCTCTCTCCTGAGCCAGTGTGACCAAAAGTAGTAACTCGAGGTTCAGTGAGAGACTCTGTATGCTAAAGAAAAATAGAGGAGGACACTGGACATTCTCCTCTGTCCACCTCACACTTGTATATGGAGCATGCACATCTGTATACAAAATGTACGTACACTAAACCTACAAAACATAAAGGTAAATAAATAAAGTGAATAAAAGTAAAGTTTAAAAATGCATACATCATAGTTATTCACCCTGTCTGTTTCATTTGTTACCCCAAAGGGAATAGATATTTTCATTACAAGCAAGGCCTAGAAGGTGGATATAGACTGTGCTCTTTTAGGTTCCTACTGATGTTTATGATCAAAAAGAATTGAATATGTAGGGCCCTAAATGCTTCAGTGTGTTCAAAGATGAGCATGCAGTCTTTCTCAGTATGGTGTTAAGGGAATCCTGTGGTGGGGTAGAGTGTTAGCATGCCAGGCAGCATGAAGGATTGAATCACAGTGTGAGCAGATATTGTTATCTTCAGATGATGGTTAACTGTTCCTTCTGGCTGCAATTTAGAATAATATAAAATCTGGATGGAAAGAAGATTTTGTTTTAAGTGAACTCAGTCTTTAAAGTTTTTGTTTCTTCTGCTTAATACATTTGTCAGAGTCAAAATTCATAAATCAAACTTGATCAGCATTGAATATATCAACCAAATATGAGTTGGCATTATTTATTCATGGACTGAAAAATGTATGAACAATTGTGCCTCGCTATTTGTGGTGAATAATGACTTTTGCTTTTATCTTTCTTGAAAAGGATTTGACATGAAGAAATAGAAGGCATGCTGTCGGGTTTTTGTCCTTTACCACTTAGTGAGATTTGCATGCGAAGAGATGCTTAGGTTTTCTGTCACCTCTTCTAGAAAATGGGGATAATCCATCTAGACTGTTAAAATCTCACTTCAGATCCTGTGAGAACACTATGCTGATCAGCTTCCCTTCCTAACCTCCCTCTCATTCTTCCTTTCCTTACATACTGAGGTCTGAGTCATAGTCCTACCAATCAACTCTTCTTATTAAATTATGCACTCACTGGAGATGAGGATGCTTACAATTATAAAACAGAGCAGGAACTCAGTGTATATCAGAGAATATGTAGAAAATTAGGCAAAAACAATATATTACTTTAAGTTCCCATGTACTCAAAATATTACTACAGAAGAAAGAATATATATGTACCAGTTATGATTTGTAGCAAGTTGGGTGAGATGTGATTTCAGTTTCAGCCCTCTTTATTTTATTCTCCTAGTGACTACATGTTCTCTTCTCTTCTCTTTTTTTTTTTTTTTTTGAGAGAGACACAGAGAGAGACAGAGAGAGGGAGAGGAAGACAGATAGAGATGGGCATGCCAGCAGCCTCTCAGCTGCTGTGAATGAAAACCAGATGTGTGCGCTCCCTCGTGGTCAAGTGCAGCACTTTGCATCTGGCTAAACATGGGACCTGGAGATTGGAACTGCTGGGGATTGGAACCAGCATTCTTAGGCTTAGAAGGCAGGTTCCTTAACCGCTAAGCCATCTCTCCAGCCCTTGTTCTCCTCTCTTGATACAGCAGCCTCTCTTATTTGTCACCTCACAAAGATAAGGACCTAGATCATGGAGCACATATAGCCATCTGCTAAATATTGATGCATAGTAGTATGAAATTTAAATAGAAAGGAAAGAAGGGAGAAGTTGCTATAATGATCATGGGAATTTTCCCATCCTCATGTCTTCAAGAAGTGGATTTTTCCAGCTAATGTGGACAAATTTCTCTTGTCTGAGAAATGACATGTTCTCTTGCTCTGTCTACTTTTTTATGTGTAGAGTGAGCCCTGGCTTTGCAGCTTAAATACGAACCTACCAAATTTTGACACTCAAAAATCAATCCTCTGACATTGATATTGAAGGTTCCAACCATTTAAAAAAAGAATCAGAATTTCTAAAGCTAAATTATTTCTTATCATCTCCTTATTTTTGGAAAATTATCAAAATCCTACTAACGTTGAAAAATAAATGACATACAACTCCTTGAGTAAATTAATCTGAACAGTTATCCTCAAGGAAGATCTAAAACCACTCTTGAGGACTGCCTAGCTACAGACATTAAACAGGAATGTGTGGGGGGAAAAAAGTAAGAAATATGCATGACTTTTAACATACTGAGCAGTGCCTTACACCAGGACTATTATGGTGGCTCTATTAGGTTCTTCAAGAATTTCCCCAGTTGTGTATTATTTATGATTCTGTAATATTTATACTTGAATTAAGACTTAACTGAACAAAAATATCTATTCACAAGTAAATTAAGATAGTACAGTCTAATTTTTAATTATTCAATTATTTTATTGTTGAAAATTTTGTTTGCTTTTTTGATATACTAAAAATTATTGGTTTTCTTGTTTGTTTATTTGTTTGTTAGGAAAAATCAGCTTTCTCACCTCAATACCTCTTTGCTCATGGTTGTCCATGTATGAGAAATCCTGTCCTGTTAGTCAATTTATGTTGCACATATGCTCAGAATTTTCCCATTCTTTAAGAAATACATAAAGTTTTCTCCATTTGGAAGACTTTCTTATATCTTGCCCCTTGTCATTGTCATAGAAATGTCATCATTCCATAAATACCAATTAAAATTACCCGGTATGTCAGTCCCATATTATTCATTTGAATGAGAATAAAATAAGCCTGAATAAGTCCTCACAAAACATTCACTTTCTAATTGAATTATATTTTCATCTTGCATGAAGATATGTGCAGCTCTACATTTTTTAATATACATTTTTTTTATTTATATTATTCTGATTTTACATTCATAGTACTGGTTCCATTGTCCTCCTCCCTGTCCTCCCTCTTTCAAAGGGACCCTCATAAATGGGGAATGTGGGTCATGCATTGTGAGGTTAGTCAAGAGTTCTGGGGGGTACATTTTTATATTACTGTATGATATATAATGTATAGATATCTGAATACATATGTAAATATTGTATAAAGTGGAAAGAATAAATGCTTTGTGAACAGTAGAATGCAAGTTATATTTACTTCTCTACCACTACTAACTTGCAATCGTAAAAAAAAAAGTAACCTTAGGGGTTAGGAAGATCATTCAAGGGTTAAAAGTATTTGATCTCTAATTCTGCTTCTTTCTTGCTTACAGATCCAGGGTAAGTTCCATCAATGGCAGAAGAAACTTTATACAGACATATTTCCCTCCCCCCTGCCCCCATTCCACTGATGGACCTCTTCACAGTGGGAATGTTGGTATTCACCATAAATTTTTAAAGCTGTAAAGCTGAACATGCATTTGCACACTTTTGTGTAATACCCCAAATGTGTCTGTGGCAATGAGGGATGTATCCAGGATAATTCACAGAACACAGGTCAACTAGCCTGGTCTACTCAGTGGCAAAAAAAACAAGAGAAACCTCAAACAAAGTATAAGAATACCAACAACCTGAGGTTGCCATCTGACCACCACATAAACTCCAGAACATACTCACCCATTGCTTACACACACACACACACACACACACACACACACACACACACACACACACTTAAATCCCCTGAATCTTAATTTCTCTGTTTAAATGTTGGGTAACAATATTTACATTATGGTGGAATAGAAACAAATAATGCATGTTAACAATTTGGTCTGTTGAAAGGTGAGGAATAAGTAATAAATATTCTGAAATTATCAAAATGCTAAGATTAATAGAAATCTCTGAATAAAATTTATTATTTTACAAAGATTGGTGTGATGTGATACAGCCCAAAGTGTGACTGTGTGCTCCTCTGCTTCAGTGCTCTGCTGATGTGTGAGGGCTATACTCATTTAAGAATCAAGGCCCAGGTTGTAGGATGATTGCTCAGTAGTTAAAGGCACTTGCTCTATAAGCTTAATGGACAGAGTTCATAACTCCAGCACTGCTGTAAATCTGGACAAAAAAAATGGTACACACACTTGCAATCCCAATGAGAGTGGAGCCAGGAGAATCCTGAATCTCAAAAGCCAGCTGGTCTAGCCTTTACAGGACAAAACCACAAGAGACCCCACCTCAAACGAGGTGGAAGAGGACCTATACCACTGGGCTGACTCCTTACCTGCATACGTGTGCCGTGGCAAGCACATATCAACTCTTTCTCTCTCTCTTTCTGTCACACACTCTCTCTCTTATGCACACACACACACACACACACACACAGATATATATATATATATATATATATATATATATATATATATATATGTATGTATGAATCAATGTGCAAGCATCCCAAGACCCAGCCTGGCTGGTGACATTTGTTTCAGGAGCCACTGCAGCATCATTTCAAGGTGACAATAGTGCAGAGTATTCAGTGAGTGACAGAGTATATTGGTTATTCCCCATGTCAGGAAGTCGCCTCTGAAGTCAGTATACTTTTTCTTGGAATCATTTAATGACTCAGCATCCTCTCATCATAGATTTAATATTTCTTCTAACTAGCCTAATTGTTGCAGATAAATGTATCCTGGAGCCTTGGAATTCATAATGGGCAGTAATTAATTACAGGTTAAGAAAATAAAACAAGAATGAGGTACTAGTCTCAAAGTTCTGAATAGAGTAAAGGGTGAGACCTAAACTAATTGGTTTCCTGATAAATTTTCCCTCCAGGGCCTCAGAGAGATCTTGTATTTTAATGAGTATTTGCCAAGATTAGAGGATTTAAGCTATTGCAACTTGGTCATTATGAAAAAATGCTGAGGAATTTTAACTCAGTAAAGGCATCAAATCTTTTTTTTTTTTTTTTTTTTTAATTCAAAGGGAACATCATCCAAAAGTTACCCTGCTGTGTGGTGAAATTAGTTTGTCTTTCTCTAGGACCCTGTCCAAGAGCCCTTATTCATATTGTCTGGATAATATGGAGTTGAATTTCATGGTGCTTATTCAAAAATTTGTAAATTAAAATTAAAGCTTCTTGGATCCTAAATATTATAAATAAAGGAAAGCCTTTGTTTATAATTCCACTCAGCCTGGTAATTAAGCTCTGCCTATGATTTTGTAAGTAATGGGAAAATTTGATTCTATTAGTGATGAAATAAATGGTCCAAAATATCCTGGATTAAACAATGAATTAAGCAATGAAAGGTGTTCTTTTCCTTCATAGGCTTATTATATTTTCCACTTGGGAAGGAGGATCTGTACATACAAAATTTTAGGTAATATTTCATGTGGTGTTCAGGACTGAGGAATGTAGCTGCTATATCATTCATGGATATTACTATGTATAAAGCTTCCCAAAGAAGAAACTTTGAAATGTTATGTTAAAATAAACAGTACTTAGGTGAGTGGGAAAATGAAGTACATCTTGGAAGTTATATCTCTATTAGGATAGAATCTTGAAGGCACAGAGGATTTGTTGGTTTGAAAACATGTGTATAAATTGATTTTTCATGTGTCCAATTAAGAGTAAAAATCATTCATACTTCGGACTAGGGTCTGGTCTTAGTAACTTGCCTATTACAACTGGAATACAGGTCAATGATACTGTTTAGACATGCTCAGCAGAGAGAAAAGGAAGAGGACCTTCTGTCACCAGAAGCTTCACAGGCCTGCCTGAGAGACATGAGCATTGACATGTCAGCTTGCTCTAAGACAAACATCTTGATTAGGAGTTATTAATATCCAAGAAGTTAGGGAATTACTAAAATGCTGTTTTCAAACTCTCTAATGGTAAATCCCCAAGCTGCTTATAGCTCATTTTCAGCACTGGTCTTCAATTGCCAGACCAAAAATAAACCAACTAGACTTTGAATAATTAACCAAGTTCCCAGGCTGCTTTTAACTAATTGAAAAATTAAAGATGAACTGAAATGGTAAGATCTTTAAGCTGCACAAAAACTGAAAGTCACCCTGATCACAATAAACACAGTTAGTCATCATTCTCTCCTATTTTAGACACATTGTGAATTCTGTACCACAGAGCAACTCTTAGCTGACCATGAGGTCAGCTTCTCACTGGAATACATAATCTTGGTCACCCTAGGATTCTCACTCAGTTCCCAGTTGCAACTATGGGTTCCTGTTCACTGAGTAGATTACATAGCCAATTAGAGAACCATTGGTTACCCACCTAGGCTGTGTGCCTCTATCACAGGTGTGAACATCTTGTCAGGCTAGTTGCTTTCATATAGCAGGGTAACCTGTTTGCTGCTTGATGTTGTGGGCCATTTTTCCCCACCACTTTCTAGCACTATACTGACAGACCATCTTGGAGCTGACTTCCTTACAGATTCATCCAGAATTCTTGATGTTCTGCATTAGCAGCATGTGTTGTCTTTAGCAATAAGGTCTTATGTTTCACCTCTGGCAGGTAATCAAGAGCTTTGACAGAAGTCTGCCTTGTTTTGGGAACCCCGTAAATTGTAACCAAACTCTGGTACTGGAAGCTACAAGCCGGGGTCAAATATTTTAGGGTTAGGCTTCATTAAATTCTTTTATCAATGTGACCAAAACCCTGCATGGGTCTCTGCACATCCTGTGACAATTATACATGACTTGCAAGGCTCCCTCATTGCAGTTATTAAAATGCTGCACAGTTCACTCTCTTATGGAACACCTGCATTTGAAGCCCTGAACAGCTATTCTTCTATAAGAAATCTAAATGCATTTTATATGTCAGATAAGAAAAAGCATATAGAGAGACCCCCCCAAAGATGGAGAGGACTGAAGAAATCCTGCACACTCTTGTCCCAGACCATCTTAGTATTTTGTGAAAAAAAAAAAAAAAAACAGAAGACTTCAGCATGATTTGTGCCAACTGTTAGTTGTCAATTACACATCAATTAAGAATCTTTGCTTAGTTGAGACAAGTCCAATAGTTGTGAAAGACAAGAAATATGATTATTGCTGCTAATGACACTAAATTTTATGTGTGTCATTGTAGGAATAGATAACTGAAGTGAGAGAAGAGTGATAGAATGAGTCTAGTGGAGAAACAACCATATCCCAAGAGAAGGCTGATGTCATACTAGAAGCATGGATAAGTCAGACTTCAGAAACCTTGAGTGTTTAGATGAATAAAGTTTTGTCTTTACTCAATGGCAATAGCAGATTATTTACACCTTCAGAAAATAAGACCCACTCCACACGGGAGTGCCTGCTACTGAAAATTTAGTGAAAATTGATGCCTGCTACTGAAAATTTAGTGAAAACCTTATGACTGCTGGTGGCTAGAGAGATGGCTTAGCAATTAAGGCACTTGCTTGCAAAACCTAAGATCCAGGTTTGATTCCTCAATACCCACATAAGCCAGATGCACAATGTGGTTCATGTGTCTGGACTTCATTTGCAGTGGCTAGAGGCCCAGAGTGCTCATTGTTTCTATCTACATCTTCCTCTCTCTCTCTTTCCCCCTATCTTAAATTAAAATATAAATAAATAAATAAGATACTTTTAAAACCTATAGCTGGGAAGGACAAAATCTCAGGGGGCAGTGGCCGAAACTACTACTGTTCTTTGCCTAAATATGTATAGTATGTCCACCAAGTTTATTATTAAATATTTACATTTATGTACATATATTACTGCTGCTCTCACTTTTAGTTCTTCATACTACTAGGGAGGCCCAAAGTGCCCCAAAGAGCTGAGAAGAGGCAGCTGATTATTCAACATTAAATGAGGCATCTCTATCATCCTCTCCAAGGCTCTGAGATCAAGTGTTCCTGTTCTATTCTTGCTTCCTTATTTGTGCCTCCTGAACTTCCATGAGGTCTTACATGCTGGCCTCATAATACTGTCTGGCAAATATTTGTGTGCCAAATGGAAATTGTAGCTTAAATTTGAATCAAAAAGAGGAAAATTTTGTCCTATTTTGGCTTCACAACTTACTGATCATTTAAAAGTTAAGTAAGCTCCTTGGGAGTAATTTGCTTCTATTGAAATTATCATAATATTATTTGGTCCATAAGCTTACTACAAGCATCTCATCTTACATTTAAACATACCCCAGTCAATTATCTTGCTGTCCATGACATCTGTGATCACTTATATGTAGATCTTTTTTTAAAACTATCTTCTCTAACTTATATTCTTACTAATCCTCATACTCATTGTTATATATGAAACTTTCAAGTTGACATATAACAAATGAAAATGTAACTGTCCTGTCCCATTCTTCTCCTGGCTCATAATAATAATAAATATTTTTTATAAATGTTCTTCAAGGAACTGTGACTTAATCAACAGAAATAAAATATAATGACAAAAAAGCTCAATTAACAAACTATTTGGATAGCAGTAAGGAAAAATGACACAATGAAATTTGAAGAAAAATGGTCAGACTTTGAACAGATCATTCTCAGTGAACTTACCCAATCACTGAAAGATAACCATCTCACTCATCTGTGTCTCCTAATCTGAATCTGCCCAAGATGCTGACATATCTAATAAGCATCTTGAGGACCAGACAATAAGGAGGGTGGGATGGGAGGAGAGGGTAAGGTTGGGGGGGCACAAAATTGGACCCAAATGGAAATGGTATCATAAAATCCTATATCCTGAAAGAACCTTCATCAGGTCCTTAGAGGGAACACCTGAATCGCAGGGCCCTGGAGAGGTTATGTTGAGGTTTGCTGAGATGAACTTCCAGACCAGGCATTTATGGAGGAAGAGATATTATTTATTGAAGCGTACAGATCCAGGGAATGTTCCATGATGGCAGGAGAAGCGGCCTGCTCTCATAGGACCAGGCAAGAGAGAGAGAAACCACAAGTCCCAAAGCACAGCATACCTCAGCAACTCCTACTGGGCGCACTTTGCATATCTTTACAATGGAATCTCAAACCCACCACCACACCTGAAGATCTGCCCAGAGACACTGCCTCCAGCCAAGTGGCTGCAGATGCAAACTATAAACTAATAAAACATTCAATATATTGGGAGCCATATATTCAAACTACCACAGGTGGGAGGGGAGGGTAAAGTTTGGGAGGGATACAAAATTGGACCCAAATGAAAATGGTACCATAAAATCCTATATCCTGAAAGACAAACTAAAAGGTTGAACCTTCATCAGGTCCTTAGAGGGAACACCTGAATCACAGGACCCTGGAGAGGTTATATTGAAGACTAACCTTAATCTTTTCCTATTTCTCTCTCTCTCTCTCTCTCTCTCTCTCTCTCTCCCTCTTCTGTCTTCTCTCTTTCTCTTTTATATTACCTATCTGTTCTTCCTTCTTTTTCCTTGGTGCTGGTATGTAACTCCCAGGACCAGAATGCAGTTAAGTACCACAATGAGCTGTTGATCAGAGAGACCTACAAGGTTTCCCAAAAGAAGACAGGTTTCTGTCAGAGTTCTTGATGACCCACCAAAGGTTAATGATAAGACCCTACTGCCAAAGACACCATATGCTATTTGTATGTAACATGAGGAAACCTGGCTGGAATCTGGAAGAGAGTCAGTCCCCAGCTTGTCTAGTGCTAGAAGGTGCTACCTGAGTGACTGGGAGAAAATGACCAACATCTGTCCAAGCAACTCGTGGTCTAAGCTATTCAGCAGCTAACAACCTGACATGATGCTCACACAAGTGCAATAGCTGCATACAGCCATGGTGGGTAACCAACCACTCTTGATTGAGCTAACAGATCTGCTCAGTGCAATGGACCTTATAGCTGGAACTGGGAAACAACTCAGAATAATATCCAAAAAAATGAGCCCATTCTTTAAAATCAAGCTCCCACCAACTGTAGGCAACAAGAGGGCCTATAACTATAAAATTCTCTCTAAAATAATAATGGTTATTCCATTTATCCAGTGCTGACTTCTCTCTCCATTGGAGAATTTGCTTCACTTTTTCAGATGGATGCAGAACCTGAGGAGAGAATCAGCCCATCACACTTTACCAGGGTCCCAGCTGAAACCATAGAGTAACTGGGGGAATGAGCAAGAGTGCTGCTTTCATGGTGAACCTGATGTCAGCACAAGGGTAAAGGAGATAGACACAGAGGACCCTCAACTCCTACCAAATCAGATATCCAGAGACACAGAGCCTCCCAAGACCTCATCACTGAAATAGACCTAAAAGAAACCCAAGATGGCTCAGGGAAATTTGCAGAAGAGGGGTGTAGGAGACAGCTTCAGGTTCGCTGAAATGAACTTCCAGACCAGGCACAGCTATGGAGGAAGGAATATTATTTATTGAAGCTCACAGATCCAGGGGAAGTTCCATAATGGCAGGAGAAGCAGCCTGCTCTCACAGGACCAGGCAAGAGAGAGAAAAACCAAGCCGCCAGCTACACAGAACACTGAGCAAAAACTAGAGCCAAAAGAGTCACACAGCACACTTCAGGAACTCCCGCTAGACACACTTTGCATATCTTTACAATGGAATCTCAAAACCACCACCAACACCTTAAGACCAGCCCCCAGTGGCATTGCCTCTAGCAAGGTGATTGCAGATGCAAACTATAACTAAAAAAATACTGAATATATTGGGGGACATATATTCAAACTACCACATTCCACCACTGTCCCCCAATAGATTTAGCTCCTGGCCCCCAATAGATTTATAACTATCACACATTGTAAATTGTATTCAGTCCAGTTTCAAAGGTTCTCACAGTCTTGATCAACTTAAGATAGTGAGTCCTATAAAATCAAACAAGTTAAATACTTTCAACATGTAAAGGCACAGAGGAAACATTTTTAACTGTATAAGGCATAGGAAGGAGAGACTAGAACAATGCAAACTCAACCACCATCAGCCGTCATCAAACTTCTGCAGTTCAAGTTCAATATAACCAGAGACTGACAGTCTCCAGGTTTTCCAATTCCGCCCCTCTAGCTGGGCAGAGTTGCCAGGGAAAACTTTGATCCCAGGCCAACACTGCACTACATGGGAGTCCTTGCATAGTCCTGGTATATCCAAAACATCTTCAGTTCTCCATGCAAACCACGGTCCATCTTCCAAAGGTTCTTCCAGCCTATTCCTGAGGGTCTTCATGCCCTGCCTCATGCTGCATCTCAGCAGCAGCTCCTGGAACCATGTGCAATTCATGACCACTCCATGCATTTTTCATATTTCCAAAACTAATACCAGGTGTGCAGGACACAGCCATATTCTTAATCCAGGGATGAAATAAATCATAGCCTTGAAAATCAGATTCCTTTTCCAGTCAACTCTTTCCAAGAGTTTGCATTTCTAATAGTATTTCCTCAGGCATCCTCTCCATTGTTTTAATGTAAAGCAGTCAGGCCACCTTCCTTCCACCTTTCTTAAGATTGCTAATGTGGTTGACAATAGCAGCTCAGTAACCTGAAATCAGTCTCAGTGATTTAAACTTGCTTGAGGTTTGCCAACTTAAAATCTTAAAATCTCAGTCTGATATCTTTAGCCAAGCACATCAGTCCATCACAAATTTAACCTTGATCAAACTTTCTGGGCCTGGATAGCAGAACATAGCCATCCCTTATGCCAGTAGCCCAGTTCCAACAAAGTCCTCTTCACTCTTTCCTTCCCCTTAGAAAGCTCATAAGCCAAGCCTCAAAGTTCAATACTATCTGCACTTAGCATTCTCAAACTCTCATCAGAATAGTCCATAAAACTTGGCTTACCACTCCAGAAGGCATCTTCAGTTGCAAGCACCAAGTCCATGCCCATTCCTCAAAAACAAAGGTTCCAAAAGATGAACATCCACACGGTCTGGTTCATCTCACCCCATACTCCTCGGTACCACTTTACTGTTGCAGACAGCTTCAGGTTCACTGAGATGAACTTCCAGACTAGGCACAGTTATGAAGGAAGTGATATTATTTATTGAAGCTCACAGATCCAGGGGAAGTTCCATAATGGCAGGAGAAGCAGCCTGCTCTCACAGGACCAGGCAAGAGTGAGAAAAACCAAGCTGCCAGCTACACAGCACACTGAGCAAAAACTACAGCCTTAAGACCGGCCCCCAGTGACATTGCCTCTAGCAAGGTGATTGCAGATGCAAACTATAACTAATAAAATACTGAGTATATTGGGGTACATATATTCAAACTCCCACAAGGGGTCAGAAAGAGTGTTAGAGACAGAAGTTGGGACACTATGCACAGAGTCATTGCCTCTTCCCCATAACTGATAGCTACCCCCACAATGCACAACCCACATTCGCCAAGGAGGATGATCCCTTCAAAGAGCGGAGGACAGGGAGGAGGATATCAATGGCACCAACATATGAATGTATTCACATTATGTGCATAACTAATGGTAATCAAGTGCTTTGACAGAAGTCTATCTTGTTATGGGGACTTCAATGGTTTCTTTGATCAATAGCTTTTCGTGAATAGCAACTGCTTTCTGTTACTGCACATTACAGTCCAGAACCAAAATAAATAAATAAATAAATAAGGTTTGTTTTGTCTCACCCTCTCTAGGGCCCTTCTTTTCAGGTGGTCCCACAATGAGGGTTCAACCATGTAGTCAATCGTGAAGAATGAAGGTTTCTATGTTATAAGTTCAATTTGGGTTTCTTTTTGTGATTTTTCTCCTGCCCTACTCCCCCAAGCCCTTCTATCCCTATTGTCTGGGCCTCTACTTGCCTGTCAGATGTGACCCTGACAATCAGTGGCCAGGGTGAGGGAGACAGACCCTGAAAATACTTAACACCTACTAAAGCAGAGACCCGGAGGCTCCTAAGAACTCATCACTGAAGTTGACTTAAAACACCAACATGAGCCGGGCGTGGTGGCACACGCCTTTAATCCCAGCACTCGGGAGGCAGAGGTAGGAGGATCGCCGTGAGTTTGAGGCCACCCTGAGACTACATAGTTAATTCCAGGTCAGCCTGGACCAGAGTGAGACCCTACCTCGAAAAACCAAAACAAACAAACAAAAAAAAAAACACCAACAGGGCTTAGAGAATTTTGTGGAAGAGGGGGCATTTTGATTCTAAAAGCCACAGGTTTGCACATCAGGCCCAGAGGCACTGACTCTTCCCAATAACTGACTGCTGCTTCCATAATACATAACTCACAACCCCACGGGGATTACCTGCAATCTCAGTGAGAAGGGCCCCCAATGAAATGGGGACAGGGAAGAGAAAAGGATGGTAACAACACATGATGTATCCACACTATGTATGTATGTTCATAATAAAAATATTCAAGAAAAAAAAAAGATTCAGGCCAGGCACCACCAAAGATGTAATTGTTTGCTGTATTCTCCACGTATATGAAAGGTGAAATAATTTTTCCACTCAAAATCTTAAGAAATGTTAAAATCTAGTTAACAGGACCCTAAATTATATTTTTTAAATGGGCATCTTTTTTTTCTTTTTCTGGTGGTAGGAAAGACAGATGCTTACCAGAAAATGTTTACATTGCAACTGGAGGTAAATGCTTACCACAGAGCCATTTAATAAATTCCTCTGGGAAATTTTATCAATCTGAATAATTAAGCCAGAGCAGTACACTTACTCTAAATAACCAGATATCTGGAAATAAGATTTTAAAGCACAATTTCCTTTGAATATAAACAGGTGGAACTTCTGCAGATAAGAAACATAGACATGATAAAATGGTAGAAATTAAAAGAGAATACACAAATTCTGTTCCTAGTAATTCCAGAGTACATCAAATTATATATTTTCTCCACTTTCATTAAAAAAAAAAATGTTAAGTCTGGAAAAGATGAAAGTCAGTCTTTGAAGGCCCTAAGTAGTAACAAAATTCATGGAAAAACCTGGAGACTATTTGACCTTCATAAAGAAATGGCACTGTGTGTTTCACAGAGTTTACTACTGGGTCACTTCACATGACAATGTTGTACAACTGCTGGAACTCATGTAGAAAAACATAAGACTTATTGGTTGGATGTGTTAGACAGAGACTGAAGTTGACAAAATGACTGGAAATTGAGATATAAAATACTGTAAAATGAAAAGCACCATGGGGTGGCCTCACATTTCACATATAAAATCCTTTTATATCCGTAGCAGATCTCTGAATTTCACATCAGCAGAAAGCCTCAACTACATAGCAGAAAAGGTGAAGTAGGGACCTCTGCTGCTCCCCACCTCAAGGATAATTAATAGTTTAGAGTTTGAATCCTACAAAGTCAGACAGTTATGTCAATCAGTTTGAGCTTGCAATTGAAACCTAGGAATAGTTGAGCATTCAAACAGAAGGCCAAACCCAGGAAAAAGGACCCATTAGGCTGAGGGAAAACTGAAATAACAAACAAAGAAAATACGAGCATAGAGTAAACCAAAAGAAAAAAAAAAAACCAAATTATTCTAATGTTATTAGCCACAATTAGTTTATGAGAGTGAAACAAACATTATTCACAGAAGATAAATGATTCTAGTATCTCTAAACTATTTATTCAGAATTTCTAGTGTGGACTCAAAATTTCCCAAATATGTAATCAAATAGCACATTGTCAGCCATGATTAGGGGAAAATTTTTTTATGGGAAAAATTATGTCACTGGCGTTAACAGTGAAGAAGTGCCAAAGAAGAAATCAGCCAATTACTACTTAGAATGAAGCAAATGGAAAGGACAGGATCTTAAAGCAAATTTATTAGCTAAACATATATTGATGGTCTTATTTGCTAATTGATGAACAAAAAGACAACAGGATCAGGCATTCGTGAAAACAGATATATTCTCCTCCATCATCCATGAAAAATGTTGATGGTTTATTTTAGGTCTTTGGCAGGCGGCTACAGCTGCTGTGACATCAGAAATGCACTGGCCATTTTGTGTCAGGCAGGGAGCATTCCAAACCACTCCTTGCCATCCTTTGTCCCCTCCATTCTTGTGTCACCTCTTTTGCAATGATACCTGAGCCTTGGAACATGTGATAGAGATCACTCATTTAGTGCTGAGTACTCAAGTTTCACTTTTCATCACTTTGAGGATTTTAAAGTCTCCCCGATCATTATTTCCATCCAGAAAGTAAAAGAATTTCTAACGAAAAGTGAGAGTATCACACAAATAGGGGTATAAACCTAAATATTAGAGGGCAATTTGTTGGGCATAGAATTTCCATTTAGCAATAGTTGCACCTTCCTTCCTAGGGCTTCTTACACCCCCAGGCATTGGCTTTTGATTAGGTTTTCAGTCCCAGGCAAAAATCCCCTTCCATGAAACAGGTCCCAAATCCAATCAGAGAGCAGTTGTTTTCCCCCATAACAGACATGCCACTATTGTAGCAGTCAGCACATACCCTGGCTGGCCAGGTGTGAAGTTTGTAAGATTCACTTCTGGTTAACATTATTGATGATGTCTCTCCCCAAGAGATTTACATATCACTTTTCTGATGACTAGTCACCAGTAAGGAGACTTCCAGTGCAGTTCTAGCTTGATTTCTGAGTGTTTAGCAACTCAGGTGTGTGGTGTCTTCAGCCACAGGGGTTTCCTATCTAGCTCAGATGGGTAATCAAGAGCATTAAATCTGAATTGTTTTGGGAGTCTCAGTGCCATCTCTGGCCAACAGTTCATTGAGAGGTCAACCAGCCCTCGCACTGAATTTCTTCTGTACCAACCTCTGACATCTAGGTGCAATACTATACATCCTCATATGGTACTTCTGCCCAAACTCTCTCTTTTTGTAATTCTTTATCTTTTAATTAGTTAACAGACAAGTTCATTACCATGTGGGTTATTCATAACATCCTTAATATTGAGTAGCTTGAGTCCCTTCCACTAAACCTACATCAAAATAGAAGGATGACTAGTTGGCAAGATGAGGGCATCCAGTGGGTTGGGAAAGAAAGGGAGAACAGGAAGAGTGATGGGAGTTAATTATGATCAGGATATATTGTGTACATGTATGGAGGTTGTCAATAAATTTATTTTTATTTATTATTATTAACATTTTTGTATGTATACATCATATGTTGGTACCCACTTTTCCCTTGTCCCTGCCCCCATTCCACTCAATGCCCTCCTCAGTGGCATTGCAGGCATTCCTCATGGGATTCTGGTTTATGTGTTGTGCGAGCAGCAGTCAGTTTTAGGGGAGAGGCAATGCTTCTGTCTCAACCGCTTCTGTCTCAACCAGTGGCTCTTACAATCTTTTTGTCCCATCTTCCACAAAATTCCCTGAGCTGTGGTGGGTGTGTCCATTGGAAAATCTGTTTTTCTTTTTCAGAAGGTAAGGAGAGCTGACGAGATAAACTACCCCTCACACTTCAGCCAAGCTACTGTTGAAGCCACAGAGGAATTGTAGGGATGAGCAAGAATACTGCTTCAATGGGGCTGGAGCTTAGTGGTTAAGGCGCCTGCCTGCTAAGCCTAAGAACCTGGTTCCAATCCTGACGCAAGGGCTGCAATGCTGCACTTGCCCACAAGGGGGCACACACATCTGGATTTTGTTCGCAGCAGCTGAGACTACTGGCGCACCCATTCTCTGTCTCCTTCTCCCTCTCTGTCTGTCTCTCTCTGTGTCTCTCTCCAAAAATAAATTTAAAAAAATTTTTTAAAAAAAAAAAAGAATACTGCTTCAATGGCGAGCTTGACAATCAGCACCAGGGTGAAGGAGACAGATCCTAAGGATACTCAACACCTACCAAATGAGTGATCTAGTGACTCCTAAGAGCTGGTCACTGAAGTAGACTTAATTTTATTTATTTATTATTTTTTAATATATTTTATTTATTTATTTGAGAGAGATAGAAAGAAAGAGGTAGAGAGAGAGTGAGAGAATGGGCATGCCAGGGCCTCTAGCCACTACAAATGAACTCCAGATGCATGCACCTCCTTGTGCATCTGTCTTACATGGGTCCTGGCAAATTGAACTGGGGTCCTTTGGCTTTGCAGGCAAATGCCTTAACCACTAAGCCATCTTTTTCAGCCCAAATTTATTTTTTAGAGAAAACAAAGCAGTCAGTTTGAAAACAAAGTATAAGACGCAACAAAGGAGGCCTCAACAACTGCAAAAGTAGTACACATGAAAAAGGATTCCTATAAGGAGAGTAAGTAAAATATAATGGGTTATTTTTAACTATGAAAATCAACACTACTATTTACTGGACAGTTCCCAGCGTCTAAGCATTTTGATAAGCCCATTTCAAATAGACTTGTCTTTGGGGAACCATGACTGAAGTATTAGTAAACAGTTGTATATATATGAAAAATGAGACTCAGAGAGGAGAAACCTAGGTGCTAACATATGACATCTTACAGCTTCTTTAGGCCTAGGCTCAGGCAAAAAACACATCTTTCTTCCATTATGAAGTTGCACTATTTCAAGTATTCTAAATCTGGTCCTTGCATCTTTTTCTGGGGTTATTATTTTTCATCTTTACTTATAAGCTAATGAGGCTGTGTTCCAGACATCATCACACTATAGCAGTATCTTACAGACCAAAATACAGAAAAGTCTATTTCTGAAGTGGTCTATAACTGCTGATGAAAAATATTTTATTAAGTTATTAAAATCATTATGCAATCAAGCCAATGAACTATCTAAGCTAACTCTAACTTCTCACAAGATTCAGTTGCACACATCTATTTCCAGATTCATTTAGATGGGAGAAAATTTACACTACACATTCAGCAGATATGACTGTCCTCACCCCCCCACAGATAGCCGAGAGAGACAGTTGAAAATTTCACTGACAAAAACTACCATTTCAATGAACCTTATCTCAGTGTCTGAACATAACACTTTATTTCTTAATAAACAGGCAAAAACACCAAAGATTAAATACAGCTTCAAGTGCATCATACTTTCAGTAAAAGTGTCCAATCTGTGGCCTTTGAGCCTCATGTGGCTCAGGATAGCTATGAATGGAGTCCAACATAAAATAGTGAATCAACTTAAAATATGATAAGGGTATTTTTGTGTGTCTTATTTTTGTTACTAATTTTCATGGTTCTCAAGTTTGAACTTTGTAGATCATAATGTGACCCAGAGAAGCCAAAAGTTTGGACTTCCTAGTTATAACATATGAATAAATCTGTCAGTTTATTTTATCCCTATTTGTAGGCTCCAACTTCTTCTCTACCTTAGCTTCACTCTCAGACTAGCTCTCTTCTCCTCATGATGGACAGCTATGTAAATTGCAGGTGGAGAAACAATCTGAAGAGTTCTCTCTCTGTTCACTCTACCATATCTGTAGATTAGCTTAATGGGATGTGACAAACTTCCATACTTACCTCTGCATATGATTTTGTGCTCACAGGAGACATTCAGGCCTAAATCAAATACCTTCTTCCAATTTACCCAAGCACAGTCTGAAATTAGAAGAGCTGTAGGAAGTCACTGGAAAATGACAGTTTTTACACCAAGGGAAGAGGTTCCAAGTGGCATGGCTAGCATAATTACAGACCCCACTACTCTTGGCACATGTGTGAGAAGATAGTGAGGATTCACTGTGATCTTTAGACCCACACATGAGTTTGTATGGATAAGTATTTTCCTGGGTCATGGGGATTTGTCCTTAGTGTGAAATACTTTTGTCCACCAACTTTGCTTCTCATGAAACAAACATCTTCCTTGCCAAATATATATATATATATTTGGCTAGTTTGACCACAATCAAATTTCTTAGTGCCAAATCGTGCCTGCAACTAAGGTGCTGTCTATGCCACTAGAACAGTCTCAGAGCTGTGTATGTGAGTGACACTGACCTAGGTAAAAGAAAAATAAAAGAGAAAGTAAAAGCATTATTTTTCTAATGTTACAAGAGTATAAAAGAAAGAAGAGGAGTTTAATCTTCTGTGGAGTTTTCAGGCAATCTGGGATTTAACACAAGAAATATTAAATACAATCTGAAACTTTGAGAAAAAATATGGTTTTATGATTTAGTCTTATTTAAAATGAATGAGGCTGCCATTTCTGATTTTAGCAACTATATTTTATAAAGCTATGCTTTGGAGGTTGATCTTGCTGCACACGGGGATTACCACAGAGGTACTGCTCAGCTTTGCAAAGCTGGGAGTGGTCCCTTAAGACACAGCTAAAGTGATGAGCAGAGATAGGTAAATCTCTGGATTTCAATTTATTTTCCTCCTTTTATCTGCCTGTCTCTGTTTCTAGGGTTACACTGTCTGACAATGCTACATTTTGCCTTTGTGTACTTTCATCTGCTTTCGTCCAAAGTGAAGTTTGTCCCAGCATTTTCAGGCTTAAGTCTTCAGATGGGAGACAGGAATAAGGAAAGGGATTTTGTTGGTCAAATGCCTAGGGAAATTTCACTACTGTAGAGAAAGACTTGTCTGATTCTGTGTTCTATATCAAGATATCACCTTTCCATTAAAGCACAGCAAAGCACTTTGAAATTATATGCGCAGAACTCGTTATCAATACTGTTGGAAGAACCTACATCAATTTGTAGTATTTATTTATTTATTTATTTGTTTGTTTATTTATTCATTCATATTTCTGTGCAAGGGATTGAATGCAGAGAATCACAGATATGATGCTAAACTAGCATATTAAATCCTATCTATCAGTGTGGGCCCAATGATGGAATCTGAGAACACTTATTTATTATCACACATCAATGTTTTCTTATCTATTTCTTCTTCTAGCTCTTATTTGTATTATTATTAGTAGCAGTAGTAGTAGTAATAGTCGTAGTATTTACTACTGTTTTCCATTTTTGTAACCATAGCAACTTACACATTCCTCATGTATGAAAATTTATAAGGACACTTTCTCTGGATTGAGTAAAATTCTGCTGTAGACTCAACAACTAGCTTGTGAGCTGCCACTGATTACGCTGGAACTTTAACACATTTGAATACCACCTAAACTGTTTGATGGAAGAAAGAGTAGAGGGGAGAAGAAAGAAAGAAAAAAAATAAGAGATAGTAAGAAAAATAAAGGAAGGAAGAAAGAGACAAAGAAAGAAAGAGAAAAGAAAAAAGTTGTAATGAAGAAATTGGGATTCAAGGACTGAGGTTTTACCACAGTGAGTTATATATATAAAAGAAAAGATCTAAGAAGATATAACTTTTCATGTAACTATAAGGCTGTTAAATGGAAGCTTTAATGAGTACAAGAAGCTGGGCGTGGTGGTGCATGCCTTTAATCCCAGCACTTGGGAGGCAGAGGTAGGAGGATCACCATGAGTTCAAGGCCACCCTGAGACTACATACTGAATTCCAGGTCAGCTTGGGCTAGAGTGAAAGCCTATTTTGAAAAACAAAAATAATATTCATAATACTAATAAGTAGTGGTAGTAGTAGATAATTAGGTAGGCTTTCTATGAAATAGAAGGAAGCAATTCTCAAATCTATTGCTGCAGACAGGTCTCCCCAAGAGATAGTCAGTTTACTCATACAGAGACACTTAAAGAGAAGAAAGCAGAATGCATGGTAGAACAGGATTGGTGCTGTGGGTTTGTAATTCCAGTTACTCAGGAGGCTAAGATGAGGACTGCAATGTCAATGCCAGATTCAGAAAGGAAGAGAGACAGAAATAAAGGTGAAAATAGTGCTGTAGAGATTACTCAGAATTAGAGCACATGCTTAGTATATGTGAGGCCCTAGGTTCAATCCTAAGTACCACCATAAAAACAAAGCCTGATGAGAAGGCAAAGTGGATGATGTACTTGTTCATAGCTCTTACTGCTCTTATGTCTTCTCAGAATCAACTGTGAAGATGAAAACCAGGGAGATATAAGAAGAAGAGTCTGGCTCCATGTTTATGGGGAGCCTGAAAATTTGTGTTTGGGGTTGGCATTTTCCTCATTATTTTATTACCACACCCAGGAATGACACCCATGAACTAAATTCTAAGTGCCCATTTCAGGTTTAGGATTCTCTAAAGTAGTTTTTAAGGAATTTATCTTGCATTGAGCACACATGTTGTGTGATACATTGTTGTATGTATTTAATTCCATCCTTTTCAAATGTTTTCCCCACCCCATGGGGCTGCTTCTCTTTTGCAAATTAGTAAAATTGGTGAGAAGATGTGGGGATGAAGTAGAACAAAACCACTACTTCATGTCAGTGCATCCTGAATGGTGCATATGGATAGTCTGGAATGGGAAAGGGTGGTATCTCCAGAAACAGCATGCCCCCTGTGCAGATTCTGTGGCTATTGTGGTTTTCTTCTACAGCATAGTATTTGATGGCATCTCCCAACCTGCTAGTGAACACGAATATAAATACCTCAAGGAACAGGGAGGGAGGGCAAAATGGGAAAACATGAAGGCAAAGAGCATTCTTCTGATGAAATGTTCTTTATGTGATTAATACCTTGGCCCTTATCCAGTATTTAGTGCATAATGTACTTAGAGCCAAGGAGAATTTTCTCAAAAGGAACTGGATGAGCAAGAGAATGTGGCAACTATGTAAAGTCATAAATTCAGCCAGTGGAATGGGCTCCAGATAGGACACAGCATCTGTGTTAGAAATTTTAATTCCTGATGTTCTATTAGTTGTCAAAACCCTCACAGGTTCTATGCAGTATTTGCATGTAATCATCCCTGCAGGATAAGAAACTATGCTTTTCAGCACAAAGAAGGCCAGTTTTTGTTCAATCACAATAATCTTTGGATAAATATAGGTCCATTTTGTTTTGGATCTTTTACTTCATTAAGAACAAATACACACCCAGTGCTGTTGGCATCTAGCTTTATTTTAAACAAAGACATGTTTTCAGATAGCATGAACAAGATTGTGAAGCATATATGACATTATGTGAACCAAAGAGCTGATGTATGTGCTATGCAAATACATCATCTACATATATGGAAAGAGACCACATCTAAAAGCATAATGATTGCATTTCAAAGTCTCAAATCAATACTAATTATAATAGAGATGGAGACCTGTTTAGACAAAAAAAGAAAAAAAAAGGACCATTATATTGTATTAGTCTGCATACTCGGGAGGATTGTGTTCTTCTAATAAAGACTCCAGGCCTGGAGAGATGGCTTAGTGGTTAAGGTGCCTGCCTGCTATGCCTAAGAACACCTGTTCAATTCTCCAGGCCCCACGTTTAGACAGACACAAAGTGATGCAAAGGCGCAATACCACACTTTCCCACCAGGGGGCACATGGGTCTGGAGTTCATTCACAGCAGTTGAGAGGCTGCCGGCAACCCATTTTCTGTCTCTCTCTCAAAAAAAAAAAAAAAGAAAAGAAAAAAAAAGACTCCAAGTAAATCAGAATGGACTCTGAGATATTGTATTCCAAAATGTCTGTAGCTATTAAGAAAGAATACCTCCTCCCCAAGGTAGAGTCTCATTCTACCACAATCTTACCTGGAACTCACTATGTAGACCCAGCTGGCTTTGAACTCACAATGATTCTCTTACCTCT
This sequence comes from Orientallactaga sibirica, assembly GCA_036365145.1. Classification (NCBI taxonomy): domain Eukaryota; kingdom Metazoa; phylum Chordata; class Mammalia; order Rodentia; family Dipodidae; genus Orientallactaga; species Orientallactaga sibirica. The sequence continues at coordinate 99,295,121 of JAEOAD010000001.1, read as the reverse complement.
GCCTTCCAAGTGCCAGGATTAAAGGTGTGCACCACCATGCCTAGCTAAGAATGGATAAGTTTAAAGCAGGTTAAAAAAATAATGTTGTACCAACACATGATGTACCCATAGTAAGTATGTCTATAATTAATTAAAAATTATAAATATGTAATATGGTGGATTAGAAAATAATTAGATAAAATATTAATTCATGGTTTCTTTGTAATGAGACTGCCTGAATATGTAGTAGTAAATATCCATGTAACTTGTCTGAGAAGTAAGTTGTATGCCTTTTTCCATATCAAGTAAATAGTAAATGGAAACTGATGTGAATATGGAATATGATGTGAATATTTGGACATGAAAATTTAGATAGGATTATTTAGTATAGCATCTATCCAATCTATGTATGTCAGGAACAGACCCACTATTTCACTGGGGCCAGCTGCTTTATATATCTATATATCTTAATATCTATATCCATATCCATACATCTCTCTATATATCTATATATCTGTATCTATCTATATCTACATCTACATCTATCTATATCTATCTATATGTGTTTATATTTATATATACATACTTTTGTTTTGATTATAACAATCAACCCGTCACCATGCTTCTTTGTTTGAATAATTGTGAAAGATGTATTTATGCTATATTGACTTAGTTTTGAGTAATCTTGACAGATACCAGTATTGACTCTCTAGGCCTTTGAATTTTTTCCACTTGTTCTTGAGCTACATAATTGTAATTCTTGAGCTACATAATTGTAATAATGCTCAAAGAACACATAGAATGAAGTATCAGTTTAGAGGAAGGTACCAGATACTGACCAATTTTACAAGCTGACTTTGTTGATAACTGCTACAGCAGTAAGAAAAAAATTGTGAATGAAATAAGAAGAGTATAAGCTATAATAGTCCATCAATATTGTATAGAATGTTATATTTGAGAAACATAGATTTTATTTTGTTACTAGCTACAATTTCCATAAAATATAATCTCAAATGTATAAATGCAATATGGTAGGGAAAAACAAAAAAAATACCTAGAAACTGTAAAGAAAATCTAAGTTTTACTTCCTTTCCTCGGGTTATGAGGCTATTTTATGAAATTTATAGTTACTGAATCCTGATTCACATCCATTTTAATGCTTTACTTATTCAAGTATTTAAAATATTTATTTAGTATTCAAATATTTAAAATATGACTATGAAATAAATTTGATTTGTAGATATTAATAACATATCCTTTAGTCTGGCAAAATGTGTGTGCTATTTCCAATAGCTGTTTTGCATGGACATAAGGCTGTTCATGATAAGAATTTAGATGTTTTTCAGAGATGTTTTCATTGTTTTTAGGAAGTTTTCTAAACTGCTGAAAGATTTTATATCATACAAAATGTTGAAATTTTCAAATATGCTTATGGAAGTATTAAAATCATTAGAATATTGAATAAATTTCTATCGTAATTCTTGTCAAGCATGAAGGAAATTGCATCTCTGGAGCTTGATATTTATAAAACAATTATTTTGATTGATTCTTGATGTTTGCCTTTTATGAGTATAAAAGATTGGTCAGAAAATTTTCTGTTCTTCATTGTCTCTCCCTTTCAGGAAGTTTCTTTGTTTTCTGGAAGATCTTGATGGCCACTACAGTATTTTTTCTTTTAAATTTTACCTTTTATTTTTTCATCTCATCATAATCAAAGTTCTAACTTGACCTTTCAAGAGTTTGTCTATGCAGTGTCCCCTTGAGTGCATTGGCTTCATATGGTTTATTTTTGTTTTACATTTTATTTTCTCCTGGCTAAATACTGAAATGAAGGTTTTCGCTTCATGAATCTATGGCTAATAGTTTTCTTTATATTAATTTGGAGAATTATTTGACAATTAGATACTACACCATTTCTTAAATAATATCCTTTACACTCCCTTATCTGAGATGGAAGTCTCATACAAGTTGGCATAAAATAATCTTCCACAATTTTAGATGTTCTGCTCACTTTATTCTTTCTTTTTTTTTTTTTTTGATGGTATGTATTAACCCATCTGTTTTCAAATTCCTTTTTGTGATAAGATTATGGAAAACATCTTTGAATATTCAAGAAAAAGATCATAGATTGCTAATGTTATTTCTAGAATTTATTCCACTCTATTTATTCTTTTTTCCTTTACTTTTTTTTATTTTAGAGAGAATGAGAGAGAGAGAGAGAGAGAGAGAGAGAGAGAGAGAGAAAAGGGAGAGAGAATTGGCACATAGTGGCCTCAGATACTGCAATCAAACTCCAGATGCTTGTGCCACCTAGTGGGCATGTGCAACCCTGTACTTGCCTCACATTTGTGCATCTGGCTTATGTGGGATCTGGAGAGTTGAACATGGGTCCTCAGGCTTCTCAGGCAAGTACCTTAACCACCAAGCCATCTCTCCAGTCCTTATTGACTTTTTAATGACAAAAAAATCCCCCATAAAATATGTCCAAACTATTACTGAAAATATTCAATTTCATGGAAAAAGCATTTTGATAATAAAACTCAAATTAAAGATCTGGGATTGGGAGACTACCCTCAATCATGAGAAATAGGCCTAATTTCACACACGAGGCAACAAAGTAACAGTCAACACTGTCTAAGTGGAGGTAGAAGAAATGAGAAATCTATGAATTAGATTTGAAGCATCCAAAGACCTAGACACACTAGAGTTTCTTTGAAGATGGAAAAGGTCATGTGATTAGGAATTATGCCTGCTCCTTCCCTGCACTGCGTGCTAGGTATTGGCAGTGTGGTTCTCACAGCAGTCCTGCTCCTACAGTGGCTATTCTGGCTAGCATAAATCCCTGTTTCTCCATGGATGGAGACATATTTCTCTGTTCACTTCCTCAGATTGTAATTGGTTGCCATCAAAACCCTTTTAGATTTAGTAGCATTAGATTTAGATTTAGGTTAGTAGTGATTTTTATTTTTGCCCAAAAGTTCATGACTTTGTAAGGATAGAGGGAATCTATTTTATGGATACTCTTTTTTAAATATTTATTTTATTTTACTTATTTGAGACAGAAACAGAGAGAGAGAGAGAGAGAGAGAGAGAGAGAGAGAGAAATAGAGAATGGGCATTTCAGGTCCATTAGCCACTGCAAAAGAACTCCAGACACATGTGTCACAATGTGCATCTGGCTTATGTGGGTCCAGGGAAATAGAAACTGGGTCCTTTGGCTTTGCAGGCAAGCACCCTAACTACTAACTCACCCCTTCAGCCCTGGATACTCTTTTTTAACCATTTTATTTTTATTTATTTAATTGAGAGGGAGGGGAGAGAGAGAGAAACAGAGAGAGAGAGAGAGAGAGAAAAGAGGCAGAGAAAGAGAATGGGTGTGTCAGGTCCTCTAGCCACTGGAAATGAACTCCAGTTGCATGTGCCACTTTGTGCATCTGGCTTTACATGGGTCCTGTGAAATCTCACCTGGGTCCTTTGGCTTTCCAGGCAAGCTTCCTAACTGCTGAGCCATCTCTTTAGCCCTTTCTGAATACTCTTGTTCCTTTCTTTCACCTTTGAATTATAAAGAATATTCTGGGGGCTTGGAAGATTGCACAGTGGTCAAAGGCACTTGCTTGCATAGCTTGCTTGAATATTTTCACTTCTCAAGCTGCCCCACATAAACCAGAAGCAAAATGTAGCTCAAGCATCTGGCATTCATTTACAGTGGCAAGAGGCCCTGATGTGCCCATACACATACATGTGCATGCAAACATGTAAATAAATGGATTTTTTAATTACTCAGAAATTTATTTTTCTCTGAATTTTCTGTGAACAGTGAGTGGATTCATAGAATAAAAGTTTCTACACCTTCTTAACTTCTCCAAATAAATTTATTTCCAGGAGCTTCACTCTCTCAACAGCACATGATCACTCTCATCCCCTGCCATAGCTCAGCTCTGTGATAGGACTTGAGTTAAATTGATTTCTGATAAGCCAATATTCACATCTCATATTTCTTATAGGAACCATTTTCTGCTTCAATTCCAGCTGAGCTAATTGTCTAGAACACTCAGATCCTTGCTGACTTAAAGAAAAGTCATAAATTTCATCTCATTAGACTCATTTTGTTGTAAAAATAAATACTATGGGGCTGGAGAGATGGCTTAGCCATTAAGGCTCCTGCCTGCTATGCCTAGGAACACCTGCTTGATTCTCCAGGTCCCTGGTTTAGCCAGACATAAAGTGATGCAAGGGGGCAATGCTGCACTTGCCCACAAGGGGCACATGCATCTGGAGGTTGTTCACAGCAGCTGAGAGGCTGCTGGTACACCCATTCTCTCTCTCTGTCTCTCTCTCACAAAACAAATAAAATAAACACAAGGTTGAATCCATATTATCTGAGTATTTGGAATATTAAAACCAAATTGAATTCCTAGGAAAAGTAGCTGGTAACTCAATTAATTAGAAGAAAAGTATACACAATTTTCTACTATTCAGTTTCCTATTTATAGGGACCCACACGCATTCTGTGTTCAAGTATAAGGTTCTCAAGAACAGAATTCCTTCATTTGGATATCTGCTCTTTCGAGCAATGCCTGGATTCTTGTTTTTGAGTTAAGAAATGGTCTTGCAGATGTGGAACTGAAACGAATGAGGTATCTCAGCCTCTGAGTGATGTTGCCATTTATCATCAACAGCTTGGAGAGGTGGAGTTTAAGAATTAGTGAGGAGATTGGCATTGTGACTGATGCCTATAATCCCATGACTTAGTCATCCTTGGCTACATAGCAAACCCAAGAGCTATATAAAACTGCTCTAGAATAAATGTTGCTCAACTATTGTTATCATCAGGGAGGCAATCTATGAAATGTCATAATGCATTTGGGCTCAGAATTCTGAGAATAGTTCAGCCTAGCCTAACAATTGCTAGCACTTGGAAGTGTGGCTCTGAATGCACTTGGAAGTGGGGTATAAGTGTTATTCCAGGGATAAATATGCTCCTTAGGGTGATACTGACAAAAGCGTGAAAACAAAAAGAATCACAGCTTTTGTTCTCTCTTCCCTGAACCTACTTCCTACTTGTGAAATTTTACAAACAAGTATCTCAAAGGAAAAAAACATGTTTGGCCTGTTCCTCCTTGGCATGCTAACAAGAGGTGATCATGGGAAATAGATATAGAGCAGCATGCAGCTTTCCAATATGCATGACCTTGACAAATACTTACTGTCAAGTCTGACCCTATTTTCTATAAAGTTTGGGAGAAATATATAAATTCAAGCTCAGTGAAAAGGAAGGAATCAAGAGCAGATATTTAATTGTAGAAGAAAGGAGTGAATGACTGCATATCTGGTTATACTATATGTAGTGTTTATATAGAGGCATTATATGTGTACAAGGATCACTTAAATTCTCTATTACTCTGGTAAAGGATGATTAGTTGTATGGGTATGTGGGAAATGATGGACCTACTTAACTATAATCCCAGGTCTTGAGCTACAGCCACAAGGAATTTTCAGGATAAAATGGCTAACTAGACTAGCTGACTCACTGAACTCTGGGCTCATGGAAAAGGTCTGGCTCTGTAAATAAGGAGGAGAGTGACTAAGGAGCACAGCTGGCTTTGACCACTGGCCTATGCAGGCATACACACACACACACACACACACACCTGCAGACAAATTCTCCTCCACATACTTAGGAACACAATACAGGTATGCATACCACACTGAACTATACACAAAAGGGAGCACAGGGTCTCATTCCATATTGGGTATTCTTAATAATTAAGAAATGATATATGTCTAGCCCTTCTTAGGATGTTGGAAATGGAAATTTCCCAACATTTTTATTTTCTGATGTTGATACCTTTCATAACAAATGGACTGTCACAGGATTGCTTGACTGAAAACAGGCTTGGGTTCAACTGTACAGTTTCAGAATCAAAGGCAGCTGTCTGTGAATTGAACCAGTTTCCAATGGGTCACAATTATTTTCATCCAATGATGTGATACATTATTTGAGGGATGCCTGAATTACAGCTTTTATGTTGGTCAGTTTCCAGCTGTCAGGAGACAACCTGTGAGTTGATTGAGTAAATAACCTCCTCTAAGGCAGGAAATTTAAAATGCTCTAGCAATTGTCCCATCTAGGAATAACCAGACTTATTTCTGAAAAAAAAAATATGGCCTCTGAAATTCTATATATAACTTCACAATGGAAATTCACATCCACTATATGCCTGCAGAAAAACAGACAAAAGTGGAATGAATCAGAGTCTGTGAGAGGCAGGCAAGCATAAGGAATAGCTTAGCAAGCTGGGACACCACATGGCTTGGCCAGTAATCACACTCCTTTCCTTACAATACACTCAGCAACCTGTTGGCAGCCTGGGACTCCCCACTTGTGTGCCATGTATATCTGTCTCCAAACAATGAAATGCTCCATTTTCCCTAGTAACCATTAGTTTATGCCCTTTGAGGTTAGCTTCTAGTCAAATATATATTCTTAGACATATTGGGTTTCATTCAGCCTGGACTGATTTATGACACATGTGCTGTGAGGCAACATGTGTCCTCTAACTGAACTTTTAGGGAGAATCTCCTATTTACCATGTTATGCCTATGCATAACTAGCATGCATATGAATAAAATCAAATTTTGTAACTCAAACCCATTAATCCAAACACAGAAACAAACAAACAATGCCCCTTGGCATCTGGCCCTCCTGCTAATGGTTTTCTTCCCAAGGAGCCCCAAGAAATAACCTGGGACACTTGCATACCTTCCCCATCAAGTGTTCTGCAGCACTTTGTGATATTGTATTCAAATTTACACCATCATTTCCTTTTAATAAAATGTCTTCTTGCTTACATTTTGTTTCTTTTCCAATTCTTTGGATAATGATCATGCATGTGTGCACTACCAGAAAGAGGCCACTGGTAACACCTGCCCTGATAGTTATAGTCTTCTGAAAAGATGAGTACACAGACTAAGTAGAAAAGTTCTACACTATGTAATCAATATTCAAACAATAGTACATCCAGGATTGAATGGAAAACTTCTGGAGGAATAAGAATGGGGTATAGGAATTTCCTTTCAAGGGAGGTCCTTTAAATATATCCTTCAGAAATAGAAATGTCAGGGGATGGTAATCTAACCACTGATAGCTAGCATTGTGGAGACTTTATTTGTCTCAGTAACTACTGTATGATTTTTTTCACAGGCCATGCTTAGATGTAACAACTCAAATGACACAATGCATAAATTATACATGGTTTTCTTATGTAGCAATAAGAAGGAAAGGGGAGTTCTAAAGTACCAGGGGTCCTGGTCTCCTTGGAGAATGGAGGACAGTACACTGGTGATACATCTAAACACAAGGGATAAGAGGGAGCTGAGGAAGAATACAACCAAGTAAGAAAATAGATGCATCAAGGAAGTGCAATGATGAGTCACATCACAGAAGAATCTGAGTGTCGTAGCAAGAGGACTCAGTTTTCGAGTGGAAAGTAAGTACAAGCCAATGACACTGAGTTTTAAATTTGAGTGAACTTACTCTCAAAATGATGAATAATTCAATCCGAAAGAGATGGCACCACAGACACAGATACAACCTAAATGTTTTTGCATAATCCAGATTTAAAAATAAAACAGGACCCTGGAATAAATCTACTACCATTAAAAAGAAAGATAAACTGAGATTTTTTTTATTAATCCATTAGTTATGGGATATATTGAACAATTAACCACCAAAAATAAGAGTAAGATTTTTGAAACTTTCATTGATATTACCATTAGGCAACAGAATAATGGATGAATGATTTATTCACTGAATGTAGGATATAGAAAGAAGACAGGCATTTTGTTGTAGAAATACTGACTTCATTTTTCTTTTCCCCATGTGAAATTGGCAGAGTTTCTAGACCATCCATGTGGTTGTATGTGGGACAAGGAAGCAGCTGAAAAAGAGTCCAGCTGAAGAGTTTTTCTTGGAGAGTGTTGAAGTCAGGTTCACATTGCTGGCAAAAAAACACCCAACCAAGACCAGGTTTGGGGAAGAAAGGTTAATTTTGGCTCACACACTTGAGGAAACTCCATGATGTCAGGGGAAAACAATGACATTAGCAGAGGGTGGACATCACCTCCTTGCCAACATTAGGTGTACAACAGCAACAGGAAAGTGTGCCAAACACTGGCAAGGGGAAACTGGCTGTAATGCCCAACAGCCTGCCTCCAACAATACAGTGCCTCCAGGAGGTGTTAATTCCCAAATCTCCATCATCTGGGGAGACTAGCATGCAGGGAACACGTAAGTTTATGGGGGACACCAAACCAACACAGAGACATAGAGAGGAAAATTAATTGTCAAAAAAATGTTTGGATATATGGCCTCTGATGCCACACATATTATCTGATCCCATTACAAAGGCCAAAAAAGTACTAAAATATTGAGTGATATATCTGTGTGCATTTTGCCTATCAGTTATGATAGTTACCATAGGATCCAGATAAAATAAACTGTGCCCAGTTTAGCACACTGATTTTTTTTTTTTTTCAGAAATGACTCCACTGCCAACTTCTCTTATAGCCCTTGGAGTTGTTTCATGTTCCTCTAATGTGGTTTGTGTTTCCCCATTCCTTAAGTCTTTGGATTACTTGGCCAATAGAATGCAGTAAAAATTCTGAGGAGGGTCATAGGAGACTCTGTCTCCAAGTGTGTCTTACAAACTTGACTGTAATAATGAGAAGAATATGAACAGCAAAACTGCAAGAAGTCCAGAACACCTAGAGCATCCAGCCAACTACTGACAAGAGCTGTAGGAAGCGAAGCTCTGAAGCTTCCCATAGTCCAGCACATGCTTCCTCAATAGCAACTGTTTGAGATTCCCATAAGGTGAATTTGAAATATTTTGATAGCAAATAAACTCTTTTAAACTTTCAGTTATCATAGTTAACTATATGAGATCCAAAAAATACCAAAGAATGCAAGATCCAGGTATATTTCAGTAATTTGAAATGTCTGCTTAATTATATGAGTTTAGCTTCTGTGATTTTTGTAAACATAGGTATTTTGTATGTGATGTTCATATGCTTATGTAGATTAATCCAGGTAAACAAAATTATCAAATTTAGCTGGGTGTGGTGGCGCTCACCTTTAATCCCAGCACTTGGGAGGCAGAGGTAGGAGGATTGCCGTGAGTTCGAGGCCACCCTGAGACTACAGAGCTAATTCCAGGTCAGCCTGAACCAGAGTGAGACCCTACCTTGAAAAACCAAAAAAAAAAAAAAAAAAAAAAAATTGTCAAATTTAAAAGGGATCCTTTTTTTTTTTTTTTTAATCTGAATCATTTGCCATTTAACAAGAGGGATTATCATTCAGAACTTTTGTGGAGGCATGTCCAAAGACCTAAACCCACTCAGGGTCATAATGGTTCTGATCAAGAGCCACTTTGCTCTTTCCATTATTAATATTTTTAACAGATTTATTTTATTTTATTATTTGTTAGAGCGAGAGGTGGGAGAGAGACAGAGAGAGAAAGAGAGAAAGAAAAAATGGGTATGCCACTGCAAATGAACTCCAGACACATGTGCCACCATGTGCATCTGGTTTATGTGGGACCTGGAGAATCGAACCTGAGTCCTTGGGCTTTGTAAGCATGTACCTTAACTGCTAAGCCATCTCTCCAGCCCCACTATCAATATTTATATCTTTTCTCCTTTCATAACTTTGAAATGTCATGAAATAATTTCTCCTTATTTAATGTAACTTTATATTTTAAAGAAAACTATACTAAAATGAGTTTTTATCAAAATAGTCATTAAATTATTATACATTGTATCCTCAATCTCTAGCTCTACATTATTTATATTTTAGAAAGTAATTCCTATCAAATATGTTGGTTATACTCTGTTGGGCCTTAAGCCCAAGAAAACAGAGGGTGGATTGTACCCCCACATAGATTTCTTAGGCCCTATTTTACATCCATTTGGACAGCTTTATCTTGTTTGGAGAGGACATTATTGTTAAAAGATTTTATTGCTCAAATCAGTCTAGTGCCCATATTCTCTTAATTCAGCCCTCTATTATATTTATTTGAGGGAGGCAGGATCTAAGTATCAATGACATCCCATGAGACCTACAGAGCCCATAGTTCAGAGTCTGGAGTAGAGCTCTCCACAGTCATAGGAGGACTTCTGTCTTGGACCAGCACTAATGGGGCCCATCCCACACACCTGGTTAGCCCTCTTTATGATAACAGCAATTCCTAATGAATAAATGGAGAAATTAGAAACATTAAACATGGTTGGTGGTAACATAAAATGTTAGAAATGCTTTGGGAAATAAACTTGAATTTCTTTGAATACTTAAACATGGAGTGACTATTTAATCCGGCAATACTATTCTTAAGTATATACTCAAGATAAATGACATTTGGGTATCATACAAAAACTTCTGCTGAATGTTCATAGGAGCACCGCCATTTATAAACAACCCACTGTTTATCAATGAATGGATACATTGGTTGTAGTATAGTCATAAGATGGAGTATTATTTGGCACTAAAAATTCATGATATACTGATGTGTGCTGATAAATTGTGAACCTGGAAAGCATTATACTAAGTCAAAGAGGACAGACATAAATTGCCACATTTTATCATTTCATTTATGTTAAATTTCTAGAATGGCCAAATCTATAAACAGAGAACTATATTACTGGGAAGGGCAAGGATAAGTGAGACATGTGGTCAACAGCCAAAATGTGTAGGGCTTGTTTGTGGACAATGAATATGTTCTAAAACCAATGGCAATGATGGATGCTTCACTGTATGAATGAACAAAAGCTATTGAATTACATACTTTAAATGGGTGAGTTGTACAGTGGGTGGATTATATCTTAATAAAGCTGTTTAAAAAATAAAAAGAAACAAATGGAGCCTTTAAATTTTCAGACTATTCTCTGTAGGTCTCCCTGAAATATTGAATTACCCTAGTGAATTACTTTGATGGATATAATGAGATTAGGTTTATGTGGCCCATTACTCCAGTATAAAGCAAGAGCCTGCAGTGTGAGAATTGAGCCGATTAAACGGCCACCTGTGGTCCAGTGAGGTCTCTTTTCTAAGAGAGATTCCATAAAGCTGTCAACCTTTTTTTGTCCCCCACATGACTTTTTTGGTGTGAGGCTAATATGTAGCCCCAGAAAGGTTTCTTACAATTACCTCCCTGTGAGCCAGCTTTTGATGGCTGCTGATAAACCCTAAATGGCTTTTGACACAGGTAAAATTAAAGAGAACACAGCAAGGACAATCCAAGATGGCTCTGGGATCCAGCAGGGCTTCCACCATCAAGTCTGTGTTACAGCAGGTTTTGAATGCTTTTTGAATGTTTTTAAAGGAAGGGTTTGTTTGCTGTATTCTAAAGGATAGTAGCCCTTCCTCATCAAAAATTATAGTCTAAAAGTCAGGTCTTTATTCTTCAGGAAAGCCTGTGTGGCCATGATGAGGGAGGCAGAGTAAGATGAGTTTTGGAATGAGGGAGATGCTATAATTACTCAGTCCACCTGGTTCATAAAGGATTCGGCTTTTGCATCTGACAGTCTGTGAGCATAGAATATCTACATGTGTGTGTGTGTTTGCAAGAAAAGTTTGGATTCAGCTCATATTTCTTTTTTAATTTACAATCTTCTATTCGATACATTATTGGAAATACCTCCAGTTACTTCAATACCATGTTTATTTTGGGCTGCCATATGCTGGGACTGCAGGAAAAACAGAATGCACAGAACCCTTAATGTCCAGAAAACTCTTTAACACATCACACTAATATATATGTTTCAACTCCATCCCACTATTTGTAATAAAACCACCATCTCAGCCTTAGAATCTGAGCTTGTTTGGTAACCTTTGGTCATTCAGAGACTCTGCTGATGTCTCTTCTCTAATGGCAAGCATTGGTCCCAGCTCTATCCTCAGCTTTCTTTCAGTGAAGGACTACTAGGCTTGTACTACAAGCTGACCTCTGTGTGGAAAGAATATGCCAAGGACATTGTTAGAAGTACAATGATAAAATTCAAAGACTTGAGAGTCAGGAAGCTGAAACATCAAGCATCGAGTGAAGGGTGAAGGAGTATATAAAAAATACAGGGCTGCAGAGATGGCTTAGCAGTTAAGGTGCCTGCCTGATAAGCCTAAGAACCTGGTTCCAATCTCCAGGTCCCGTGTTTAGCCAGATGCAAAAGTGACGCAAGGGCGCAATGCCGCACTTGACCACAAGGGGGAGCATGCATCTGGATTTCGTTCACAGCAGCTGAGAGACTGCTGGCACGCCCATATCTATCTGTCCTCCTCTCCCTCTCTGTCTATCTCTTCTGTGTCTCTCCAAAAATAAAAATAATAATAATAAAAACAGCTTGTGCCATGTACTAGTTACTTTTTCATGGCTGTAATAAAATACCTTACAAAAGCAATTTAAGAAATAGGATTTATTTTTACTCATGATTTAAAGGTATGCAACCCATCATGGCAGGGAAGCTTGGTTACATTGTGTGAAAGTGCAGAGAATGGTTAATGCTGGGGCTCTGCTCATTTTCCCCACTTTTCCCCCCATTTTATTCAGCCTATGGGATAATGCCACCCAAATTCAAAATGGGTTTGTCCTACTCAATTATTCGTCTCTGGAAATGCTCTAATACACATGTCCAGAGGTAGGTCTCCTTTAGGTATTTCTAAATCCAGTCAGGTTGATAATGAAGATTCTCATATATATAATTTGATATTTCCTGTTAGGAAAATTTTTCACAGAGTTTACCAATGACAGCATTTTATGAATATGAAGACATAAAGTCAGATAGTAATTCATTATCAAAACAGGGCTAATTAATAAATAATAATTATGTCATTCCTAGTTCAGTTTTGTGTTGGTCCTAACCAGTGGGTTCCTTTCTTCCTCCTGAGGGTGGTATACTATCTTCTGACTATTTTCCTGTATTTCACATATGCAGAATGTTGTCTCCCAGCTGTTTCAAACCAGGACAAGCTCTTAAAGTTCAAATCAGCCTATCACATTCTGTTTTGCATTTTCAGTGGAATTCAGGCAGCTGACCATCTCAGAACAGACTCTAACTACAAAGGTCAATTATGTGAAATATGCATGTTAGGGCACTCAGAGCAGCCAATGAAGGGACTTTGAGGAATTAGATAGGAAATTTGAATTGAAGTATTAGTTGCAGCTAATTTGTGTTATCTAAGTTTCTAGACAATAAGGCCACTACTAAAAATATTAGCATATAAATGGTCAACATGTTGGTTCTTCTACAAGAATTGTGCTACTGTTAAATTTATTTATTTATATTTTATTTTATTTATTTATTTATTTATTTATTTATTTATTTATTTTATTTATTGGTTTTTCAAGGTAGGGTTTCACTTTTCACTCTAGCTCAGGCTGACCTGGGATTCACTATGTAGTCTCAAGATGGCCTTGAACTCATGGTGGTCCTCCTACCTCTGCCTCCTGAATAGAGGGATTAAAGACTTGTGACACTATGCCCAGTTACTGTTAAATTTATGTCCAACTAAAGACTATTCACTCACAGGTGAATAACATTCATTCCCAATGATTTGATAAAAATAAAGCAAGTTTGTTCCACCCAGGCAAGAAAATATGGAGTGAAGAGAACAGAAAGAGAATCCTGTTAGACACCTCCTTAATGCTTGCTTACTTGGATAATGTACCTGCGTCTTCCTATTTCCTAGGGCTAGAATCTGCTGCAAACATGCACCCTAGACAGAAATGGTTCTGTTTGAACTCATACTAAAGATGAAAACTACTTGTACTTATGATACTCCAGTATAGTATATCTGCGGTTGATGTCTCTGAGAACTTCAGGCACATCTCTCAGATTTGAGCTCCCTGAATTCTAGTGGCTGCTCCTCCTAACAGTCAGAAAACAGTGTCTTCTTTCCACTATGACATCAACTCTCAGTGGCCTAACTCTGCATTGAAATAGCATCCCATAAAAGAGTACTATAAAGCATTTTACCTCTGACAGTGACTTGCAGTTGGGAAGGAGAAAGCAGTGGACACATGACAGGTTCACTATGAGCTCCAATTTGAACAGATAAGGCGTTTGTAACCTAGGATCAGGGTGTAGCCTGAGAACCTCACTGAGAAGTTTTGAAGAAGCACGTAGGGCACAACTGAAGGATACAACATAGCCACGTGATGCAATGAACAGTGGCCATTGCCTACTGTCCTAGAATTTAGGGCACCTTGTTGATTCATCACTGAGAGCCATGACAAATGTCTCTTGACTGTTATAAGTGAAACAAGACAAGACTTTTCACATGCACCTAAGAACAAAGGAATTCTATGTGTAGGAAGTCACCCTCTTTACTCATTAAAATGTACTGAATCGGAACACAAATGTTCTTCTTAAATTGAAAAATGTATTGTGTTTTTTCCCTTGTCTCGTGAAAACTTCTGTACAGATTTTGTTGGGAGGAATTTGCTGTTTCCTCTTCTAAATATCATGACCCAGGTATGCCAGTTAGAGTATTTGTAACAGGAAACAGCACTCAACATGCTCTCTGTAGTCATACAGTGAGGGGACCAAGGACTGCCTTGCTTCAGTCAGCCTATTATCACCATCAGCCTCGGACATGAGAAGAGAGCAATGGGAAAACGCAACTATTGTACTGCTGATTGTTGCTTACTAAAACAAAGTAGCTGGCTCAGATTCAGTTCCATATCCTAAGTTTGGCCAAATCATGTTGATCATTTAGGATTGACTAAACCTAAAAGAATATTAACCACTGTCTAGAACCCTGGGATCATTTAGTGGCCTTTTAAATGTTTATTGAACACAGTTTCAGACTAACAAAAACTTAAAGGATTATGCAAAACCTTTTCACATGGTTTTCATCAAGAACGTGCTTCCTACTGTCTCTCCTCTATCCAAGATGCCAAATGGTTCATGTACATCTAGCCCCTGCCTCTCCACACGCACACACTTGAGCATATTCCCTCCACTTCTTCTAGCTCTGGCTCCCACCTCCATACCTTCTCTCTGTTTGATGTGTGTCTGTTTATATACTCATCTACATACACGCATGCATAATATATGAAATACATAACTTCCACCCCTTTGTTCCTCGGTTTCTCTGTTAATGCTTTGGCTCCCACCTCCATTATTTTTGATATGTTTCTTATTTATATTTAATCTGTTTGATGATTTGTTGCAAATCTGTTTATATATTATCATTTTCATCTTTATGTCAAACTTACATTTTATTCGCAAGTAGACATAAAAAAGTATATTATGATTTTGAAATAGAGAAAAATTGACTTAGTAAAACTGAAGGCTGATACCCCTGAGGCTTTGTTTCCTCACCCTGGGCTTTTCTCAAAAATAAATAAAAAAAAAATAAAAAAGATATTTTTTGCTCAATATTGTGTTTTATTTTTGATATGTTTCACTAATTATTCAAAAGTTATTTATATTTAATCATAGAAATTCTTTATGATTTGTTGCAAATTATCTGAATTCGAGACCAGCCAGAAAATACATATAATTAATTGTCTTTTGTATGCTAGATATTTCTGGAATTACAATAGTGAATATAACTGGAAATCCTTACCCTAGTGAACTTGTGTTTTGTGAAAATTACTGTAAATTTGGCTATAAATGTAAAGTAAGGAAATAATTAGGTATAATTATTTCATTTTTGCATCGGGTGAGCATATAATAAAAATGACTGATTTTGTCAGGAAGGTCACTATAAATATTTATAAAGGAATAAGGTAAAGTGATAATGGATTCAGGGTGACTCTAATTAGGAAGAGTCTGAGGTGGAAAGGAGAGGACCAGATAGAAAGCACTGTGCTAGAAAGAAAGATGGTGAGAATAAAGGGACACAGAGCAGACAATGAGTATAAAACAAGGCTATAGTATGACAGGCATATGACAGGCATATGGACAAAAAATCTGACTAATCAATGCAGTTCTTAGACCACACAGTTCTATATTCATCGACATGGTAAAAAGTGTGGTTATCTATATTATGAAACTTTTGGATTGAAATACATTATACTAAGTGAGGTAACCTATGCCAAGAAAGACACGAATAACACATTCTCTCTAATATGAGGACCTTAACTTTTATTATTTCTATGTATGTAAGTAGAGATGTTGAAAAAGGGTGGGGTGGGCAAAAGACTCTTGTAACATGAACGTAAAAGTGAGACTACAATGGAGAAAAGGGCTAGGGAAAAGAAAAATGGGGGGAAGGAGGAGAAAGAAAACAAAACAATGTTTGAAAACTGCCAAAGAATGCAAAACGCATTTGTGTTTTCCTAACATCTAAGGGCAATGGACAGCTTTCATGTGGTTATTGGGCTCGATTTTTACCAAATAATCGTAGTGAAACCTCAATTCAAATTTCACTTATTTCCTGTTATAAGTCACGCCCTATCTGGAGTAGAACAGTGAAAAGTTAGATGTGAACAATGTTTAATAAGTAAAATTCTCAACACATTTAGAAAAATTAAATGTGAAGTTTCAGATGGTTATTTTAAGGGTATCATTCAAATTTCTGGCCTGTGACCTTAGAATAGATAGGTTAAGAACTTGTGAAGATTTGAGGTGCCTCTGGGTGATGGGAGATGTCCAGCCAGCAGTGTGAGTCCAAATTTTACAGAAGATGTGTGAGTTAGAGAGTTGGAAGTGGAGCTGGGGCTTAGTGGTTAAGGTGTTTGCCAGCAAACCCCAGTTTGATTCCCCAGGACCCACATAAGCTAGATGCACAAGGGGGCACATGAGTCTGGAGTTTGTTTCCAGTGGCTGGAGGCCCAGGCGTGCCCATTCTCTCTTTCTCTCTATCTTCCTCTTTCTCTCTCTCTCATAAATAAATAAATAAATAAATAAATAAACTTTAAAAAAGAAATGTGGAAGTATGCGAGTCATCAGACAGAAGGTATCAAAACAGAAAGGTGTGTGACTTAATAGTGGAAGGGTAGAATAGAGTTCATACTGAGGCTTGAGGGATACCAGCATTTAACGACTGGGTTGAAAGGAATAAATATGGCATGGGGGATAAGAAGAATAGGGTGGCATGACTCAAAGGTAAACTGTGGCAGGCTACAGCTTTTAAAGAAGCAATAGTTTCATGCAGTTAAATTATGCCAATCAAGATGGGGACTTTCATGATTCTAGCCTGTGCATGACTTCAGAGAAACCTCTTAGGAAAGGAATGGAGCTGCTTGTAAAAAGAAAGTAGTTGAGAGATGGGGGAGAAATGACAGAGTGGAGCAAAACTGGCTAGAAAGAAGAAAGAAACTAGAAACAGTAAAGTTTTTCAAATAAAGTATATATGTTTTCTCTGGATTCAGTGTCTTCCCCTGCCTTCCTTGTTCTCCTTCTGTTTCTTTAGATTTCTTCATGGAATCACATAGATGCAGATCTTGTGAGTCAAGAGAATCCATTCAGGTTCTAGAAGATTCTTCACTAAGCAAATGATGTCAGACAGGTTGCTCTTGGAAGCAGTCCCAGGATGGCAAATAGCATTTGATGACCAACAGAAAGGTTTTATCTTCATTAACCAAAGTGCAGCTCTGGGGAACAACTCCATATGAATAAATGATGTGCTTGTTGCTGCAGCGGCATTCAAAAGTAACAAATGCCCTGCTCTATATAGCAAGCAGTAGTGACGGTTCTGCTTCCCCGAATAATCTGTCTCAACCCCCACGCTGCTTACTCTCCCAGCAGTAACTCACTTTATGTCACCACTCGAATAAACACAGACTGCCTCAAACACGTGCTGTTTATGATTCCCCAAAATGTGCTTCCTGATGGCTCCCTTTATTTTTGCTGAGTGAGTTTTATGGTGGTAAAAAGGTTGCAAATTGAAACTTGTCACATTGAGGTAGCCGTAATTTAACATCTAATGAGCACAACCATTAAACCACCAAGTACACAGCGTAGGAGCTGATGCTAGATGCACAAATGGGGTTGGATTTAAAAGCATCAACCAGTGTATGTGGGAAGGAATTAAAAAAGGAAAATTGACATCAGATGGCTGTAAAATGTTAAACTAGCTGAAACGGGGCATGTCATGGTGTTAATGTTAATAAAATGAGTTTATCAAGTGTCTTAGCCCTTTGTTTCACACATGACACTAAGGGTTTTGTAAACTCAAGGCATTTCATTAGCTTATAATTTGTGTAAACATCTTAACTTCTTCAAACTTGGGCTTATAAATATGAAAAGTTGCAGAAAATAAAGACACAGAGTTTTCAGTCATGAAGATCAATACATTATTTTGAAATATGTATTTATTTGAAAGAGAGACACAGTGAATTTGGGTGGCCCAGGGTCTCTAGCCACTGAACTCAAATTCTAGATGCATGTGCCACTTTGTGCATCTGGCATTAAGTGGGTACTAGGGAATGGAACCCAAGCTGTCAGGCTTTGCAAGCAAGCACCTTTAATCTCTTGGCTATCTCTCCATCCCCCAGAAAATTTAAAACTTGAGTTCATTGATCAAACAAGCATAATATTCACCTTTCTTTTAGCTAGCAATGATAAATACTTCTTCTTCTTTTCCTTCTTCTTCTTCATTTTGTTTGTTTGTTTGGATTTTTTAACATAGAGTATTGCTCTATCCAAAGCTGACCTAGAATCCACTACATAGTCTCAGGCTGGCCTTGAACTCATAGAAATCCTCCTACCTCTGCCTCCAGAGTGAGTGCTGGGATTAAAAGTGTGTGCTACCACATCAAGCAGAGAGAGAGTGAATGGGTGCTCCAGGGCCTCCAGCCACTGCAAACCAACTCCAGATGCATGTGCCACTGTGAATTTGGCTTTACGTGGGAACTGGGAAATCAAATTGGGGCTTTGCAGCCAGCTCCTTAACTACTGAGCCATCTCTCCAGTGCAGTAATGATAATTTCTAAATTCGTATCCAAGTCAACTGTTACTCAGTATGTAATTCATGAGGAATGCTTTCTGTTTGTTTCCTCACAAATGATTTGATGCTATTTGTGTTAAAATTCCTCCTCCTGTTGCTCGAAATTTCTTCAGAGGGACTCCATGAACACCTACTACTGCCAGTAGTAAAAACAGGACCTAATTAGCCTTTGAGAGTTGACAAAGAGGATAAGAAAATGACAAATCAAATAAGTGAATGAATGAGTGTTGTGGTGTATACAGTATGTGAGATTTGTAGGATATCATCTCTCACTGACATTCTGGAACCCTGAAATCCCAATTTAGAAGTAATATTCAGATGTCATCAAAATCTACCACTACCAATCTTGTTGAAATCTACTTCATGACTTTTATTTTCCATTTTTATTTATCAATATAAAGGGCCTCTAGAATGCAAATTATGCTTTCACATTAGAGAAAATACAATGAATTTTTCTTGTAAACTGTTATATGAAAATTCATAAGAATAAGCAGTCTAATAAAATAGACTCATTTAATACAAATATTTATGGCACTAGATAATTATTAATCATTAAAGCAATAACTTCATAATGCCATGTATATATAATATACTGGAAAACTTTATATTCAAATTGATCTGCTCTGTTATTTACATTGATATGTTAAATTGTTACTGAATACTTGTCTGTCCTCCATCTATTTTATTAGATGGGTCTCTTTTTAAAATTACATAAAAGCTACGTGAAGCCTTGGTACATTTTCAACTTACAAGTGTAATCAATTTGAATTTAGCATTACATCTATATTTATGTTGTATTATGTTGCCTTTTCCTTCTGTATTTGTCCCTCTGCCAGTGTTCTTTGTTCCTTACATTATTATATTCTTGCTTTATGCTATATATACATTTTACACAGTATTACTTTATTTTAATACTTCTTGTCCATTTTTCCCCTCATGTAAATAGTAATCATTCATTACTATCTAGTTTGTTATATTTTTTTTGGTAACTAAGATGTGTGGTTGGTTAGTTTCTAATATTTTCAATCTAATTTTGATAGTATTTTTCTATGCTAGATCAATGAATTTAAGTTTTTGTATTGAGGATTTATTCTAACAGGTACTTAGGATCTTCTCAGTCATGCATGGATCCTGTTTATTTCTCAAATGAACAACCCATATGCACTTCATTAAATTTTGAGTTTTAAGTACATTTTGGATAAGTGGTTAGGAACTTTTCAGTTTCTTTTTTCAATAGTTCTTTCTATTTAAATACTATCATCACCATTAGTTATTTCACCAGCTCTTAAGAGAGAAATCATTCATCAGGATATGAATGTAAACAGTGAATTTTGTGAGGATATTCATAGTTTGAGGTAAATTTATAATTGTTCAGTTATTTCAAATTTTCATTCTCTATATTTGAACTCAAATTTTTGACATAGCATATGGTAAAGTAAAAAATGAAAATTAGTTGAAATTTTAAGTAGGATCTATGTTGAATACTTTTTGATTCAGTAATTTCACCCCACAAATTTATTTTAACAGTAGATAGAGCCTTGCAAAAAGATATAAATATAACAATGTCTACCATAGCATTGCTTAAATAGTGGAAAATTTCCAGCTTATGTATGTCCAACAACACATAATTGGTTAAATAAATTATGACACACCTATAAAATTGAATGTGATAAAGCATTTAAAATAATGTGGTATAAATATACTTAATACATGAATATATATTCATATTTATTTACTTTTAAAAATTGCAAGATACTGAATTCATTTGTAATGGAAGGAGAAAACTACCTTTTGAAAGTATAGTCTTGTGTGTCAAACTTACCAAGCTTAATTTTAGAAAGTAGATTAGTGAATAATTTATATTTTTTCTACATTTTACTTTTAATTTAAAAGTTTCTCACTGTGTACTTGACAGCTATGCTATTAAATAATCTGAAAATTAAAGCACATATTAATGAAGACTTTGATCATTCATAATATTTTTGAATAACAAGTTGCTGGAATTCTTTCTAAAATTCTCTAGTAACTACCAATTCTACTACCTCACAATTTATTTTGGGTCAACAGCCAATTAGTCAAGCTAATACTCAACTTTTAGAATTCAATTGGAGTTGGGGGAAGGGAGGGAAATATCATTCATTTTTTTGTATGTAAGTATAGAAGTTGTAAATAAAAAAAAATTAAAGAATTAAATTGGAGTCCTTTGAATCATTTGTGAATGGATTTGTTGATCTTAATGGTGAGGGTCATGTGTGAACCCACAGCTGACCAGGTTGGAAAAGAAGACAGATGATGCCTTCTTTGGATGGATGCTCATAATTCTCACCTTGAGTAATTCTAAGGCCATTCACGTTGCTTTTCTGAGACAGCAAATGCCCTAGAACTCCTTCTCTGAGCTTCTGACTATGACCTTGATGTCTTATTCTCCATCAAACATGACCTGATCATACAGAGAAATATGACCCACCTAGTAATTAAGTGACCAGGGAAAAACTCCTTTCCTGAATGGAGCAGAGCCCTGGGAATGCCTGCTTCACACTTTCATTGTGAATGAGTTCTGACTGAAAATCATAACTAAGCTTGCAATGACAAATATCAAGAATGCTAACCACCAAATGCTAAATGAATGGTATAAAACATGCATTCGCACAAGCTAATTCCTCAGTGTATAAAATCTTGCATTTAATCAATTCATATCGAATTCCACTGTGTCATGTTGAATTGAACTGATTTGAGAATGCTGTCATAAATAACCCCTCAGATTAACTTTACAATGGATCATTTCATAATGGGGAAAAGGTTGGGACCTTAATAAACTCATTCTGTCACCCCTGGTCTCTATTCATTATCTTCCCTTTTGTAATTCCTCTACATTCAAATTATACATTGTGTGTATCTAGCCAGGCATCTCTCCTGTTCTTGAAGGTTTGCTTTTGTTATTTATCCTACCCAAGTGACTTTTCATTCCACATTGCTTATATAACTCCTATGCAACCCAATTCCACTCCTTTAATCAATACTTTCTCACAATGCATGCCACACACAGGCAGGAATTTTGTCTTCATAGAGAAGCTGAAAAACAGTGTTGTAAACATATCCAATGGAAGGGGGAACTTAGGATTGCTGATTGTTTCAAGGAAGCAATGGATGAAGTCCAACATGTATCCTATAAGACATATGCAAGGAACATTCTAAAATGTTAATGCTTATTTGGGACATTTAGTTTCTTCCTCATTTGATGCTAAGCCATTTAAAACTAAATTGACTATCATTGATATATTTGTACTTCTTTTCTTGAACTGTGACTGGCACAAATTTTCAATGTAGATTACAGATACAATTCAATTTGATTAAATGCAATATTTTTAATATTTTATTTTTATTTATTTGCTTGAAAGGGAGAGAGAAGGAGGGAGAGAGACAGAGAGAGAGAGAGAAAAATGGCATGCCAAGGCCTCTAACCACTGCAAACAAACTCCAGATACATGTGCCACTTTGTGTATCTGGCTTATGTGGGTACTGGGGAATTGAATCTGGGTCCTGAAGATTCACAGGCAAGGATCTTAACCACTAAGACATCTCTGCAGCCTTAAATGCAAGATTTTGTATGTAAACAAAGAATGTGTTGTCATGGTACATCTTTTACACCATTCAAATGATAATGTTGTATGTCATCATGTACTGTTTCCAATTTCTTTTTTTTTTTTTTTGTTAAACAGTAAATCACTGAAGAAAACATACGTCTTGGCAATATTTATATAAAGATTTATGCCCTTCCACTTCTACATGTGAATCTTCAGAGCTAGCATGATTGTCTCTTCATATATTTTCTGAATAAGTGAATAAAACTTGGTATCACCAGACATTTCTTTATTTTTCCATTTCTCATTTATTCACTATTCATTCCCTCGTGATTCTTTCTCTTTAAGCTATCTTCTCTTTGCTGGACATCAGTTTACTCATGGGGTATCCAAAGCAGTCCCAGCAGCACTGTTCAGAAGAGTGTGTGTGTGTGTGTGTGTGTGTGTGTGTGTGTGTGTGTGTATGTACTCATGCATAAAAAAATTTCCTTGTCCAGACAGGACAGAGGAGCTATGTGTCCTGAGAGAAGAGTACATGTTCTGCTTTCCTCACATGAGAATGACAGTGACTATGGGCCAGGGGAGTGGGGATTATGGGTGAGAGCTCATCAGCACGTAGTAGACCACTCCGAGTCTAGACCTATACCTGTGGGTGCTGAGAACAGACCCAGATGAGGGGGTTAAAACTTAACATCTGGAAAAGCTAGAGAAATTAAAAGATGCATTAGATACAAGTCACCTGCAGAAGAAAACCTAGCTGCAGAGATCCAGGACTGGCATTATTGAGCAAATAAGGGAGTCAGGTAGTTGGTATGATCAATTGTCATGCCATGGCCATAATGGAACTTTCACTATGAGGAACAAACTGAAGAAAGAGAAAGTGACACCTAGTTAAAGAAGTAAATAATGCCCTAACATAAACATTATGGAAATTAGGGGGCTTTGGGAAATGACTCAGCAGGTAAAAGTGCTTGTAAAACAGTATGAAGGCCTGGGAAAGTCTGAGTCAGCCTGAGCTTGAATCCCCAGCACCCTTGGGTGTTGCTAAGCATTATTCTAACCAAGTGCACTGAAGAGTAGAAAAGAGAGAATTTATGCAGCCCACTGGTCATCCAGTCTGACAGAACAGTAGCTCTGGTTTGAGTGAAAGAATCTATCTCAAGGAAAATTGCTGGGGTGTTCAGGTCATCCAGATTGTCCAAAAATGGCAGCTCCGGGTTCTTTGAGAGACTCAGTCTGAAGGAAACAAATGGAAGAGCAATAGAGGAGGACACCTATTATTTGCTTCTGGCATCTGTCTAAATGTGCACAGGGCACACACATCTGCAAAATATGTGATAAGAGCAAGTTGAATGACTGGCAATACCCAAGGTCATGACGTACTGTAAAGCTACATAACGCCTGAAGTATGCTATCAGTGAAGAAGAGAAATGTTTCTATGAAGTGTATTGCAGTGAACTTTTCCTTGCTACTAGAAAACACCCAACCAAGAGCAGCTTGTGGGGAAAATGTTTTATTTTGGCTTACAGACTCAAGGGGAAGCTCCATTATGGCAGGGGAAAATGATAGCATGAGCTGAGGGTGGACAGCACATCCTGGTCAACATTAAGTAGATAACAACAACAGGAGAGTGTGGCAAACAGTAGCAAGAGGAAGCTGGTTATAACACTAATAAGCCCATTCCCCAATGATACACCACCTCCAGGAGGCCTTAATTCCCAAATCTCCATCAGCTGGGAATCTAGCACTTAGAATACCTAAGTTTATGGGGAACACCTGAATCAAACCAACACATTCTGCCCCTGGCCATCTAAACTAATGTATAATTTAAAATGAAATGCATTCAGTCCAACTTTAAAAGTTCCCACAGATTTTTATCAATCCAAATGACATTCAAACATCCCCATAGTCCAAGATCTTTTAAGTGAGCATTAATACCAAAAAATGGCATGAAATAAACACTCACAATACAAAAGATGGCATTGGACATATCAAAGAAATATTCAATTAATACAAGATTTTAACAGGGCAAACATCAAACCCTATAACTCCAAGTCCAACAACTCTATTCAGTGACAAATTTCCAAGTCTGATAA
The DNA here is from genome assembly GCA_036365145.1 of Orientallactaga sibirica. Taxonomy (NCBI): domain Eukaryota; kingdom Metazoa; phylum Chordata; class Mammalia; order Rodentia; family Dipodidae; genus Orientallactaga; species Orientallactaga sibirica. The sequence goes on along the minus strand of JAEOAD010000001.1, from coordinate 99,270,516 downwards.
TTCTAACCAATGGCAATTCTCTGCAGTTCCAATTCCAGCCCTGCAGCTAGGCTAGTCACATTCCCAGAAAACTTTATAGTGTGCCAACAACTCTCCTTTGCAGCCATCCCATAGTCCTGGCACCTCCACTGGGTCTCCACTACAACCCACAGTTCATCCTCATGGCTCCACCGGGTTTCACACAGGTAATTCAACAAGCCTGCTTCACACTGCCCATGGAGATTTCCAAAATACAAAACTGTGATGCAAATTTAATGACCCTCTCTTTCCTGTATTTGTTATATTCCATAATACCAGGTGGGCTACTAACATGTTAATCCAAGGAGGAATAAAGAAGACTCGGAAGAATGGGATACTCCTTGAGCATTCAAGCCCCTTCAAAAGACTCTGCATTCTTCCTGTCATTCCAATGGAGGTCAGGCGGCCCAATCTCAATGGTTGTAATCTTTCAGTGGCAGATGAATGAGCAGCAGTTTCACCCAAATATTTCATTTTTTTTCTGTGCATATCCCTCTGCTCACACCAGACCACTTCTACATAAAGCAACCTTGCATAACTTCTCAGGACACAGGCATAATAACCAGCTTCTCAAGCAAACTGCTTCTAGCACAGTCCAAGCAAAGTTCTTTTCACCCTCATAAGCCAAATCTCACAGTCCATGGTTCTTACTGCATTCAGATCTTTCACTCTAACCAGAATAATCCATTAAGCTGTACTTACAGCACAATAAGGCACCTCTTAGTCCAAGATTTCAAATTCTTCCCAATTCCTTCCTCAAAAATCAGCTTCAATAGGCCAATAGCCATACACTTAGGTGTCTAGGAACAATGACCCCACTCTCAGTACCAACATTACTGCTGTAGTCAAGTTCACATTGCTGAGAAATCACCTGAGCAAGAGAAGCTTGTGGGGAAAATATAGAGTTTATGTTGGCTTACAGACTTGAGGGGAAGCTCCATGATGGCAGGGAAATACGATGGCATGAGCAGAGGGTAGACATCACCTCCTGGCCAACATCAGGTGGACAACAGCAACAGGAGAGTGTGCCAAACAGTGGCAAGAGCAAGCTGGCTCTAATGCCCACAAGCCCACCCCCAGCAATACACTACTTTCACGAGGTGTTAATTCCAAAATCTCCATCAGCTGGGAACCTAGCATTCAGAATACCTAAGTTTATGGGGGACACCTGAATCAAACCATCACAAGGCAGAACACAGAAGCTGGAAACAGACCTACATCCATATTCTTAACTGATCTCAGATGAAGAAATGATGGCACTGCAATGGAACCCAGATAGTCCTGAAAACACATAGTACAGAAACATGAACCTAGAGAAGGACTTTACAACTGTCACAAAAGCAGCTTCAGATCTGAACATGAAATATAAAACTAATGATGAGCACAAGAGAAAACATAAATAACTTGAGTATGCTGAACTTTGACAAGATGTCAAAGCTATCAACTATGAAAGAAATACTTCATATGCTGGACTTTGTGAAAATTAAAATGTTCTGTTCTATGAAAAATGATACTAAGAAATGAACAGATAAGCCACAGATTTGCAGAAAATATTTGCAAACCACAGAACTGGTAAAGAAGTTTATTCAATTATGCAAATGACTCTTAAGACCCAACAATAATATACATGGTAAGGATTTCAACAGATACCTGACCAAGTGAGATGTACAAGTGGCCAATGACCACAGGAAATGATGGTGTTTACCACCAAGGACCTGTAAATGAAAGCAAAATGAAGTACTCCTGTGCATGCAATAGAAGTGGCAGAACACAGAACACAGGGTGGGGAGGGCAGGGTGTGGAACAATAGGAACTTTCATTCACATAAAAATGATACAGGCACATCAAGAGTCAGCTTTTCAGCTTCTCATACAATTATGTATACTCTTACAATATTGTTCAGAAGTCAAGCTTTCTTGGTGTTTTTACCAAAAGTAATTGAAAACTTATGTCCAAACAAATCTAAAGTAGCATCATTTATATATTTCCAGAATGGTAAACAATGAAATGTCTCTCAGAAGTGGATGGATGGGTAAACTATAGTACATGACAACAATGGGATATTATTTAGTGATAAAATGAAATGAGCCATCAAGCTAGAAGAATACATAGAAGACAACTAAATGAACATTGCCAAGTGAAGGAAAGAACTTTTGAAAGTCATTATACTATGTTACTTCAGCTGTAAAACATTGTTGAAAACATATTAACTATAAAGACATTAAATACGAGCTAGAGAGATGGCTTAGTGGTTGAAATGTTTGCCTGCAAAGCAAAGGACCTAGGTTTGATTCTTCAACACCCACGTAGGCCAGATGCACAAGGTGGCACATGCATCTGAAGTTCCTTTGCAGTGGCTGGAAGCCCTGGCATGCCCATTCTTTCTCCTCTCTCTTTCCCCCTCCTCTTCTTCTCAAATAAATAAATAAAAGTTAAAAAGGAAAAAAAACTTTTTTTTTTAAAAAAAAACAGACAGTAAATACATCAGAAAAGGTTGAAAGTAAAAGTGGGAATGGATATGTGGGACACAATGGATTTTTAGAGCACTGAAAATACTGCCTGATACAATAACAATAAATATATGTCCAAACCCATAAAATGTAAATATGTTTGTCCAAGCCCATAGAATGTAAAACATCAAAAGTAATCTTTAATGCAAACTATGGACAGCTAATGAGTATGATATTCCCATGCAAATTATTGCCTGCAACAAATGTGCCACTCCAGTGGGATATTTTGATAATGGCTGAGGTTGTGAAAGTGATAGATGAGAAATACTTCTCACTTTCTTTTAGCTTTACTATGTGTGTATATATATATATATATATATGACCAGGCATAATAAAGCCTCTCTGGCATAATATGATATTTAATGATCTTTCCTATCCAATAAAAATTCAGAATCTCCAAAGTGTCTCTGAAACAATTTCTAACAGTGTTGATACATTCTTAACTTGAAATATTAAACATCATTAGATTGTGAATGAGTCCCACATCATAAATATAAGCAAAAGTAGGAAGACCCAAGTAATGTAACTACAGATTATATAATCTCATAAATGTCAAATTCTTAGATAATACAACTATGTGAAATTAAATTTTAATTTCATAATGACTCTTGAGGAAAGGGAAAATGAGAATTATAGGAAATACTGAGATTAGAAAAAAAAACAAGGAAGCTTGTGCCAGTTCACTTATTCATATATTTATGTCTTAACCTTTTTATTATAACTGTTAAAAATATAGTTTGAATGCATGTTCTGGGTGCTTAGGACACAGGTTTTATTCTTACAAGGACCAACTAGAAAAGCCAATAAATAAAACTTTAATAACTGAAAATTTCTTAGTTTACCAAGATTTCCATGATGAAATTCCAGAAATGGGATAGGGAATGTTGAAACAGAAAACATGGTGTCATACTGCTTGAGGCCAACTTGGTTTCTCTGAAGGACTCTTTCCACGGTTTGCAGATGGTAGCTGCCTTTTTGCTCTATCCTTTTGTGGTGTTTCCTATTTTAATTGAAGTTCTGCATCATGTTAACAGATGCAGAATTTGGGCAATGATATGTGTGGATATTGACATATGTTTGCTTTATGCCCTTAAGTGAATGACACAATGCTTCACCATGTTTTTTACTTGGAACTAGATAAAATGTAGACATAGATGTAAGCTATCTTGGAGCACAAACCTGAGAGTAAATCATTATTGAATAAGATGGATTGAGATACCTGGGTATCTCATTCCACCTCATTGTATCTCACTGGAAGCACAAATTCAAGCTACCAACTGCTAAACTTGAAATGTATGGAAAGAAAAATGAATTTTTTATAATTACATGAAGGGGACAATTTATTAGGGGAATTCAAGTAATTTTAAATTTATATGACAATAACATTTTGTATTTATACTAATGTTTCTATGCTTTATGAATACATATAACATAGCTATATAAAGGTTTGAGAATTTAATGAACAGTGTAAATAAAAGCAAATTATTTATGAGAAATGCATCTTTACTTGGAACATAATTACCTCTTCTTTTCTTACCATCCTTCAGCAGAAAATCTATTACTCAACTGAGAACACAAAATCTAGTCATTTCTTAGATCATTACAGAAATTTCACGCATCAAAGTGATTCCCTGACAATAGAATAGATGAATAAATTTAGCCTGGAAAAGATAAGTGCTAGGAGGATGGGGAGAGGTAGCATCAGTTTTAACACTGAGTCAGTGTTCCAGAAAGGATGAGGTATGAAAGTTCACATGTGTGTACATTTTAGAAGACACTGGTGAACTTGAACTTTAGAATCTGATGAATACGTCTTTTATTCCGAATAAAATTTGACAAATGGCATAAATTCAAGCAATAATAAGTCTTTTATAAAGTGTATTTAGATAATTAATGCATAACCCATAACCAAATTTCATTTAGTCCTACTTAGGCTAAAGAAAATCCATTCTATTTTTTATTTAAATTTTAGGTGTAGTGTGCTTTAAAAGAAAAAAGTATGCTACATTTTTCATGAGAGATCAGATGTTTGGAAGCTTCTGTGTTTATCATTGTCAGAGTTGAGTGTCTCTGTTTTTAACTTGACATTTGTCTTGGTTGTACTTGTTTTTATAGTGTGACAGGGCTGTACTTTGGACATCTGATCAAAAATAAGCCTGGGTCTAACACTCTTTCAGCCCCCTTTTCTGCAAATTTTCCTGAGACATGTTGGGTTCATTTTAGTTCTAATTCAGTGATGAGGTCTTGGGAGCTTCTGTGTCTCTGGATATCTGGTTTGGTAGGAGTTATTATGCACAAAGACATTGCTTCTTCTCCATAACTGTTGGCTACCCCCACAATGCACAACCCACATTCCCCAAAGAGGAAGGTCCCTTCTGAGGGGGAGGACAGGGAGGAGGCTATCAAAGGAACCAACACGAATGTAAAATTAAAATAAAAATTTTAAAAATCTTAAAAAAATAAGCCTGGGGCCAAAGCACAAAGATCCACCCACCCACCCAGCCCGGTACCCAGCTACAGGAGCAAAGACCAAACAAGGGGATTTTCCAACCTCATCAGCCTCCTTGCAAAGTCAAAAAAACTTAAAGGGGAGACAGCAGAGACCAGCTGAAGAGGACATATGTGGGACCAGCTGACCAGTTCCAGTACAACTCCAGGCTTCCTGCAAAAAACTTTCCCACCCCGCAACCTTCAGAACCACAAAACTCCAGAAAATGCAGTCAGTCCCTGGCAGCAAGGCATCCAGCACAGCTGATCAGAGCACCAAGTCCATAGCAGAACACAAAGGGATCCAGGTGGGCACTCGGCATTGGTGAGATTGGAAGCCACCCCAAAAGGTATTAAGGCTGCCTGACACAAAAGCAGGTACACAGGCCTGCACTGGAAGAGAGCTGATCTCTCTTTCCATGTCAGAACAGTTATGGATTATGAATTCTTGGTTGGCTTTACCATTCTCAATTAAGCTGTATTGGGGAGTTGGCTACTGTTGCCTTTGATGCTTTCAGATTCACAGGGCCTTTGACTTTTTCATGTGTCATTATTGGGGACAGGGTCTGATTCAGACCCAGCCTGACCTGGAACTCATTTCAGAACAGAAATATCAACCTCCCAGCAGACAGGATTAAGGTTATAGAGCAACACATACCCTTAGAGATTTTGACTTTATAAGGTAATATGTTTATTTCAGTCCCTACACTTGCATACTCTGTGCTGATTTTTATTGAATGTGTACATGGCTAAGTTGAAGTTTAGAATTTTGCCAGTGAGTTGCTCCACCCAGCCCACTAGAATACTTGAATAACAGGCAAACTCAATGCCTACGATTACTTTAGCAGTTGGATTGGAGTACAAGAGATATATTTGGCATCTTAAACTCCTACTCTGAAGGTAAATAAAGTTGGATTTCCAAGTCTAAGAGCACCACAGATAAATAGAAAATCCCAGTATCCAATCAACTCAGGTTGCAAAAATTGCTACATTATAATACAAGAAGTGCAAAGAATAATACAACCCCACCAAAAATTATACGTCCATTAGAAATTACCCCAATGAGGCTGTTTTAGAAGAAATGTGTGAAAAAGATTTCAAAAAAATTTCTATCTATACTCAAAGAAATCAAAGAAGAAATCAAAGAAATCAAAGAAGAAAACAAACTACTGAAGGAATTCCAAGAGAACACAGGAAATCAGGTTAATGAAATAAGGAGGTCATTACAAGACATGAGTAAGGAAATAGAAATACTGAAGAAAAAGCAGGCAGAAACTGTAGCACTGAAAATCAAAGTCAAATAAAAACTCTGTGGAAAGTCTCACCAGTAGAATGGATGAATGAGAGAACAGAATATCTAAATTAGAAGACCAGGTAACAGATCTAATACAGTCCAACAAAGAGAAGACAAGCTAATAGGAAGATATAATTGGGAATTTCAAGATATTAGGGGCACTATAAAAGATCAAACATAAGAATTCATGATATAGTAGAAGGAGAAGAATTTCTATCCAAGGAGAAGAATTTCAATCCAAAGGCAAAAGAGGTGTTTTCAAGAAAATTATAAAAGAAAAATTTCTCCAAATTAGGAAAGAAATGTCAATGCAGAAATAGGAAGCTTTTTGAACACCAAACAGACAAACCTGGAAAGAACCCCTCCTTGACAGGTTATTATTAAACTACTAAACATGCAAACCAAAGAAAATATATCAAAATCAGTTAGAAAGAAAAAGTAAGTCAATAATAAAGGCAAGTCCATCAAGATCACAGCAGATTACTCAACACAAACTTTAAAAGCCAGAAGGGCTTGGAATGATGTATTAAGTCCTAAAAGATAACATCTGTCAACTAAGATTAGTTTTTCTTGCAAAGCTTTCTATAAAATTGAAGGAGAAGTAAGGACATTCCACAACAAAATCGGGTTAAAGGAGTTTATGACAATTAAGCCAGCTCTACAGAAAATACTATAAGGAATTTTTCATAGTGAAGAAAGGCCAAAGCACACACATGAGGAAACAGGAAAAAATAGACCATACAGTTAAAACAAGAGAGGAAAGGGAAATCAGGAAGCACTACAAAGCAAGAAGAATGGTGAGAATAAGCACATACTTTTCAATAATAACTCTTAATATCAATGGCCTCAATGTCCCAATGAAAAGACACAGGATTGCAGATTGGATTAAAAGACAGAATTCTGCTGTTTGTTGCCTCCATGAAATGCATCTCTCAATAAAACAGGGAAATTGCCTTATGGTGAAAGGATGGGAAATGGTATCTCATGCAAATAGGCCTAGGAAACAAGCAAGGGTTGACATGTCTGACAGTATAGACTTCAAACCAAAATTTGTGAGGAAAAATAAAGAAGGACACTTTACACTGATTAAAGGAACACTCCAAAAGGAGGATATTGCAATTATATATATATATATATATATATATGTATATCCATATATATATATATATATATATATATATGTATATATATTGCAATATCCTCCTTTTGGAACATGTAAAGTGTCCTTCTTTATATATATATAACATGGGGGCTCCCATTTACATAAAAAAATCTATTAGACTTAAAGTCATAGATAACACAAAACCAAAACATAATTGTAGTGGGTGACTTTAATACCCCACTCTCATCAATTGACAAAGTCATCCCAGCAAAAAATAAACAGAGGCATCAGGATTAAATGATGTCATGGAACAATCGGAACTAACATATATGTACAGAACATTCCATTCAACCCTGCAGAATATAATTTTTTCTCATCAGCACATGGAGCATTCTTAAAATTAGACCATATATTAGGATACAAAGCAAATCTTAACAAATACAAGAAAATTTAAATAACCCCTTGTATTCTATCTGACCACAGTGGGATTAAATTATAAAACAGAAACAAACAAACAAACAAAAAAAACTACAAAAAATAAAGCAATTCATGGAGAATAAACCTTACACCATTTAATGATGAACAAGTCGTTGGAGAACTCAAAAGGGAAATCAAATTCATAGAATCAAATGATGACGAGAATACAACAAACCAAAACCTTTGGGAAACAATGAAAGAAGTCTTAAGAGGGAAATTTATAGCTCTAAGTGCCTATATTAGGAAATTAGAGAGCTCACAAGTAAACAATTTAATGCTTTACCATAAGGCCTTGGAAAAAGAAGAACAAGGCAAACCAAAAATCAGTAGATGGGAAGAAATAATAAAGATTAGGGAAGAATTTCATAACATTGAAACTAAAAAAAAAAAAATTAAAAGATTCAATGAAACAAAGAGTTTGTTTTTTGAAATGATAAACAATATTGATAAACCCTTAGCAAATCTGACCAGAAGAAAGAGAGAAGGGACACAAATTAATAAAATGAAATTAGAGATGAAAAAGGTACCATTACAACAGATACCAAAGAAATTCAGAAAATTATACGAACATACTTTAAGAATATATATGCCTCTAAATTTGAAGATCTGAAAGAATTGGATGATATCCTTGATTCATATAACCTACCAAAATTAAATCAAGATGAGATAAGCCATTTAAATAGACCTATAACAAGTATGGAGATCCAAGCAGTTATAAAAATTCTCCTAACAAAAAAGTAGTCCAGGCCCAGATTGATTCATTGAGAATTTTACCAGACATTCATGGCAGAACTAACACCATTTCTTCTCAATCTTTTCCATAAAATAGAAAAGGAAAGAATTCTACTGAACTTCTTCTATGAAGTCAGCACCACCCTGATACCAAAACCAGACAAAGACAGAAAAAAAAAAAAATTAAAGACCAATCTCCCTCATGGACATAGATGCAAAAATTCTGAGCAAAATATTGGTAAACAGAATATAAGAATATATCAGCTGAGCATGGTGGCACATGCCTTTAATCCCAGCATTTAGGAGGCAGAGGTAGGAGGATTGCCATGAGTTTGAGGCCTCCCTGACAATACATAGTTAATTCCAGGTCAGCCTGGGCCAGAGTGAGACCCTACCTTGAAAAACAAAAAAAAAAAAAAAAAAAAAATATATATATATATATGTGTGTGTGTGTGTGTGTGTGTGTGTGTGTGTGTGTGTTAAAAAAATATATTCACCCCGACCAAGTAGGCTTTATCCCAGAGATGCAGGGATGGTTCAACATACACAAATCTACACATGTAATACATCATATAAGTGGTCTGAAAGACAAAAATCACTTGATAATCTCAATAGATGAGAAAAGGCATTTGACAAAATCCAACATCCATTCATGGTAAAAGTATTACAGAAACTGGGAATAGAAGGAATATATCTCAACATAGTAAAAGCTATTTATGACAAACCTACAGCCAACATAATGCTAAAAGGGGTAAAACTTAAAGTTTTTCCGCTAAATTCAGGAACAAGACAAGGGTGTCCACTGTCCCCACTTTTATTTAATATAGTACTGGAGGTACTTAGCTATAGCAATAAGGCAAGAGGCACTCATAAAATGGATACAAATTGAAAAGGAAAAATATCAAATTATCGTTATTTGCAGATGATATAATTTATATATAAAAGACAAACATGAGGAAGACTTAATCAGGGAATCTTTCCCATTCAAAATTGCCTCACAAAATAAATAAATAAAGTACCTTGGAGTAAACTTAACCAAGGAAGTGAAGGATCTCTGCAATGAGCACTTTAAAACACTCAAATGAGAAATTGCAGAAGACACAAGAAAATGGAAAGACATCCCATGTTCTTGGATTGGAAGAATCTATATTGTGAAAATGTCAGTCTTACCAAAGGCAATCTACACATTTAATGCATTCCCCATTAAAATTCCAATGGCATTGTTCACAGAAATAGAATAAGCAATCCTGAATTTCATTTGGAAGCACACAAAAACCTCATCATTGAAGTAGAACTAAAATGACCCCAATGTGACTCACGGAAATTCCCTGAAGAGGGGGTGGAAAGAATGTTAGAGCCACAAATTGGGGCATTATGCACAGAGACTTGGCCTATGCCCCATTACACTTGACATCCCCCACAATGCATGACCCACATTCCCCATTGATGATGGTCCCTTTGGAAGAGGGAGGACAGGAGGAGGATAATGGAGTCACCATTATGAATGTAAAATTAGAATAATATAAATAAAAAAATATTAAAAATAAAAAAATTGAATACCCAGAATAATTTTGATCAACAAAATTAAGCTGGTGGTATTACCATACCCGATTTTACACTATATTACAAAGCCATAGTTAAAAACAACAACAAAAACAAAAACATCATGGTCCTGGCCCAAAGGCAGACATGTATACCAATGCAAAAGAATAGAGGACCCAGATGTTAATCCAGGCAGCTACAGCCATCTGATTTTTGAGAAAAATGCCAAAAATATTCATTGGCAAAAGGACAGTCTCTTCAACAAGTGGTGCTGGGAAATATGGACATCTACATGTAGAAGAATATAAATAGATCCTTGTCTTTCTCCATGCACAAGAATCAAATACAAATGGATTAGGGACTTTAATATCAGACCTGAAATTCTGAAATTCCTAGGGGAAAACTAGGCAAAAACTTTCAACATATGGGCATAGGCAATGACTTTCTAAATATAGCCAAAATTGACAAGAAATAAAATCACACTCAGGCACTGGGATCTCATGAAATTACAAAGCTTTTGTACAGTAAAGGATACTGAATAGAGCAAAGAGACAACCTACAGAATGAGAGAAATCTTTGCCAACTGTACATCTGATAGAGGATTAATATCCAGAATATAGAAAAACTCAAAAAATGAAATAATGAGAAATTAAATAATCCAAATCAAAATGGGATATGGAACTAAATAAAAAGTTCTCAAAAGAACAAATACAGATGGCATATGAACACCTAAAAAAGGGTTTAACATCCTTAGCCATCAGGGAAGTGCAAATTAAAATTACTTTGAGATTCCATCTTACTCAGAATGGCTATCATCATCACTAGATGAATGGATAACAAAGATGTGGTATATCTATACTATGGAATTCTACGTAGCACTAAGGAAAGATGAAATAAGGAAATTTGAAAAAAATGGTCAAACATGGAACAGATCATCCTCAGTGAGCTCACCCAAGCACAAAAAGATAATAGTCGCATGGTCTCGTTTATCTGTCGCTCCTAACCTGAATCCACATGACATGTGGCCAAACCTAATAAACACTCTGAGGCCCAGACAAGAGGGAGGGTGGAATGGAGGGAGGGTAAGGGTGGGAGGGAATGAGAAGGTGGGAGGGAGGACAAGGGGGGATACAAATTGGGACCCAAAAGGAAAAGATACTACAAAACCCTTTACTCTGAACAACAGGTTAAAACATTGATCCTTCAGCAGGCTGGCAGAGGTAACACCCTAACCACAGGAACCTGGAGAGAACATCATGAAGGCCAACCTTAATCTTGCCCTGCTTCTCTTTCTCTTCTCTCGCTCTCTCTCCCTCTCCTCTCTATACTCACTTTCTCTTTTATATTATCTGTCTTTTTCCTCCCTCACCTTCCTAGGTGCAGACTTATAACTCCCAATGCCAGCACGGGGTTAACTTCCACAATGAGCTGTTGATCTGAAACACCTACAAGGTTTCCCAAAAAAGACAGACTTCTGTCAGAGTTCTTGGTGACCCACCAAAGGTTAATGGTAAGGCCCTACTGTCGAAGACAACATACATGTGTGAGACCAAACACAGAGAGACCTGGCCAGAATCTGGAAGAAGGTCAGTCCCCAGACAGTTAGCTAGTCTAGTACCAGAGGGTGCTACACGAGCAACTGGGGGGAAATGTCCAACATTGGTCCAAACAACTTGCAGTCTAAGATACTCAGCAGGAAACAACTTGACGTAATGCTCATACAAGTGCAGTAGTGGCAAATAGCCATGGTGAGTAACCAACTGCTCTTGATTTGGCTAATAGATCCACTCAGTGAAATGGAACTCATTGCTGGAACTGGGAAATAAGTCAAAATCAGGTACTCAAAATGAGCTCAGTCTCCAAGATCAAGATACCACCAAATGTGGACTAGAAGAGAGCTAACACATATAAAATTCCCTCCAAAACATATATGGTCATCCCTTCTATCTAGTACTAACTTCTCTCTCCTTTGGAGAATTTGCTTATCTTTTTTCAGATGGACAAAGAACCTGAAGGGAGGATCAGCTAACCACACCTCACCAGGGCCCCAGCTGAAATCATAGAACAACACAGGGGAAGGGCATGAATACAGCATTCATGGCAATCACAACACCAGAAAAAGGCTGAAGGAGATAAACACAGATAACATCCAACTCCAACTAAGCCAGATATCCAGAGACACAGAGGCTCCCAAAACCTCATCACTGAAGCAGAACTAAAATGACCCCAATGTGGCTCAAACTCGTGGAAGAGAGGGTGGAAAGATTGTTAGAGTCACAAGTTGGGGCATTATGCATAGAGACCGGGGCCTCCCCCCCAGAACTCTTGACTAACCTCACAATGCATGACCCACATTCCCCATTGATGAGGGTCCCTTTGAAAGAGGGAGGACAGGGAGGAGGACAATGGAACCAATACTATGAATGTAAAATCAGAATAATATGAATAAAAAAAGAAAACAAATGATAATAAATGTTGGCAAGGATGCGGAAAAAGAGGAACACTTCTATGCTGTTGGTGGGAATGCCATCTGGTACAGCCATTGTGGAAAGCAGCATGGAGTTTCTTGAGATGGCTAAAAATAGGTTTACTATATGATCCAGCTATAGCACTAGGCATCTATCTGAAGAACTTTTCTCTCTACCTTAGAGATACTTGCACAACCATGTTTATTGCTGATCTATTCACAATAGCTAGGAAGTAGAACCAGCCTATATGTCCCTCCACAGATGAATGGATATTAAAGATGTGGTACCTTTACACAATGGAGTTCTATTCAGTGGTAAAGAAAAAATGAAATTTTCTGGGAAATCGATGGATCTGGAAAGAATTATACTGAGTGAAGTAACCCAGGCTCAGAAAACCAAACATCACATGCTATCTCTCATATGTGGATCCTAGCTACAAATTTATAGACTTGTGTGTGAGCTGTAACCAAAAATTGTTAGCAGAGGCCAGTAAGTTAGAAAAAGGCTATAAGGGAGGGAAGAGAGGAAAGGACTTAAGAGTATGGTATTGTATACATGAAAGTAGAAGAACAGATTACAGGCAGGGGACAGGCCTAAATGAGGCCAAGGGAAGAGAATGTGTAAAAGAAGGGTGGTGGGAGGAAAGGATCAATCAAAATTCAAGATATTCTTACTAAAACTTATGTAAACATACTTTTTTGAATAATGGCTCATCCAAAAGCTATAGATTGTTACTAGAAAATTTTCAGTCCCAGGAATGGGATACCTTCCAGTGAGTTGTTGGCCAGGAAGGTCCCTCTTGCCTCCAAAACATTAAAGGCTATTGCCAAGGCCCTTGGTTTCCCATGAGCAACAGATGGTAAGACCCTATTGCTAAAGACTTCAGATGCCTGGGTGGCAAAGTTACTGAGAAATCAAGCTATTGCTGAGTTGAAAACCTCCTCCCTGTAGACCAGCCAACTGAAAACTGGGAAAAGGTGTACAGCATACAGTCATATGGGAGACAGAAGTCATTAGCAGTGAAAACAGTACACACTGGCAAAATGATCGAAAAGGTATAATACTGGCATGTCTGTTCTAAGGGAAACAAACTGCTCTCTAATTGGACTGGAGGCCCAATCTATAGTAGGGAATGCATGCCTGGTACTGAGAACCTAATGAATAGCCTATGGATGGCAGGGGAGGTCATGAGCCTTAGGTGTATAAGGCTTGCTCTTGTATGCTTAAATTCATATATTATGCTCATCAAACTGCCCTGTAAGCATGACACTTATTGTTCATATTCATATATTAATGCTACTCTCGCTTTTGTTCAGAGAAACTTCTCTTTTCAGATGGCAGTTGCCACTGGGATGACCAAAAAGGCAACATAGTGCTGAGAAGAAGGGAAGGAGGGGTGTCCAGTAATGAAACATCTCTATTACACACTCTAAGGCTCAGGGTCCATTGTGGAAGAGGTGGCAGAAAGAATGTAAGAGCCAAAGGAATAGTACGAGTCCTTACAATGCAACTGTCCAAACAGAAATTGACCTCGATATCCATGACCTCGCAATGCCTAGCAATACCTTCACAAGACCTTCATAATAGGAGAAAAAGATGATGACCTCAAAATAAAAAGAAAGTAATGGAGAGAAGGAGGGGATATGATGATAGAGAGCAGAGTGGTGAAGAGGAAGTTTGGGGGGGGAATTATCATGGTTTATTATCTGTAAGTATAGAAGTGGCCAATAATAAAATTATACATTAAAAAAATCAGCCTGCATTTTGCTGTGCAGCATTCAGCTAAGTGCACATGGATGCTCAGCCTCAAGACAGCTGACTCTCTTCCCAGCACAAGTGAGTCTTCAGAGTGGTTTTAGGACCAGGAAACCTGAAAATATCATAAAGCATGTTTGTCTTTCTTTCTTTCTTTCTTTCTTTCTTTCTTTCTTTCTTTCTTTCTTTCTTTCTTTCTTTCTTTCTCTCTCTTCTTTCTTTCTTTCTTATCCTCCTACCCTCTCTTTCTCAAAGATCATTATGTGTCAACCATTAAATCTTACTTGAAAATGAGAGAATAAAGCGCGTAGCTAAGTAAGAGTCAAGGAAGAACGAGCAGGACAGTTGCATTGTAAGGACTCGTACCATTCCTTTGGATCTTGCTGTATTTCCTTCTCCTTTACATGTGAGATTGGATATTCTCTGATATGTCTGTGTACCCCTGCCTCCATCATGGACTACAGACAGCCTGACAGAGTGTAGCTGTCATATGACCTCTCTGCTTCACTTCCAGATCATAGTGCCATGAATACTTTAATTCTTAGAGTCTCTGGACATGCCTACCTAAACTTCAGAAAGATTGGCTAAACTCTCATTTGCATGAGGCCTGGTAGAACCTGCTCTGTCTCCTTAAAAATCTCTGTTCCAAGAACCTCATCATTGCTCAAGTAGTGCATTGTGGAACATTTTTGTGTATATTCCCAGCAAAAGACAGAAAACCATTCAGGGCTTCAAAGGGAATATACTGAAAGTTGGTTAGAAAGTGAAAATGTAAGAAACACAGACATGTGCTCCATCAGGCCTCTTCTCGGAATACCTTCCCTCACCTTTTCTGTGTTTTTCTTATTACAACCTGCCTGCTTGTTCTTCCTTGATTCTTACTTAGCTATGCACTTTATTCTCTCATTTTCAAGTAAGATTTAATGGTCGACACATAATGATCTTTGAGAAAGATCTTCTAGACCTTACAGGATTTCTCTCTCTCTCTCTCTCTCTCTCTCTCTCTCTCTCTCTCTCTCCTTCACCTTTATCTTCTCTGTCCCTCCTCCATATTCCTCTTCTCATCCTTCTTGGCGCATTCTCCTGATCACCCACCTACACCCTCAGAGTAACTCAAGCTTTATTTAGAATGAGTAAAAATAAAATTGCTTCAGGGCTCAGACCATGTAGGCCAAGCTTTGCCTGGAGACAATGTTTATAGTTGAGTGATAAATTGGGATTGTTATCAAGGGGTTGACAGCCTGCTAACTAAAGCAGGGCTAGAAATATTGCCATAAAATCACTGAACTCGGGGAAGTAAATGCTTAATGGCACTTGCAATAAAACAAAGGAGTAAATACAAAGCCATGCAGGGAGAGTGACTTTGGGATGAAGTTGTGGTAACATCATGACTAATGAAATATACCCTTTTTGACCTGGACAGATGACCTTCAGGACACAAGAGGCTTGGTCGGGAGCACAGGCTTACTAAAACATCACTTCATGGTGATATAAGAGATGATCCCTACATAGTAAATACTTAAAGGAAACATGAGTGCTTCAGTATTTCCTACTTTGAAGAACTAAAACCATTGGGCTGGAGAGATGGCTTAGTGGTTAAGGCATTTGCCTGACAAGCCAAAGGACCCAGGTTCAATTCCCCAGGACCCATGTAAGCCAAATACACAAGGGGCATATGCACCTGAAATTTATTTGCAGTGGCTAAAGGCCCTGGAGTGCCCATTCCTCTCTCTCTCTCTCTCTCTCTCTCTCTCTATATATATATACATATATATATATATATATATATATATATATATATATATATATATATATGTGGCTGCAAATAAACATATAATTTTTTTTAAAACAGAACTAAAACCATGATGAAGCCTGAGGCTCAAACACAAAGAACAAAGAACGTAGCCTGTTTCTTGACTTGAAACATATATTTTTTCCAAAAAAAAAACCCAAATAATTTATTATATTTAGATTTCAGCTCCTTATGTGCTCAGAGACAAACTGTATTTCTCAGTCTTGTTCAACCATGTACCTAAACTGTCAATATGTATTGTAGGAAAAAAATCATATACTAATGCCCACCAACCATTCATGATTATCCCAACCTTATATATGTCCAGCCTCAGTACATGACCAGATGGAGAAAGATCTTAGATGGACAGTGTCAAGAGGAAGTTTAGCTCCACAATTTCCTCTGTGAAGGCAAGACAACAAAGAATAAATAACATTATACGTCCAACCACTTTCACAAACACTTTCCCAATCACAGATGATGGGAAGACCTCAGTTAGCTTGTAAATTAAGAGAGAAACATTCATTTTATTATGAAATTACCAGTGGAAAAGAATTAGATCCACATCTGGTGGCCAAATAAATGTGAGTTGTGACTTCAGGTTTTGTCATCTTGGTTAGTTGGCCTTCATTTTATATCCAGAGGTGGAATATGGTTCAGAAATTAGATAAGCAGCTTGCATGTTCCTATTCCCTCTCCCTGTCTCACCCCACACCCTACTTATATAGTCTCATGGCTCAAAATAGTCTTAACCAAACTGAATCTTCAAACCTGTTCAAGGCATTAAGGCACAAGTGTCCCTAATGGAAGCATAAGTAAAAATTTCAGCCTGGAACTCGGTCTCCATGACGACACATGTTCTTGAAAATGAAGCTATACAGCAGAAAGTAAACTGTAGAGATAGCAACCTGGTCATAATTTCTGAAATTTCAAATCCAACTATCCCTGAAGTGACTATCATTGAACATATTGTTTATGTTGGTAAGCTGTTTCTTCATCCCTTAAAAATCAAAGCCAAAAGTTTCTTTTCATTTCTTTTACCTGGGATTTTATAGCCTGTAACTGCAGATGGGTTAAAGTAGATGAAGGTAAAAATGTGGTCCAAAGGTATAAATAATATGGACCTGGTACCTATAGAACAAACAATGCATGTTTCTGATGTAACAGCTACACATCCGTTATTGTGCGTATAATAGCTAACTATAAACTGTGCATTTCCTACATAAACTCAATCACAAACCTTCCTTATAATGAATATGGCACTATAATTTTCCATAAAAACTGAGATACCGTTAAAAGTGAAATAGAAAGCTATAAATAATTAAGCTATAATGACAGGCTCCAACTGGGAATTTGTTAAGCAAAGCAGGTAATATATGTTACCTAAATATAAACAAGAAATTTTGATAAACTCATGTAAAAACTTATTTATTCAATTCCCAGGAAGAATATCCAATTCTGATTTCTGTTCTGTAGAAAATAAACAAAGATAGAAGGAAATGTGAGCATGTAAGAGAAAAGCAAAATATAAACAGGTATCATGCTGTGATTGTTTTATTCTTCCCAAGATAAAAGGTGACATAGATGAACATAATAAGAGTACTGAATTGCGATGAGGTCTTCAAGATAATATTCATTCTTGAAATTATCTTTTAGAAATAATCATTTTCAGTGTATTTAAAATGGCTAATCTAATTCTGTCCTTCCTAGCTTTTTTCCCCCAATAATTAGGAAATTTATATTGAAACTTTCTTGTAAATTCACTCATTGAGACACAAATTAGTCATAAAAACTTGAAGACAAAAGAGATAAAATCAGAAAACTTCAAAAGAAAAATCTGAAAAGACCCCCTAAGGAGTTCCAAGGGGCATGGAAATAAAACCTCATATTTTGTTTGCAAAGAGAAGATATGTTCTCTGTCACTTACAATGCATGACGGTAGAGGGATGTCAAAGGAGTAAGGAAAATTAGTCCAGATCTTGAAAGACAAATGTTGAGATGTCTTTGTTTCTAAAATGAATTCATAAGGGAGATATCCAAGTATGTAAAAGATATGGTTCTGAAGATGATGCTGTTGCTGGCAAAACAGGTCCATGACTTAATAGTAGACACACTCTGGGTTCGAAGACAATTAGACAATTGGTTATTCTTTCATACCCATCATGAATAGGCACGCAGCAGAGCCATGACCCACAACCTCTGTGACACATAGAGATGACATTACGTCAGTCAAGATGGAAGCTGCATAGAACATTCATTTGAATGGAAAAATACTAGTTTGGCTACATGTAAGAAATTCAGTACAAGGAATGAATTTCAGGTATCATTAGACTATCTAGAGAGCTACTTTCTGAGAACCAGTGAGCAGAGTTAGGCATGGAAATCACCATTATGTAAACTCATTATTAGGGAAAAAAAATTATGAAACCTTTTCTCCTGACTCAATTAAATGTATGTGGAATGAATTCTACCTTTGCCTCCTCTCCATGTATTTGCTATTGAGCATGTAGAGGCCAAGTCAAACATGGTGCTTCGTTCAGAGTGTCTACAATTATTGACCATGCAGATCTGCAGACTAAATAAAACTGTGATTATTTTCTGTGAAATGGTTTCTCAGATCATCCCACCCCAGGCTGCTTCTAGAGCACTTTTTATCTTAAACTGTTCATTAGCCATCACATGAATACCACCTTAGCAATTTCTTTTTTGCCTATGTTTTACTGGTTTGGAAGCTATTTGAAAACCAGGATAATAAGTAAAATTCTTTGTATTCCCCAGAGCTTCCTCATATTGCTTTTTTCCAAAGATCAGCATTACTAAAGGCCCTCATTTTGCCACAGCAGGAAGAGGCATAATATGTATTTCACACTTAGGTCTACCTTCTGTGAAGAGGAAGAAGCAGCAAAGTAATGGCCAGGGATGTTGAACATTTAGTACACATCCATCAAAACACCATCTCATTATCTGCATTATCTTGTTTGGTAAAATGTAAACACAGCAGGCAAGAAAGCCTAGCATTAGTGCACCCTTTAGACAGACAATGAAACTGAGACACAGAGTGAATAATTTATTTGCCTAGAAATATAAAGACACAAATAACAATTCCTGGGTATCTGTTCTTGCATATCAAATTCTAATTATCTAATTTTAGCCAAAGCACAATGTAATTATCATTATTATTATACTCTATTTTGGAGTGTTTGTGTGTATCTCTGTGTGTGGTATGTTTGTGTGTGCAAAGTGTGTACATGTGTATGCAGATTGTGCACCCTGTGCTTATGGTGTGGAGGTCAAAGAAAAATGATGACTAACCTCCTCCATTTTGCTTTTCTGTCTTGATTCCAGAGGCAGTCTCTCATTAAACTTAGATCTCCTCAGTTTATAGCTCAACTATCTGACAAAGGAACCCCAGGATTTTATATGGATGCTGGGATTAAACAGATACTCATTCGTAAGTGCTCTTACTTGCTGAGTCATCTCCTCAGGCTTGTGCACTTTTTTTTTTTTCTAGAAAAGCATAGATCTTCATCTCATTACTCTACATTGAAAATTTCAAACAAAGTCTTTCCTTTTGTGGGTCAATATATTTCTAGGTCACATCCACTGAGCAAGCCTGAGATGGAGATAAAGATGACCACCGAAGTTCTGGGATCCCTTTACCTTATTTGTGGCTTATTCCCCACAGCATGATGCTGCTTCATCTGTCCCTGAAAGGATGAAGGGGCTGAGGCAGACGTAGGAATCTCAATGTTGGCAGCAGGAATAGTTAGGACTTCAATAGTTCACTATTTCATCAAACAACATTATTAGTGGTAGTAAACATTATTGTAGGACCAGGAATTTTGAAGCCCCATCACTGGAAGAGAGTTTACATCACCGGGTATTGCTTTGCAGCCACTGTCAGGTGTGTAGCATGCATGTCTTCTTCCTCCATATTTTATTCAGGTTTGTTTGAAAGCCTCCAAAGTTGCCCTGGTAGCCTGAACTTCTTTCAACAAACCATACTAATTTCTAACTTCTGTGCATATTTGCTTGCATTTCATAAATGCATTGATGGATACTAGTGAAGGAGTCTGAGGTGAAAGCTAGCTTCTTTTAAGCAGTGTCAGTTAGGGAGGGGAGTCCAACCAGAGAAGCGGAAGACGCCACCCCACCTTGGCAGGAATGGAACTCATGGGAACCATGATGTCAATCTCTTTACTATCCATTTCTCATCTGAATTTTTAGTCTTCTGCTTTGGTATTTTACCTCCACTATTCTTCCTTAAGTAATCACCATTTCCTCTCAACTTTCTTCCTTTGGGAGGCTCCAGACAAATGCTGTGCTTTTGACATGAGTGTGCATTTCTTTTAAATCTCTCTACATAAGCTCCTAGGTCCTATCTTCCATGTGCTTGTGGCTCTAATCCAGCCTCTTCCTAGACCCCGATTTCTCTTAAATAAATTCCACAATTTGGGGTTTCTACCTAAACAAACTCAATAATTCATAATTTAACCTTATTGAATTCATATTTTTTTCAATTTTATGAACCCTAATTTTGGGTACTTATCCTAACAAACAACAGGAAAAGGACCTAAAATTGCGGTTTGTAAGTTTGGTATACTCCTCCTGAGCCCCTAAATCCTACATTACCAGTACTTGCCAATAGTCAATTACACTATTAAGTTAAAAGTATAGACAGTAGGGCTGGAGGGATGGCTTAGCAGTTAAGGCATTTGCCTGCAAAGCCAAAGGACCCAGGTTCAATTCCCCAGGACCCACGTAAGCCAGATGCACAAGGGGGCGTATGCATCTGGAGTTTGTTTGCAGTGGCTGGAGGCCCTGGCATGCCCATTCTCTCTCTCTCTCTCTCTCTCTCTCTTCTCCCCTTTCTCCCCCTCTTTCCCACTGTCAAATAAATAAATAAAAATAAAATATTTTTTAAAAATATACAGACAGTAATAAAAAATGTCCCTTCCCAACCCTGACATGACTGCTGGGGTGGGAGAAGGAAGTCTTCCCTGCATGAAAATTTAAAAGCCGAGCTGTAACCTTACTAGAGAAAGTGAATCTTTCCATGGGTCACAGAAGATGTACTTTAGAGTTCCTGTTCAGTATACCTGGACACACTTGCACCAGCTGTCCCAGCCAAATGCCCAGAGAAGGAATCCACCCACACCTGGGCAAGGTATGCCACTCAAGAGAGATCTGATCAGTTGAGATGGACAAATGCAGCAGGCAGGCAGGGTGAGGTGAGATAGGAGGGGCCAGCTGTAGATGTGGTGAAGGTGTCACGGAGGATCATGCTACAATCCCTCCCTTATGGGCCGTGATGATCCTGCTTGGCCAGAAACTACCTGCCTAGTCTGGAACTCTCAGAGGAGAGAAACACGTGGATAATAGTAGAGGCAGAGACATCTCATTAGAAGAAACTGTACTTACAAGGGAGGAAGCAGGATGCAGCATAAAAAGTTCAGCTGCTCCAATAGTCATGCTGTACAAAGAATCTGGACTTTCCTGTCCTGTAGCCTGGGATTTTGTGGTCATTTGCATAACATTAGCTTTCTTCCCATGCTCTGTTACATGCAGTTCTACACATAACTACATACAACTATCTGTTTAGCATTGCAAATCTCCACGCAGAGGTGTGTATATTAATATTATAATGAGTCATAAGTCACCTTCAAACACTTTGTAGAGCAACTGGGCTTGCACAAATGGTCTGATTCATTTGGCATCAGCCATGGGGCATTCCAGCTTTTCTCTTTGCCAACTAGTCTGTGCCATATGCTAATTTTGCAGCCTTTGCCCAAAGCTCTCTGAACCTCACTCTACACTCTACTGTCTTGCTTTATCACTATCCTGCCATTCGTTCCAGGAGGTTCCATTTTTTTAGCTGTGTATTCCCTTTGTCAATGCCAAGAAAGTATGGTTAAATAACTTTCAAAATAATATGTGACTGACTAGAAAGAGAATGAAACAAGCATTTAGCAAGTGCAAGGATAAATCAGAGGCGAGGTAACTAAAGTAGAGAAATAAAGGTACATTGAATCTCAAGTTTCAAAGGGGAAGCAAGCAGACAGAAATCCTTGAAGCTGTGTGGCCTATCTATGGAAGTCCTAGAGTAAATGTTGTGGCCAGGCTATTATCAAATGTAGTACATCCACATCTTGGTGAGGGGAAAGCTAAAATAAACACAGGAACAATGAAAAAGAGTAGAAAAGCTTTGTTATCTGAATGAGGCAAAGGAAGCATAGGAGTTATTCACAACACAGTGGACCCCCCCCCCCCAGACAAAGATAGCAAGTCAAACCTGTAGATGTTCTTTTAGAGGTTGACCCATTCCTAAGCATGCTCAGTTAAGGAGCACATTCCCAAGCGCACTAAGTTTAAGATCCTGGAGCACATAATAATGAGATTAAAGTGATGGACAGGAATGCTGTTAGGCATGCTGAGCTTGCAACATAAAGTTTTATCTTACAATAAAGGAAGGGATTCTTTGAAGGTACATTAACTCAGGAGTCTGCACCTGAAATTGTCTGTCTTGCTTAGTGGCTAACAAGACTTTGATATCTAACAATGATGGATAAAGTTCAATTCCTTCCTTGGCTTATTAAATATAGGTGACTTGAAACTCTGTATCAGTCTGCACTACGTTCTTCATCTGGAAAATGGGAAATCAATAATAGCTACTGCCTGGAGAAGCCAAGCCTATAGTGCATACATATCTACATAGCATTTGTTGTTAGAGACAACATGGAAATGGTAAAGTGTAGAGTAGCACAGGAAAAGAAGAGCAATGGAGATTGATGTCTATCTTGGGCTTGCTACATTCTTCCCACAGCAGACTGTGTATTAAAAAAAAAAAATCAGATTTATTCTATATTCCAGAATCTTGCATTGATGTTACAGTTTGCAAAGCACTTTTAATAAAGTTAGTTCATTAAATTGTAATAGCCATTCAAGTAAGAGAGATGCTAAAAGAGGAAAATGACAGCCTTACTGTCCTTTCCAGAGTATATGCTTAGCATATACCCCTGTCAAATATGGAGACGCATGTGCCTATGTTTATTGGGTGTCAAATGATATGAGAAGGTCCATAAATTACCTTGCAAATCACATTTTTCCTATATTGTCATGTTTTCTAAGCCACATCAAGGACAATGAGCTTGAGAAAAATATCGAGAGTTACCTATTCATGTTCCAACTAATTTGAGTTCCCTATGATGATTTTGTTATTAGAGACCTCCCTGCAATATAAGGTATAGTTTTCCTTTGCTGGAAAAATTCTTTGCCTCTAAGCCCAGATTCCAACCTATACTGCTAATTTTATTTTGTCCTCTATTCATCTAAATAAGAGGCATAAAGTGGTCCACTCACTGCCTGGTAATCAACCTGCCTTTACAATTGCTGTAGCCTTTTTATTTTATTCCTAGATATGCAATATCCTTTCCTTTTAATCAGGCAAGATATATTCAACCTGTTGAGGTCCAACAACTTTTACCCTCACAAGTGACCCTTCTCTGTTGGGTCACTTCTCTATTTTCTACTGGTCCTTCTCTATTTTCAATGTAAAGTGCATATTGCTACTGCAATGTGTGGGGTAACTGGTTATAAACAGAATTTTGACACCATTATCAACATTCAAGTTTTACTGTCAGACCATGTTGCCTGTTCCTTAAAGCAAAGAAGAGCCATTGGCCCTACTTTATATAGACTAGCACATATAA
This sequence comes from Orientallactaga sibirica, assembly GCA_036365145.1. Taxonomy (NCBI): domain Eukaryota; kingdom Metazoa; phylum Chordata; class Mammalia; order Rodentia; family Dipodidae; genus Orientallactaga; species Orientallactaga sibirica. The sequence goes on along the minus strand of JAEOAD010000001.1, from coordinate 99,246,630 downwards.
AAAAAAATAATAAAGGCTAGAGAGATTGCTTAGTGGTTAAGGTACTTGCCTGGAAACCTAAGGACTCATGTTTGACTCCCAAGATACCACATAAGCTAGATGTACAAGGTGATGTGATGCATGTACATGGTCGCACATGCCCACTAGGTGGCATGTATGTCTGGAGTTTGATTGTGGTGGCTGGAGGTCCTGGCCTGCCAATTCTCTCTCACACTTTCTCTCACTCTCATTTAAAAATATATATATATTAACAAGTACTTGTAAGGGAATGCATTTAAATGAAAAAGGATACTAATATTTCTTGACATCATGATTTATTTAACACCAAATTGGCATTACAGAGAGCCAATAGTGGTAGTGCCTGTTTATAGCAATCTTATTATTTAATAGTTATTATTCTACATGTTCTTCAAGAATTTTCATATCTCATAAATGTGATATTTAACTTATGGATATTAGAAGAAAACTGAGGTTAAATGCATTGTCCAAAGACAAAGTCCTGGTGAGATGGTAGATCTGAGTTGATCTCAGATGGTCTGACCACACAGATCATACTGTTTACTACTGCTCTGTATTGCTTCTTGTTACAGAATGACCCTGTGATTGTTTTATATGCATTAGTGCCTCTCTAAGTGAATCGGGTTAGTATTGTCTGGCAAGATGCCAAGGATCAAAGCAATTCTCACCTCACATTCTTGGAACATAACTGTATCTAAATAAGGATCCCTAACACAAAGTCAATTCTGTCATATCTACAGTGAAAGAAAAAGTGATATCAAATGCATCTATTTTTGTATCTCCTCCCACTGGTTCAGAGCCAAATCTCATTTCCATAAGTATACTCACATCTTTCTTGAAAAAATGCAAATAACTTCAGTGGAATTTCATTTTCCATGACAGCTCCCTCTTAGACATAAAAAACCAACTGGCAAATTTCATCATTACATGCTTAAAACATATACTTCTTTATTTTCTTTTACTTAAGCTCTTTCTGAGAGAGAGAGAAGGGGAGATTTATTTGCAAGATAATTTTTACTCTCTCCAAAAAAGCAAACACTAAGAACTTTGGGGGTCCTGAGCCTGAGATAATGTTCACTCTTCTTTCTCCTCTTCTTTACATTTTCCTTTATTCTTTTAAATATTTTTAGTTTTATTTATATTAATTAATTAATTTATTTATTTATTTTATTTTTAGACACAGAGAAAGGGGAGAGAGAGACAGTGAGTGAGAATGGGCACGCCACTGCCTCTAGCCTCTGCAAACGAACTCCAGACACATGTGCCACCATGTCTTATGGGGGACCTAGAGAATCAAACCGGGGTCCTTAGGCTTCACAGGCATATGCCCTAACCGCAAAGCCATCTCTCCAGCCCCCTTCATTTTTTTTGTTACTTGCAATTTTCTCTGTATTCTTATTTGCAATTGAGACTATCTTTTAAAAGCTAAGAAAGAAAAGAACACTTTGCAGACATGTTTTACTCCATGGTTAAAAGCTTGTCTTCCTTTGAATTAAGGTAGTGTTCTACAACCCCAGTGGAGCAGCCTCATGACCAAGCTGCAGGAGTGAAGTCCTGTGGGGGAAAGAGACTGATCATGATGTAAGTGGTGAGTCACTGTAGGAGTAGTGATTTAATCCAGAATATTAGACAGAGAGATATGATGAAAAGACACGCTTTGAAGAGATTCTTTGTAGTGTTCATGATTACGTATGTGGTACGAGACGAGGGAGAAAATGAACAATGACTAAGAAATGTTTGGCCCATGATAATTAAGAAAGGAGTACGATCATATATATTCTGAGAAAGATAAGCAGAAATGATTGGGGATGTGTAGAAGGCAAAGTTTCCCCATAGGCTTGTGTGTTTGAACACTTGATCCCCAGCTGCTGTTGACACATCTGAAGAGGAAACTTGTTTGGTAGTGAGGGGAGCCTTAACCATTAGCAGCCTGGTCATTTGTTCTTGCCTTGGGAATGTTGTGGCTAAAGTAAATGTTAGAGTAAAAGCAGTCAAGTTAAAATCCTGAGAAAGAAGAAAAGGGTTGATGGCCTAGTATGAGACAGCCAAGCTGTTATAAAGGACAGGGCTTTGGAGAGAACCACAAAGCCAGTCTCAACCGGCTGACCACCCTCCCACCCCCTGCCACCTTGGTTTTGATTCTTGATTTTGTTTTACTTCTCTCTTGCAAAGCTCTCAGGTGGGAGCTGAGCCTCCTCACCCTGGCTCAAACCCTGAGACAGAGAAGAACGTGACCAAGTCCTGCCTGGAAAGGAGACACATAGACACATCGTGCAGACTTGTCCAGAATTTCATAGCTCTGTATCTCTGTCCAGTCATCTTAAAGATCAAATTGTTTCTCTAGTCAGAAAGCCTTATAAGACATAAGACAAAGAAACTGACCAGGAACCCATTTTTTGGATCCCCTCTGTTGTAAATGGCTTTTTTACTTTTGTTTCTTTCACTTTTCAGTAAACAGCCTGCTTTTCTGTTCCTGCTTGTATAGAATTTCCTCATATGACAGCTCTCTCCTCTGCTTTTTCCATATAATACATACTTCCTTTCTATAATAACTTTTTATAAATCTCTGAACTTACTTTTTCTGTTACCTTTTTATTGTTTGATAAAATACCCATGAAGAAGCAGTTGTGGAAAGAAAGGTTTATCTTGGCTTAGAATTTTAGAGGAAAGTTTCATCATGGTGTGGAAAGTGTGACAGGTAGCTGAGCATCACATGTTGTTATATCAGCTAGAAGGAAGCAAAAAGAGTGAGCTAGCTAGCTCTGGCAAGCTGTGCCAGATTATTAAATCCCAAAGTCTGGCTGCAGGAACATATCTTACCCAGCAAAGCTCCGATTATAAGATACTTCACAACTTTCCCAAATTACCATCAAGTATGGACCAGTACTCAAAAACACATGAGTGTATGGAAGCCATTGTATTCAAATCACCACACTGTTATAAATTTTTTTTTTATTTAAAACTCATGCTTCTTATCTGTTTGTAAGGCAAAGAACTGGGAGCCACTGGATCAGTGGAGCTTTGAAGGCCGCTGAGTTAAGAGCTCTAGTTCCTAAGTTAAGCCTACCTTGGGGCTGACACAAGGCTCCAGCATTGTCAATGAGCCTCGTTGCCAATAGCACTGTGCAGAAAGGTTGTGGAACTTTTAAGAATCTTATTGGAGGAAATGTGTACATGGGAGTGAGTTCTGAGCTGCCATATTCCACCTCCATATCTTTTCCTTCCTGTTTCCATACTCTGCTGAAATATGACATGGACTTCCCTCTCAGGCATGCCATGTCTTCCCTGCCTTGATAAAACTTCCCCTAAAAACTCTGAACCCAAACAAACTCTTTCCTTCCATAAATGGCTTCTGGTTGATTTTTTTTTTTTTTCAGCAAGGAGAAATCAAATGATACAGGATGAAGTATCTAACATTTAGTTTTGAAATTAAGTTTATGACATTGATCACTTATCTAAGTAGAAACCACCCCCTTAGTTTTTTCAGAATACAATAGTCTTACTATGAAATGCTTGTGATGATTTTATATATATTATCATCTGTGTTTTTCAAACTGAGTAGTCTTGCCTAGACATTTCCAAACATGGCTGCTAAGATATAGCCAAAGACATATTTATATCTTGGTGCCAACACATTTATCATCATTTTATCATCATCCCAGTCACAATCTTTGTTGGCATACTGAGGACCACCCACAAGTAGAGTGCTTAGGAAGAGCTCTAGGGATGAAACATGTGGTCTTTCTCACAGCCAAGCTTTATTCAGTGATGCAATACAGGGAAGCAGGAAAGAAAAATAGTCCCAATGGGGTTTTATGGCACAATCCACGTGTGGAATCCATACACTTTCCCTGAGCAGACACACAATGCACATTTCCCTCCAGCACAGTAATGCATAAACTGATAAGCATGCCACTTGCCCAGGGAAGTTCATGGGAAGCTGAGTCCAAGATTTTTATTGGGCTCCAGTTACAAAGTAGTGGTTTGACTCAGCTTCCCCACTAAACTTGTATGTGCTGAATGCCAGGTACCCAGCTGATGGCAATTTGGGAAATGAAACCTTGTGGAGACAGTGTAATGTTGGGGGCAGGTTTATGGGTGTTACGGTCAGTTTCCTCTTGCTAGTCTTTGGCACAGTCTCCTGTTGCTGTTGTCCATGTGATGTTGGCCAGGGAGGTGATGTCCACCCTTTATTCATGCCATTGTTTTCCCCTTCCATCATAGAGCTTCCCCTTGAGTCTATAAGCCAATATAACTCTTTTTTTTTTTTTTGTTGCGTGTTTTCTGCCACCAATGTGAACCTGACTATAACAAAAACACAATTACAATCCACATGTCCCAAAGTCTAAACTTTCAGAGGAAAACCAAGGAATCAGTTCCTCAGATTGCCTGAAGTTCTTTTTTTTTATTTTTAAATTTATTTTATTAGTTATATATATAGTATACATACAACCATGATGGTACCATCATTGGCCTTCTCTCTGTCCTCTCCCCATAGGTAAGGTGGGTCTTGCCTTATGGGGGTAGCCATCAGTTGTGCAGGAGAGGCAATGACTCTATGCATAACGACCCAACTCATGGCTTTAACAATCTTTCCGCTCCCTCTTCAATGAATTTCCCTGAGCCATGTTGGGTTCATTTTAGGTCTATTTCAGTGATGAGGTTTTGGGAGTCTCTGTGTCTCTGGATATCTGAGTTGGTAGAAGTTGAGTGTTCTTTGTGTCTGTCTCCTTCACCTTTGTGCTGGTACCAGGTTCACCAAGAAAGCAGCACTCTTGCTCATTTCCCCTATAACTGTATGGCTTCAGCTGGTGCCCTGGTGAGGTGCTATGTGTTGATTCTCTCCTCAGGTTCTGCATCTATTTGAAAGAAAGAAGCAGATTCTCCAATTGAGAGTGAGGTCAGTGCATGATACATGGATAACCATTATTATCTTAGAGAGAATTTAATATATGTAGGCCCTCTTGTATCCTACTATTGGTGGGAGCTTGATACTTAACAAAATTCACACAAGACAGGTCGAGTCTTCGGAGTGATGCAAGCAGAGCCTTGTAATGATTCCTTTTCTCCTTATTAAGTCATCTTTCCTGTCTAATGACACATTTGGAGGATGAGACACTAGATTATATCTGAATATCACAAATTATAGAATCAGACTAACAATCTGTAGGGCTTGATTGTCTTTTGTTTCATTTTAAGATTTATACCTAAGGCAGATGATCCACCACAGCAGTGAGTCACTAAGTGAAAACAGGAGAAGTTCATCCCAGCCCAATAAAGCCAACTTTTCTAGACACAAACGAGAGAGTGTGACAGGGCACTTCCACCCATACCTAACTGGGGGCCTAAGCAGATTTCATGATCATTCTGTTCCTTCACCTGCTGGAGAAGGAGGGTGGGTGAGATGCTACCTAGTATTCTGTTCATCCCTAAAATTCTTTGACCCAGGTCAGAGAAAGGAGTATGAAAAGGCACAGGATCATGGCCAATGGTCTTCCACTTCCCATACCCAAATCTTCTTGGAAGCCTGAGAACAGAGTCCATATTCTTGCCAGTGAATCTGTACGTGAGGAGAGTCTTGGATGAAGCAAGCTATAAGATCAAGAGAAGCAATGACTGCCTTTCACTGATTTCCTCTACAAAAATGTCACAAGTGACAAGACAATTTTACAGTGGAAGGAGGAAATGTGCTTGTTTTCTGGAAATGAAAGTGAGAGATTAAAACTTGAAGAGCTGCGAGTGTCTTTTGGGGAATTTTAAAGACAAGTCTTCCTGAAGACAGCTCTACTGATAAATTTTAGACTTCCAGGGGAGCATTTTTTCCTCTTTCCTGTCCATAATCTTTTATGGTTTTTATGAGAAAACAGTGGCTGCATATGACAGAACAGACACAACCAAAATTAAATAAGAAATTAGAATTAGCAATGTTGTCATATACTGAAAAGATGCTGAAATCATGGGCTCCTTTGATGGATATCAGAGGACTTGACAGGGTCTAGGACCCTCGAACACTAAGGGAAAGATAAGGAACAATAAAAACTATAAAACCTGACATATATTAAATCCTCATTAATGGAGATGTCACTTACATCTATTATTTCTATTATTATGTCTATTATAATGATAATTCTGTGAAATTATCAATTTTTAAATAATTCTCTTGTTAAATTTCTCTTCTGCTCCCTGGACTTTGTTTTGTCTCCTAAGTTATTCTAGCACAAGCCTATGCTAGTATGCTCAGTCTTAGAATATTCCATCAGTTTTACTTACCAATACATTTCTGTTTTTGATTTTTAAGATTTTATTTTCATTTATTTATTTATTAGAGACAGAGAAAGAGGGGAGAGAGAGAGAGAGAATGGGTGTTCCAGGGCCTCTAGCCACTGCAAATGAACTCAACGCATGTGCCTCCTATGCATCTGGCTTATGTGGAACCTAGAGAATCAAATGGGCATCCTTAGACTTTGCAGGCACACACCTTAACCACTAAGCCATCTCTCCAGCCCCATTTCTGTTTTTTTTTTTTTTTTTTTTTTTTTTTTACAGTCTTAGCAACAATTATCTAAACAAGACACCACCTCAAATTGATCACTGTCGGACCTACTTCCAAATGACATTTCTCCCTAACTATTCCCAGGAAAATGTCTCTCATCAAGTGAAGCATCACTCCCCAGGTAACTTAATCAGGCCCTTTCTTCTTTCTCAGAATTTAAAGTACATTCATCAGGGCATGAGAAGTAGCTGTTGCATCCCTACTTCAGCAATATTACTGTGAGAACATGGGGGATCCCTTTTGTAACCCAGCCGGGGAAAATGGTAAGAAATACAAGACAAAGTAACAGGCATTATATCTTTAGATGAACATTGCACAAGTCTGTTTCACAAATCATTTCCCTTGTCCGTGGCTTTTGAAGGTAACATTTTTTTTTTTTATCCAATGTGACAAGGAAAACTGATGAAGTCCTGATAGAAAATTTATAACAACAATTAGCCTCTTAACAGATATGGCAATACAATTATGGAAACGAGCCAGCAGTAGTTAAATATTATATCAGTAATATACCTCCCCATAGAAAGCTTCTTATTGTCACACTGAATAAATCCAAGGGTTGTTTCCCTAGCTTTGTGTTGTTATTCCAAATTTCCAGCAGGTGGCAACACCTTTGCTTAAAGGAAGATTATATATATATATATAGTTTCCACACAACTCACCCAAAGTTACACTTTGTACATGATAGCAAAAATCCAACAGGATCTCAGAAGCCACACACTTTAGCAACACATGGAGATATTCTACAAGACAGAGCGTTGTGCTTTGAAGGCAATAAGCTCAATTGCATTTCTTTAGAGATGCTAAAGTACATATAATTAGTGCTTGTGGAAACATTAAATTCAATTGTCTTTGTCTTTGGATAGCCCTGCAACTAGAGGTACATTTTCTCTCTCTCTCTCTCTCTCTCTACCTTTTTTTTTTTTTTTTTTTTTTTGGTTTTTCAAGGTAGGGTCTCTAGCTCAGGCTGACCTGGAATTCATTATGTAGACTCAGGGTGACCTCCTACTCACAGTGATCCTCCTACCTCTGCCTCCCAAGTGCTGGGATTAAAGGTGTGCTCCACCCACCTGGTACTTCCTCCTTTCTTTAGAACTTAAAACCAGTGAGCAAATAAATGGGTTTGATTGTTAACCTGGGGCAATGAGCCATGCCCTCACCCCAGAGTTACAGAGCAGTGCGTCACCTGGATGTCACTCAGTTTATCTATTGATTTATAGAAGTATCTGCCTGCTATGATTAGATAAGGGACTGACAGAGTGTCTCAGCTGTAATTTTGACATTGTCACAGATGTGATTTTGGTATGCCAATAGGATTCTGTGGTGGTTTAATTTAAGTGCCCCCATTAACTTAGTTGTTCTGATGCTAGGTTCCCAGGTGATAGAGATTTGGGAATTAATGCCTCCTGGAGGCAGTGTAGTGTTGGGGGTGGGCTTACGGTTATTATAGACTGTTTCCCCTTGCCAGTGTTTGCCACTCTCTTCTGTTGATGTTGTGTACCTGATGTTGGCCAAGAGGTGATGCCCACCCTCTGCTCATGCCATTGTTTCCCCCTGCCATCATGGAGCTTTCTGTAAGCCAAAAGTAAATCTTTTTTTTTTTTTTTTTTTTTTTGGTTGTTCAAGTTAGGGTTTCACTCTAGCCCAGGCTGACCTGGAATTCAGTATGTATTGTCCAGGTGGCCTTAAACTAACAACAATCCTCCTACCTCTGCCTCCTGAGTGCTGGGATTAAGGGTATGTGCTCCCCACAAGCTGCTCTTGGTCAGGTGATTTCTACCAGCTATGTGAACCTGACTGCAACAGTAAAGTTTATACTGAGAGTGGTGTCATTGGTGCTTGAAACTTGTGGGGCCTTGGCCTTTTGGAGTTAATTTTCAAGAGGAATGTGGATGAAATTGAAATCTTGGCCTAAGAGATGCCTTGCATGGCTGTAAGTATAGCTTGACGGACTATTCTGATCAGAATTGAAAGATCTGAATGCAGTAAGAATGCTTGGCTTATGAGAGTGAGAAAGAGCTTTGCCTAGACTGGGCTAGAAGCAGTTTGGGTGAGAAGCTTGCCGATGTCCTAAGAATTTGTGCAGGGTTGGAGTACATAGAAATGGACTAGTGTGACAGAGGGATGTTACTCAGAAATGAAATCTTTGGGCCTAAACTGATGCCCATTCAGCTGCAATTGAATGAGAAGTTACAGTCATTGAGACTGGGCATTGGGACAAGAGAAAGAATGCAGATTCTTTTGAAGGGGCCTGAATGCAGAAGAGTGTCCTGTTCTTCAAAGGCTGCTTTATTCTCTCATGGTTTAACAAATTGATACCCCACCTGATATTATGGAGTATAAGAAATGCAGGAAAGAAAGTGTCATTGAATTTGCAACACAGGTTTTTGTTTTGGAAATGGCTATGGGCAGTGTGAAACAGAATTGCCTTCATGGAGACCTGATGGAGCCATGAAGATGGACCATGGGTTGCAGTGGAGACCCAAGAGATGCCGGGTCCACGAGATGGCTGCTGAGGAAAGCTGTCAGCCTCAATGCAGTTTTCCAGGAGTGTGAGTAACCTAGCTGGAGGAGAGGAATTGGAATTCCAGAGACTTGTTGCTGGTTAGAATTATTGGACTTGGAGGTTTGTCACTGACTAGAGTTGTTGGACTTGGAGCTACAGAGTTTGATGTTTGCCCTGTTTAAATCTTGTATTGGTTGAATAGTTCTTTGCTGTTCCCAGTGCCATCTTTTGCAGTATGAGTGTTTATTCTGTGCCATTATCATTATTATTATTATTATTATTATTATTATTATTTTGGTATTATGGCTCAGTTAAAAGATCTTGGATTATGGGAATGTTTGAATATCATTAGGATTGCTCAAAAACTATGGAGACTTTTAAAGTTGGACTGAGTGCATTGCATTTTGTACCATGTATGGTTATCTGTTTATGGGAGCCAAGGGCAGTATGTGGTGGCTTGATTCATGTGTCCCCCATAAATTTAGGTGTGCTGAATGTTAGGTTCCCAGCTGATGGAGATTTGGGAATTAACACCTCCTGGAGGCAGTGTATTTTGGGGGGCAAGCTTATGGGTATTATAGCCAGGTTTCTTTTGCCAGTACTTGGCACATTCTACTGTTACTGTCGTCCATCTGATGCTGGCCAGGAGGTGATGTTCACTCTCTGCTCATGCCATCATTTTCCCCTGACATCATGGAGTGTCCCCTTGAGCCTGTAACCCCAAATAAACCTTTTTTCCCTTCAAGCTGCTCTTGTTTGGGTGATTTCTGCCAGCAATGTGAACCTGACTACAATAGAGTCTATCTACCTCAATCTTCTAATATACAAAATCAAGGTTCTCATAACTACCATTTTTATATTTCATAATTGTGCTTAAATGCACTAAATTGAAACAAATGCTTCTGAAAGTATAGTATACAAATAAAAATATTTCCTAAATATTATTTCATTTTTGAATTTAAGACCAATACTAGAAACTAGTTGGTAAATAATCATATACGTGTACCAACCATTAGACTAGTAACACTTTGCTTCAGTCACCATTTTTTACCCTTACTCTGTTTTATGATGGTAGAACCCAAACTCTGAAAGTCCCATTTGCAGTCTCTTCTGGGTGCTGGAAGGCTGGAGTAGGAGCAAAGGCTTTTCAGTTTTCTCTAGTTGCATTCTGCTCCTGATTCACTTCAGAGCTTGCTTACTGTCTGTGTCTGAAGTGTCAGAATAGCCACATTTCTCCATTTGAATGGGAGTGGTACATTACAAAACCAGTACATGATGTCAGTTTGTACTTTGTCCAGTGTTTGAAGAGCAAGCCTCTTCACCTGCCCTTGATGACAGCCACACTGCCAGGGCTTTTTTTCTGGGAAAGTGAGGATTGAAGCATCATGAGCCCTCTGTCAGAGATTGATTTCAGCCTTTCAGAGGCCATTTTCTAACACTTCAAATTCTAACCAATGTAACCATTTCCCTAGTTTATCTCAGCCCAGAGCTGACAACTGTTTCCTCTGTTGCTAAATACCATAAGATATTCGTTTTCCATGTCTTATTACTTCATCTCTGTCCAGTGTGTTACTGTGCATGTGAAATGAACTCTATCCACGTATGTGCTGGAGGTTCCATCTCCTCATTGACTCCTGACAAATGCAAACATTAATGAAGCTTGCCTTGCTCTCTCCACATGTCCTACATGTCTATATTTTAATTATTTACATAGTGTGGTGGCTTTTACATAGCTTAGGTTTTCATATATATCTTCACTTGATTTTTCCCAGAGATCATAATATTATTTACACAATTTCCAATGCTGTGTTTTTCTCTGTTTCTTGAAGCAGGCTACTATCATGCACGAGCTTTATTAGCCTACTGTTACTAAACACATTTATCCATGGAATATTTCCCTTACCTTCTATTATCATCAGAGAATTTATACCCAATTGCATCAAAAACAAAAGAAAACTTTTGGTGGAACTCAGGATTAAGGAGAAATGTAGGGAAGTTGTGAAAATGGCACCAGACATGTGCACAAGTGAGGCCTGACTCTTTTTTCCTGACCAGGAATTCACACGAGCTCAGTGGTATCCAATGCTCAATGTTTTCATGAGAAAACAGTAGTCCAGATTTTCCTATCTTGAACTTTAATGTTCATAGCTAATTGGAAGAGAATATTAAATATTGAACTGGCAGATATTTTGCCAACAAAACTATCGCCATCTGTGACTCACATTTTACCTATTAGCTGCCAAAGCTGCTTTTCCTCATCCAAATTTTGTTTCTTTCTGCCAAATTTTTACACATGCCTTCAGACTTCAGATAATCTCATCATGACAGAAGGAGAATAAATAACATCAAACCAAGGCAAAAATCCTGGTTATATATAGAAGCCATCAATCACACCATCATGATTTGAGAAAAATCAATAGTGAAGAGTGTCGTCTATTACTGAAACTATTTAGGAAAAGATGGGTCTCAAATACTTTTGAGGAATACAGACTAGATTGGAAGAAAATCCCCCAATTTCTTATTTCAAAATCACTTGATAATTGTGGTCTTTTCTTCTCACATATAAACCTCAGAATAGTAACAGCAAGTTGTGATCCATAAATGTATAGTAGTTACCTGTAGAGAACCACTGATTTTTTTTAAAAAATATGAGACCTACAACAAGTTATGAAATACACTGAGAGAGAATATTATTTTTCAGAAGCATTTTGGAGCATGTTATGTTAGTTGAACCAAATTTAAATTCCAGGATATTCTTGCATTTGATGGGGACTTAAGAATAATGCTGGCATGGGAAGGACTGCAGTTTTTGTTCACAACTATTTAATTTATTAATGGTTAGTTTATAGGACTTTGCCACCACATGTAATAACTTGCAAAGACTCTCTCCTTTCTTTCTCTTTCCTTTTGCTTAAGATCTTTCAATTACATAGATTCCATACAATTTTTACCAAATTTCAACACACACTGCATAACTGAATTTTCACTACCAAATTGACTACATAACCTTTTATAATATGACTCATTGGTTTTCTAAGAATATTTTCTTATTATCATTGTCCTCAGAAAGTCCTTTATGCATTTGATGCCTGCAGTTCTATATTTCCTTTGCCTTTGCACATTTCTTCATGTGAGGTTTCTTTGTCTTCCTTTCAATTCCTATGCATTCAAAGCCCAGCCTACTTCCTCCATTTTCCTTTCTTTCTCCACTCTATTTTCTTTAACTATAGTCCATAAGCTATTGGATCTTAAGGTAATATATTCGAATTCCACTTTTTTATTTGTCTTTTTTTAATTGGTATGCAAAGTAATGGATTTTATCTTTTACTTTAATACAAAACAAGGCATTCAACTTGACTGCCAGGAATCTTCACTGGTCTCACAGAAGCTTTCCCACCTCAGAAAATTACAGCAGTTTTCCTTCCCAAGAAGTTTTCCCTCAGTACATTTTTTTTTCTTATTTTGATTCTTAAAGTTACAACCACTTTCTTTGGGTCTCCATCTTGGCTCCTCTTTTGGGGTGGTTTCTCAAAGTTAGCCAATCAGAATATCTACTGCCATCTTGCCTATCATGTTTTAAAATTCTCTCATGCCTCCTCATTCTCACCATAGATATTACTTTAATTTAGATAATAATTTCTCTTTTAACTAACAATCTCATTACATCCTATGAACATGTCTTACTTGTTCAACTCCTGAAAAAATGAAAATGTTTACATTGTGACCAGATAAATCTTGTCAAGCATAATTATGATTTTATGCCAAGCTTATCAACTATACATCAACTTTTGTCTCTATATCTTGGTGTGCCTTTTATTCTTGTGTGCATATCCAATTACCTCCATTCTAGAAAATTTGACAGTATCTTGAATCTCATAAGTTAATGTCTTGAAAACCATTCCCAATTTCATTCTCCATCTCCTGGTAGAGATAAATTGCTTTGTTCTATCCTCTATTTCATTTGCAGTTTTAATATTATTGATTTGCATGTATCACTGATTAAATAAATAGCAACATAAAGATGATAACCTATGTACAAACTTGAATTAGTTGGAAGATATTGTTTGTAGCTCTATATCAAGAAGATGAGGGACTGGAGAGATTGCTTAGTGGTTAAGGCACTTGCCTGTGAAGCCTAAGAACACATGTTCAAAAATCCAGTCCCACATAAGCCATACTCAAAGGGACACGAGCATGTAATGGTGCAAATGTGCCACAAGGGGGCACATGCCTCTGGAGTTCATTCACAGCAGCTGAAAGGTCCTGGCATGCCCATATTCTCTCTTGTTTTCTCTCTCTTTCTTTCTGCCTCTTTCTCTTTTCATCTCTCAAAAATAAAACAATAAAAAATAAAGTTCAAAATAAGATGATTTCTGAAGTTTGAATGGATTCCCTGAGCAAAAATTAAATTAATATCTACTCTGAAAGAGAGACTTGCATGTATACTTTAGCAATATTTCTCTAGTATAACATAATATCAGTTTTGCAAACAAGAATATTAAGATTTTTTTAATATTTTATTTTATTATTTGAGAGACCAAGAGGGAGGGATAAAGAGACAGACAATGGATATACTAGGACCTCTAGCCACTGCAAATGAACTCCAGATGCATTTGCCACATTGTACACCTGTCTTTACATGGGTACTGAGGAACTGAACTGGTGCCATCAGGCTTGGTAAGCAAGTGTCTTTAACCACTGAGTCATCTCTTCAGCCTCCCAATTACCTCCTTGTTAAAAGATATGCTATAAAAGGTATAAACAAAATAAACCTGTTATGATTTAACTCATTCTATATTCAATTTAATTTGCCAAATTAGCTAGATTAGTGGCAGTGACTAATACACATCCATTCTACTGTCCATCAATGTGTGAATAAGAAGGATGTAAAGAAAGACCCTACACTCAAGGAGCTCATTTGAATGCAACTAAGCCATGAAGAGAAAATGCACCCATCCTTATCCTGCAGTATTGATTATTTGGGGAAAGCCAATGAGAGAAAGTAGAGAAGGCATTTAAAAACTCAAGACTGTGGGGCTGGAGAGATGACTTAGTAGTTAAGGTGCTTCCCTGTGAAGCCAAAGGACCCAGGTTCAATTCCCCAGTACCCACATAAGCCAGATGCACAAGGAGGCACATGCATCTGGAGTTCATTTGCAGTGGCTAGAGGCCCTGGTGCACCCATTCTCTCTATCTCCTCTTTATCTCTCTCTGTGTCTTTCTTGCTGCTTGCAAATAAATACAAGAATAAAATATTTTTTAAAAAAAGAAGACTGTGATATTGGTGAAGGTGTTTATTCACTCATGGAGTTAATTATTCAACATTATGAACAATCTCATTCTTTTTTGTATGAAAATAAATCACCTCATTTCCATTATGCCTTTCTAGTTCCAGCATCTTTCAGCTATCTTTAAGAAACATGAAGCAAAGCCAGGCATGGTGGCGCACACTTTTAATCCCGGCACTCAGGAGGCAGAGGTAGGAAGAACTCTGTGAGTTCAAGGCCACCCTGAGACTACATAGTGAATTCCAGGTCAGCCTGGACCAGAGTGAGACCCTACCTCAAAAAAAAAAAAAAAAAAAAAAAAAAAAAACATGAAGTAGACAATGGTTTTGCCAGTGCAGTGCAGCTACAGTGAGATGGTGTTGTAGTTACCTTCTACCTTCTCCTTGCTGAGACAAACACCCGACCAGAAGAAACTTATGGAAGGAAAAGGTTTGCTTCAGGCTTACAGAAGCTTCCTCATGGCAGCTGGAACTGGCTCACTTCGTCATATATCCATAGTAGAGAGAGAACATCCTGCACCAGCAAGCAGGAGCTGACTCTGAACACACCTTAAGACTAGGCTCAAGATCCATTTGCCCCTAGCGACACGCCTCCTCCAGCAGGGCTCACCTGATAGAGACTAAGTAGGAAGCTTAAAAGCATATCTGAGACTATGGGGTCATTTACATTCAAATCACCACAGATGTGCAAGCATGATAATCTTTCCCCTCAATAGAAGGCCATGTAAAATACTAGACAGAATGACAGTCAAGTGCAGATCAAAATTCTTCATCACTATTTATAAGTTTGGTAATTATATGTGATATCAATACATGCTCTTCAGAACTGTTGTAAACATTGAGTTAAACAATCCACTTGAAGCGCCTGGCATGGCGCAGTAATGACCATTGGAGTGGTGACACATGTGATGGTCCAAGCAGTAATGATGATAATAATGATGCGAGAAAATCACTGTAACACTAACCAAAGATTTAGTAACCAAGCAAACCATGTTCTTTATTCAAAATGCAGCAGCATTTCTCTAAGCTTATTCAGCATATAAAATGTGTATCACATAATTCATCTTGGACCTTCAACCATCTGAAAGAGCCAAATTATGCTTGATATAACCTTAAACTTGAGGATCGGAGGCACATATTATATGTTTAAAATATCATATTATTTATTTATTTATTTATTTATTTATTTATTCATTTATTTGCTAGCAGAGAGAGGGAGAGAGAGGAGGGAGGGAGGAGAGAGATTGAATATGGTAGAAACAGGGTGTCAGTCACTACAGACAAACTCCAGATGCATGTACCACTCCATGCAGCAGGCTTTACATGGGTACTGGGGAAATAAAATGTAGGTCATTAGGCTTTGCAAGCAAAGGCCTTAACCACTGTGCAATCTCTCTGGCCCCACATATTGAATTTTATGGCACCTATTAGTCTACAGATATTTTTCTCATATCACATATGTAGAACATACATGAAAAAATGATTTACATGTCAAAAGTGCTGTTGTAATGTTACCTGTTATAACCTTTAATATTAGTGATATTTTCAGACTATTTAATTCCTTCAACCATATACTGTGAAACACACCAGTGTCTCTGTTCTTAAAAGGCTTACTGAAGGGATTAAAATACAAAATTTCATAAAAGTCTAGTGATCGCTAACATTTGGCTCTGTGTGCTCAAGAGCAGAGTGTTTTCAGTTTAGGATTATACCTCTTGACACCCAGTCAAGCTGGGCTGCTTGCCCAGCAGTTAGCTGGTCAGCACTATAAAATGCTATGTACCTGATATATAGAGGCCTCAGAAAGAGGCCCAGTTGAGTCCAAGCTAAGAATAGCCATTCATATTAATGTCAAAAAACAAAAATTAACAATCTGCTTCAAGCTTTTATGAACACATAAAACAAAGAATAACTAAATACAGATACTGTATGCATGAATTACCCAAAAGCATGGTTTGCTATCACAAGGTGTAGGGCATCTATTGTGTTTTCATATTTTAGATATAGATTTTAGATCAGTTACTATATATCTACCTTATTTTATTTCATTCATAGTTACTGGAACAAGTATTTACTAAAGTTAATTATTTCTTCATTTATGAACATTTAAGATATTTAAGATTTTACATTTCCAGTGATATTTTCAGTACCTGTTTCATTTTTGTCCACTAAACTATAATCTTTCTAGGAAAAAAAAATCAGTATTTATCTTATTTAGTCTTTAGTTCCTAGCATAAATGGATGTGTAGCATATGCCAGTATATGAACTGAAGAAATAGCAAGGAGTTTAAGATACTTTTATGCAGCCTTAACTGCAGCTGTAACTAAAATAAAAGATGTCCAATGTGGAATTTTGAGAAACAGTCAAGGGAACAGTCTAATAATAAAATGTGTATTCTGGACTTTGCTTTGAACACTAACTACAAATACAAGGAACATATAGTGGCTCTATTGGGGAGTCTTTGACATGGAGTCTAGCGCCCGCATGCTACCACAAAGACCCCAAGCTGGGCGAGGTGCCGAGGATTGAAAAAGACAATCACTGGGTCATTCGTACTTCAAGAATGCCATTTATTGAAGTCAGAGGGTGATATATATACAGCCTTACAGCACTGTGGAAAAGTACCAGGGTCAGAAGGTCATGTTCTCATATCCTGTTGTTTACTGTTAAGCAAGAGACACCTGGGGCAAACAGAACTTGTGGTTAGGCCATAAAATGGGAGTGGAACAAGATGTTTTTAGGCAAACAATCCTTGGTCAGGTCAGTCAAGCAGGTCAGCAGACTCCCCGGGAGGGGGGTTGGACCCCACAAGTCCCCCTTCCTTAAATATAAATGAGCATCTGTCTTAGGTTGCCTCGGACGTCAACATCTATCTTACCCATCATGGAGAAGCCTACCCAGGCCCCTCAGACTCTCTGTCTTAGGTTGATAGACATCCCCCAGGTCTTACCCATCATTGATTACTCATTTATCTTGTAAGCTCAGCCATACTTGAGCAGTGGGGTTATCTGCTGCCAGAGACATCAAGACCTGTTTGGTCTGAAATTGGCGCTGGGCTTGAGTTTTTGCCATACGGCAGAGACAGACCAAGGACAAAGCCACACCACCCAGGGCAATTAGCCCTAGGGCCATGGACCACTCCATTCCTTAAAGAGACAGCCTGCAAATTGCAATCCTTTCAGCAACATGTTCCCAGAGATGGGTGGAACTCTTGTATCATTAATAGCAATAATCTGTGTAGCTAAAGTGAATGTGAAATTAGTAATGTTGTGATTCCAAGGCCCTGACAAATATGCATTTAACATCTTAAGTTGAGCAGAAGCATTTGACACTTCGGCTGGCGTAATGCAAATGTGATGGTATAGGGGAGTACAGGTCACCATATGGGTTTCCCAAAGTAAATCTATTTGTTCTTGTAGTAGAGCTGTCTGTTGATTTAAATTTAGTATACCTAACTGTATAAGAGAATTTAAATGATTTTGAGTGTTGAGTGCATAAGCCACTTCCCCTGAGAGCAAGTCCACAGTGCTTGCTGTAACAGCAGATTGGGAAAGGGCTATGCCAGCAACAGTAGCTGCGACAGCAGTGGCGGCAATTGCAGCAACAATAACTGCAGATACGCCAAAGTCTCTTTTCTGACGAGTGAGAATCAGCTGTGTCTGTCCATCGTGCTCCACTGGAAGGGGAACAATGCCAGGGATCCATACCACCAATGCCAGTTTTTCTTGGTCCCAGCAAGTCTTCAGGTGGCAGTCCTGTGAAGAACAATTGAGGATATCTCCTGAGGGAGTTTCATTAGTTACAATAAAAGGAAAGGTGACATCACACATGCAGCAGATTTAATAGTGATGTTTCTACTGGTTTGGACAGAAATAAGGTTTAATGTGGTCTCGAATGTATCAGAAGCATTCCATGCCCCTGTTGAGTTGAAATACATAATATTTTGTGCTACTAAAGGCACGGCATTCAAGCAAGTAAAAGGTCCACACAAAAAACATGCCTGAAAACGTGGGAACAACTCCATGCTGGAGAGGATTACGATAATGGAAGGAGGAAGACGGCACAGAACCATTCATAAATGGAGGTCGGTGACCATACAACCAGATGTCCTTTCTGCCTTTCAACAGCCAAGGTTCCTGTACTATACAGTCTCCCCAGAGCATAGGCAATTCTAGATTAAAAGTCAATGGTCCTGGCCAACATCTTTGGCCAGGTCAAGGTGGACCGGGAGATCCAGTGATATTCCTATTCTGATTAATGGGTCCCCAGATATGCTGTAAACCATGCACAGAACAATTGGTGGAATTCAGTGAAAAATCTGCAATTGACCATGGACTTAGGATAAGGCATCCAGTAGAATCATCAAAGGAATTGGAAGAGTTAAGTTGAGAATAGTTAAACTTGAGAACAAAGCACATGGAATTCTTAAGGGAATAGATAAGAGTTAAATTGGCTTTCTCTGGATCAAGATGCATAGCAGGCATTCTTAGGCATAAATTAGTACTCACAAATTCAGGCCAAACCTGGGCATTCCAGGCCACTGGCATCAGTACCAGTGGGTTCTTGATGAATGCCCAAAAGGTCCCCTGTTGGCTCGATGGCAGGGTCCACAACAGCCTGAACACAATGCTCAGGAACCCAAATTGGATTTTCTCCATCCTGTGGAAAAACACAAACAGACCCTCGGGCCCAAATCAACACTGGATCTGGCCCTTTCCATTTGCCCATAGAAAGATCTTTCCATTTAGCCAGAGGCTTAGCCTGCGTCAATGCACGCCAATGACGATCAGCCGCCAAGTGGCCATGAGCATCCACCGTTAAAAAATTTAATATGTATAATGTTAAGGAGAGAAAGGAATGAGGTGAACCAAGGTGATCCCCTAGGTCCCCCCCTTTTATTTTAATTAAATAAGTTTTGAGGGTCCGATGAACCCATTCCACCACGGCTTGACCTTGAGGGTTATATGGGATGCCTGTTTTATATAAAATATCAAAATCAGTACAAAATTTTGAAAAGCCTACACTGGTATAAGCAAGCCCATTGTCTGTCTTAATTTGTTTGGGTAGGCCCATGTAAGAGAAAGCTTGTAAGCAATGCAATTTGACATCTTTAAGTTTCTCTCCTGAATGAGCTGAGGCAAAAATTAAATGAGAATAAGTGTCTACAGAAACATGTACAAATTGTAGTTTTCCAAAGGCAGGGACATGGGTTATGCCCATTTGCCAGACATGGTTGGGTATAAGACCTTTGGGGTTGACACCTAGATGAGGAACATTGAGGAATTCAACACAGATAAGACAGTGTTTGACTATCTGAATGGCTTGTTCTCTGGAAATGCCTGTGTGGAAGCGGAGTGATCCTGCAGGGAGATGAAAACGTTGATGAAGAAGTTGAGCCTTATCAAAATCAGATGAAATACTAAGGGTGGCAATTTGAGTCTATAGATCTGCCATGCAATTACCTGCACTAAGAGGCCCTGGCAGAGGTGTATGAGATCTAAGATGTCCCACAAAAACTGGCTCTGAGCATTCCCAAAGCAAAGCTTGTAATTGTAAAAGATGGTCCTGAACTTTAGAGACTGGCGCAACATAGGCAGACATCTCCAAAGGACGTACAATGTGAGCTACGTATTGGCTATCAGTGTAGATATTTAAAGGTTCATGTGGAAAGAGCTGTAGGGCTAAAATTATGGCCAAAATTTCTGCCACCTGGGTGGACTTTTGTGGTACTGGTATTCTTTTTATAACTGGATGAGAAACAATGGCAGCAATTCCATGAGAGGAGCCATCTGTAAAAACTACTTGTGCTTTTGGAATAGGATTTAGGACCATAATCTTTGGGAAAATGACTGGATGTATCTTTAAAAAAGGTAACCAGAGGATCAGGGGGATAATGGTTATCAAAGACGCTAGATGTCGAAGACAAAAAGATAGTCCAATCATCATCATTATTTTGAAGCCATTCGAGCTGACTACGAGAAAAGGATGTAACAATATTTTCAGGTTCTTTGCCAAAGATTTGCAAGCATGTTTTTGGGCTTTGAATAATAAGGCAATTACTGCTTGTGGATAGGACATTACTATCTTAGAGGGAGATGTTTGGGAGTGGACCCACAGAATAGGTCCTGTTTGCCAGAAAACCCCAGTAGGGGCATGCTTAGAGAAAAATACTAACAGAGACAAAGGCTTAGAATAGTCTACGTAATTCAGATGAGCCTCATTTATTGCTTTTTGAATAAGTTGAATACACTCTCGTCCAGCTCTAGTGAGAGCCCGAGGGGAACTTGGATCTGAGTCCCCTTGCAGAATATCAAAGAGATGACGAAGATGCCCTGTGGAAATTTTAAGGCTAGGCCTAATCCAGTTAATATCTCCTAAAAGCTTTTGAAAGTCATTTAATGTTTTTAGTGCATCCAGCCTGAGTGTAACCTTCTGAGGGCGGACACCATTCTTAAGTAACTGATGACCCAACTATTGGTAGGGAAAGTCTTTCTGAACCTTCTCTGGGGCAATTTGTAACCCAGCTAGTTGTATTGTATTCTGGAGATCTCCAAAGGCTTCCAATAGGAGATGTTCCTGTTCAGCAGCTAACAAAATATCATCCATAGAATGAATGATATATAGCAGAGGATACTTATTGCGAACAGGCTCAATTGCCATGGATACATATGCTTGACAAATAGTAGGACTATTGGCCATGTCCTGGCGTAAGACAACCCATTGATATCTCTTAGAAGGTTCTCTTAAGTTAACCAATGGCAGACTAAAAGCAAACCTAGGGCTATCACTTGGATGCATAGGAATAGTAAAGAAACAGTCTTATAAATCAATGACAAGCAGATTCCAATTTGGGGGGGATAGCCACAGGGGAGGTGTGGTAGTTTGAATATATGTCCCCCAATATATTCAGTGTTTTATTATTTTATAGTTTGCATCTGCAATCACCTTGCTAGAGGCAAGGTCACTGGGGGCCCGGTCTTAAGGTGTGGTGATGGTTTGAGAGTCCATTGTAAAGATATGCAAATGTGCCTAGCAGGAGTTCCTGAAGTGTGCTGTGTGACCTTTTGGCTGTAGTTTTGCTCTGTGTGCTGTGGTGGCTGGTTGGCTTTTGCTCTCTCTCTGCTTGGCCCTGTGGAGAGCAGGCCGCTTCTCCTGCCTTTATGGAACTTCCCCTGGATCTGTAAGCTTCAATAAATAATATCCCTTCCTCCATAACTGTGCCTGGTCTGAAAGTTCATCTCAGCGAACCTGAAGCTGTATGCTACAGGAGGGAAGGCCAGGCTGAGTAGCTCCCATTAACACCATAGTTTTATTGACTTCTCTCAAATCCTGGAGCAGCCTCCATTTGCCTGATTTTTTCCTAATTACAAAAATAGGAGTATTCCAAGGCAAGGTAGAGGGGACAATATGTCCCACCTGAAGTTGCTCCTGCACTAGTGCATGGGTGGCCTCCAATTTGATAGTAGTAAGGGGCCATTGCTCTACCATACAAGCTCATCATTCTTCCAAGTAATGGGCATGGGTGGAATTGTTGGAGGCTGTAGCAGACAGCTTCAGGTTCGCTGAGATGAACTTCCAGACCGGGCACATTTATGGAGGAAGGGATATTATTTATTGAAGCTTACAGATCCAGGGGAAGTTCCATAATGGCAAGAGAAGCGGCCTGATCTCCACAGGGCCAAGCAGAGAGAGAAACCAACCAGCCACCAAAGCACACAGAGCAAAACTACAGCCAAAAGGTCACACAGCACACTTCAGGAACTCCTGCTGGGCACATTTGCATATTTTTACAATGGAATCTCAAACCCACACCTTAAGACCAGCCCCCAGTGACATTGCCTCTAGCAAGGTGATTGCAGATGCAAACTATAACTAATAAACACTGAATATATTGGGAGACATATTCAAACTACCACATTCTGCCCCTGGCCCCCAATATATGTAGCTCCTGGCCCCCAATAGATTTATAACTATCACACATTGTAAATTGTACTCAGTTCAATTTCAAAGGTTCTCACAGTCTTGATCAACTTAAGATAGTGAGTCCTGTAAAATCAAACAAGTTAAATACTTTCAACATGTAAAGGCACAGAGGAAAACATTTTTTAACTGGTATAAGGCATAGCAAGAAGAAACTAAAACAATGCAAACTCAACCACCATCAACAGTCATCAAACTTCTGCAGTTCAAGTTCAATATAACCAGAGACTGACAGTCTCCAGGTTTTCCAATTCCACCCCTCCAGCTGGGCAGAGTCACCAGGGAAAATTTTCATCGCATGCCAACACTGCACTCCATGGTAGCCTTTTTGCACAGTCCAGGTATATCCAAAACATCTTCAGGTCTCCATGAACACCACAGTCCATCTTCCAAAAGGCTCTTCCAGCCTATTCCTCAGGGACTTCATGCCCTGCCTCATGCCGCATCTCAGCAGCGGCTCCTGGAACCATGTGCAATTCATGACCATTCTATGCATTTTTCATATTCCCAAAACTAATACCAGGTGTGCAGGACACAGCCATATTCTTAATCCAGGGACAAAATAAATCATAGCCTTGAAAAGCAGGTTCCTTCTCCAGTCATCTCTTTCAAAGAATTTGCATTTTTAACAGTCTTTCCTCAGGCATCCTCTCCATTGTTTTAACATAAATCAAGTCAGGCCACCTTCCTTCCACCTTCCTTAAGATTGCTAATGTGTTGACAATAGCAGCTCCAATAACCTAAAACCAGTCTCAGTGCCTCTGCTTTTAACTTGCTTGAGGTTTTCCAACTTAAAATCTTAAAATCTCAGTCTGATATCTTTAGCCAAGCACATCAGTCCATTACAAATTTAAGTTTGATCAAACTTTCTGGGCCTGGATAGCAGAACGTAGCCATCCCTTATGCCAGTAGCCCAGTTCCAACAAAGTCCTCTGCAGTCTTTCCTTCCCCTTAGAAACCTCATAAGCCAAGCCTCGAAGTTCAGTACTATCTGCACTTAGCATTCTCAAACTCTCATCAGAATAGTCCATAAAACTTGGCTTACCACTCCAGAAGGCATCTTCAGTTGCAAGCACCAAGTCCATGCCCATTCCTCCAAAACAAAGGTTCCAAAAGACGAATATCCACACGGTCAGGTTCATCTTACCCCACTCCTGGTACCACTTTACTGTTGCAGACAGCTTCAGGTTCACTGAGATGAACTTCCAGACCGGGCACATTTATGGAGGAAGGGATATTATTTATTGAAGCTTACAGATCCAGGGGAAGTTCCATAATGGCAAGAGAAGCGGCCTGCTCTCCACAGGGCCAAGCAGAGAGAGAGAGAAACCAACCAGCCACCACAGCACACAGAGCAAAACTACAGCCAAAAGGTCACACAGCACACTTCAGGAACTCCTGCTGGGCACATTTGTATATTTTTACAATGGAATCTCAAACCCACACCTTAAGACCAGCCCCCAGTGACATTGCCTCTAGCAAGGTGATTGCAGATGCAAATTATAACTAATAAACACTGAATATATTGGGGGACATATATTGAAACTACCACAGAGGCATATGAGCAATGGCCCCTAGGAAAAATGTCCAAGTCCTCTCTTATCTCCTGGGGCTCTCTGAACGAGCACCTTGTCTGCTACAGGCTGTGGATCTCCTTGCAAATCTTTTCCTAGGCCTTTTCCTGGGCAGTAACCTTATAATTTCAACATATCTTGAACCAGTTGAGTCATAAGGATGGCTCCCATTCCATCTAATATGTCCCTTCCCCAAAGGTTAATGGGAATATGGGGCAGTAAAAAGGGCTGGAATAAGCCTGTATGACCTTCTCGGTCCTTCCAGGCTCTAGTGGCAGCCACGTTAATTTGTGCATATACAGCAGGCCATATAAAATTTGTTGCTGCAAATCGGCATATTGCCCAGCTCCTGTTAGCATGTCTAAATTTCTACCGGGGAACCCAGCAGCCGCATTATGTTGCACTGTTTGTTTACAGAGCTTCTGGAATTCTCCTCGCCACAATAGGTAATTACCTCCAGACAAGGTAGCACGGCATAGCTGTTGCCAGTCAATAGGAGTGCAATTTAGAGCTCCAAAAGATTCAAAAATAGCCAGGGTAAAAGGAGCATAGGGCCCATATGCTGTCACAGCCTCCTTTAATTGCTTAATGTATTTAAAATTTAGAGGGGCATGTTGTCTTTGTGCCTGTCCCAGTGCATTAGTAGTTTCTATAACAGGGAATGCCACCCCTCCCTCTGGTCCCTCTGAAGGGGCGGATGGCTGACAGGGAGAGAAGTTAGAGTTATACGCAGGAGGACGTTCTGTGAGAAATGTGAGAGGCAGCAGCAGCATAGGCCAGTCCACAGGAGTGAGCCTTTTAATTTTCTTTCTTAAGTTTTTTATGTCATTTTCTAATTTTTTCTCTTCTTCAGAGTCCTCATTGCTAGAAGAAAGTGAGGAATCAGAGGAGGACTTATCAGAATTCTGAAAAGATTTAATTGACTCCTGTTCTTGAGTTTCAGTAAAAAGCCATTCCACCTCAGCCAATTGCTCTTTTACTTTCTCTTTATCACTAACGAGAGCATCCTTAACCAAGTGCCACAATGAGAAGGTAGTTATAGGAATGCTCTCGGGTCCCTCCCTATGAAGGATCTTTTGGAAATCAAGTTTCACTTGTTCCCAGTCCGAAACATTAAGGCCCCCTGAAACCAAAAACCAAGGGCTCGCCTTTTGTAAAATCTTAATAAAATCTCTTGCTGTAATACGTTTAATGCCTGTCCCTTGTTTCCTTAGCAATTCAACTAACTGATAGACTAGCAATGAATGAGAGCTAGCAGATCCATTTTCAATGCACTCCTCTCTTACCTCTTCTATGGCTGGGCAGCCTTCAGGAGCAATCCTTCAGCAGTTTTCCTTCTTTCCCAATCTTGGTGGAACCTCCAGCTGTAGTGCCCGCGCTACCATAAAGACCCCAAGCTGGGCGAGGTGCCGAGGATTGAAAAGACAATCACTGGGTCATTTGTGCTTCAAAAATGCAGTTTATTGAAGTCAGAGGGCAATATATATATATATACAGCCTTACAGCATTGTGGAAAAGTACCAGGGTTAGAAGGTCTTGTTCTCATATCCTGTTGTTTACTGTTAAGCAAGAGCCACCTGGGGCAAACGGAACTTGCAGTTAGGCCATAAAATGGGAGTGGAACAAGATGTTTTTAGGCAAACAATCCTTGGTCAGGTCAGTCAAGCAGGTCAGCAGACTCCCCGGGAGAGGGGTTAGACCCCACAATGGAGGGCTTAGCATGTAAATGAATTTCTTTTATTATATCACCTTAACAAAAAAGAAATACAGAATGCCTTTGAATTATTGTAAGGAGGGAGGGTTAGAAAGATATTTAAATCAGCAATTACCCTGCAGAGGGAGAGAGAGATTGAGATGTAATATTAAAGAAACAGAGGCCTAGTTTTAACTTTATTATAATAACCTTAAATAGAAATGGCTGGAGATTGCACACAATTAGGGTAGATACTGAGGAGTAGCTATAGAGGCCTTTGGCTTGTAAGGAAGGGATGTGGAAACATGAGCACGGGGTTGAGAGTCATTTAGGAGGTCCTATCAGTGCTGCTCTAAGGAACATGAGGCTTACATTGATAGCTTGCATGATTAGATGGATAAAAGTGCCTCCCGTAAAATAAGGTAATAATGCAAACCATGGCAAATGTTCTGTGATCAGGATGGGTGTTTGTAGACGTGATGTTGGAAGTAACTAAGGCTCTGGGTACATTATACAGTTGTGTGCATCATCACTAAGGAAAGTGCTCTAGGCTAGAGATATACATCTTTGATTGAACAGCGTATGAGGAAATATTTCAGAGTCCCATTAGGAAAGAGACTGAGTGTAAGAGAAGAGAATGCAGAATGGGCTTCTGAGAGAATCAGCATTTAAAATAGAAAAAAGATACCACAAAATTTGGGCAGTCAAGGTCCCAGGAATGAAAGGATGGCTAGTGAAAATGACTTGGGAGAGTCTTGATGTTTGTTTGAAGGAGAGACAACATCCAAAAGCTACAAGGTACAAATGAAGGATCAAAGGTGAAGCCTCACAAGTGACAAGATTTTCAATTAAGATAGTATCCATGGCCTTAATTATAGAGACATTACACAGTGGAAGGATTGCTTCACATAAATAATTACATTTAATGTATGAAGGGGCTGGTGAAGCAGGTAATATAATCCCAACTTTGCAGATGAACAAACAATAGTTAAAGAAGCCAACTCTTAAAAATGCAACTAGTTATTAATGAAACTGTGATTCCATTGTAGGAAAGCTATCACTGAACATGAAACTCTGCAGAACCCGGCTCTACTGTGACACCCACTGACTCATCCAGTTATCTTCCCTCCAGCACTGCACTTAACACTTTGGAGTTTTGTCCTGTGATTTTTTTAAAAATAAAGATAAATACTATTTCTTTAGTCCTATACTAAAGCATCATCAGAATGAGAATTATTATATATTGGCTTGTCACCCCAAATGTTTAGTCAAAAACAAAATGCATATAAGTTCTATAATTAATATTCAAATAAATAATGTTGAACAGAAATCATCATTTAGGGCACTAAATCCAATGCATTCTAGTCAGACTACCCTCCAATGACACAAACAGCAGATGAGAAGAATAATGTGACATTGACTGTGCTCCTTAGTTCTCTGCACTAGATCATTGTACTTCTCTAATGACTTATGTGAGACATGCCCAATGTCATAAGACAAGATTAAAGCAACCTTGATACTTCAATAATGAGTTAATAATGCATCCTCTATGCTTAATGCATGAGGAAGCAAACCACAAAAATTTCACTAAGAGGTCAAACTCGTCTCTGCTGGGCAGTTCCATTGAGCTTAGAGACTGAAACAAACTATTTTGGGAAGAAAATGTTTTTTTTTTTTTTTATCTTCTTGCTAATAAATAAATCACCAGTTGTTTTATATTTTAAAACATCTGAACAGTGCCCCAGGGCATTGAGAAAGGCACTATTCTCTAGGCCCAGCCATATGCAAGCCATTGTTTTAGGTGTGCACACAATCACTTGCAAGATCCACAGCACTTAGGTAGCTTTTGCACAGAACCCACTGCCATGGTGCAATCCCAGGAGAAATAATTCTTACCAATTTGATGACAGCCTATGCAACCAAACCCAGGCGATATGGATGGCTCAGAGGAAATGGAATCTTGTATTCTTTGACAGCATAATTATTATGCTATGTCAGCTTATTTGACTTTTTCAGAAAAATCACTTAATACTTCACAAAGATATTACTTTTGCTATCAAATATCACTTTGGGAAACATTAATAATTTAGGAACTTCTATATTAAAATATTACAAATTCACTAAGTGTATGGAACACTTCATCTTGAAAGTTTTCTCCACCTGAAGATTTCCCCCCTGGGCCTTAGTGATACACAATTGTTATACAAAAAAATGCACTGTGTATATAATTTTCTAAGTTTGGGCACACATATACACAGTCTGGGTAGTCAATATATTCCCTTTTCCCTAAATTTGAATGCTTCAGTCCTAGTCCTATCCTATAAGATACTGAAGAGAATGGTATGGCTGTATTAAAGAGCTCTTTGTCTGTCATTTGAAGACCTCATAGTCAATGACACAATTACAAATGCTTTACAAAATACTGTAGCTTTTAGAAGAGGGTTAAAATCTGTAGGAATAGACTATGTTATTATAGGTGTTTTATTTTTTTAAAGTCTAAAGACTTGTCTTAAAAATATGTTTTCCTATGACTTGAAATACACAAACAATAGGAAATAAATGTCTTTCTTAGTTGAGTTTTAAAATATATTTGCAGGGGATGGGGAGATTTCTCAGTGGTTAAAGGCACTTGCTTGCACAGCCCAACAACCTAAATGTTACAATCATCTCCAGGCTGTTGGGATAAACCTCTAAACCAGACATGGTTTATGGGAGGAATGGGATTTATTTCAGGCTTACAGATCCAGGGAAAGTTCCATAATGGTGGAAGATGCTGGCCCACTTTACACAGATCCAGAGAGACACAGCCACACACACATCAGCATGACAAAGCAAGAGCAAGAGAAAAGAAAAGAAAAGCAAAAAAGAAGTAAAGAAAAGAAAAGAAAAGAAAAGAAAAGAAAAGAAAAGAAAAGACAGCAGGGAAACCAGGCAGAGCTCAAGTTCCCTGTATATCTTGGGCTGGAATTTAAATCTATACCCAGTAATACCTTAGAAATAGTCCCAAGGATATGCCCACATTGACACTTCCTAATGCCAGGCATCTGGGAATCCAAGTCATAAGCTTTAATAAAACAGCTAAGTCTTAGGGGCATACATTTAAACTACCACACCATGTAAAGCTGGAATAGCATTTATTTGCAGTGGCAAAAGATCCTGGCTAATACTCATGTGTATGCATGCAAAAATAAATATAAACAAATATATATTATATATATATATGCAGAAAATAAAATTCATTCTTTTTGTTGTAGACAACTATGATGCTTGACCAACAAATTCAGCCTTGTAAGTACCACTAGAATGTTAATACAGAGCAAAATTTGTGCCTTTCTTTTATAGTCAACCTCTTTCTGCAATCTCTGACTCTGGAATCCAATCACCCATTTTTTGTTTTGCTTTACACACTGCTATACTATAGATCTGCTCATCCTTTTTATTTTTAATGGATGGGTAGTACTCCATCAACTGGAATACTAGAGCTTGTTTATTCTAAATAAAATGCAATTGTGATTCTAATGGTAACGATAATGACATGTGACATTTTGTGAATTCTGATCATATGTTTAGCATTGTTCCAGCTATATGAAACCACTACATTTAGTTCATATCTTTATTCTATAAGGTAGACAGTATCATTATCCTACTTTTGAGAATAGAAAAAGCTGGTAAAAATATAAAGTAATTTCACTAGGATGGGAAAGTTTACAAATTTTGACTCTTTATATATTATTATAAAATTTTACAAATCCTTGCATTTGGATCTGGACAGTCAGAGCGCACAAGCTCAGAGCCCAGAAAAGTGTGCACTGTCATCAATGGCTTCCAGTAACTGATGCTGACCATTTATCATGTTCTCTTAGTCTCTGTAGCAAGCCTCAATTCATTTTGATACAAATAAGGTAGGCTGGGTAGGCTGAGGAAAATGACCCTCATAGGGATGATGCAACCTGCCTGATATCAGTCTTCTTTATAACCAAATCAAGAACACTGGTTCTGCTGTTTTAAAAATACTTATATTTGATCAGCTTCTGGCTTTTAATTTTTAAATTATTTCCTCATACAATAGTGTGCTTTTAATTTACATTAGCAGGCACAGATTCTTTGGAATTGGACTAGTTTGCTAGACATTGGTGCAAATCATTTTCTATGCTTTAAGATTAGATAGTAAAATACATTTGTTACAAAAGAGACCTTGTCTCTATCATGATTTATCTCTTCCCATGGGAAATTGAAAAGATTTTTTTTAAAAAAACCTGTTATCGTGAATCAAAACACATTGAGATGACATGTGGCAAAAATATTTTTCTTTTTCATTTTAACTTTGGACTTTTGCTTAAAAGGTTAAATCTTGGTTCCAGAATAAAGATAAAAATAAAATTTGATGCTATATTATACCTTATCACCTTTTCATATTGTGGAATTAACAGCAATAGTCTCCAATAGATATATCTAAAGGGGAAATAAGGTTGTATTTTCCCATTGCACTTATGGGAAGAATCATGTACTTAGCTCACAGATTTAAGAAAACAGACTAAGAAGTACTTTACATATTTTAATTAACCCTCACTGTTCTCAGGACATAGATAGTACCTCCATTTTATTAAGGCATAACTTGGAAAGATATTTAAGGGCTTTCAGTAAAAGTCATGGCATTCTAGTAATAATGACCTTTTATGATGGATACAAAACAGTGAAAAGAAAAGAAACAACACAGAAATCTCTATGGGTTGACATTTCCAAGATATGGCTTCCTGACATATTCTAGTAAGTCATTCTCTGGATTATTAATTTCTCAGTAAGTTTTCATAAAAGAAACATAATGCTTTCCATTCTGGATTTGGTATTGGTGTGTAAATATGTAATATAAACTTCTATGTGTGAAGTATGGAAAGTTTATGTGTTTTCTGAATATAATTAGTCTAATTTCAAGGGATTTCTAAGATACTTTGGCATGCATTTTGTATCTTGCACCCAACATACATTTGAATTACCAAAGAGATTATACCTTAGGTGAGGTCACATGATAAACCTTGAGACTGGGCAAGGTGTGGTTATGGTATAAATTCTAGGACTGCAGATGAATGATATCTATTAATTATTTGAATTTTAGCTAAATAAAAGAATTTTATCTCAGGTAATTGGGACAGTCAAAAATGGAGTGGCTCCTTTCAAAAGTAGTGAAGTAAGTTTTCTATATCTAGTAGGTGATTTGATGATATGCACATTCTTGCTCCAGTTCTAATAAACTAGCTGGAAAACTACATTAAGCTTTTCCATGTCACTTTTATTGAGATACAATCAATATACAAAAAATTGTACACATATAAAATATGCATTTTAAAGCATTTATTTATTATATATGCTTATACCAAATTATACAGGCTTTATGTGGGTGGCTGGGAATTGAACTCCAACTGGTAGGTTTTTCAAGGTAGTGCCTCTAACCAATGAACACTTAAAATACACTCTTTTAAGGTTGTTCACTGTTATCATTTAATAACTTTAGGTGTTCAGTTTAAGTATTAGACATATTTCTTTTCTTGTGCAAGAAATCTGAACATTCTTATCTTGCAAAACTCAGTATTCATTAACAAACTCTTTGTTTCCCTTTCCACTCAGTCTCCTCATCCACCCCTCTTCTTTATTTTCCTATGATTTAGCTTCCCTACCTAGCTGAGTGGCACTCTAATATTGATCTTTTAGTGAATGACTAATTTCCTCAGCATACTGTCAGCAATGCTCACTCTGTTGCAGTATCTAAGAGAATTCCTTTTCTTGTTAAAGTTGAGTATATTTCATTGTATGTCTACAACACAGTCCATCTGCAGATGGGTTGTTTGTATCTGTAAGCTATTGTAAATAAGGCTGCCATGAACCTGTGTGTGCAAATATTTGTTTGAGAACCCATTCCACTATTTTGAAGTAAGAACATTGCTACATAATATGGTAATTCTACTTTTAAATTTTAATAAACATTTTGAGTTAGCCTTTTATTACTGTAATAAAATACTTGCAAATAAACTTTGCCTCAGATAACATTCTGTAGTTGGCTGGTCTTGTACTAAGCAGTACAACATGGTGAGAGCCTATGCTGGAGCAAGCAGCTCACAAACATCCAGTGACCTAAAACCTCCTACTAGGATCTACCTTTGCAAGGTTTCACTACCTCCCAATCATGCCTTTGTCAAACATTTCAGAGCTAAACAATAAAATCATCCTACTGTTTCCATGGTGCCTAAACCATTTTTTGATTTCTACCTTTAGTGCACAAATATTTATTTTTATCCATATCTTTATCAACACTACTCATTTTATATATTTGCACAGCCATTAGTAGTGAATATGAGTATATGCATATTTGTTTGAGATCCTAGTTTAATTTCTTTGGGAGTGTATACCCAGAAGTACAATTGCTATTTGAACAATTATTACTAGGATATTTATGAATTGAAAATCATGCACTATTATTTGATTATTTTTACTTTTTCTTAATCACTTACAAATAAAATTATGCAGACAACTTCATTTCTACTTGCAAGTTTTCCAAAACAGCAACAATAACAATAACAGCAACAACAAGAAGAATAGCAAGGCATATTAAAATCCAATAAATGTTCTAACATGTGTGATATGAGATTGTGTGATATAATGTCTGTTTCTATATACCTAATATAATCACTATGATTAAATATATAAATATAAATATATAATATATATAAGTATACATCTAATGTTATATACAGATATATATTTAAAATAGGATACTACACATGATAGATGATTAAATTTGACTAAACTTTCTTGCAGGATTCTAAGACACATTAGGTGAGAATGCAGTCATTTCTTGGGAAGCAGCCATTTTATGTGTGCTTTTCTCTTGGTCTCACTTCCTTATTTCACTAGGATCACTTTTCCAATTAACTTCTAACCCTTGCCTCAATGTTTGCCATTTGGAAACCAGACTAAAGTTGATATGTAATCATTATTATGAGGATATAAAAGTTGAAAGTTTGAATTTAAGAAAGCACATCTGATGGTCCTAGTGCCATGCTAGACAGTTGCTTTATTTACAGCTACTTTAAAAAAATATTCTTACATCAAATATAGAGTGAGAAGAATGATTCTAAGCCAAAGTTTTTCAATGCCCAATCTCTTCCCTAGAGAAGAAAGGTTGAGAAACTTAGTCCTGAGCAGGACTGATATCAGAACAAGGGCCAAGTGTCCATGTCTATTACCAAATAGTTCTGTGTTTGACACTATCAGTTTTTCCTCAGCAGTATCTCTTCTAATTATTAAAGGTGAGAAGTGATGGAAAAATTATAGGACTATGCAATGCAATTAATTCTGTGTGGAAATAGAGTATTTGACCTTACTGAGGCTGATTACTGGAAAGATGTGCAAAGAATATGAGTATTTACAGAGCTGAATTATGATTTAAATACTCTGGTCTCCTGAAAAATAGGCAAGAGCTAAATGATCAGGAGACAAATACACTGTAGTCTGAATGTGAAACCTCTAGTCTATGTTAATAATCTTGTTGAAATTCATCTTGCTTGAAAGATCAAAAATGGAAACAGAGGAAAGAAAAACGTTCCTTCTCTGATTAAAACATCCCTAAACAACCCAAAGCCTCCTCCACTAGATTTTCATTTCATTATTTATTTTATTAATTATTGGCCTATGAATAGCTCATCTATTCATTTTTTCTCTCCTCCATTTTTCCTTGACTTTCAAACTTGCTTCTGCCACAATAACTAACATATGATTATCTCCATTTGCTATTGTTCAGCAATGAATGTGAATTCCATGACTGAAACTAAACATTCTTTCCCCTTTACCTCCCTGTAAAGGAGATGTTTGAATGCTCCCCTTCCACCTGGCATGATCTTCAGAATCACCAAGGCTTGGCTTGGAAGTTGTTCAGTTTCCTCAGCAGAGTCTGTGGTGAGAAAGCACAGAGGCATAAGGTCAAACTGAGAAGTGTTCACAGCCATAGTCCTTGCTTGATGTGTAAATCACCCCCTTGGTTTTCTCTTCAGTGAAATGGGGATATTATCTCTCTATATATCTATATATTATCTCTCCCTCACACACAGGAGTTTGTGTGGGGGAGAGATAATATATGTATAGACATTAGTGTTAAGTCTGACTTTATATAAGAGTTTGATAAGTAATATTTATAGCTATTTGCATAATCCTATTTCCAACAAAATTCAGAACATAATTATTCAAATATGTTAGAACTATATAAAATATTCATTGATAATATAGTCAAATTTCCTTATTTTAAGAATTCAGAATCAAAAGAGGGATGAATTACTTTTCAATGGCTATACAGTTAATTAACAGAAGAACCAGAAGAAATGTAAGATCTGCTAATTTCAGGTTATTCTACAACTCATAAGAAATGAGCCATTTGATTATGGAGCATGGAACTGGCAATTAGACATTCACAATAGGAGACCACAGGTGTCACCCTATTTGCCACTACCTTTCTTTCAATGTAGCCACAGTTAAGATGATAAATCTCATTGCATCTCAGCTCTTTTCTCCATGAACAGCTGAAAGTATATATACACACATTCACCCAACTTTGTTACCGATTTAATAATCCCTATACTTCTATCATAGAGTTTTTATTTTAAAAAAATGAAGGCTATAAAGAATTACAAACAAAGCCTTGGATCATCTTGACAGATTAAATCATCAAATCAGCTCACAGGGCAAATCAGCATAGATCCACTCAAAATAAGGTTAAAGCAACCATCAAACATAAAAAGAGATTTTTTTCTTTCAATTTTAGAGAAATATGATGAATCATCATATAAGGGTTGAAGAAGTGATTGGGAAAGTTAACAGTACAGCTGGAAGTGAGCCATATGCAATGTCAGTATTCAATGACTAATAGACCCTGTAGGGTGATGTGTATGAGAGTGAAGAGTGGAGAGAAATCTAACAACCAACTGGATTGTAGCCAAGAGGCTAAAAGAATCAAGTCCTCCTTGAATATGAGTGCAGAAGAGATGACAGAAAAAATGTTGATCAGCCTTTTAAGGGGGTTACCCATCAATATCTGGAAGGCATGCTTCAGTATACCTGGGAAGTGCACAGTTCACAGGACAGGCTACCAGTACAATCAAAGAACACAGTTAAGCACTGTGAGGGATAAAAATTCAGACACACAGATTCATATTTGTGGTGGTTTGATTCAGGTGTTCCCCATAAATGTAGGTGTTCTGAATGCTAGGTCTCTAGCTGATGGCAATTTTGGGAAAGCCTCCTGGAGGCAGTATATTGTTGGGGGTGGGCATATGGGTGTTATAGCCAGCTTCCTCTTGCCAGTGTTTGACACACTCTCCCATTCCTGTTGTCCACCTGATGTTGGCCAGAAATTGATTTCTACCCTCTGCTTATGTCATTGTTTGTCCCTGACATCATGGAATTTACTCTCAAATCTTTAAGACAAAATAAACCTTTTTTTTCCCCACAAACTGCTCTTGGTTGAGTGTTTCTGCCAGCAATGTGAACCTGACTGCTACAATATTCAAAACCGTGATTAATTATGACACAGAATAAATGGGTATGAATGTCTTATGGAAACCTACTATTTTGGACAACAGTGCACACAGAAGCCATAGATTGTTACCAGAAAATTTTCAGTGTCAGGGATTGGATATCTTCCAGTGAGTTGTTGGCCAAGGAAGTCCCTGATGCCCCCAAAACATTACAGGCCATTGCTGAGGCTCTGATTTCCCACTAGAAAAAGATGGTATGAACCTATTACTGAACAATCCACATGTGTAGCCTATAGTGTCACTGAGAAATCTTGGTGGAACTTAGCTGAAAACATCCTCTATGTAGACCTTCTGACAGATACCTGGGGAAAATTATGCTGCATGCAGCTCCATGGTAGAGAGAAACATCACCAGTACAGATGAACAGCAATAGACACTGCAAGACTTAAGATGGGCCAGCCAGGCCAAATGAGCTAATGGATACAATAGTGGCATGTCTGTTATGGGGGAACCACCCACTCTCTAATTGGACTGGAGGCCTGCTCCATGGGAAGGAATACATGCCTGATACTGAAAACCTATGTCAGGGGAAGTCATGAACTCTAAGGGTGTAATGCCTGCTGGTGGCTGGCTAAATGCATACATTATGCTCAACAAACTGCCAAATAAGCAATTTTCATAATGTCCATACCCATATATTAATGTTATTCTCACTTTTTGTCTGAGAAGTCTTCGCTTTTCACATGATGGTAAACTCTGGGGTGACTCAAAAGGCACCACAGTGCTATGAAGTGACAGAGGAGTGCACAGCAGTGAAACATCTCTATCACACTTTCCAAGGCTCAGGGTCCATTGCAGAAGAGATGACAAAAAAATGTAAGAGCCAAAGGAAGGGTAGGACTCCTTACAGTGCAATCTTCCAGACACAAAATGACCTGGATATCCATGACCTCACTGCCTGGCACTACCTACATAAGACCATCATAATAGGAGGAAAAGATGATGACATCAAAATAAAAGAGACTGATTGAGAGGGGGTTGGATGTGCTAGGGAGTGGAATTGTGAAGGGAAAGTGAGGGGCAGGGAATTATCATGGTTTATTGTTTATAATTATGGAAGTTGTCAATAGTAAAAACTAATAACATAACAAAAAAAATTAAAATTTTTAAAAAAGTTAGTATTTTGTCCCAAAGACTTTCTAAGAGAATCTGTATCCCACCAGCATCTGGATTCCTTAAGATGGGGACTGTTTAATTTATTTCTGTCCTCTCATGAACAACACATTTCGTGGCACATGCCAGGTTCTTCATAGAGTAACATACTTTGGGCAATACATGCCATAACATGTGAAGATGTAGCTAAAAAATCAAAGTACGTGCTAGATAGTATGGAGTTCATCATGAAAACACTGTTTTAGTCTGAGCATATTTCCAGAAGGATCACAAGCTAGAGCATTACAGAATGTGTTTGTGAAATTCAAAACAGACATGGAAGTGAATCTGACAACAAGCACCACGGTGATGAAGATAGACACTGACTGAGGATTGTCAAAATCCAGAGCCGTCTGAGAGCTCAACATTAAAGAAAACTCAAAATACATACAACCACATGGCTCTGGGAATTTTTCAAAGGAAGGGACAGAAAGATTGCAAGAGCCACAGAGTGGAAAGTAATGTCCACAGGCATTGCCTCTCACCTTACAATGATTGAGTGATGCTCTCACATCTCATAACCCATGACTCCAGAAGGAATACCAACAGTCCCATTGAGAAAGGTCCTCAGCAGAATGGGGGCAAGGGAGGAGGGAAATGATGGCACTAACACATGACGTGTACATAGAAGGTTCTACTCAATAAAAAAGTGGGGAGAGGGGTTTGGAAAAGCAGAATGTGACAGTATATTTAAATCTTTCAGAAGCACAAGTAGGAACAGTGAGTCATGGGTTGAAACACTACTTTTGTTTCAAGTGCACTTTTATAAACAAGCATGGATTTAATTCTCACCTTACCTCCCTCTAGGCAAAGGTAGAGATGAAGACCTCTCAAATTAGATGTAAAATTTTTTCAACAGGCCATTTTAAATTTTGGTCTCCATACCTCGATAATGAATTAGCATGATTAAGGATATTATGAACTTTCAGTCCTTTGTGTCTATTTTTGTCAATCCATCTATATAAACTTATGCTGCTAATTAACCACATTTTCACATGAACCAATATTCAATTTCCAGTTTTAAGATTTTTTTAGCTTAGAATTGTGTAGTTAGAAGATGTGAGAAAATGTTCCCACTAGATGAAATTTGCTATATGCCCCCTAGCCTTTTCAGTATGCTTTATTACAGCATTTTGTTAATTTCCTTTATAATACTTATCATAACATTCATTTCATCAGTAAATTATCAATGATTTGTATCTATCACAACTTTTTAAGCTTATGGAGATTAGGGCTGTTTGTAAATTATTTAATATTATTTCTAAGGATGTTGCATAGTATTTGAAATCAAAGCTGGCAATTAAAAATAAATAAATAAGTCTGAAAACAAGTAAAACAAGTAAAAGAAGGATTTACCCTACAAAATATTTCCATTATATAGTCAAGATATGATTTTAAAAATGCCCAGAAACCTCAAAAGTAATTTCTTAAAATTTGAGAAACAACAAGAAAAGTAAAGATGTATTAAACATAATATGAGTCTCTGCTTTCCTCTTCTGCTTCCTACAGCCTATACCCTTATTTTAATTCTTGTTAGTATGATGTGCTAGTTTTCAAATAAGCTACTTTACTTTATAAAATATTTGTGACTCAGAATTTTTTCAAGAAATTTCTGGAGACATTGCAAGTGTAATCCAGAGGTAGGACACTTATTTAGCATATACAAATCACCCTGGTCTTAAGCCCTCAATCATATATATATATATATATTTCAAAGGAGAAACAGAAAACATCGTTGGAACTTGGGTAGCAGTAATAAGGCTGGTGTCCATACCATCGTAACTTCAGCAAGTTGTATTTAAAAGTAGTAATGGGGCTGGAGAGATGGCTTAGCAGTTAAGGTACATTCCTGCAAAGCCTAAGAACCCAGGTTCAATTCTCCAGGTCCCATGTAAACCAGATGCCCATGGTGGCGCATGCATCTGGAGTTGGTTTGCAGTGGCTAGAAGCCCTAGTGCACCCATTCTCATTCTCTCACTCTCTCTCCCTCTCACTCTAATAAATAAATAAAAATAAATCTTAAAAAAAAAGTAGTAATGGACTATTGTGCTAGGTAGAAGGCATAGAACAGAGAGTTATGAAAGATATATGGTTTATCACAGGAAAAATTCAAGCAAGTTTGAAGTTACTGGCACAAAGACTGGATTTAGATTACTTAAACTGCAATTGTTACATTGATTAAGGACCCCAGTTTGTGGCTTGATTCTCCAGGATCCAGGTAAGCCAGATGCACAAGGTGGCACATACATCTGGCGTTTGTTTGCAGTGCCTGGAGGTCCTGGTGCACCCATTCTCTCTGTATCTATCTGCCTCTTTCTCTCTCTGTCTGTCACTCACAAATAATTAAAAAAGAATACAAATTCTTTTGAAAGGAGGAGGCTTGAAATACGAATTCTAAAATAAAAAACTAACCTATTCTTCAAGGTCAAGGTCCCTCCCCACTCAGATTAACAATTTTGCCTATGCCTTACACCTGGGATTAGTTTTGGAAACAAGAAAAATTCAGGAAATAAAGGGTCAACAGATGTACAAATCAGTTTTGTTTATTGGAAACAGTCCCCTGGAAAAGTAAAGCACAGATGAAAATTCTGTGTGAAGGTCCAGGAAGGCCATTGTAAGAAGATGAT
The DNA here is from genome assembly GCA_036365145.1 of Orientallactaga sibirica. NCBI lineage: Eukaryota > Metazoa > Chordata > Mammalia > Rodentia > Dipodidae > Orientallactaga > Orientallactaga sibirica. The sequence continues at coordinate 99,207,664 of JAEOAD010000001.1, read as the reverse complement.
CTGGGTCCCTATTTGTATCCCCCCACCCTTGTCCTCCCTCCCACCATCACCCTCCCTCCATCCCACCCTCACTGCTGTCTGGTCCTCAAAGTGCTTATTAGGATTGGTAGCATCTCAGGTGGATTCAGGTTAGGAATAACAGATAAACGAGACCATGCAATGATTATCTTTTTGTGATTGGGTGAGCTCACTGAGGATGATCTGTTCCATGTTTGACCATTTTTTTTTTTTACTTAATTATTGCATCTTTCCTTACTGCTACATAGAATTCCATAGTATAGATATACCACATCTTAGTTATCCATTCATCTAATGAGGGACATCTGGGCTGATTCCAGCTCTTTGCTATTATGAATTGAGCAGCTATAAACATGGTTGAGCAAATGTCTCTGATCTGAGGCTTGGAGCCTTTAGGGTAAATGCCCAGTAAGGGAATAACTGGGTCCATTGGTAGGTCTATGGTCATCCTTTTCAGGAGTCTCCATATAGCTTTCCATAATGGTTGAACCATTTTACATTCCCACCAACAGTGAAAGCTTGTTCCTATTTCTCCACAGCCTTGCCAGCATTTGTTTTCTTTCTTTCTTTCTTTCTTTCTTTCTTTCTTTCTTTATTTATTTATTTTTTTATTTTTAATGTTAGCCATCCTTACTGGGGGTAAGGTGGAATCTCATAGTTGTTTTAATTTGCATTTCCCTGAAGATTAGGGATGTTGAACATTTTCTTAAATGTGTGTTTGCTATTTGTATTTCTTCCTCTGAGAACTCCCTGTGAAGTTCTTTGCCCCATTTTGTGAGTGGGTTGTTTGATGATTTATGGTTTAGGCTTTGGAGTTCTTTGTAGATTCTAGAAATTAGTACTCTATCAGTTGTATAGCTGGTGAAAATTTTCTCCCATTCTGTGGGTAATCTGGTGGCTTTGGTTATAGTATATTTGTAAGTGAAAAAGCTTTTCAGCTTCATGAGATCCCAAATGGTTAAGTGATTGTTTAATTTCCTGAGCTGCTGGGTTTTGTTTAGGAAGTCTTTTCCCACTCCTATAAAACCCTTTATTCAGAACAACAGGCTAAAACATTGATCCTTCAGCTGTCCCGCAGAAGGAACACCTGAACCACAGGAAACAGGAGAGAAAATCATGAAGACCAACCTTAATCTTTTCCTGCTTTCCTTTCTCTTCTTTCTCCTCTCTCTCCCTTTCTCCCCATCTCCTCTCTATACTCACTTAATCTTTTATATTATCTATCTTTTTCTCCCCACACCTTCCTAGGCACTGTCTTATAACTCCCAGTACCAGCATGGGGTTAACTTTCACAATGAGCTGTAGATCCGAGAGACCTACAAGGTTTCCCAAAAAAGACAGATTTCTCATTGCTGGAACTGGGAAATAAGTCAAAACCAGGTACAAAAAATAAGCTCAGTCTCCAAGAGCAAGATACCACCAAATGTGGGCTAGAAGAGAGCCAACACATATAAAATTCCCTCCAAAACATAGATGGTCATCCCTTCTACCTAGTACTAACTTTTCTCTCCATTGGAGAATTTGCTTATCTTTTTTTCAGGTGGACAAAGAACCTGAAGGGCAGATCAGCTAACCACACCTCACCAGGGCTCCAGCTGAAACCATAGAACAATGCAGGGGAAGGGCAAGAGTTCACCGTTCCTGGTGATCACGACACCAGAAAAAGGCTGAAGGAGATAAACACAGAGAACATCCAACTCCAACTAAGCCAGATATCCAGAGACACAGAGGCTCCCAAAACCTCATCACTGAAACAGAACTAAAATGACCCCAATGTGGCTCAGGGAAACTCATGGAACAGGGGTCGGAAAGATTGTTAGAGTCACAAGTTGGGGCATTATGCACAGAGACTGGGGCCTACACCCCAGAACTCTTGACTAACCTCACAATGCATGACCCACATTCCCCATTGATGAGGGTCCCTTTGAAAGTGGGAGGACAGGGAGGAGGACAATGGAACCAATACTATGAATGTAAAATCAGAATAATATAAATAAAAAAATAAACAGATTTCTGTCAGAGTTCTTGATGACCCACCAAAGGTTAATGATAAGAGCCTACTGTTGAAGACAGGATACGAGTGTGAGACCAAGCATGGAGAGACCTGGCCAGAATCTGGAAGAGGGTCAGTCCCCAGACAGTTAGCTAGTCTAGGGCCAGAGGGTACTACACGAGTATTGCAGTCAGGTTCACATTGCTGGCTGAAATCACCCGACTAAAAGCAGCTTGTGGGAAAAAAAAAAAAAAAAAAAGATGTTTATTTTGGCTTACAGACTCAGGGGTGGGGGGGAGCTCCACGATGACAGGAAAAAATGATGGCATGAGCAGAGGGTGGACATCACCCTCTGGTCAACATAAGGTAGACAACAACAACAGAAGAGTGTGCCAAACACTGACAAGGGGAAGCTGGCTATAATACTCATAAGCCCGTCCCCAACAATACACCACCTCCAGGAGGCTTTAATTTCCAATTGCCATCAGCTGGGGAGACTAGCATTCCAAACACTTAAGTTTATGAGGAATACCTGAATCAAACCACCACATCGAGCAACTGGGGGAAACAACTTACAGTCTAAGATACCCAGCAGGAAACAATCTGACGTAATGCTCAAACAAGTGCAGTAGTGGCACACAGCCATGGTGGGCAATCAACTGCTCTGGATTTGGCTAATAGATCCACTCAGTGGAATGGAACTCATTGCTGGAACTGGGAAATAAGTCAAAACCAAGTACAAAAAATGAGCACAGTCTCTAATCAAGATACCACCAAATGTGGGTGAGAAGAGGCCTAAGCATATAAAATTCCCTACAAGATATCTATGGCCATCCCTTCTATCTAGTACTAACTTTTCTCTCTGTTGGAGAATTTGCTTATCTTTTTCAGATGGAAAATGAACCTGAAGGGAGGATCAACCAATCACACCTCACCAGGGCCCCAGCTGAAATCATAGAGTAATGCAGGGGAAGGGCAAGAGTACACCATTCTTGGGGATCGTGGCACCAGAAAAAAGCTGAAGGAGACCAACACAGAGAACATCCAACTCCTACTAAGCCAGATATCCAGAGACAAAGAGGAGCCCAAAACCTCATCACTGAAGTAGAACTAAAATGACCCCAATGTGGCTCAGGGAAATTTGCAGAAGAGGAGGTGGAAAGAAAGAGCCACAAGTAGGGGTATTATGCACAGACTTGGCCTATCCCCCATAGCTCTTGACTACCCCCACAATGCATGATCCACAATCCCCATTGATGAGGGTCCCTTTGGAAGAAGGAGGACAGGGAGGAGGACAATGGAGTCACCATTACGAATGTAAAATTATAAATAAATAAATAAATAAATAAAAAATAAATAAATAAATAAATAAATAAAAAGATGATCTGGTTACAGCCACTGCTGAGAAGTAGCAATGGGAAACAGGGTTCAAATCCCTGTGTGAAGGATACATGAGGCCATTGTATGGAGCTATGAAGATGGACCATGTTTGAAGTGTTGAGCAGAAGATATTTTGGATGTACAATGACTGTGGAACTGCTGCCATGAGGATCTGCTGTCCCTGGACAGAAGTTTAGATGGGCTACTCAGCCCAGCATGAGGGGCAGAAGTGAAATCTAGAGACTTTCCTCACTGGTTATGGATGTTGAACTGTAAATACAGATATTTGGTGTTTATCTGTTGGCCAGTGGTTTTTCTTCAATGGTCTTGTCTCTCTTTGTTATACCTTTTACACCTATTTACTCTGTGCCAATACATGTTTTACACCTATTTACTCTGTGCCAATACATGTTTGAGGTAGGTAACTTGTATTAGAAACCAACAGGATTCACAGTTAAGAGAACTTTTCAGGCTGGGAAGATGGCTCAGCAGGTAAAGGCACTTTCTTGCAAAGCCCAATGGCCAAAGCTTGATTCACTAGTACACATGTAAAGCCAGATCACAAAGTGGTTAAAGTGTCTGAAATTCATTTGCAGTGGGAAAAGGCTCTAGTGTGCCCATTTTCTTTCTTTTTCTCTATTTCTCTCTCATCTATCTATCTATCTATCTATCTATCTATCTATCTATCTATCTCAAATAAATTTAAAAATTACAAGAAAGAGACAATCTTGAATCTGAAATTAGATATTGGACTTTGAAAAAAATGTTAAAGTAGGTAGGTGCAAGGGGCAGAATGTAGTCGTTTAAACATGAATGCTATATGTCCCCCATGGCATGAGTTATTTTTGATTAAGCTTATAACTTAAGTGTTCAGTAGCCTGCTAGAGAAGGTGTCACTGGAAGAAGATTTTTTTAAGTTAAACCCTAAGGAATGTTCAAAGCTGTTTTGTTCTCTGTCTGTTCATGTTTTCTGGCTCTTTGTTAATGTCTCTATGCTGTGGATCTGTGGAAGTGAACCAGTTTCTTTCACCACTGATGGTGTTTTCCTTGGACTCAGTAAGCCTGAATAAATTCTTTCCTCTTATGGGCTGCTACTGATCAGATGTTTGTTCCAGTAACAAAAAGTAACCATAATAGGGCTGGAGACATGGCTTAATTATTAAGACATTTGCCTGCAAAGCCAAAGGACCCCAGTTCAATTCTCCAGGAACCATGTAAGCCAGATGCACAAGGGGGCGCATGCATCTGGAGTTTGCCTGCAGTGGCTAGATGCCCTGGCATGCCCATTCTCTCCCTCCTCCCTCTCTTTCTTTCTTTCTTTCTTTCTTTCTCTCTTTCTTTCTTTCTTTGTCAAATAAATTATATATATATATATATATATAAATAAATAATATATATATATATTTTAAAAAATATAATGATAATAGCATCTATCCAAATACTAACGTACCTTTTTGTTGACAGACAGAAATTTGGCTTTAATTTATATACCAAAGATGTTACACTTAATTGAGCTTCCAGATTGGGAGGAAGAGCTAGGGATGTTTAAAGAACATTAGTTTTCAAAATCTGTAGAAATTAACTAATGAAGGCCTTGCTCCTTTCTTGTAGATAAGGTACAGCATGGGAAGAGGTTCACTTTTCTTTTCTTTTCTTTTCTTTTCTTTTCTTTTCTTTTCTTTTCTTTTCTTTTCTTTCTTTTCTTTTCTTTTCTTTTCTTTTCTTTCCATTTCTTTTCTTTTTTTCAATTAAAATGGTTTTATTTGACTGATTTTTAAAAAATATTTCAATATATGATTAAACTGCTATAATATCTCTTAAATACTGTGTTTTTTTCATATACTTTTAGACCCTATTGTGTATTTTACATTTTTTAAAATTTTATTTATTCTTATGTATATTATTCTGGTTTTACATTCATAGTGGTCACTCCATTATCCTCCTCCCTGTTCTCCCTCTTCCATAGGGACCCTCATCAATGGGGAATGTGGTTCACACATTGTGGGGGTAGTCAGGAAATATGGGGGATAGGCCAAGTCTCTGTGCATAATGCCCCAACTTGTGGCTCTAACATTCTTTCCGCCCCCTCTTCTGCAAATTTCCCTGAGCCACATTGGGGTCATTTTAGTTCTACTTCAGTGATGAGGTTTTGGGAGCCTCTGTGTCTCTGGATATCTGGCTTAATGGGGGTTAGATGTTCTCTGTGTTTATCTCCTTCAACCTCTTTCTGGTATCGTGATCCCCAAGAGCGCTGAACTCTTGCCCTTCCTCCACATTACTCTGTGGTTTCAGCTGGAGCCCTAGTGAGGTGTGATTGGCTGATCCTTCCTTTTGGTTCATTGTCCATCTGGAAAAAATAAGCAAATTCTCCAACGGAGAGAGAAGTTAGTACTAGATATATGGGATCGCCATAGATACCTAGAAGGGAATTTTATATGGGTTGGATCTCTTCTAGCCCACATTTGATGATATCTTGGTTGGAGACTGTGCTCATTTTTTGTACATGGTTTTGACTTATTTCCCAGTTCCAGCAATGAGTTCCATTCCACTGAGTCGATCAATTAGCCAAATCAAGAGCCGTTGGTTGCCCACCATGGCTGTGTGCCACTACTGCTCTTGTTTGAGCTTTACATAGGTTGTTTCTTGCTGGGTATCTTAGACTGGAAGTTGTAAAACTCTATATTCTGAACAACAAGCTAAAACATTAATCCTTCAGCAGGCCCACAGAGGGAACACCTGAACCACAGGAAACTGGAGAAAATACCATGAAGACCAACCTTAATTTTTTCCTGCTTTACTCTCTCTTCTCTCTCCTCCCCCTCTTTCTATCCATTGCCTCTCTATACTCACTTTCTCTTTTATAATATCTATCTTTTTCTCCCCTCACCTTCCCTAGGTGCTGACTTATAACTCCCAGTACCAGCACGGGGTTAACTTACACAATGAGCTGTAGATCCGAGACACCTACAAGGTTTCCCAAAAAAGACAGATTTCTGTCAGAGTTTTTGATGACCCACCAAAGGTTAATGGTAAGACCCTACTGTTGAAGACAGCATACACGTGTGAGACCAAACATGGAGAGATATGGGCAGTATCTGGAAGAGGGTCAGTCCCCAGACAGTTAGATAGACTAGTGCCAGAGGGTGCTACACAAGCAACTGGGGGAAAATGGCCGACATTGGTCACTTTTATTTTCTTTAAAGAATCTTAGCTAAAGGACGAGATGGAGATGCCATGAATACTTTAGACACTGAGTAAGCACATGTTGTTGAGTTCCCGTAGAGGAAGAAAACTAAGCTAGCCACCCTTGTGCGTTCACTGGAGTAGAGTCCTTCAAGTCCCCAGGAGAAGCCAATGTAGGTATGAATTCTATTGTATGATCAAGGAACATCCAGCAATATAGAGTGTTATAATTGGGAAATTATAACAATTATAAACTGGGAAAACTATTAATTTGAAATACATATTACTCTTCATTTAGAGATATTTCAAAACTTTGGAAGTTTGCATCAGTGAAAGAAGCTAGTAACATGATAGCTATTTAAAGTACCAATGAATTGAATTATGTTATACAGCTGGCTGCTAGAACCATATTTGTGTCACAGTGAGAGATGTGTAACTTTATCCCTGAGTGCAGGAACTAACAAAAACCCCTGGATTCTGTATTATTAATGTTCATTTTGAGTTTTCTTATTCCAAATGCAGATACTAATGTTGGTTCAGGTAATACATGCTAGATACAAAGAAGCCAGGAAATTGTCTAAAGGGAGTATAGCAAAATTCTCACAAGGACAGAAAGAATTGTAGGGGTGTTTACAGGTTAGTCTAAAGATAGTGGACTACTGTTTGGGCTGCAGAAATAATAATCTTAATGATCATATATCAAAATAAAAACACTCTACAGCTGACTAATGATTGACATTTAAAAGGAAAATGTGATCTTTTCTCTATAATATTAATATCTTATTGTTTACTATATACAAGGTACTCTTCTAAACAATTTTATGTTTCAACATATTTAATCTTTTTATTAGCCATATGAAATAGATGCTGTTAGCACCCCTGTTTGGCCCTTGACAAGATGGAAACAAATAGAGGACAGATAATTTCTCCCAAACTAGAAGTCCTACAAAGAAATGAGCCAATATTTGAACACAAGAATTTGGACACTAGAACCTAGGACTTAATCATCACCTTTTACCACATATCAGTAGAAGGGATATGACACATACATATGTACAAATGTTACTACTGTATGTTCATGGTGCGATGAAATATTAAAAATATATACCTAATAGAAAGGAGGCAAGATGTTCAAATATGCCTTAGATGTAGGTGGACTTGAGTTAAACCATATAGGATATTGGTGGGTAAAATTTCAAAAGTCAAGAATAGATGAGAAAGCCAGGCATGCTTAACATGCCTATCATGCCTGATCATGGGGGGGCTGAAGGAGAAGCTTCACAAGTTCTAGGGCAGCCTTTATTACAGTTAACCTCTGTCTAGAAAGAAGGAAATAAAAGAGAAAGGAATGGAATGAGGGAGGGAGGGAGAGAGAAAAGGAGGAGAGAGAGGTGGTTAGCAATGGAGAACACCTAGCCCTTGTCATGACCTGGAATTTATCTGCATCAATTTGAAAAAGAATGTATGACAGCCATGGCCACTTAAACCACCTGAGAAGAACTCACTCAGAAGGAAACAACAGAGTCGGATAGTATGGTGAATTTTTTTTACTTTTCCATCCTCATATTTTCATCATGACAACATTTTGAAAGAGACTTTTTTCCCTCACAATTCTTATTTTCCAGAAAACAAACTTGAGTTATACAGTAATTACTTTACCTATAGTTCACAAGGTACATGATGGGAAACAACTGGCAAACAAACATGTGCAAGAAAAGAAGATAAAAGGAAAATGGTAGAATAGATAACCATATATTTTGGGTTTTTTTGCTCTCACTCTCTCTCTATTTAATTTTTATTAAAAATGTTGCACATATAGAGCTGCACTCCCTGCCAAAATTATGCTGAGGGTCTTCTTTGGTGGGGTTATTGGTGTTCATTGTGCAGACAACAAGGCTTCAGTCAGTTTCTTCAGGGATGGGGGCTATTTGAACCCACCCTGAGACACTTACAATCTTTCTGCACCCTCTTCTGTCATGCTTCCTGAGACTTTGCAGGCAAGATAGGGATTTGGTTTGGCGTTACTTTCTTTGTAACCTCTGGATCTGTTTGGGTGAGGTTTGAGAGACCATAGTGTCTGTCTATTTCTTTGTGACTGGTTTTCAAGGTAGCCATAAAAGCAGTATTCTTGTCACCACTTCCTTGGTAATGACTTCTGGGACTGGGCAGATGAAGTAGAAGTGACCCATATCCCAGTAGACAGACTTGAAAGACCTGCTGGATTCAGTAAGAACTATGGACTGTAAAGTTTGACTTATAAGAGTAAGAAAGAACTTTGTTGTAAGTGGTCTAGAAGTAGTTTGTGTGAGAGGCTTGCTGCATTGTACCTTCCTGTGCCCTGAGAATTTGTGTAGGGTTGCATGTCATAGAAATGGACTGCTGTGAACAGATGGATATGACACAGAAAGAAATGATATCTTTGAGTTCATGGTAAGACCCTATTGCAGAAGACACCATATCCTGTTGGTATGGAACATGGAGAGACCTGGCTGGAATCTGGAAGATTGTCAGTCCCCAGACAGTTAACTTAATGCCAGAAGATGCTACACAAACTACTTGCAGAAAATGGCCACCATCTGTCCAAGCAATGCGTGGTGGAAGCTACTCAGCAGCAAGATACCTGACATGATGCTCACCTAAGTGCAATAGTGGCAAACAGCCATGGTGGGTAACCAACTGCTCTTGATTTGGCTAAAAGATCTGCTCAGTGGAGCAAAACACATAGCTGGAACTGAGAAACAAGTCAGAATCATAAAAAAATGAGTTTACTCTCCAATATCAAGCTCCCACCAATCTTGGGCTGAAAGAGGGCCTGGACCTCTTAAATTCTCTCTAAACTAATAATGGTTATCCCTTTTATCTGATGCTGACTTTATTCTCCATTGGAGAATTTGCTTCTCTTTATCAGATGAATGCAGGACCTGAGGAGAGAATCAGCCCATCACACCTCACCAGGGCCCCAGCTGAAACCATAGAGTAATCGGGGAAATGAGCAAGAATGCTGCTTTCTTGATGAACCTGATACCAGCACAACGGTATTACAAAGAACACTCAACTCTTACCAAACCAGAGATTCAGAGACACAGAGGCTCCCAAGACCTCATCACTGATGAAGAGCTAAAACAAACCCCACATGGCTTAGAGAAATTAGTGGAAGAGGGTCAGAAAGATTGTTAGAGCCACAAGTTGGGGCGCTATGCACAGAGAAATTGCCTCTTCCCCATTACTGATCGATACCCCCACCATGCATGATCCACAATCCACATGGGGATAACTAGCATCCCCAAAGAAGAAGGGTTCCTTTGAAGGGGGAAGGACAGAGAGGAGGCTAAGGATGGTACTAACATGTGCTGTTTACACGCTGAACATGTAAATAACTAATAAAACTAATAATAATAAAAAGATTCCATACCAGCCTGATCAACAGAGTGAAAGAGAGAGACAGAATAAAAAAAAAGAAATGTTATCTTTTATCTTTGGGTAGAAACTGCTGTCTGATAATCTGCAATTGTTTGAGAGATTACAACTAATGAGATCAGTCCAGGTTATCTTCATTGGAACAGCAGAAAGAATGTAGTCTCTTTTGAAGCAGGTGACCTGAATGATGAAGGAGTTTGATGCTCTTCAAAGTTAGCTTTATCCACCCATCACTAGGCTAACAAGTTGTTATCCTACTTGGTAGTATGGAGTATAATAAATGCTGGAAAGAGAGGGTCATTAAATTTGAAATGTGTTTTTTTTAAGATACAAGACCAATAATTTATTTATATAGGATACCTCACCAGTGGATTCTTTTATACTCTTTTAATATTTTATTTTTATTTATTTATTTTAGAGAGAGGAGAGAGACAAATAGGTGGATAGCAAGAGAGAGAGAGAGAAAGAATGGGTGCACCAGGGCCTCTAGCCACTGCAAATAAACTCTAGTCACATTCGCCACCTTGGCCATCTGGCTTATGTGGGACTTGGGGAATTGAACCTGGGTCCTTTGACTATGCAAGCAAGCACCAAAACAACTAAGGCATCTATCTAGCCCTTTTTACATTTCATAGTATTTTCCAAAAAGATGAGTTAGTTGTTATTTAACTTTTTAAAATTATTTATTTATATTATTCTAATTTTACATTCATAATGGTGACTCCATTACCCTCCTCCCTGTCCTCTCTCTTCCAAAGGGACCCTCATCAATGGGGAATGTGGGTCATGCATTGTGGGGGTAGTCAAGAGTTATAGGGGATAGGCCAAGTCTCTGTGCATAATGTCACAACTTGTGGCTCTAACATTCTTTCTGGCCCCTCTTCCATGAATTTCCATGAGCCACTTTAGGGTCATTTTAGTTCTACTTCAGTGATGAGGTTTTGGGCTCCTCTGTGTCTCTGTATATCTGGCTTAGTAGGAGTTGGATGTTATCTGTGTTTATCTCCTTCAGCCTTTTTCTGGTGTTGTGATCCCCAAGAATGGTGTACTCTTGCCCTTCCCCTGCATTACTCTATGGTTTCAGCTTGGGCCCTGGTGATGGAAATTGGCTCAAGAAATTAAACAATCACTCAACCATTGGGATCTCATGAAGCTGAAAAGCTTTTACACTGACAAATATACTATAACCAAAGCTTCCAGATTACCCACGGAACGGGAGAAAATTTTCACCAGCTATACAACTGATAGAGTACTAATTTCTAGAATCTACAGAGAACTCCAAAGCCTAAACCATAAATCATCAAACAACCCACTCACAAAATGGGGCAGAGAACTGCACAGGGAGTTCTCAGAGGAACAAATACAAATAGCAAACACACACTTAAGAAAATGTTCAACAACCCTAATCATCAGGGAAATGCAAATTAAAACAACTATGAGATTCCACCTTACCCCAGTAAGGATGGCTAACATAAAAAAAGAAAGAAAGAAAGAAAGAAAGAAAACAAATGCTGGAGAGGATGTGGAGAAATAGGAACAAGCTTTTACTGTTGGTGGGAATGTAAAATGGTTCAACCATTATGGAAAGCTATATGGAGACTCCTGAAAAGGATGACCATAGACCTACCAACAGATCCAGTGGGCATTTACCTTAAAGGCTCCAAGCCTCAGATCAGAGACATTTGCTCAACCATGTTTATAGCTGCTCAATTCACAATAGCAAAGAGCTGGAATCAACCCAGATGTCCATCATTAGATAACAAAGATGTGTTATATCTATACTATGGAATTCTACATAGCACTAAGGAAAGATGAAATAATGAAATTCTAAAAAAAAAAAAAAAAAAAAAAAGGTCAAACATAGAACATCCTCAGCGAGCTCACCCAATCACAAAACGATAATTGTCACATGGTCTCGTTTTTCTGTCGCTCCTACCCTGAATCCACCTGAGATGCTGCCAAACCTAATAAGCACTCTGAGGACCACACTATAGGTAGGGTGGGATGGGAGGAGGATAAGGGTGGGAGGGAGGAGAAAGGTGGGGGGATACAAATAGGGACCCAAAAGGAAATGATAATATAAAACCCTTTATTCTGAACAACAGGCTAAAACATTGATCCTTTACCTGGCCTGCACAGGGAACACCTGAACCACAGGAAACTGGAGAGAAAATCATGAAGACCAACCTTAATCTTTTCCTGCTTCTCTATCTCTTCTCTCTCTCTCCCTCTCTGAAATTATTTTATTTCGTCTAACTAATTCCTTATATATATCATATGATATAAGTCTATCAGTGTATTACTCTATTTTAAGCAGGTATCTTTACATCAGCTTCATTTTCTGCCCAGAAAATTGAAAATTCTAGATTGTCAAGTTTTATAATCACCAAAAGATGCCATCACATTCTATTTTGTTCCTGAGAAAATGTCAAATAGCATTCACATTTTCCCCTGAATGTAATGTGTAAATTTTCCATAATTACTTTTATTTTTTATTTCCCTTGATGTGACCTTGGTATTTATCTTGATGAGGTGTTTAGCTTTGTGTAATAACATCACCTTTACTTTGGAATACCTTTGCATTGCATCTTCAGACCATTTCAAAGTGTGGCTTCAATTCATGAAGTTAGAGTATTTGATTGAGTCCTATGTGGATCTAATGTTATATTAATAGTTTAGTTTTATCTCTGATTTTCAGTAGATAAATTATTGTTATCTGTGGTGGACATCAACTTTCTTATGTATTCTGAGTCATTCTGCTGTTAAACCTTTCTAAAGGATTTACAAATAATGCTTCTTTCATGCACAGATGCTGATGTTACTCTTTCTGTGTTTCCATGTTTTTCCTACTCAAAAAAATTCTTTAAATTCACCTAGGCTTGAACTTTTTTCCAAATTCTCTAACATATGTAATAGATGAAAAGTCCTTGGTTGTTTGTTTCAGTCTACATGTATGTATCCTGAATTTGTGGGTCTATTTTCATTGATTTGTTTTAAGATCTGTCCCTTAAATTTGACTTCCATTTTCATGCTTGTTGTTTGTCTTTAATTGTTATTATTATTTTAAATATTTTTATTTTTATTTATTTATTTGTGTGAGTGTGTGTGTGTGTGAGAGAGAGAGAGAGAGAGAGAGAGAGAGATGAATGGACATGTCAGGGGTTCCAGCCACTGCAAATGAACTCCAGATGCATGTGCCACCTTGTGCATCTGGCTTATGTGGGTACTGGGGAATTGAACCAGAATTTTTAGGCTTTGTAGGCAAGTTCCTTAACAAGTATATCATCTCTCCAGCCCCTTGAATTATTTTTTAATATGTGGCAGGTATTGTAAAACTTTCTAGATGATAGTCATATTGGGTTTTTCTGTACATGATCGCTATTATTTATTTCTTTCTCCATCTCTCTCTCTCTCCTTTTCTCTCTCTTTCTTTCTTATTTCTTTATTCCTTTTCTCTTAAGATCTACCATCTTTTCCTCTGCCAGGCAGCTGGGGGAAGACTTATCACTCAGTTCCAACCAGGAGCTGATTTAAATAGGACTATTGGCAACCATTAGTGGTTTTCAGTTCATTTCTGGCTTGAGAGGCTTAAGGGTAAAGGCCAGTCTCTGCTTCAGCAAGACTTTGTAGCAAAGTAATACTAGTAGATGGAGGGGACATTAATGTCTGCGTGTCTTCACTGCTATTATCGTTACCTACAAGGCATTCCAAGTTACCTAATTTATGTGTGATTCAACAAAGGTAAATTTTAGGCTTACTCTTCTATGTGTCCATAACAAGTCACATGTTTCCAAGCATAAAAGCAGACATTGTTACTTGTTCACCTGGGAGTAGCTTGATCATCTTTGAAACTTGTTTTATCAAAATTTCTCTATACCTGACTTTTTCAATGGCTTTATAGAAAGATGTTGTTTTGTCTTAATTTATCCAGTCTTTTCTATTTATACAGTGAGATCAGTGTTGTATTTCATTTTCTGTAAAACTTTTTACATTCTAACTGAAAACAAGTACAATGCATTTTGTTCTTTATTTTGCTATTATTTTAATATGAATTGAGAAGGAAGGCGTAGGAAGATGAGATGATCAATGACATAGATTACTCGTGGATGAAAACAAAATAGCTTTATTCTCTAAGATCAGTGTGTACAAACCTAGCTTGGGTTAACATATGCAATAATAACTCTGTAAATCTAGGTCTGTTTCCTGCATTTGTCTTTATAAAGTTTCAAGTTCCTTGTTATATAAAAAAAATAAGTCCCAAACCAAAATTATACTGTATATGACAGAGAAGTAAAGGTGATTCAAGTACTGGATTTATTGTGGGTGAATCTGAATTCCAATCTAGCAAGAAAACTCTGTGACAAGCAAAAATGCTACAGTTGTTTCCCGCTGAATTTCCACCTCTAAGAAAAGACAAATTCCATTTTAGGCAATGATGTGCAAATAAGAGGAAATGTGATTACATGTTAACAATAATTTTGCCAAGAACTATTGCTTCCCATATAACTGTTGGCAAGCAACTGGAGAATCTAACATCTTAGGGCCTGGTGTGATTTGAAAATACAGAACACTACTAAATGGGTTTAAATGAATACTGATGAATATTACATTGTAATTGCCTGTTGCATGTATTTCTTTGGTTACTATGATCTACATGGGAGTATTGAATCAGTTTTTTTCTGTTATCATTAAAAGATTAACCAGGGTGTGGTGGCGCATGCCTTTAATCAACACTGAGGAGGCATAGGTAGGAGGATAGCCTTGAGTTCAAGGCCACCCTGAGATTACCAATTGAATTCCAGGTCAGCCTGGGCTAGAATGAGATCCTACCTTGAAAAACCAAACCAAACCAAACAAAACAAAAAACAAAACAAAACAAAACAAAACAAAAAAAAGATTAACCCTGCCTAATTTGAAGAGAAAACAAATTTACTGAAGTATATTGATTAATTCACCATTTTTCAGAGGATTTAAAAATGGGATGTGCATCACGCAGCCAAAAAAGTAAAACTCATGACCAAAGTCATGCCACATGTGCTTTGATGACTCTCACATAAATAAACAGGTTTTTAACTATAAGAACTGCTCTGGCTTCTGACCGCTCTATCTATGCTTTCTTCTGGTGCTGTCTTCATCAAAATGATTTTTACACTGTCCTTCCTTTCGTATTTCACTTTTACCATCAAATAGCATCTGAATGTGATTCATTGACAGACTTTCTTGGTCATATCTCTGTTTCTGAACTATAAGAGATATCAGAAAACTGATTCACTATAAATTTTCCCAGTTATTAAGAAGTGTGTTCCATGTTCTTTCAGTACTTAGGAAGTTGGAAGTTAGTTCCACAAGCATAGAAAGCGATTAAGGATGCTTCTAGTACATGTTCTTAGAAAGCTCAAGTTAAAATGATGCATGGCAGAATCATATGTATATGTTACTAAGAGAGTATATAATGTGCTTAACATGAATTGAACTTAGATCTCTAGCAAACATTAAAAAAATAAGAAAATAATATTTCAATGAGCCCATCCTAATAAAAAGCCAATGAGAAGACAATTTGCATTTCTTTTTTATTTTTTCTATGACTCCTTATTGAATTCCTTCTCTATGCAAGCTACTGAGTTTACCAAATGGGATTCAATGGTGATGAGAGACAAACATATTCTGTTATTGATGGCCATACTGAGCACTTGACATGTCTGGTCACCCTCAACATTTAGATTTTAACTAAAATAATCTAGCAAATCAGTCTCCCACAAAGGAGGAAGCTAGTTTTTGTTGTCAGGGCAAGCACTTTTCCCTAACTCAATAAATTTTCTTATGTCTTTCTGTAGATTATACCCTACTTAAAAACAGGAGCTATGTGTGCCCTGAATTCCAAAGACTGTGTTGGAACCAAAATTCTGTGAATAATTGCTTGAATAAGTGGATAAATATATGCAAAATAACTGATTAAATTAGGGAATTTTCGTTATCAATAAACACTGTGAATACAATCCCTGTCCCAAAACAGGCAATCAGGGCAACATGGAAGAAGAGAGCACACAGTGCATGCACATTGAGAAAAATGACCAGCCAGTGGACAGTGGTATGCATTTGGTAAAGGTTGTGAGCCAAGAACAGATACTTACAATCTTGATTTTAGACACTTGTATAACAAAGTAGAGGGCTAGAGAGATGGATTAGCAGGTAAGGCAGTTGCTTGTAAAGCCTAAGGACCCATGTTTGACTCTCCAGATCCCACTTAAGCCAGAGGCACAAAAGGTGAAGCAAGCTCAAAGTCACACATGCCCAGTAGGTGGCACAACAATCTGGCATTTGATTGCACTGGCTGAGGCCCTGGCATTGCCAATTATCTCTCTCTCTCTCTCTCTGTGCATCTATCTCTCTAAAATAAAATATTAGAAAGAAAGAGAGAGAGAGAGAGAGAAAGAATCCAAAGGAACTGTAATTAACAAGGAGTCACTATTCTCACTATATTCTCCTGAGTAGATAATGGCATGATAATTTTTACTTTTTATGAAAAAATATCCTGTACATCTAACATTTCCTATGCACAATTCAGACCTCCAGGCTACCTTAGGTATAACTGCTATCTGTGTCTCAAAAAAGAACACGCTCAGAGAAATTGGACAATTTTCTGATGTGATAGAATGTAAATAAACTACCATAGTTGTACTCCAAACCAGTGCTCATTACAAATAGGTTAAACAGTAGACTCGAGAAGCCTAAAATTTTCTGAAAATGAAGCAATTTCTTTGGGTCCTAATGCAACCCTATCTTTTCTATGGGGTGGGAGTCAATAGCAGATTGAGGTGACAGTCTCAGGAGGTGAAGACCCCACATGGAAAATTGAAATATAAAGGTTTTCAGTTTTCTTTCAACTGAGATTCAGGTGCAGGAAGGATCCCTGATGAAAAGCACAGACTGTGCATCTTCTGGGAGTTCTCAAGACATCATCTCCATTTTCAGGCTGTGAATTTGGTGTCAGAGAAATCACAGCAGGGGCAGACAAGGTGGGAAGTGACTGCGTCATCCCAGAGTAGGAGCAAGCGCTCTAGTCTCTAATGATTTTTGTCTGCATTTATGTCCACTTTGGGGGGTCTCCTCACTTCCTGCTGGCGCAGGAAGCAACAATCAGATGCTAGAATACAATTGTGAAGACAGAGGAAGTAACAGGACAGAATGACTATTAAGGCAATAAAGAATATGGGACTAGGTGCAATGCCTTTAATATAGCTACTGGCATGGTTCCTATATTTACATACATACTACATAAGGTAAGAGGCACATCTGGAAGTCAGAGTTCTCCAGCTCTATACAGCCGGGGGGGGGGGGGAGCATGCCAATTTGACACAGGTAGATGGGCATTGGAGAGAAAAATGCCAGAAAAGCAACTAGATATGGCCTTGGGTTTTTGTTTAGTCAAGCCCAGGATGCTGCCCACAACTGCAGTCACATGATCCTGGCAGTGTTTCCAGAAGCACTGCTCATTCCTTGGGTCTCCTTTGTGTGGACTGGGTCTTTCTTTATGTCATCTGATTACATTTCCTAAAGACCAGAGATGATATTGTCTACTAGAAATGTGTTTTACAGGTTTGGGTACTGAAATGTAGATCAGCTCCCACGTGGTTTTCAAGGAAAGAACTAAAATACACATGGATACAATGGAAATGATTATATCCTCATGATTAGTTTTAGATATATTTTTCACCTGTCAATGCATTTTATGTGCCAGAGACAGGCTACATTATTTATTTATTTATTTATTTATTTATTTATTTATTTATTTATTTATTTAAGAGCATCAGAGAGAGAGAGAGAATGGGTGTGCCAGGGCCTCCAGCCACTGCAAACGAACTTCAGACACATGTACCATCTTGTGCATCTGGCTTATGTGGTTACTAGGGAATCGAATCTGGGTCCTTTGCTTTGTGGACAAGTGCTTTAACTGCTAAGCCATCCTTCCAGCCCTATATTATTTTATATATTATCGTAATCTTAACAATGTACTTTTCAGTAAACATTATATTTTCTTTTTTTTTTTTTCAGTAAGAAAAAAAGTCTATGAATTTGAGAGCTAAGGTAACTTGTCCATGATCATGTATCTCTCATCCATGGTGATATTGATTTGAAACACTGGGTTTGTCTTCTAACATTGAAATGCTCTGTAATATATTTTACTATACTAACTACATTTTAAAATATTTTGTTTAATTATTTGAAGAGAGAGAGAGAGATAAAGAAGCAGATAGAGAAAGAATGGGCACATCAGGGCCTCCAGCCACTTCAAATGACTTCCAGATGCATGTTCCTCCATGTGCATCTGGTTTTTCATGGGTACTAGGGAAATGAACCTGGAGCCTTTGGCTTTGTCAGCAAGCTCTTTAGCCAATAAGCCAGCTCTCCAACCCTATACTAACTTCCTCAGGAAAGAACTATTTGGAGTTGGTAGCTAAGTGGAGGCTTTTCTTGGAGTCGTGAAACCTGGGTGTATTCTTTGTGCCTCGATCATATGGATATATATTTTTTTTTCATAATTTGTGTGAATTATTATGTATTATATAAAAAGAATATATAGGCAGATGCAATGTGTTTCAATAATAATAGTAAATACAAATTGTGATTAGGACTTTCACACGTATTTCTTTTTATCTATAAAAGCTGCATCTGTATCTAAGCACTTCTATTTCATGTTGGAGAGTCACAAAGTCTCTGGAGCAATGAAAGGCCAGACATAGAAGGAACTTGACAGGAGTGGGTGAAAAACTGTCCTGAACACCATAGTATAGATGTAAAATGGTGTCATTTCAAAAGACACTGTGCTTCTTGTTACATTTCAAGGAAGAAAAGTTCAGCAGAGAAGCTGTAAGATAATAAAATAGAAGTGGACAGGATCTCAAGTAGATCAAATATTTAACCTACATCTGCTGCCTCCCTGAGTGACAGAGACAGAGAGGTTACTACCCTTTGGGTCTAACTGATATCACATATTAAACACCAGTTCATTTAGTTGACATTCTTTTCCACTTAAGAATTTCTGACAATCACTAAAAAACTTAAATCCGATGTTTCAAAACTGCCAAGATAAATATATCCCAAATGTGATGCAAAAAAATTATTCTAATCCTACATGAATTTTCTTTATTTTTAGGGATTTTATTTGTCTATGAGCTTTGAGAACAAAATTAAATGTTAGTAAAAAAGAAATACCAATAAAAATGTCAGCTGTGAGATTGAAAGAGCTATTTCTTAAATGATCAGGCCACATGACTTTCTTTCTCAAGTATGGCCTGACTACAACAGAGTTCAAATTGTTTTAATAAACAGTGTCCTACACATTAACAAATATTAAAGGATATTAACAAGTTGATGATAAGGGTCACTAAGCCAAAACACAGTCTGTTGTGTGTAACAGAGAATCATAATGAGGATTCTATTGCCTGTGTTGCCAGTATCCCACAGTACAATGTAACAGGATATTAAGGGTGTCAGAACACAGGAAGGACAGGAATGTGGGAATTGGATCCCAACATGTCCTGTTAGCAAAGATAACATTCAAGTCAAAAACCATTCATTTGATCCTTAAGGCAAAATTCAATTATGTTGGGACCTGCAATAAAATGACAAAATATTAATAATTTAAGATTAAAAGAAAATAATTCTTAAGCTTTAGACACAGAAGAACTTCAGTGATTTTAGAGCTTTAAACTGTAATCATAATAGAGAAATAGGAATTCCATTGGATCAAGGAAATAAAGATTCCTTGTCTTTTCATAGAAATCAAGACATCTTTTACTTTTTTTATAAACCCTTTCTCTTTCTTTCTTTCTTTCTTTCTTTCTTCTTTCTTTCTGCATAGAATGAAAGATATATATATATATATAGATAGAGAGAGAGAGAGAGAGAGAGAGAGAGAATGGGCATGATGCCAGGGCTTCCAGCCACTGCAAATGAATTCCAGATGCAGGTGCCACCTTGTGCATCTGGCTTACATGGGTAATGGGTAATCAAAACAGGGTCCTTAGTCTCTGTAGACAAGTGTCTTAACCACTAAGCCATCTCTACAGCCTGACATCAAGGATTTTTTTTAAGGCACCGAGGAACAGAATTTAGAAAGAAAAACAAAACAAAACAAAACTCTCTGAGAAGCCAATAAACCAAATACCAAGAGATAGTATTAAAAGTTGAATTTACAATATAAAAATTCATAGGAATGCAAATTATACAGAAAATTTGGAGAGCTACATAACAGTCCCTTATATAATTATCCTGAGAAATCCTGTAACCCAATAATTAAATGTCTAGGACCCACCCCCCAAAAAAGAAACATGTCAAGACGTGCATGAAAAGATGTCTGTGAGATCATTCCATATTATTAAGAACTTAAAGCAATCTAGATTTGCTTTAATAACAGATGGAAAAATTATTGTCTAGTTTCACAATGTAATACTATTTAGCAATGAAAATAATGTAAGTAGAAAAGCATAAGTATTATCAAAATTAGGTTTTCTGAGAAACAGACTCTGTTTTTCCTTTTCTCTTTTCCTTTTTTTTTTTTTTTTTTTTTTTTTTTTGCAGGTAAGTAGGTAGGAACACAGGTCTAAGAGAACATAGATGCTGGCCAAACAGTTTGCTAAAATAGAAAGCAACGGCAGTCTGAATCAAGATGGCAATTAAGAACAGTTTTCTGGTTCTTCCTCTTTAACTTTCCACTCACTTTTCTTCTGCCTGTGGGTTTTTTCTAGTTCATGCTTTCCTCCCTGACCCAATAACCTATCATGGTGCACTTAGACGTAGCCATTGAAATTCATCCCGAGTAGATGCCTAATTTACATCTCCAATGCTATAAGAATATCAAAGCAAAGCTACCATGTTGATTTTCTGCTAAAACAAGTCTTTCTTAACTTACTCTTTTGTGTGTCTACACTTGCCACTTGTGGTCTAGTCATGCAACAAAAGGTCAAGAAACATTAGGTTGGGGAGATACAGTGAGTGTTGTGTGTTTGTGGCCCCCTATCCCCTAAGCTATGCCTGTACTGAGCCCAGAAGGACACCATACCTCTAACAACTAGTAACACTGTGAATCATACATTGCACACAGGAAGCTTGTTTGGGGTTGTCTTTTCAAATAGCACCTGTGAGAAAACAAAACACACCCGTTCTTGGAGGAAATATTCTTCTGTGACACAGACAGAGAACTGAGGCTTCTGAAAATTCTACATGAAGGTCTAACATGAGTATATCTTTCCAAAGCCATCAAAAATCCAGACAAGGAAACATGACCTTCATTCATCACCCTTGGATAGTTGCTCAGAGGGAAAGGAAGATCCCACTGGCTAAGGACAAGTTCTGGATAAGGAACTCAGCTACAGATGAGAGAGATAGTGAGTAAAAAGGAAGAGCATGGAACAAAAAGGAGAGGAGTCAGGTATGGGCACAAAGACGTAGACTTTTTCCTTTTTTTCTAGAACACAGAAGATGACTCCTTTAAGTAGCTAAGTACACTGACTTGAGCACCTGTTTTTTCATAGACTTCTTGCAATGATCTGAAATCATATTCTATGAGTGACTTTACTTCAGGGGCATTTTTGGTTTCTAGGTGTCACAGCTCTCTTGGAAGCAGATCAGAATGGCACACTGTGTCACTCATCATGACGTCTGGTGTCAGGTAGGATTTGTACATCCATTTACCCACAGAGCTTTTCTATAAGAGCACATGGGATCAAACTGTAGTGCATTTTCCTATTCACAGGAGGAAAATGTTGCCAGCTGTGGGAGGGTTCTAGGACCTTGAAACTCCTTTCAGAGCACTGTGTAAATGGGATTTAGTTCCCTCTTAAGTGAGTGGCTACAGGATCTTGGATATCCAATTCACCCTGGTACCTTTAGTATCTCTTAGAACTAAGAACTGTACTTTAATCATTGGTCCTTTGAGAATTTCTGAGACTTTCTCACTCATGGACCTCCATTAACCAACCTAAGCATGCATGCACACACACACACAAACATATGCACAATGATAGTTATCTTTTTGTATATGGAGGCACACAATTATATAATCTTGACAACAACAATTTCCAGAAGAGTTTCACCCATGTGCAGGTGATGGAGGGTTTAGTTTTACTCATTTTTAGTTTTAGTTTATTCATTTTTTGTGTCCTGAAATGTTTTAATTTTAGATTCAAATGAATTTCAACTTTCTAATACTTCAAAAATCACTGAATGAATCTAGGTTCTCATGGCTCCAAACAATGTTCTCCACTGTGTTTTTATGTTACAGCATGGGATGCTTTTAGTTCAGGTTTAATTCTGTAATTTTACTCTATTATTTAGCATCCTTATGGAGTAAAGATATTTAGTTGAAAGAAGAAAGGTCCAGACTTCTGGTCAAGATGGCATCTGCCTAACCTCGCCTCACCTTACAAGGAAGTAAAAGCAAGACCCTTAAGCTTGAAGAGATTTTTAAAAGGATTTACTGGCTATTGCATGCTGCCAAAGGGAGGGAGTGGATGAAAAAAATAGGGAATCCACTGATTCCCACACTCTTGGGCAGGGGCCACCACAGGTTAGGTCCCAGTTGGCTGGTGTGACCCAAATCCCTGGTCAGACCCCACCCTCACTAGCCAGAGCCCTGGGCAGCCCGCCAGAACCACATTGGCTCCTTCTGGGCCTGACTGACTGGTCTGACCACTCCCTCACCCAGGAGGCCTGCCTGAGCTTCATTGCCACCACTCCCCCTCCTAGGGCAGACCAGGGATCCAGGGAAGTAGGCCAGTGTACCAGCCCTACCCTGCCTGAGCGCAACTAGGGCGGTTGTGGTCCCCTACCCCTTCCACCTCCACAGGGAACCCAGGCCAGCAGGCCAGTGTCTCCCACCTCAGCCTACCAGAACTCCAGGGGCCACTGCCCTGACACTCATCACTGCGCCCCACCCCACCCCAGTGCAGCAGGCTAGCATTTCACATTCTAGGCTTTCTGAACCATTGTGATGGGCAGACTACAGTGAAAAAGGAATAGCATGAAAAACCAGATACAAGTAAATCAAGCTAGACTACCCAGTCCCACAATGGATGTCTCAAATCAAAGCATAGAAGAGACAATAGAATCAGAACCCCAAAATGAAGAGACAAGCTATGTAACCCTGGCCAAGCAAATAGCACAACTCTCAGAAACTCAACAAAGAGCCAACAATTGTATGAATGTTATCTTTGCTAGATTAGACCTAATAGAAAAGAACCAGGAAGGGCTCCAAAAACAGTTAAATGATCTGAAGGAGAATGAAAAAAAAAAAAAAAGGTACTCAATAACCAGCTGGCTAAGTTCAATGAAGACATTAAAAAAAAAAAAAAAAAAAAAAAAAGGATGAACTCCGAGAAACATTAAGAAAGTCAGAAAATGACACAAAAAGGGAACTAGACAGAGGGATGGAAACTATAAAAAAAAAAAGTAGAAAATATGAACCAAATTGAACAAGCCCAAAACTCTATAGATGCTCTTAAGAACAGAGTCAGTCAAGTGGGGGACAGAAACTCAGAACTGGAAGATAAAACAGAAGAAACAGTTCGTGAGTCAAAAAATTTCAACTAGTTCAAAAATTTTTGTGAACAGAACATGAGGGAAATGTGGGATACCCTTAAGCATCCAAACATGAGGATCATGGGTATACCAGAGGGGGAAGAAACACAGACCAAAGAAATGGAAAGCTTATTCAACAAAATAATTGAAGAAAACTTTTGTGCTCTCTCAAAAGAAAATCCCATTAAGTTACAAGAAGGTAGCAGAATTCCAAACAGACTGTACCAAAGGAGAAATTCTCCAAGACACATTATCTTTAAGACTCTAAACATCAAGCCCAAAGAGAAAATCCTAAAAGCAGCCAGGGAGAAACAGCACATTACATATAAAGGGAACCTCATCAGAATTACCTCAAACTTCTCAATGGAAACCCTAAAAGCCAGAAGGGCCTGGAATGGAACACTGCAAACTGTAAGAACCTATGGCTTCCAACCCCAACATCTCTACCCAGCAGAAGTATCCCTCATAATAGATGGTGAAAGGAAAAATTTCCATGATAAATCACATCTTTACAAGTATATGAACACAAAGCCAAACCTACAGAAAGTACTTCAGGGAATTCTTCACACAAAAGAATCAAATAACCAATATCAAATGTCCCCAAGAATCATTCCACATTAATCCCCCCCCAAAAAAACCCCACAAAGACCAAAAAGGAAAAAAAAAAACACCAAACCATATAATCCACCACAATATGGCAGGTATTAAATCAAACCTCACAGTTATTTCTCTGAATATTAATGGCCTTAATTCACCCATCAAAAGACATAAGCTAGCAGGGTGGTTTAGAAAACTAGACCCCTCAATCGGCTGTCTTCAAGAAACCCACCTCACCACTAAAGACAGACACCTCCTCAGGGTGGAAAATAACATTCCAAGCAAACACAAACAAGAAACAAGCAGGCATAGCCATACTTATATTGGATAAAATAGACTTCAAACCAAAAGTAACCAAAAAAGAAAAAGAAGGCCACTTCTTACTTATCAAGGGAACAATCCAACAAGAGGATATCACAATCATCAATCTTTATGCACCAAACACAGGAGCACCACAATTCATAAAACAAAATCTACTGGACAACAAAACAGAAATAACCACCAACATCATCATAGTCAGGGACTTCAATCTCCACTATCAGCAATAGATAGATCATCCAAACAGAAAATTAATAGGGAAGTAAGAGAGCTCAACATCACCATAGAGCAACTAGACCTAACAGACATATACAGAACATTCCACCCAAAATCTACAGATTACACATTCTTCTCAGCAGTCCATGGAACCTTCCATAAATAGATCATGTATTGGGCCACAAAGCCTGCCTCCATATTTTAAAAAAATTGATGTAATTTCCTGCATGATATCAGACCACAACACTGTAATGCTAGAAATTAACAACAAAAATGTATACCAGGAATCACTCTAGCTCCTGAAAGCTGAAAATACACTTTTAAACAATAAATTGGTTGTAGATGAAATAAAGAATGAAATTGCAAAATTTCTTGAATTCAATGACAATGAGAACACATCATACCAAAACCTATGGGATACAATGAAGCAGTCCTTAGGGGAAAAATCATAGTACTAAATGCCCTCATAACAAAAACAGAGAGATCCCAAATAAATAACCTAACCATCCACCTAAAGGCATTGGAAAAACAAGAAGAAGCCAACCCAAAAAGCTCCAGACAGAAAGAAATAATTAAGATCAGAGCAGAAATTAATGAATTGGAGACTAAGAGGACAATTAAGAAAATTGATGAAACAAAGAGCTGGTTCTTTGAAAATATTAACAAGATTGATACACTCCTGGCCAATCTGATCAAGTGAAAAAAAAGAAACACTTCAAATTAACAAAATTAGAAATGAAAAAGGAGAGATCACAATTATCAGGACTTATTTCAAAAACCTCTACTCCACAAAACAGGAGAATATGGAGGAAATGGATGAATTCCTAGACACATACCACCTGCCAAAGCTAAGCACAGAGCAGAGTAATCTCCTAAACAAACCCATCACACCCTTCGAGATTGAAGAAGTAATCAAACACCTCCCCAAAAAGAAGAGTCCAGGACCAGATGGTTTCTCAGATGAATTTTATCAAACCTTCATGGAAGAACTGAAACCAATTCTTCTCAAACTGTGCCACACAATTGGAGAACAGGGAGAGATCCCCAACTCCTTCTATGAAGCTAGTATCACCCTAATTCCAAAACCAGGCACAGATGCCACAAGAAAAGAAAACTATAGGCCCATTTCCTTGATGAACATAGACGCAAAGATCCTGAACAAAATTCTTGCAAACTGAATCCAACAGTACATCAAAAGCATTATCCACCTTGATCAAGTAGGCTTCATCCCTGGAATGCAGGGGTGGTTCAACATACAGAAATCTATCAATGTAATACACCACATAAACAAGCTTAAACACAAAAAAACACATGATCATTTTGATAGATGCAGAAAAGGCATTTGACAAAATACAACATTACTTCATGATCAAAACATTAGAGAGAATAGGCATGGATGGCCCATATCTCAACATAATAAAGGACTTTATATAAAGCTCGTAAAGCCCAAGTAATTATTTTTTTAAAGATTTTATTTTTATTTATTTATTTATTTATTTATTTATTTATTTATTTATTTAAGACAGAGAAAGGGAAACAGAGATAGAGAGAGAAAAAGTGAGAATGGGTGCACCAGGGCCTCTAGCCACTGTAAACGAACTCCAGACGCATGTGCCACCATATGCATCTGGCTTACGTGGGACCTGGAGAATTGAACCGGGTCCTGCAAGCCCCTTAACCACTCAGCCATCTCTCCAGCCCAGTCCAAGTAATTCTTAATGGGGAGAGAC
This sequence comes from Orientallactaga sibirica, assembly GCA_036365145.1. NCBI lineage: Eukaryota > Metazoa > Chordata > Mammalia > Rodentia > Dipodidae > Orientallactaga > Orientallactaga sibirica. The sequence goes on along the minus strand of JAEOAD010000001.1, from coordinate 99,181,234 downwards.
TGAAGGAATTCCCACTGAGATCAGGAACTAGGCAGGGGTGTCCACTCTCACCTCTGCTCTTCAACATAGTGTTAGAAGTATTAGCTCAAGCAATAAGACAGGAGAAAGAAATCAGGGGATACAAATTGGAAAGGAAGAAGTTAAATTAGCCCTATTTGCAGATGAAATGATTCTATACATAAGTGACCCGAGAACTTCCATCTCACAACTCTTAAAGGTGATTAGCACTTTCAGCAAAGTAGCAGGCTATAAGATCAATGCTCAGAAATCAGTAGCCTTTCAGTATGCAAAAGACAATGAGACAGAAAAAGAAATAACTAACATTGTCCCATTTTCAATTGCAACAAAGAAAATGAAATACCTTGGAATAACATTAACTAAGGAAGTGAAAGACCTATACAATGAAAACATAAAACCACTCAAGAAAGAAATTGAGGAGGGCCTACAAAACTGGAAAGACCTCCCATGCTCCTGGATTGGTAGAATTAACATTGTGAAAATGACAATCTTACCAAAAGCACTTTATAGGTTCAATGAAATGCCGATAAAAATCCCAACTTCTTTCTTCACTGAGATAGAAAAAAACTATCTCAAAATTCATATGGAAAGGCAAAAGCCCTCAGATATCCAAGCATATCCTCAGCAAAAGAAACACCTCTGGACGCATCACCATACCTGATCTAAAGCTATACTACAAAGCCATTGTAATAAAAACAACATGGTACTGGCATAAAAACGGGAACATAGACCAATGGAACAGAATAGAAGACCGGGACTTTGGGTCAAGCAAGTACAGCTACTTGATTTGACAAAGGCCCTACCAATGCACAATGGAAAAAAGACAGCATCTTCAACAAATGGTGCTAGACAAACTGGACAAACATATGTAGGAAAATGAAACTCGACCCACATATCTCACCATGCACAAAAATAAGTCCAGATGTATCAAAGACCTTAATATAAAACCAGAAACCCTGCTACTACTGGAAGAAAAAATGGAAGGAATCTTCTGTGACATAGGAGTGGGAAAAGACTTCCTGAACAAAACCCCAGCAGCCCAGGAAATTAAATAATCACTCAACCATTGGGATCTCATGAAGTTGAAAAGCTTTTTCACTGACAAATATGCTATAACCAAAGCCATCAGATTACCCACAAAATGGGAGAAAATTTTCACCAGCTATACAACTGACAGAGGCCTAATTTCTAGAATCTACAAAGAACTCCAAAGCCTAAACAATAAATCATCAAACAACCCACTCACAAAATGGGGCAGAGAACTTCACAGGGAGTTCTCAGAGGAAGAAATACAAATAGCAAATGCACATTTAAGAAAATGTTCAACATCCCTAATCATCAGGGAAATGCTAATTAAAACAACTATGAGATTGCACCTTACCCCAGTAAGGATGGCTGACATAAAAAAAAAAAAAAAAAAAACAAATGCTGGCGAGGCTGTGGAGAAATAGGAACAAGCTTCCACTGCTGGTGGGAATGTAAAATGGTTCAACCATTATGGAAAGCTATATGGAGACTCCTGAAAAGGATGACTACTATAGACCTACCAATGGATCCAGCTATTCCCTTACTGGGCATTTACCCTAAAGGCTCCAAGGCTCAGATCAGAGACATTTGCACAACCATGTTCATAGCTGCTCAATTCATAATAGCAAAGAGCTGGAATCAACCCAGGTTTCCATCATTAGATGAATGGATAACCAACATGTGGTATAACTATACTATGGAATTCTACGTAGCAGTAAGGAAAGATGAAATAAAGAAATTCTTAAAAAAAATGGTCAAACATGGACCAGATCATCCTCAGTGAGCTCACCCAATCACAAAAAGATAATTGTTGCATGGTCTCGTTTATCTGTTGTTCCTAACCTGAATCTACCTGAGATGCTGCCAAACCTAATAAGCACTCTGAGGACCAGACAATAGGGAGGGTGGAATGGAGGGAGGGTAAGGGTGGGAGCGAACAAGAGGGTGGGAAGGAGGACAAGGGTGGGGAGATACAAATAAGGACCCAAAAGGAAATGATACTATAAAACCCTTTATTCTGAACAACAGGCTAAAACATTGATCCTTTACCTGGCCTGCACAGGGAACACCTAAACCACAGGAAACTGGAGAGAATATCATGAAGACCATCCTTAATCTTTTCCTGCTTCTCTCTCCTCTGTCTCTCTCTCTCTCCCTCCCCGCTCTATACTCACTTTCTCTTTTATATTACCTATCTTTTTCTTCTCTCACCTTCCTAGTTGTTGACTTGTAACTCCCATTGCCAGCACAGGGTTAACTTCCACAATGAGCTTTTGATCCGAGACACTTACAAGGTTTCCCAAAAAAAGACAGATTTCTGTCAGAGTTCTTGATGACCCACCAAAGGTTAATGGTAAGACCCTACTGTTGAAGGTAGCATATGCATATGAGACCAAACATGGAGAGACCTGTCAGAATCTGGAAGAGGGTCAGTCCCCAGAGAGTTGCTAGTCTAGTGCCAGAGGGTGCTACAGGAGCAACTGGGGGATAATGGCCAACATCTATCCAAACAAATTGCAGTATAAGATACCCAGCAGGAAACAACATGATGTAATGCTCAAACAAGTGCAGTAGTGGCACACAGCCATGGTGGGCAACCAACTGCTCTTGATTTGGCTAATAGATCCACTCAGTGGAATGGAACTCATTGCTGGAACTGGGAAATAAGTCAAAACCATGTACAAAAAATGAGCTCAGTCTCCAAGATCAAGATACCACCAAATATCGGCTAGAAGAGAGCCTACGCATATAAAATTCCCTCCAAAATATCTATGGCCATCCCATCTATCTAGTACTAACTTCTCTCTCTGTTGGAGAATTTGCTTATCTTTTTCAGATGGACAACGAACCTGAAGGGAAGATCCGCCAATCACAACTCACCAGGTCCCGAGATGAAACCATAGAGTAATGCGGGGGACAGGCAAGAATACAGTGTTCTTGGTGATCATAGCACCAGAAAAAGGCTGAAGGAGATAAACACAGAGAACATCCAACTCCAACTAAGCCAGATATACAGAAACAGAGGCTCCCAAAACCTTATCACTGAAGTAGAACTAAAATGAGCCCAATGTGGCTCAGGGAAATTAGCAGAAGAGGGGTGGAAAGAATGTTAGAGCCTCAAGTTGAAGCATTATACACAGAGACTTGGCCTACCCTGCCCAGAACTCTTGACTACCCCCACAATGCTTGACCCACATTCTCCATTGATGAGGGTCCCTTTGGAAGAGGGAGGACAGGGAGGAGGATAAGGGATTCAACACAGTGAATGGAAAATCAGAATAATATAAATAAAAATAAATTATGGGAAAAAATTTTTAAAGTATAAAAATTAAAAATAAATAAATATAGACAAAAAAATAAGTAGAGGCTAACATTAATCATCATCTCAAAACCTCACTAGTAAATTTTGAAATTAGACATGTCACCTAAATCTAATTTTCTTCTCAAATGATTCTGCCTTAAGGAAACATTCTCCACCCCAGTATGGCAATTCCAGCATAAGCCTTTTGTCTAATGTGTCTGTGTCATGGGAGATTGTATTATTTTACATTAGTTATATAAAGTCTACTTTTGTTAATTCATATTAACAATAATAGGATTGATAGCTTCTGATGAGTTTTACTCTGTTGCAGAATCCTCAAAAAATCTTATCACAAATTTTCAGGAATTTCTGTATTCATCAAAAAATAAAATGTTTTATTTCATGTAAAAAAAAAAAAAAAGAATAAGAAAGGTCCAAATAAATTCTAATTTTGCCTGTACTCACACAATGACCATTGAAAAACTGAATTTCAAATCAGGATATCTATTATTGAGTCTATTTTATTAGATTTTTCATATGCCTAGTGAGACATGCACTTAGTATTAACATTGAAATAGAAACCAAGACCATGGAGATGATCATGTTTAGGTCATACCCAAAGGTCCATTAGATCATTTTATCTGAGGGCCTTTTAGTAAGGGCTGTCAGCCAAGGATGAAGGAGTCCCTTAGCAAAGGAACCCAGACAAGCTTAGTGAGATAAGCAGAGACAGGTCTTTGTGCCATAGGACTTTCAGCATCTTTACAGTAAGAATGGTTACTCTCTCCTTGCACTTACATTGCCTATTACATACAGGTTTTCTAGATTTATTTAATCACGTAATTCTTTTGGGAATTTCTATAATTCGCTGAATAATTCGAGGACCTATTAACATGCTAAACAGTAAATGAAAGCTCAGAGAAATGGAGTGGCTTACCCATCTTAACTATACTGGTTAGTGAATGAAACTAGTGAGCAGAGAAACAAGAAGGGGGATGCTCACTGAATGACATTTGCTCACATGTGCCTGAAAAAAATAAAGAACCATTTCATATCCTGTGCCATTCTAATGAAAATGAAACAGACCATGCCCTAAAACTACAGAAAAAATATGTAATATGTATGCCATTTTCATACCTTTAAAGACATCCATCATAATTAAATGGAAGACAGAATACCCCCCCCCAAAAAAAGTATAGAGCAGCAATAATATCAATCTTGCATCAAACACCTGTTAGGCATCTGGAATACAGATGAGTAGATTAACATTCCTAGAGTGATCTGCCTCTAACATCTAAATTATTTGAAAATAAACATATTGCTATAATAGAGTGACTGCTTTATTCAAAATTGTGAAAATGAAGATGGTAAATGAGATACCTCTATTTTTTTTTTTTTTTTTTTTACTACTAAAACCGAGACTTATTTTGGGTAAATAGCAAGGACAAGCAGCCATTTTGTGACAGCACTGGGTTTGGACCAAAGCACTTCAAATTTACACAACAAAATGCCTCTGAGAGTGTATGTGTTTTTATACAATGCCAAACTATGAGATTAGCATTTGAGATGCCATACTTAAGGGGTTTAGCATTAATATTCTTTTACGCTTTTTCATGAAAGAGCAGGCTACTAAAATAAGGTGACTCCTCATGCAACTAGCCTCCCCTCCCTTCAGTTGATCCAGAAAATAAGCCTAGTACTCTGGCCAAGTTTTGAGGCAACGTATAGCTGCTTAGTTCCTGCAAGATTCACCTGCAACAAATCGAAGTGCCAGAGCTATTTCCACACAGATATTACTTTCCGCTTTAAGGGAATCATAGGTATTCCTTGCTCATCTGTAAGTATCATGTGCATTGCAGGGCACAAGCAAGAGACAGAGGAAGATGCACTAGCTGGAGATAGTACTGGCAGATGGCAGCTTTGCTAATCCCTACATAGCAGAGGAAAATATCAAGAGATGTTGGCTTATTCTGATTTTTTACTAAAGCTAGAAAGAAAGTTCTAAGAGAGCCATTGCTCCTCAGCCACATGAATGGCTCTGGGTAGACTTGATGCCACCATAAAGGCTCACACCATAAGGCTGAGACTCATCTTCACCCCATCAATTTCACAGGAAGTGGCTGTAGCTACCTTGCCACACTATAGTTGCACATCAAGGGAAAGCAGGTAATTCAATACCGAGATGCACTGGAGTTACCTCATGAAAGATTAGTTCTATTGTTAGAGTTTAGGAACTAGGATCACTTTTTCTTCAGCCTATCTACTCTGGGCCCTATGAATCACACATGTAATACAGGGAATATAGTAATATTTGGCCAGCTTATAATTTTTAATTAAATTAATAAATGAGAAGCTTTTCACATATAGGTTGTTAATTAAAGGTATCCTTTCTGTTGTGCTTATTACTATGTTTGTACCTTGAGCTATTTTTTCTATTTACCTTATTGATTTATAATTTATGTGTATATAAAATTATATGTATGTATATTTATGAGTAAATAACAATGAATACAAAACCTTTGTCATATATAAATAAATACATAGTAAGTAAATATAATTGCATCATATAAGAATTATATAATAACTATTTCTCTATAGAATTATATATAGCAATATATATAATACATATAGTCTCTACGAATAGTCATGCTCTTCATAATAACTTTTGACAGAGCATTTATTAAAACATTTACAGCCAAATAAATTCATCATTTGTCTCACTGTAAGGCAAGCTCAATGCCTTGTTTAACACATGTTTGCATAAACTGATTTTATGCATAACTTTTCCCATCTTTTCCTCCAAAAGCCAAGAGTTTATGAAGAGTCTGACAAAATGGTGACACGTTTTCCATGTGCATATCCACTGAAACAATGTTATATATTAATGGAGAAAAAATAAAATTATTTCTTCGTGTACTCTTCTGTTATATATCCTGTAAATGTATGTATGTGGATTTGTCTACAGGCTGTGTTTTATTTTCTTTGTAGTGTTCACTCTTGTTTCTGTAGGATGCTATTGCACACACTCTAGTTGAATAATAAATGTTTCTATTTGATCTTCTAAACTCTCTGGCTTCGTTTATTAAGATTGCCCTAGCTATTTTTGGCCATTTATATTCCATATAATTTATAGTAAACAAGCTGAAAAAGTATGTTTGTATAATTTTGATTGAGATTGAATGGAGAGAATCAATATTGTTACAATGTAACTTCCTCTAATATATAAACAGGGTATGCAAATTTACTGAAGTTGTCTTTCATTGCTTTCAATGATTTAAAAATTTTAGAGTGCAAACATTATACTCTTTCATTTTACATTTGCTCCATTGCTATGTTTTGGTACTAGGACTGCATGTTTTACATTCACTATTTACTGGGAAGGCATTTTGAAGGTTTAGGTTTAAATGGAGTTTAAGAGGCAAGCGTCACTGAACAGTTTTGGTCAAGGCATGGTCTCACCCTTCACTGCCCCATTGTACTCCACTCTCTCCTCAGTGTGGTCTTAAAAGCATCTAGATTTTTGGGGGCTGGAGAGATGGCTTAGCGGTTAAGGCGCCTGCCTCCTAAGCCTAAGAATGCTGGTTCCAATCTCCAGGTCCCACGTTTAGCCAGATGCAAAAGTGAGGCAAGGGCGCGATGCTTAACTTGACCACAAGGGGCACATACATTTTGTTCACAGCAGCTGATTGGCTGCTGGGTGCCCATCTCTATCTGTCTTCCTCTCTGTGTCTCTCTCAAAAAAAAAAAAAAAGCTTATAGATTTTTTTTGAAATACTTTCCTGGGAGGTAAGTTCATCTTCTGACTGGCACTATGGATTCAGCTCTTTCCCTCTTATAGCGTGGGATTCCTAGGGAAATTTCATTTATGTTGGTACCATGTTCCAATAAGTCCGACAACTAGAGCAGGCACATCTTTATCTCTCATCCGAGTGTCTTCTCTTCTTCCTTCTAGGATGGTTACTATGGCATCAAATAGCCATGATCATAGATATATGAAGTTCAAATTCATCTTGATTGTCAAAACTTCTTTGCTTCTTTACTTTAAACATAAACATCTCTATGTTACGTGGCATGTATTAGCTACTACCTTACCGGTGATATTTCATGCTACATCATTATCAGTGAAATGAGTGAATTCATCCAATAAGAGTTTTTCATGGCTGTAAAGTGTCTCCCATAATCCCAAGGTATGTGATTAAGCTTCAAACTCAGTATCTAGCTGGTTAGCCTTGGGAGATGGAGCATTTCAGGAGGAAGTATGTCACTGGGGGTGTGTCTGGAGGTTCATCAGTGCAGCTTGGAGACCAGTACTTCGACTACTTCCTTCCCTTGCAGTCCTTCTCTTTCTATGCTTTCCCTGCCATATCCCAATCAGAAATTAACACTTTCATCCCATGTGCTACTTTGGGTTTGGTATTTAGTTCCAGAAACAAGAAGGTAACTGCAACAAGCAGGTTGTACATGATAAATCTATCTCCATTTCTAGGTCCCCATTATGAAATATAGTCCTTCTAGTGGGAATTTAAATTTGACACAAAAATCTATAGTTTGTCCTTTCACATATATTTATCCATATACCTCTTTTTTAGAAAATTTAGTTATTGATTTTCTAATCATGATCCTAATGACCACTGGGCAAAGAAACATGTCATATGACCCTCCCTAGGACTCCTATGGGTTAAAGATATTTCTTTTTCCTGTACACAATGGACATTGTATTGGAATTTACTCATGAGATGATTTTTCCTATATATAGTCTTTCAAGGCTTCCCATGGCTAAGATACTATGCATCATTAATCTATTGTTGCTATAGAACAAATGACACAGTGCTCAGTATATTTATTTTTCTTCTATAAAATTGTTTTAAAGAATCCCATCAGGATGGGCTGGAGAGATTGCTTAGTGATTAAAGCATTTGCCTGCAAAGACCAAGAACCCAGTTCAATTCCCCAGGACCCACATGAGCCAGATGCACAAAGTGGCACATGCATCTGGAGTTTGTTGGCAGTGGCTAGAAGCCCTGGCATGCCCATTCTCTCTCTCTCTCTCTCTCTTTCTCTCCTCTCTCTCTCTCTGTCTGTCTCTGCCCCCCTCAAATAAATGAAAAATAAATATTAAAAAAATAATCTCACCAGGAGACCTGGGTGCATGGAGGAACCACTTTTGGGACAATATTGGACTATTTAGGGGTCCATACCTTTGTCTCATGTAGATACCCTGGGCTATTTTATTCTTCTTCTGAGTGATTTTCCATGTACCATTTTAGTTCTACAGTATTCGAGAAACAGGGCTGATTCCTTCACAGCCAGTATGCAATGCAGAGATCTTTCTTCCTCTGCCCATCAAACAAATAAAGTTATCAATATCATATCACAAACCAGACATTTATATTCTTGAGTATAGGATGTGTAACTGCAATTGGCCTAATAAATTCTGTTTGTTTCTAAGTGATAAGGAAAACAAAGTGCAACAACATGTTTTCTACTTTGGAAGGGAGTCTCCTGTAAAACTAAAATCAATTCTAATGTGGAAGGGCTCAAATAATTCCACTGGAGATGCCTGTGACATTGTTGAGCACTGACAATACGTGATGATTTCTCTTCACCAGACCTAAGGTTATGATGATGTTTTGCATGTGTGTGTGTGGTATCATGGTATGGCATGTGTGTGTGCTGTGATATACATATTGTATGCATGTGTATGACCCATGCACCCCTGTGTGGCGGAGAATACTGGATTCTCATCCATTTGTTTCCTTTTGATGGCATCTCTCACTGAGGCAAGAGTTGGCATTTTCAGTCAGAGTGGTGGAATAGTGAGTTCAAGAGATTCGTGTGTCTCAGCCTCCCATAGGACTGGAGTTCCAGGAGTACAGTGCCGGGTTTTCATATGGGTGCTCAGGCATTGAGCTCACAAAGTCTCAGGCACTCATGATTGCATTGTAAGTGCTCTTTCCCATGGAGCCAACTCCCCAGCTCCTTACTAGGTTTAATGTAGTTGACCTACCCTGATTTGGAATGTCAGTCCTTTCATAGAGTGAACACTTACTGTTTTTAATCCCAGGTGTATATGACTCTCCTCTGATATGCAAAGTCCATGGCAAATCAGTAACCAAAATTTGAATCCTATGATTAGATTAATCAGTCTTCAGGGGGGAAAAAAACAGCTTACACAGAAGTTGTATTTGAAGTGGTTAGTTTATTTTGAAGTATCCCATTAAGATTAACTATAACTCACCTAATCTTAAAGGGAGGAATAGTATTGAATGTAAAGGGGAGTACTAGGGACCACTGTTCCTGTAGCCACAGGCTTTTGTTTTTCCTGTAACAATAGCTCTTTCTTCCAAATGTCAAACAGTCTGTGGACTCTGCCAATTTTTAATGACATCTATTGCTATTACTATTATGTATTTGGAAAACAGAGAAATAACTACTGTACTACATTCTATGCTGGGAATCTATTAATCACTGGACCTTCCTTTTATCAGAGGTCACAAGCAATGTTGCAACTGTCCTAACATTTGAGCATGCCTTACAATCTAAATATGTGATACAGCATTTTTTCAAATATTTTCCCAGCATTGAAAGGAGACATTTGTGAACCAGGGTGGTAATAGATATAGTCATCTGCCAGGACTTGGGTTATTGGTTAACTGTGTGAGCCCTGTGCCCTTGGCTTTCTTCAAAGAAGCCAGGAGGTTTTAAAAATCAGAATCAGTAGGATGTTTAAAATCTGCAGGGTGAGCCAGCAGTCTACAGCTCAGGCTGGATTCCCAAGAAAAGCCAATGGTGCAGGTCAAGTCTGAAAACCCTCACTGGCCGAATTCCTTGTGATGGGAAGCTAAGTAATTGTTCTATCTGGGTCTTACACTGACAAAACCAGTGCATGCTATGGAGACCAATTGGCTTTACTTCATCTAACAGTTCAAATACTAGTCTCATCTAGCACCACCCCACCGTGACAGAAATATTCAGACTAATGTTAGGCTACATATCTGGGCAACGTGTCCCTCAAAATTAATACACAAAATCAATTATCACTGTGCCTTGTGTTATTTGTTTTATCTTTATTTTTAGATCAGCACTTCCATCTAACAGCTCTTGAAAGATATTTAAGAAATTAAGTGAGCACTTTTTTTTTTTTTTTTTTTAGAATTACCACCATGGCAGTACTCACTGTGCCATTTTACAAGTTGGTTTTGTGGTTTTGCCTTTCTCATGTGACAGTACAGAGTTACTTAGATGTGGGCTCTGGGCAAGGGATTATCATTTACTAGTATACTGACAGATCGTGTATTATTGAGTTTAAGACATCTGGGTAATTGAGGTGTTGCAACACACACACACACACACACACACACACACACACACACACATATTACTGATAATAATGACAAGGGGAGGGGAAGCTACGACTCAGTTTCAGTTTTCATCTGACATTCCATTCTAAATGTGATTCCATGAGAAATTATAGGGTTTCAGCTCCTCAGATTGCTCCACACTGAAAAAAGAAAGCTGGGCTTTGCTGTCCCCTTTTCAAAACTTATTGACTGTGATCTGTGAACTGTGAGTGACACAAACCCTAAATAACCTCTGAACCTTCAATCATAAAGACAAAGTGTGTCTATGGTATATTGTAGACAGTCATGTATAGAAAATCTAGAGAGGAAAGATCACAGAAGCTGAAGAACAATTACAGGGGACCAAGAAAGTTTATGCAAGTGAATCTCAGGAGAAAACTTGTACTTACCATCATGATGCTGGGGAAAAAAATGACCAAAAGCAGCTCATGGGAGAAAAGAATTTATTTTGACTTACAGTCTCAAGAGAAAGTTTCATGATGGCAGGAAAAGATGGCTGAGCAAAGACTATACATCACTTCTTGCAATAGCAGCAAGAGAGTGATCTTAACTCTGGCAAAGGGGTAGCTACCTGTAATGCCCCTAAGTCCTCCTCCCCAGAATAGAACTCCCTTCACAAGGCTCCACCTTCCAACTTTCCAGGATCTATGAACCAAGTATTAGAAACTATGAAATTATGAAGAATGTCTGATTCAAACCAACACATTCCATCCCTGGCTTCCATGGAATCACAGTCATCTCATGATGTAAAATGCATTTGTTCCACTTTTAAAGTCTCTATAGGTTTATGAATCCCAAAACTGTTTAAAATTCCAAAGGCTTATCATAAACACTCTCCTAACTAGGAGCCTACAAAATCAAAATGCAAGTTAAATACATGAACACATAATATCCAAGAGTAAACATTCTCTGTGCAAAAGAAGGACTGACCAAGGGAAGAATGAATCAGTGCAAAATCAATAGTCATGATCACACATAACAAATCCTGTAGCTCCATGGGCAACATTTAGGAATCTAGGATGAGATCCCTTCCAGCTATGTTGTTTTGAGCCTGGGGAAAAACCCATCCAGAACCAGGCAGCTTTTCTTGGCCCCCTAACCATAGTCATGGCATCTCCAAAATCCTGGGGTCTCAACTGCAACCTATTGTTCCATACCCTTACCACATCTCTACAGATACTATGATCCTATTCCTCATTTCTTAGGGACCACACCAATAAAACCCACATCATAAATTCAATGACCTATATTACCTGCATTTTTCATATTTCAGTAGTACCAGGTGGGCTACCAAATTGATTAATCCAGTGGAGAATAAACCCAACTTTGAGGAGCAGGGAAATTCCATCAGCATTTTTCCTTCAGGCTCCCTAATTTGAAAAGAGAATCAGTACACCACCTATGGTCCCAGTGTTAAGCAGCTGGCCTAATGCCAATGATGAGAATATCTGAAATAATTCCAGCTGAACAGGGCTGCTGCAGCCTGGGGTCTGAACATTCTGAGGCATAATCTTGTGCTCTCTGTTCTGTTATTACTTTTGAATTCAACTTTGTTTAAATTCTCAGGACATGGGCAGAACACACATAGCTTCTCATACAGATGGTCTCTAGACCTCCACAATCTATAATTCTTTCTGAATTTAAGTCTTTCAACTATTATCAGAATGATCCATCAAGCTCTACTTACAGCATTATAAGGCATCTCTTAGTCCAAAATTTCAAATCCTTCCATATTTCTCCCATCAACCAGTTCCAAAAGACCAAAAGACACACCCTGATTTCTAGCAGCTACAAAACCACTCTTCTGGTACTAATTTTATGTTGTTATTTTTACATTACTGGGACAAAACACCTGACCTCAAGATGCTGATGAGAGGAAAGAGTTTATTTTGTTTGGCATGTAGTCTCAAAGGAATCTTTGTTACAGCAGGAAAATGATGGTAGAGCAGAGGCTGGGCATCACAATCCTGTGACAGCAGGTGGAAAACAGTAGCAAAAGTGAGCTGAGCTATATATAGCAAGCTGGCTATCACAGTCCTAAGCCAAGCCTTGGGAACATACCAGGCCTTAGTAACAAGAAAATCTCCAAATCCCAAATAGCCACTAGCTGGGGAGCCAAGTATTCAAAACACATGAGTTTAATGGGGACATATGATTCAAACTACCATAGCTAAAACTAAACTCCAGTTTTCCCAAAACTTCAATTTCCCAAAACTTGTAATTTTGTTAGAAGTCTAGATTAAATATAGTGTCTGAGAATTTGTGTGGAATGAAATATTATTATATCCATTATGCTATTCTTATTTATAATATCCAAATATGATAGGAAGAAGATATATTAGCCCTTATGATTAATGAATAAACATGATTATAAGGTCTTTAAATAATTGCTACAGATGGGACCAATGCCCAGATTGTTTAATTCTTTGTCCAAGGCTGGTTTCTCATTAATCAATGCTTCTAATTACATACCAGAGCAAACCTTTAACTTCTTATCAACTTTTCCATAGACGGTTTATAATCTATGCTTAAGTAATGCATATTTGACTCATCACAACTCAATATTCAACAAAGTCAATAATGTTTACTGTAGCAAGCATTGGATATTGATGTGATCAATAAAATACAAGATACAAGGGTTCCTGTGTCTTCTTGGTGAAGAAGCAAATTAAAGAGAATTTTCCCTCTCAAAAAGGGGTTCTGGGAGTTATAAGATGGCTCAGCAGATAAAGGTGCTTACTTGCAAAGCCTGTCAATCCAGTCTCAATTCCCATGCTTCTCATGTACGCAAGATGTAAAAAGTGACATAAGCATTAAGTATTCATTTGCAGTAGCAAGTGGTCCTAGCACATACACACAGGTACAAACAAATAAATAGAAAACTTTTAAGAAAATACTTTAAACTAAAACAAAAGGATCTGTTATATTAAGGGTTGAATTGTTTTTTAAACATATCTGTTGAAGACCTAATCCTCAGTACTGTGACAGCTGGGTTAATTGATAAGAGAGACTTTATAGGGTTAATGAAGTCAAGGTGAGACGACTAGGGTGACTCTTCATAAAATCATATGACTGGTACTCTCTTAAAAACAAAAAGAGGGCTGGAGGGATGGCTTAGCAGTTAAGCACTTGCCTGTGAAGCAAGGACCTTGGATCAAGGCTCAGTTCCCCAGTACCCACATAAGCCAGATGCACAAGGTGGTACAATTATCTGGAGTTTGTTTGCAGTGGCTGGAGGCCCTGGTGCTCCTATTCTCTCTCTCACTCTCACTCTCTCTCTTGCTGCCTCTTTTTCTCTCTGTTTGCTACTCTCAAATAAATAAATAAAAATAAACAACAATTTAAAAATAAACAAAAGAAGATTATAGTGATGTAAAAACAGAGAATACTACATCACAACAGAAGCATATGCAGATTCAAGGCAAGGAAAAATATAACGGAGTGCTTGCTGTCACTAGAAGATTGAAAGGGGTAAGGGAAGATTCTCTCATTCATGCTTTAGAGGAATCATGCTCTACCAATGCCTTGATTTCTGACTTTGAGATGACAAATTTCTATTATTTATTTATTTTTATTGTTCGTATTAATGTGTGTGAGCATTCATGTATGTATGGAGCTCCATATTTTTGAGACAGGACTTCCAGTTGTCTGGGAGCTCACCAAATAAGCAAGAATGACTGGACAGTGAACCTCAGGGATCTGCCCATCTCCATCTAGTGTCCTAGTGCTGGAACTGTAGGTATGACAATTAGTATTTAAGATGGGAATTGGGGATTAAACTCAGGTCCTCATGCTTAAGAGGCAATTACTTTAACAACTGAAGTATGTCCTCAGGTGATATGTTTATTGTTTGAAGACTCATAGTTTGTGGTATTATTAGGGCAATTCTCAGAAACTGAAGCATGTTCTTTATGGAGAGACATGAGCAATACTCATAAGGAGATCCAGCATGAAGCTAATGTTTAAACCAAGTGACAAGGGAAGCATTATACTTATTTTAAAATAATAACCCATAAAGTTTAAGTTTTAACCATTTCTTAGTCATTTCCCCTGCCTGTACCTGACCTTCTTCATAAATGCTACTTTGTTCAGTCCTCTGATTGTACTAACTCAAGAAGCAAGGGGAGCAGTTTGTAAAAAAAAAAAAAAAAAAAAAAAAAAAAAAAAAAAAAAAAATCCTGTGGAAGCATTCATGGTGATAATTTGAGAGGATTTATCTTATTACTTTTTAATATCAGTACAAAAGTGAATTTATCTATATCACTTCATTTAAAATATTTCCAGAAACAATTCAAAGGTAACAAAGGCTCTCTTGATCCAGACTGTATTTAACTTCTCTTTGCAAGTTTCCAGGGGCTATCATTTGATTAGTTAGGGGTGCTTTTTCACTGACGCACATTCATATAACTGTACCATACAGAAAGGAGCACAGATAAAATGAGAAGGCATGTTGCACAATAACAACCCATTGTGGAAGGGGAGCCAATCACATTAAGGAGATTGAAACAGAGCATTTTTGTTGGAAGTCATTTAAGTCATTTTAATTCTGTGCCAAATTTCTGTGCAAAGAAAAGAGACATTTGGATCACGAAAGCTTCTACAAGGTAAAACATTCTAAACACATTCACAACATCTCCCCTCAAGGTACAAACTTTGTTCTAGAACTAGCTAAAGAATCTTCTTTCAAATAAAAGCCTTGACTAAATCCATATTGAATTAAAGTACCAACAGCTAGAGCTCATTGAGAGAAATGACTTCCAGCAATGATATATCATTCACATAGTCCCATCTATAATCTATGTAGAGGAAATTATCCTAGGGATTTTATAACTAGCTATTACACACTTTTGTGAATATAATTCCAAAACATGTTAGAACACTAGTTAGAATATTTCTGGAAAACAGTTCACCTTATATTGCTAAAATTGGGATTTCACAGACCGTTTGTTTTAATATCTAAGTGGTTGCATAAATTTCCTGGAAAAGTCAAATCTTGCCCATGTTTGTCAAAATTTTTAATTAGCTTTATTAAGTTTTCTCTTTAAAAAAAATTCATGATCTAGATATAGTGGCAGAAGAAAAGTTGTCATTTTGCTTTCTTGAAAGCCATTCTGTGATTGGCCATCCAGACATGTCAACTGGGTTTCAGATTTACATATGGAATTTTAGTTAATACTTCAAATTTTCTATACAATTCAAGAAACTTCCCTTATGTTGTTTTTATAATAGGACCAAAAAATGGAAAACATTCATGAAGGTGAACTACAGTTCCCAGAAAAGTGTTGCATCTACGTCGAAGACTGCTGGATGGATCAATAGACCTCCAGGGCATCACAGAGAGAAAGAATGTTTTGGGACCAGAGCCAAATTATATTGGTATACATGTCAACTCTTAGTAGCTATTTATTGTCCACCTCTATGTGTGACCAATCATCCATGTGACTATTAGATCACAAGGTGAGACCTTTGGAATGTGCAAATAGACCTCCTGCTTCTACCAACCCAAAGGTTTTGCTACATATAAACCAAATAGCTGATGCTTCAGCCCATGTAAAGTGAAAGCCCATGAAAGTGCCTTGGTTTATGACTTTCTTTTTTCTTTCTTTTTTTGTAAGTATAAAACCTACATAAAATTGTTAACCCTTTATAATGTGGAGTTCTGCATAACTGAAATCTGTGTTTCTGGGCCACGGTAACTTATATTTGCTCCAGAATAAGTAATCTCTTATCCCCTTTGAGGTGAGAGCTGATTCAACAAAGGAAATGCTAAAAGCACCAAGGAAATAAATGAAGGGGAAGTTATGCTTACAAAGCATATTATCTGGACTTTTTTTTTTTTTGATGCAATTTATGTGCTCCCACATTGACAGAGAAAAACACATACATAGTCTAAGCACAAAGCTTACAGTCACAAATAATATTCTGCTTAGAGATAAAATTTCAACAACCACAATGGGGATTCAATTATTTAATACAACCACTAATCTAGTATAACCCCAATAAAAGCTGAGCAGTTTCATCACAAAACAAAAGTTATAGTCAGCAAATATGTATTACGAACCTGTATAACTTAACATTATCCCAGAAAAGGAATTAATATAAAAATTCTTATAATTTTGGTAGCTTTCATATTTCATGGCACAAATTACAAAAAAAAAAAAAAAAAAAAAAACCTGTAAATAAAATGGTAAAAACTTCATTAAGCCTTTAAATTTTCATACTTGGCCCAATCTGTCAAAAGTGATAGACACATATATTTACAATGACTAGACAAACTGAGTTACAGTGGTACTAGATGTCTGTTTCCTCCTATTATAACCCTTTGGGGCTAAATTTCTCAATGCAAACATGTCTTGGCAAATACTGTGATAATACATACTTAGATTTGGGACCTGAATGAAAAACAAGACATATGTTGTTATTAATTCTGACTGGTCAGTGGCTTCAGTCTCAATGTAAAACTCAGAACAGCAGAATGACAACCGTATTGGCTGACATTCTTTCACTACATATCAAAACAGGGCTCACGCTCCATCACCCTGCTTCTGTAGAGCACCTCTGGAATTTTGCATAGTTCTGTGTTCTTTTTGTCTGTTTGGATTTTGGTCTTTTGAGACAAGGTTTCAATGTATAGCCCTGGATGGGTTGAAACTTGCTAGGTAGACCATGCTGATTTTAACTTGCAGTGATCCTCCTGCCTCTGCCTCCCAGTACTGGGAATATAGGAGTGCACCACTACACCTGGCTTTAGTTCTGTATTGTCAGTTGACCTTCTTTGTCCTCCCTCAAAAGTTTCTTAGGCCTACAGAATGTCAGTGTGCAATCTTACTTTCCCCTTGGAGTCTTTTGTATATTATGTGTATATTAGATAGCATGTATTCTAACTTTCCCCTTGGAGTCTTTTGTATATTTATAATTTTTTAATTTATTTATTTGAGAGTGACAGACATACAGAGAGAGAAAGAGGCAGATAGATAGAGAATGGGCACACCAGGGCCTCCAGCCACTGCAAACAAACTCCAGATGCATGTGCCACCTTGTGCACCTGGCTTACGTGAGTCCTGGAGAATCGAGCCTTGAACAGGGGTCCTTAGGCTTCACAGGCAAGTGCTTAACCACTAAGCTATCTCTCCAGAACCTACTTATAATTTTTATGTAAATTGTAGTATCTTCATGAAGACTGAGCTCAAATTTGCCATGATGGAAATCAGTTCTCAAAGGATTACTCTTTTCATTGTATTTTCTTATATAATATCTTATTTAAAAAAGAGGTTCTTTATGAACTTGGTATTCATTGTCTTATAATGTTACTTTTTCCCTTCTGTTTTTGCAAGTTTAGAACTTCTGATCATGTGGAAGAGAATCAAACACAAACCTTCAGTTGCATGAGAAGTAAAATTGGCAATAATGCACATTCCTCAGTTCTATATTTGCCTTTTCTTTTGTATTTTACCATCACTTCAGCTCCTTTTAAATGTGTTTAATGTTTTTCCCTATTAAAATGCCTGAGACATGGAGATATTTTGCACTTTAGTCTTGATGAAAAGTACAAGATATGTTCAAAGATTCCCCTTTTCTTCTTGTAGCCTCTTCAGTTTCAAGAATAACATGGCACATGGAACTAAAAATGGAAGTTTGCTCTTTGAAAATTGTGATTAACAGTTCAAGTTGCTATATCAGTTGATAAATTCATGTGGTCTTTTCTAGTGAACAAAATTTAACTGCAAGAAATAAAATCTAAAGAAATAAATACCACAATGAAGCAAATAAAAATTAAAAGAAAATCAGATTTTATCATGTTCTCTTTTGCTTTGGATAAACAAAGTCATCTTCAGAATGTAAAGTTTTGCTTTGTTCTGTCTTGCTTTTCCTCTTAGGTTTGTTTATGACCTATGACTCTACCTAGAACTAGTAAGTGAGGGTGTCTCTTCATGAAAAGGCTGCAACAGTATTAAAAATGGTTAATTCACATTTATTTAGGCAATATTACTTTTAAATAGTCTGATCCCCTAAACAGTCTCATTGAATCATCCACTCAGTTTTAATTAAAAATTGTTACAGATGATATGGGTTTATATCTCTTTTTTATTGTCATGAGAACGTTTAATGTGAGACCTTAGGAAAATTTAAGTGTACACTATAGTATTGTTCAACATAAACCTGTATTATACAGCACACTCATTATTTGTCAATGTGACCTTATATCTCTTCAATGGAAACTTGTCCTTCTACCAAAACCTCCTGGCAACCATCATTCTACTCAATGTTCCTACAAATTGGATTATTATTTACATTTACTTTCAACTTAACACATTAAAACAATTATGCATATTAACAGGAATCATGCAATGTTTTAACACATGTACCCATTATATGAGCTAAATCTACTCAAAATTTTACCATTCCTTTATGGTGAAAACCCTCTTTGCTTTTCTCAGGTCAATCCTATATTTTTTTCTCATTTCTTGAATGTGTTCTTATTGATTCATTTTCCTCCTCATCATAGGTTTTTTATTGTATCTTTTCATGCCTGATAATTTTGAATTATATATGGTAGTCTACAAATTTTATTTCTCATATACTAGGTATTTATAGAAGTTGAAATACACAGAGATAAATACTTCATTGTTCCTTGAGGCTAGTGGAGACTCTTTGGCCCTAACCTATTAAATAAAAGTTCCAACATGATGTGAGAATGTCTACATAACACTTTATTTCATGATAAAATTACCAATTCCTGGGAGGAATTGAAGCAGTACGAGAGCATTGTGTTAAAAATGTATCAAATAACAGCAATAGGATAGACAAGATATAGAATGAAAGAATGAAGTGATTTTAGGATATTTTGACAGTAAATCATATCTACAAGTGTTCAGATTTGAAGTTTTCAAATCTAAATATGAAGGGTTTTATAGCTTAGGACACTCTTTTGTTTGTTACTAGATATGTGTGTTTTTGTTCCTTACAGCCCAAAGTTCCTAGATCCTTAGGCACTGTGTTTATACAGGACATCATTCGTATGGGAACATAATGTGTTCAAATGTCACATTGCCAGTTATACTTGGAAAAGAACTGAGACTTCCCCGTCTTTAATACTTCTACATAGCAATCTGCAATGATAATTTTCACATTGAAGACATCCAGAATATTTGAAGATATTTCAAGTAGATCTGAATATAATTTCAATGTAATCTCTACAAAAATTTTAATATATTTTTGGTTATAATAATGAAACTCTTTTCTCCCTTAGTAAAATTCCCAGAAGATATCCCAAAGCCTCATGATGGATACTGATAAACAAATTATATGTTAAAAATAAATTGAATTGTCATAATCTTCAAAACACCATGCCTTTAGACTTCACTACCTTAAATAGGCTCAAAACACAGTGATCCTATAGTTGGGCTAAACCACTTGACAAAATGCACATTTTATAAAATATGAGAAATATATCATATAAATTATTGAATACGGAAGGTGAAAATAGAGTGGTTGTATGGGTCTATTTTGTATCATTACAAAGTCAAAAATTCTTAATTCAAAAGAACCTAAATGAAGAACTATCTGTATTTTATGACGTAGAAGACAACGACCTCAGTTTGATGGGTGTGGTGGTATTCCTGAGGTCTCATGTCTGTCTCCAAATAGCCTCTTTTGTCAGGAATAAGGAGACAAACTATATTTCCATCTCTGTTCAACTCAATAGCTGTTTTAAAAGTTTCACAACTATGTTACCTGAGATTGTCACTACATATGAGGGCAGAGTTGGACAAGGTAGTATATTTCACTGTGTGAAACTGCCAAGTTTTTACACCTACATTTGTTGAAATCATACAATGGCAATAGATAGTGGTTTTCCACTTTGAAAAGAGAAGGTGAGATGTAAGTTCAAGCATAAAACAAGCAGGATCAAGTGAATGGAGAGCCCCAAAGTACTAAACAGAGAAGCATATTCCCAACCTGGAGAAAGGCTGCATAGGTGGAATTAGGGGCTCAGGAACTCATTTGAACAGAGTCTGGTACTATTTCAATGCAACATTTGCTGATTGAATTGAAATTACTTCATGGGACATGAATAATCAAAGATTTCACATGAACATAAGTTTTTATTTTTTCTCAAAAGACTGTTTGAAAAGCTGTGCAATAAAGGGACAAACATGGCATATGCATGTGTTAATGGCATATCCAGTGGGTTAAAGATGAGAGAGAGAGGCATGTACCATGCGATAATGAGCTGTGCTATACCTCTGCAAGTCTTAGAGGAGATAATGTCATGAATCATACCCATTATAATCACCTCAAATGCCAAACAAGGCATGGAAAACTTAAGCAAACTTGTGATCCACTATTCAAAGAAGCAGCTTGATTTTTCTGGCTTACTTGCACTATGACAGAGCAAGGGCTATCATGATGCTAAAAGCTAGGGATGAGAATCCTGTGCTTATTCCATGGTACTTTGGATTCTCATGTGAGAATAGACTATCACCCCAATAGACAGAAAAAACATCACAACTTTTTCCATTATGTGGACAAACACAAAACCATCTTTATATTTGACTTAATTGCATCTATTTAACATTTTGAGAACTACCTAAATGAAATATATTAAAAATCATGAAAACATTATGGGTGAAATTCTGATGTATTGTCATATGAGGTATTTGGGAAAGAACATTTATAGATGGCAAAGAAAGAGAACCTCTCTTCTGTATTCATTACTTTTCTCATTGACTTGAATGACTACCCGAGAAAAGCTACTCATAAAAGGAATTGTTTAATTTTTCTAGCAGTTTAAGAAGAGATAAAGTGTATCAAGGTGGAGATGGCATGGTGGCAGGAGCATGAAGCAGCTGAAATCACTGAATCAGGACTCAGGAGTGTTGGAGTTCAGCTTTATTTCTCCTTTTTTATTTGTTTATTTATTTTTATTTGAGAGCAGCAGACAGAGAAAGAGGCAGGCAGATAGAGAATGGGCTGGCCAAGGTCTCCAGCCACTGCAAACCAACTCCAGATGCATGTGCCCCCTTGTGCATCTGGCTTACGTGGGCCCGGGGGAACTGAGCCTCAAACTGGGGTTCCTAGGCTTCACAAGCAAGCACTTAACTGCTAAGCCATCTCTCCTGCCCTATTTCTCCTTTTTATTTTTATTTTTTATTTTTGGAGAGAACACAGAGAGAGACAGAGAGAGAGAGGGAGAGGGAGAGGGAGACAGATAGAGAATGGGTGCACCAGCAGTCTCTCAGGTGCTGTGAAAAAAATCCAGATACGTGTGCCCCCTTGTGGTCAAGTGCGGCATGCACCCTTGCATCATTTTGCATCTGGCTAAACGTGGGACCTGTAGATTGGAACAGGGTTCTTAGGCTTAGCAGGCAGGCTCCTTAACCACTAAGCCATCTCTCCAGCCCTATTTCTCCTTTTTACTGAGACCTTACCCCATGCAAATTATGTCACCCACATTCAGTGTGGATCTTCCTTCCTTAGTTTAACCTTTCTGGAAATACCCACATAGACATACCCCAGTTTCCATGGTGATTCTAAATCCAGTTAAATTGACTAATGAGATTAACTATTGTTGCATTCTAATTGTTTCCCCAAATGTATTTTAAACTGTAATAAAATATGTGTAAGAATAAACTTTACCATCTTAATTATTTTTGGTATATAATTGACTAACATGAATATTTGAAGAACATCCATAATCTATCTCTAGAACTCTTTATATCTTATAAAACTAAAAATTTATACCCATTAAACTAACAAACAGGGCTATAGAGATGGCTAGAAATGATTTTTCAGAGACTTTAGACAAGACGTAAATAAATAAGTTGTTCATGAACAGAAGGGATAATGGGTTTTTAAAACTCGATTTTTTTCTACATTTTAATTTAATAGAAAACAATTCCTAAATTCTTATTCATACAATGATACATTTAAGCATATTTCAAAATTGATTTAATTTAATTATATGCCTTTGTAAAAACTAGACATTTAATATGACTTTATGAACTGTCAGAACAGCTTAGGGATACCTACTTAAGGATGTTTAAAGAATAAAGGGGTCGTTGACTGAGGTCTTCATAACACAGAAGCACTGGCTGCTTCCTTCATTTTCTCTGATGTAAAGGAAGAAGACAACTAGCAGAGAAAAGGCAACATTAGTGGACAGAAACGAAATCTTAGAGAAGGCATAGGTTGTGAAATAATGTTTTGCGTGTGCATACACACACGCATACAGACTCATAGATTTTTCTCTGGACTCTGGACTCTTTCCTGTTCCCTCTGGGTAATTTTCCTCTTCCATGAGAGATGAAGGGTGTACAATTCTTAGTAAGTCATTTGTTCCTCCAACAGAAGAGTCAGAAGCCTCATTTCCTGTTGAAATGTCTGAGGAAATATTAGTGTAAATTGATTCAATTCCATCAAAATAGCATGAGTTTGGTATGTACCAAATTTTAATCTATCTAATTAGAAAAAAAAATCACATTCACAAAGATCTGATTGGAGTATGATATAAGTTTTAGCTCTCTCTCTCTGTCTTGGATTTAGTGGGTTTTTGTTTGTTTTGAGTATTAGCATATTGCCATAAGTCAAAGGGAACACTCAAGGCAGGCCTTCATATAAATATACCCATTCGGGGTTATGTAATGTCAGTTCATTCCATATTTCTTCAACTCATTTCTGAGTTTCTTGTAGCTACTAGCTTCACCATTTCCCTTTTATCCATCCATATTTATATATACACATTATGGTATATGCATAAGATACATCTCATCTCTATGATACTGTTATATCCAATGATTTTTTTTTACAAATATATGGGATAAAGAGAGAAAGAGAGGGAAAAAAGGCAGATAGAAAGAGAGAAAGGCACACCAGGGCCTCCAGTCAGTGCAAGTGAACTCCGGAAGCATGTGCCACCATATGCATCTGGCTTATGTGGGTACTGGGAAATAGAAACTGGGTCCTTAGGTTTTGTAGGCATTTATCTCAACTGTTAAACTATCTCTCCAGTCCTATCCATTGATTTTCAATGAATTAGATGAAATTTTATGTATTTCAATTTCTTCATACTGGAAATTCCATTATTTTTCTTTATAATTTTCATTATTCTTCCTTCTAGCTGCATAAAAGCAACACAGATTAGTCAGCTTCTCTTATCTCTTCAGTTCAATATTTAGAGATATAGTGTTTGGCAATTATAAGTAATGTTGAAATGTTTGCATATGAATTTTGTGTTGTTTGGAATTTAACTGTAGTGTGAATTCCTAGAAGAGTCATTTCATAGAGAAAATGAAAATTCATATATAGCATTGCACAATATTGCCAAATCTCCTTCCCCAAGCTGCACTAACTTTCAAGGTTTTGCCAACGTAGTGGGAGGTAAATGATATCTCAATTTAGTGTTAATTTGCATTTGAACATCTCATAAATTTGAAGTTCATTTTAGTATCATTCTTGTAAATTGTTCATATCAATTACTCACTGTTTGCATTATTAGATAATGTTATATAGGTTTCCTCTTTTTTTTCAATTTTCAAAGTTCTTTTTATATTGAAGATACCAAGCTTAGTGCTTGATACATTATTAATGTTGCCTTTCTAATTTTACTTCTATTTTTAAACTTTGTTAATAAATCTGGCTTTTGTGAGGACAGTTGTTTTTGATTAATTTTACATGGTAGAAATTGTCAGATTTTACTTTTATTAAATCCAGATTTTGAATTAGCTAGAGAGATTACTGTTAATTTCATAGAGACTTTTCATTAGCTCATTTTTCTTTAGAATTATAAATGTCTTATTTTTACTTGTGTTATAAGAACTAGTTCTAACAGTGTATACTTGAGCCAACTAGGCCCTTATTTACATTAATGTCTCTCTTTTCACTTTGTTAGTGCGAGTCATCCTGTCACTCATCTAGCAGATGTCAAGAGTGGGGTCTGCTTTCTGACTTTTTATCCTGTACCATGCTCTTCTGTTGTCTGTTCACTTATGAGCCCGAGGCTTTCCTGCAGAAGCTTTCTATCTTGTGTTAACATCTATGAAAGCTAACTCTTCATAGATCTTCATTTCCTGCATTTCCCAAGCAATGTGTGAGTGCATATTTTTCCATATTAAATTTAGTATCAACCCCATAAAATAAATTTGAAATTCCCTTTAGAACTGCACAAAATTTAAAACCGCTCAGGAGATCAACGATTCTGATGGCTGAGCACACTCAGCCAAACAAAGTTTCAATTTTACTCAATGGGGATATGCACTGTGCTTGTACTGATGATGGTTTTGAGAGAGAAAACTAGAGTCATGGTAAAGGCTGGTGCTTAATATTCTCCCAGAACAAGAACTTCACATTTGTGAAGAAACTCTAAGGTAATCACAGTGGGTAGAAGAGAAAGTGAGTGCCAAAGTAGTAAAATATCAGGTCAAGCTGTGTTACAGACAGAGCTGATTTTGAATTCTTGGGAATAATCCAGAACAAAGTCAATTGAATGAAAACTGACTGACAGAGGACAGAAGAGAAAGAAAGATGGCAAACGGTGTACATGACAATATCACCCCTGCCAGGTCCTGACTGTGTCTCAGAAACTCTCTCAGTGTCCTGGCAGAGTCAATCAATGTGAAGAAATGAGTGGAATTTAGTTTGCATTTATTTCAGGGTACACATGGAAAGTAGAAAAAGTCTGGGTAGCAATGCATTGGAGGTCTTTTTAAATGACAAATACTTACTGTAGATCTCACAAGGTAGAATGTGTCATAATTAAAGGAGATATGTTTAAACTGCTCTAAACATTACACAATATGTCTATATGTTGAAATAGCACTTGCTACCCCATTAAGATGTGTATTTTTAAGTTTTTATGTATTAGTTAAAAAATTAAGTTATAGGCTGGGGAGATGGCTTAGCAGTTTAGGCACTTGCCTGCAAAGCCTAAGGACCCAGGTTCAATTCCCAAGTAAGCCAGATGCACAAGGTGGCACTGTAGCAGACAGCTTCAGGTTCGCTGAGATGAACTTCCAGACCAGGCGCAGTTATGGAGGAAGGGATATTATTTATTGAAGCTTACAGATCCAGGGGAGGTTCCATAAGGGCAGGAGAAGCGGTCTGTTCATCATAGGGCCAAGCAGAGAGAGAAAGCCAACCAGCCACCACAGCACACAGAGCAAAACTACTGCCAAAAGGTCACACAGCACACTTCAGGAACTCCTGCTAGGCACATTTGCATATCTTTACAATGGAATCTCAAACCATCACCACACCTTAAGACCGGGGCCCCCAGTGACCTTGCCTCTAGCAAGGTGATTGCAGATGCAAAGTATAACTAATAAAACACTGAATATATTGGGGAACATATATTCAAACTACCACAGGCACATGAGTCTGGAGTTCAGTTGCAATGTCTAGAGGCCCTGATTTGTTCATTCCCTCTCTCATTCTATCTTTCTCTTTCTCTCTCTCACTCTCTCAAATAAATAAATAAATAGAATATTATAAATAAAATTACTATAAAATATCAAAATGAATGTATTACCTATTCAACCTACAGGTTCTGGATGCACCATTGTCATAAACAGTAAGTTTTCATATGACTTATTCATACCCTCTTAGATTTTGATTAACCCCCCTCCCCCAATCTTCCTTAGTCTCTTCCCCTCACCTCACTTAGGCCTTTCCATCCCCACCCCAGTAACCAGTTCTTCTACTTATATATTCAATGCCTTCCTCTTAAGTCCTCTCATCTCCTCTCTCTTTTACAGTCCCTTTCTAGTTTACTGGCTTCTGCTACATGAAAGTGAAAAATCCTTTTAAAAGTGAGGAAGACCAAACTTGCTTTACCTTCATTGTCAATAAAGTTTACCACCACTAACAGATTTTGAATAAATATTAAAATTCCATGTAATTCCCAGTAACCAATTGACCTACCTACCAATCTGACTAATTGGTAAATTAAAATTTAGAAACACAAAGGAATTTTCCCAAGGCCATACAGGTAGAGGATGGCAAAGTTTTGATTTTAAAAATAACATATCCTTTGCAGAGGGCAAGAACCTAGCCACTGTGCTTACATGACTTTTTCTATTCCTGTCTTTGGATATCTGGACACTCATAATGCATAAGAAACAAAGACCTTTGAAAAATGATAATGTAGATTTCTTTTAATGAAGAGGTACACAGAAAAAGACATCCAGTTCCTCTCTTTTCCTGCCAAATAATAAAAGAGCACCTGCCAAAAAAACTGAATCGCATGTGTGAGTAGAGCTGTGTGCAAGAGCCTTTAAGCAGCTACCTAGCTCAAGAGTAACCAATGACCCACAAGTGGAAGGTCATTGGTTCCTGTCTTTTCTCTAGCTTAAGAAATAATTCACTATTTTTAGAATGAAAATAAATGTGTGGGAAAAGCAAGAAGAAAGTAAATCTTTGTAACATGTTTATAATTTGTTTTGTTTGGGTATATCAGATAATTTATTATTTTACAACTCGCCTGAATACGCCATTCTTTGTTCCAAAGGAGCTGCTGTAGGATCTCTTAATATTGAAGTAATTAATCCATGCTGTATAATGTCTTCTTTGTTCAATGAATGTTTGTTGTGCATTGCCAAGATGCAATAAAAGAAAATTAAAGTCACCAAGGAGGTATAATTTATGGCATTTTTTTTTCTGAAGAATGCTTTTAAATAACTTTCAGTCAGAACAATGTCATTTGGGGATTACGCATTGTGTTGTTTATTAATAAATGGTGTGGATAGGCTGAACTGTTGTGATAGCAGAGGCAAGGCAAGTTAGACATATAATACCCAGTGTGAAGAAATGGCTTCCTGCGGGGGAATATGAGACGTCCTTCATCTATCATCCCATGAATCCTGGGGATCTGAGAGGAGTGGTATCATGAACGACTGTGGATTTATTTTGAAAGAATTACCATCTTCACAGAATCTAGTCTGACAACTAGATGCGCACATGCCCCTTTGTGGTCCCCCCTAAGGACAGCCCAGGAGAGATGGCAGGGTCTCTGCCGAGTTGGGGTGAGCAGCAGAATCACAACACAGACTCCGGGAGTTGGGTGAAAGCTGGAAGCGAGCTGCTGCAAACTCGTTTACTCAGGAAGTGCACGTGGGTTTTAAGGGGCTTGGCTGGCCAGTCATTGTATGGGGTGGTCCCCTTTTTGTGACCAATGACAGCCTGTCTCTGGATAGGTCATCTCGTAGGAGGTTTCTCGCCAGCTTGGGACTGTAACTGTTGTCACGCCAGGCCTGCGCAGAACGCCATGTTCACAGAAGCCACTTCCACAGAAGCCACTTCCTGGATTCTTCTGCCATGTGGTCTGGCTGGGGCCAGACCTGCATTGTGCCATACATGCACATACATGCACCCCACCACAGATGCATCATTACACATGAAAGCACACATATACGTACCTACACAAAATAGAACCACTATGGGAGACCTATCAGGTATGGCCAGTGGCTGTGTTTAAGTTCTGTAACACAGTTCTCTTAGCTGTAGAACTAAGCATGTTTGGTTAGTATATGAGCAATATCTGTGTCCAGTGCCAACAGATTCTGCTAACATTCAAAGTAGATGCACACAACATCCTCCAACAACCAGAGAGGAGAATTTTGACTAACATTGTGATAACATCTTGGCATACCAAATCTTTGCATTTGGCTGCTCATAACCTTGCAGTGATATTTATATTTTTACATTGCTGAAATTTATGTCTTTTAATCAACTGCAATTCCCATTTTTTCCTTTTATTTTTGACCATTAGAGAGGTAGATAGACAGAGAGAGAGGGGGGGAGAGAGAGAGAGAAAGGGAGGGAGAAGAGAGAGAGAGAGAGAGAGAGAGAGAGAGACAGAGAGAGAGGAGGTACATCAAGGCCTGTAGCCAGTGCAATTGAAATCCAGACTCATATTCCACTTTGTGCATCTCTAAAGTTCTCAATTTTATATGCTGGAAATTATGACTTTTCTATTTTTCAGTTAATGTTCTGACATTGCATAAGAAAACTTATGCTAATGGTAAGTAGTACAGCTTTCTAATACTTTCTTTTGCATATTTCATTTGTCCCTCCTAATTTAAGTTTGAAACTGATCTACTATTTATTCAAATTTGTGGTAAGAGATGGGAATTCAGATTCATTTTCTGTTGTGTGGTTACATAATTTCTTTTATTCTTTGTGTGTATGGACACATATGTGTATCGTGGTTAATATGTAGAGGTCAAAGAACAAACTCTGGGTATTGTTCCTCTCCTCCCTTGTTTGAAACAAGATCTCTTATTTTTGTTTTGCCATTGGAAAACCAGTTCCATAGGTTCATCATTCTTGGGATCTTTTGGTTCCACTATCCACCACTGTAGGCACTTTGGGATAACAGATACATGTGCCATTTTGTGCCTGGCTTTCCATGAGTTCTGGGGAATCAAACTCTGGTAGACAAGCTTTCAGAGCAAATGATTTTAACCTCTGAGCTACTTCCTCAGCTTCTAGATATCTAATTGAAAATCCTCATTAACAAAAGATCATAGCTTAACTTTTGTTACCAAACATACTAGATACTTTAGTTTAGCAGAGACTGGCGTTCCTAAGGGAAGAACAAAAAGAGGAAAGATTCACTTTGGGCTTGTGAGCTCAGATAGTTCCATTCATGGTTGTTGAGTCAACATCTTGCTAACAGTAGTATGAGGCAGAGCTGGTAATTTACCTGACCACAGAAAATAGAAGCAGGAGGGATCAAGACAAGTTTAATTTTCAAAGGCAAATTCCAATGACTTGAGTCTTCTAGCTAGGCTCCAGCTACTAAGATTTCCACTACCTCCAAAAATAGCACCACTAGCTAAACACCAATCATTAAATACATGGGCCTATGGAGGATATTTCATATTCAAATTGTAACACCAAGTTATTCTCGGTCAGTTTCCAGGAACCCTACTCTGTTTTTCTATTTGGTTTTCCTGTCTTTGTGTCAAAACCATGCAGTATTATTTATTTTTTATGTTTTTACATTTGCAGTGAAAAATCTATCCAACTATATTGTTCTTCAAGGTTATCTTATTTGTTCATTTACATTTCAGTAAAAGTCATATAAAGAGATAATAAATTTCTTGGAAAGCTACTAGAATTTTAATTTTAATTTCATTAAATTTATGGATTTATTTTGAAAGAATTACCATCTTCACAGAATCTAGTCTGACAACCTATAGATAGCATTTATCTTTAAATTTGTGCAATTATTCTACAATTTCTCTCAAATATTTATTGTAGTTTTTGGGATAGGTGAGCTATGGTGTGGGGAAAACTTGTTATAAATAGAATGCCTGTTGGTGGTTGAATTTTTAATAATAAATTGAGTCTGGAAACATTCCAAATATCCTTCAGTAAAAAATAAACTGCTATGTACCTATACAAAAGGAACTTTGTTTAGTATTTATAAGAAATGATATAGCTTCCTCCATGATTTGCAAATCATGGGATTATCCATCCACACAGAAAGTTAGGATGAAATTCAATGCACACTTCTAGGGAAAACAGTCAATTATAAAAGCTATATCATGCTATAACATTATGGAAAATACAAAATTATAGTTATGATAAAACTATTAGTAAGTACTGGGATTGAGCAAAAGGAAGCTTGAGGAAGGGCTCAAAAGATAGATATGGGAAACTTATGGAGACAAACTGCCTATAAACCTGTAGTGCAGGATACAGGACACTGTGTATTTCAAAACTGTAGAGAGCTGCGAGGTGCCGCGCCTTAAAGATGGCACTGGCTTCCGCCTTCCGCCTTCCCGATGGCGAGTGCTCTCCTGGATAAACAAGTCCTTATTTGGCTTGGGCCGTGATCTAGGCTTGCTTCCGCATATGTGGACCTATCTGCATTCACCACGTGGCACACCAGGGTTGGCTGTTCAAAGGCTTCTTAAGCTTTGGGCGGGCTTGTCCCGGGGTCAGGGAGTGAGTCAGTCAGTGAGTGAGCAGTGAGTCTGTGGGTCAGTGAGTGGCAGGCAGTGAGTGAGTGAGTCAGTGAGTGAGTGAGTGAGTGAGTGAGTCAGTCAGTCAGTCAGGCAGTGAGTCTGTGAGTCAGTGAGTGAGTGAGTGGGGGAGTGAGTCGGGCAGTCAGTCAGGCAGTGAGTGAGTGAGTGAGTCAGGCAGTCAGTGAGTGAGTGAGAGAGTCAGGCAGTCAGGCAGTCAGAGAGTGAGTGAGTTGGGCAGTCAGTCAGTGAGTGAGTCAGTGAGTGAGTCAGTGAGTGAGTCAGTGAGTGAGTCAGTGAGTGAGTCAGTGAGTCAGTCAGTCAGTCAGTCAGAAGATTGTTTAAGGGGTCAGAAGATTGTTCAAGGTTCCTGAATAAACGGCTTCAAGAAGAGTCCGAGTGTTGCGTCTTCCTTGCTGGTCGAGGCGGCGACGACACAAAACCACATAATTTTATCATGGAAACAATAAAATTCAATGTGTCTAAAGTAGTAATCACATCATTTATACAGTTGGAAGAGAGAAAATTGAACAAAGGAAGTGAATAACAGTATAATTGTTTGCTAAGACTGTGGAGCTACTTCAATGAAGAAGTTATGGAAACGATGACAATCTAAGTAACTTTTGAACTAAGCTGTATTTTTAATGTTGAAGGCAAAATAACCTTCGCAACACCAAGTTCTGTAGTCTGATTCTTTAAACTATTCTTCATGAAGGATGAACAGTATTTGTGTTTATTGGAATTAGGCAAATAAATGACCATGGAAGGTAGGTGTATTTGTTTTTAAAGTTAAACTGTGCAATTGTAGACAATGAAGGATATAAGGAATCTAAAATGAATTATATGGTAATAGATTAGAATTGAAAAAGTAACTTTGAATTCATGTTTGAAGTACCAATAAACATGTTTACATATAGAAATATTTACAGGTAAGGGTGTATATGCACACTAGTATATACATAAACATTTCTTTGCTTTTTCAGCTGGAAGAAAGTCTTAATCAACAACAATAAGAACAGCTTGAAACTGGAATTCAGTTTTTAATATTCATTGCCAATACACAGAACCAGAGACCCATAGAGACAAATGCTAACTATAACATGGGGAAGGAAATCATATATCAAGATGAACCTTGATCACTTTGTAGTATGAAAAAAAAAGCACAAAAGTATTAAAAGAAAACAAGATACAGTGATGGTATTTATTGTAAAATCAGAAAACAAAACCCACCCAAAACAAAATATTCAATGACCAAAGGTAGAATTTGAAAACATTATTCTAAGTGTGTACATATCCACTGCCCATATTGAATGAAAAAAAAAATGGTTAAATAGAAATGACTAGGAGAAAAAAGACAAAGCTATACATAAAAATCCAAGTAATTTACATATCTATACCACATTCACAGAGGTGAAGAAGCTCCCCTTTTCAAATGTTGGTTATATTGTAATTTTCTTCAAAGAATATATTTGACTATAAAGATGGTTAATTTCATTTCTTCCTTTCCTAATTTAATCTTTTTTATATCTTTATACTATGTATGTAGGTAGGTATGGAAATGAGAGATGGAATTCTCAGCAACAAATACAATGAGATCAAAGTCTCAACTCTAGGAAATGTTGAAGATGCTCTACCTTCATAGCATCAAATGTTAAACCAGGATTCAAGTTTTTCTGTAAAAGTAAACAAGTATTTGCACTCAGTAGTATTTGAATTTTCTTCTGTATTTAATAAATGTTAACGTTATATAAATATATACTAAAGAATTATTTTTTATTTATGTACCTAGTTTACATGTCTATAAAATCAGGGTTGAATAAAAATTTCTCCTGTATAAATGAGTCACGAGTAAAAAGTTTTAGAAGTTTCACATAATTCACTTATTATAGGGATCCTTTCTCCATGCTGTGGTTTTAGATTTTCTTGGCAGGAAAGGCATATCCTTTGAAAATGACTTCTTTTTGTCCCCCTCCATCCCATTAATGTACCTTCTCTGTCCTCCCTTGTCCTAAGACATTGGTTAGAACATCCAGTCCAGTCAGCTATTTCCAGTAACACTTTTCATATTTGGGAATCTTAATTATGCTAGCTTCAGAAAATACATTCAGAAATTTTTATTTTTACATTATTCTATATAAGTATTTGATTGAGATTAATAATGTTCTTTTCTTAAATATTCAGAAAAAAATGACTAGAGGATTCCAATGCATGTGGGGTTTTTCCTTGGTGAAACATATTTGTTTTAAGGTTTAAGAATTTTCCATGTTGTCTTTAATAACTATAAGATTAAACTTTACTTTCTATATATTTTATTTCAATCAATTTGTTTAAAATATTGCATTTTCACCAGTCATTTTGTGTTCTGTTTTATACTCATGATATCATGGTATTTCTAAATGTGGCTCCTTCTTTTTATTCTAAATAATAGCAGAGGAATGAAAAATGAACCTACTAAGCAATACAAACACCTAATTATAAGACTACTGAATAAGTATAGGAATGACAGAAGAAACATTTTGAAGTTTTCATATATAACATAAGCATGAATTGAAAAGGACATAGTGCTAGAAAATGCAAGGCAATAAACTATATTTCTCATTTTAGGATTTTCAAAATGTTAGTGACATGATAAAAATCCTAATACAAGAATGTGTGTGTGTGTGTGTGTGTGTGTGTGTGTGTGTGTTAAAATTGAATTTAAGAATAAAATACAAGTAATTCATGGCAAGACCAATACTTAAATAAATTTTACAATAGCTAATTAATTAAATAAAATGATGAAATTGTCACCAATGCAAATGAAGTTGAGAAAAGAATAATAAAACTAATGGATGATGACATGAATAATGCTGAGCATATCAACATTTAGTTTAAGTACAAATGACATTAAGATTACAAATAAAAGGTAGAATATCAGATTATAAAAGCAGGTTTATCTTATATAAATTAGATAAATTTAAAATTTAAAACAATAGATTGCAGTTCAAAATACAAAAATAATCATATACAAGAAACAATAAGGAAGAAGTGAGGTGTGCTGTTGGTAATATCAAGCAAGGAATATGATTATGAAAAGCAGAAGTCAAAGAAGGGGAAATTCATGAGGAGAGTGATCATTGGTATAAGGTACTGAAATTATAAATACATGCTTTCATAGCATAGCTTACCTCCATCTATGTGTACAGATACTGGACAATTTAAACTGTGTGAGACACCAGAAGGGGTGAGGATGGTGGTCCATGTCTTTTACCACTCTTGTAATTTCGAGTCAGGAAGGTCTATGGCCATTGTTATGCAACCCTGAATGCTCCTTATCTCATCTGAGACAGGAAGAGCTGCAGACCAGCCAGAGCAACATAGGAAGTTTGAGCTCAATGGGGCTACTGTTTGGCACAATGCAGGTTGGGCCCTAGCCAGGCCTGTGCAGGATGCCACGTCCACAGAAGCCACTTCCTGGTTTCTTCTAGCAGGCGGCCTGACTAGGACCCTACCTGCACTGTGCCATGCATACTAGCAGGCTGTCTGGCTAGGGCCCAACCTTCATTGTGCCATACAGGCTACATTGTAAAACTATGTTTCCAAAATAAATAAATAAATAAACAAGTAAGATATTAATAAGTAATCAGATATCTGTAATCTGTGTGAAAATATTTGTCATATTATACATATCTACATACACCAGCATTTAAAACAAATGAATTATATATTCAGAACATTAAAAAAAAAACCTCAAAACTCAGTAACAAGATCACAAGTATTTAAACAAAAATGTGTAAAATTTGGGGCTGAAGATATGGTTCAGTGGTTAAGGAGCTTGCCTGCCACGCCTAATGACCCAGGTTCAATTTGCCAGTACCCACGTAAAGCGAGATGAACAAAGTGGTACATGCATCTGGAGTTTGTTTGCAGTGTCTGGAGACCCTGGTGAACCCATGCTCTACGTCTTTCTCTCTGTCTGTCTCTCTGTTTGCAAATAAATAAATAAAATACTTTTAGTGTAAAATTTAGCCAGGCGTGATGGTACTCTTTAATCCAGATGTAGTGGAGTATGCCTTTAATTGCTGTGAGTTAGAGGCCACCCTGAGGCTACATAGTGAATTCCAGGTCAGCCTGAGCTAGAGTAGGACCCTACCTCAAATCCCCCACCCCTAAAAAACTGTAGGGCTGGAGATATGGCTTAGCGATCAAGGCACTTGCCTGCAAAGCCAAAGGACCCTGGTTTAATTCCTCAGGACCCATGTAAGCCAGCTACACAATGTGGCACATCCTTCTGTAGTTTGCAGTGGCTGGATGCACTGGTGCACTCAATCTTTCTTTCCCTCTCTCATTCTTGCTCACTTTCTTTCTCATGCAAATAAATAAAAAAATAATTAATCTTTTAAAAAGTAAAAAAACTTGAAAACACTTCACCAGTAAGTTATATAGACAGCAAATGAACAAAAGAAAAAAATACAAAATTTTATGAGTAATTAGTTAGATACAAGTTAAAAATCATAATTCCAGTTAATTTCTTTTCATAAATAAAGGAAATGAATGATTTTGGGAGGCAGAGGTAGGAGGATCACCGTGAGTTCAAGGTCACCCTGAGATTACATAGTTAATTCCAGGTCAGCCTGGGTCGGAGTGAGACCTTACCTCAAAAAACCTAAATAAATAAATAAATAAATAAATAAATAAATAAATAAACGAAAGAAATTGAGAATAAAGTGGTGATTACCAGTAGCTAGATTGGTTAGTGAGAAGAGAGTAATGGTGGTCTGCTACTGACACATAGGAAAAACACAGTCAAATGGACGTATTGAGCAACAAGACAGACTATGGTTCTTGTCAGTATATTAACAAACTCAAGGGCTGGAGAGATGGCTTAGGGGTTAAGGCACCTGCCTCCTAAGCCTAAGAACACTGGTTCTAATCTCCAGCGGTTCCAATCTCCAGGTCCCACGTTTAGCCAGATGCAAAGTGACGCAAGGGTGCAATTCCGCACTTGACCACAAGGGGGCGCACACATCTGGATTTCGTTCGTAGCAGCTGAGACACTGCCGGTGCGCCCATCTCTGTCTTTCTCTCTCTATCAATCTCTCTCTGT
The DNA here is from genome assembly GCA_036365145.1 of Orientallactaga sibirica. Classification (NCBI taxonomy): domain Eukaryota; kingdom Metazoa; phylum Chordata; class Mammalia; order Rodentia; family Dipodidae; genus Orientallactaga; species Orientallactaga sibirica. The sequence goes on along the minus strand of JAEOAD010000001.1, from coordinate 99,145,474 downwards.
CTCTCTCTCTGTGTGTCTCTCTCCAAAACAAACAAACAAACAAACAAACAAACAAACAAACAAAAACTCAAAGAAGATGTTAAGTGTTTTTGACACAAATACTTGTTAATTTTTGTTTGTTTGTTTGTTTGTTTGTTTTTTGTTTTTCGAGGTAGGGTCTCACTCTAGTCCAGGCTGACCTGGAATTCACTATGTAGTCTCAGGGTGGCCTTGAACTCGTGGTGATCCTCCTACCTCTGCCTCCCAAGTGCTGGGATTAAAGGCATGCGCCACCACGCCCGGCTAATACTTGTTAATTTTTTTACAGTGAAACGTTGCACTGTAAATATGTTTTAAAATTCTGCTGCTGTATATAGAGTTTAATCAAATATTATCAAGTCAATGATGTGATAGATCTTGAACATTCACACTTTCTACAGGGAATAATACATGACATAAAAATATGGATCTATCAAATGCATTTCCCTCTACATAATGACCTAAGAGAAAGAAGGACTATATGCATACAAAGAAAAGCAGGCTAACATTCAGAATTACTACCTGTAACAGACAAAAGTGAAAATAAAGCAAGCATTCATCAAGACAGGAATAGAATTTTCCTGTGAAATATGCTGAAGTTTAAAAAGAAATGGATGCTATATTATTTTGAGAAATGAAAATTAGGCTGTAGTTGTACACACAACTTAGATGATTCCAAATATAATGATAGACAGTAGAGAAATAGAAAATAAATAATAGTACATACTTTATAAAAAATTCTCTAGAGTCATAAAATATTATCAATAAAATCTTAAATCTTACTGCATAAGAAATCCTGAATGTTTCCTTTGGAATATTATGAATGTGGGAGAATACATTTTTCCCTTCATTTCTATTTGATACTATTCTGAAGTTCCTAAACATTAGTACAGGCAAGAGAGAAAAAGAAAAAAAAAAAACCCACAATACTAAGAAAGGACAAAGCAATTCTTCTAACACATAGACAACTTGACTGCATACATAAATTGCCATGCCAAAGGATTTATATACTTTTCTGCCCATTTAGCAAGTTGTTATGTGTAAGTTAAGACATAAAATCAATTTATACATATGGACTGAAAAAGTAATTGGAAATAAAAATTTCTAAAGAAAAATGCTTAAGAATGAAGATAACCCAAATGTTCCAAGGAGTTTATACATAAAACTATAACATAATGCTAAACTGAAAAGTTAAAACTTCTAAATAACTGGAGAACTAAACCATACTTTAAAATTGATGCAATGTTTTATGTTTTCTAAATTGATGTATAAACAACAAATTCATAATCAAAATCGAAGGAGAGAAAAGATATTCAAAAGTAGGTAAGGATACATTAGACTTAAAATCCTCACACGAAGTTGGTAATATCAAAGAGGCTTCAGTCCCAAAGATATACAGACCATAAGCAAGCTATACTGAGCCTGGAGAAGAAATTAATAGCAAACCAATAGAGCAATCTATTTTCAGAAGTGGGTATATACTTAACATTGTATTTTGATATTTTATACAGTAGCTAAAGATGAAAGAAATGGACATCGACTTTAGAAAAGGTGCAGCATAGTTCCCTGGAAAATGTGAAACCAACTCTACTTCACGTCTTGTCTCAAGAATCTCTAAGTCACATGCAGAGGAGCATCATGAAACATTTGAAACTCCATAAGCAACTAAAGAATGTCTTTATAGCCTCCAGTTTACCCTAGTGAGTCATAGACACATCAGAGAAATAACTGTAAATAAAATTATGAGTGATTTGCAGTTAAAATACATATTTTCATTAAAATACTCCTTGGGGAAAATGATAATTTAACTCATATTTGTCAAAAATATTTGCAGGGCAAGTATAACAAAGGACAAGTTTACAATATTACCCAATATTACATTAAAATCAATGTGTTACGTGACAAAATAAAAAGTTTAATGGACCATAGGCACATGAGATTTCCGCTGGCATCTACAGTCACTGGAAACCTACAGTAAACCACTGTGATCTACAATTAAAGCCCCTTTCTTTCTACAAAGACATTCAGTAGATTAGACAACAAAGCTGAAAATCAGTTCTTTGAAGGGCTTAAAGCATGATATGACTCTGTAAATGCTGATCAAAAAGAAGTGGGAAAGAAGGGAATAAGAAGAGCAGGATTACAAGAGAAACAGAGGAGATAATGTGTCTGTCTACACAGTCTATCACATCTAGGCTCTGCCTTTCCACTTCCTTCAGGTTGTACTTTGATCAACCAGTACTCCCCAGGCTTAGGCACTGATGTACATACCACTGCTCTCGTATATCTTAGGTCTGTTGTACGTGATACTGTGCATAACTTTCCCAGTGACTTCCTGGGGCTCAGACATTCAAGTCATGGAGGCCTGTATGACTTAAGTTTAGTAAAACCTACCTATTCCGACAGCCCCTAACTGGGCAGGCTCCAGGTCCTATGGGGGAATTTACTGATGCTCTTTGGCTAAATGTACATGTTGTCACACCAGCTGCTCTCAGCCTTGGTCATAGAAGCTTCAATGTGTACTGACAGTTAGTACAAAGACTCAATTGGCCAGAGTGATGAAAATACACTGAGTGCTTAGCTCCAAATAGGAGTATTTTTACCACTCCCTCCACAGCTTAGGAGCTATTGTGAGAGAGGGGAAGAAAATTGTGAAATACTACCTTGTGGACGACACAGCCACTGCACAAGGAAGGGCCCATCAACATTCCGTTGTGGATGGAGGAGGGGATCAGGAGGGATGGCTTGCTGGGGAAGGGCAAGTCATTTTCTTCAGTGGTATATAGTCTGGTTTATTTCTCAAGTTCCTGTAAATAAGCCCCAACCCATGACCATGCCAAGGTCACTGTAAGTAAATATAAACATAAATAATTATAAACAAATCTAGAAAAGGAACTATATGGAAAGAAGGGATTGCATTGAGTACGAGGGGGAAGAAAATGTCTATCATCTATCTATCTATCTATCTATCTATCTATATATATATATATATTAATCAACTACATAATTTGCGCTAGAGTATTTGCTCAAGAAGATAACATTGTAGAAGTTTGAATATTTTTGTAATTTTGTCACCTTTAAAAAATCATTTTAATTATTTATTTATTTGTGAAGAGAAAGAATTGGCCCCCTGGAGCTTCTTGCCACTGCAAATGAACTCCTGATGCATGCTTCACTTTGTGTATCTCACTTTACCTGGGTATCTGAGAATCAAACTTTGGGAGTTTTTTCAAGCAAGTGGTTTTAACCATGGAGCAATCTCCCTGGCAATGTCAAATTTTAAGTGAACATCAGGGAACTTTCAGGCATTACAGAAATTGTTAATTTCATGATATCTTAATGTTTGGCCAGCTGATTACATAGGAAGAATTCATTGAGTTTTCCCCTGAACATGAGTTTGCAATACACGTTACACTTAAGAATGTGAATGAATAAAGGTAATATAAATATTTGGATGGATGAATGAAGCAGTGTTTGCCATGCTATTGGTTTTTTATGTCTTTACTCTGGCTACAGAATAGGAAGGACATGCATGACTGGAGCTGCTCGTCATGTGCTGGGGTTCACAACACTCATGCAGATGATTATGGAATCCACTCAATCTAGCAGGCACATTTCTAAGACGTTATCAGCTAATGGCATGTTTAAAGATATATCTAAGGTACCAGATGTCAATGACTTGATCAAAGATTAAAGTGTTATTCTTTGAAGCTGCTTCTATGCTTAATAAGTCATTTCCCTCTTAGGTAAAACATGTAGCTGAGGAAACTAGAGAGTGCATTAAGAAATCATTCCAACCATCACTCCAAAAACACATGGGAGGGAAGAATTTCTTCTCTTGGCACATTAAGTCTGTTTATCAAGGTGTGACTATCTCTGCTAAGAGACAAAGAAAAACAATCTTGGTCTGTCATTGTCATATAAAAGCAGACAATAAAGGGAGTTATTATTCTTATTAATATTTATTTATTTATGAATGAGAAAGACAGAGGGAGAGAGAGAGAGAGAGAATGGGCATTATAGGGCTTCTAGCCACTGCAGACTCCAGACACATGTGCCACCTTGTATATCTGGCTTATGTGGGTAGTGGGGAATTGAACCTGGGTCCTTAGGCTTCAACAGGCAAGTACCTTAACCACTGAGCAATCTCTCCAGCACTGGAGTTGTTTTTCTACAAATGGTTCTCTTCACAGTGATCATGCGAAGAGCTGTTTGTGCCACAAAACAAGGAGGCAGGTCTGTAATTTAGAGTATTCATTGTGATCTATGTTTCTAATTTTCAGTAATAATGACAAATGGACAATTAAACAACAACAACAAAAAGCCCAATGGGGGCATGAAGAATATATCTCACCCCAATGGGACAGAGGTCTGGTTTATTTCACCAGTTAATCAATATTAACTAGTCATAGGGCCATAAAAGTTTAAAGGGGAGTTGCAGTGATCAGGGGGAGACCTTGTCTAGCAGCAGATGTTGGAGCAAACAGTACAACCTCATTTCTTGCCCTGGTCAAGGTCAAGTCAGTCTCTTTCCTTCTCTCTCCTTCTCAACCTCTTCCTCACTTTCTCGTTTCTGACACCAATGACAGAATGCAATAAAGTTAACTGAACACTGAGGTGTATGTAACATAGGACATGGACAGTAAAGCCACAGTGATACCCAGGAATTATGCTCTCTCTCCAGACCACCGTGTCTCTCAGCTGGTCGTATATGCTTTTATCAGCCTAAAGTATTGTCTGGTCATTCCTACCTGCTCTCCCTACATGTAAGTATGCTTAATCGCATACAGATTGAAATATCTAGAAACAGCCTGCAACAAAAGTGTAAAGGGTCTCATTCTTTAAGTTAAACAACTCTGAAACATATATGTATAATACTGACCCACAGCTTCTATGTCAATTTTTCTTTTAGAACAATATGGAGTAGGATATAATGTCATGTAGTATTCAATATATTTTGAGAAAGAAAGAGTAGCTATATGTCATAAAATTAGTATTTCTTGCCTATTGTAGAATTTATTTTAATTTAAAAAAATGCATTGTGTTAAGGCAATAAGGTCTCAACCTCAACTGAAGTTATAGAATTACCTTGGAAATGTCACATAACCTTTCTGGCTCTAACTTTCTTGTACTGCAATATGAATCCATCATAATTCAGCAGTTACTTTATAAATTGATGATTTGTATTATTCCATGGAAGACTGAAATTCAGGGTTTTTCAATTCCCTCCCTCTTCCCTCTGTTCCTCACAGGTACAGTCTCTGTACTGCATCATCTTAAAATGTATTATACAAATTATATTTTCATCGAGTTACTATGGTGATGAGTGCAACTCAAATCCTTAGATAGAAATGTTGAATTTTTTTCTCATCAAAAAAAAAAAAATGCTTACTGTTCCCACTGTGTCTTGTGAGTAGTGAAATGTAAAAGGCTGTGGTTTCTGGCACTTGAGAATCTCAACACATATTAGAACCTTTTGCAGTAGAGGATGCAGAGGTATGAAGAAGGAAAAGTCTGTCATAGTGGCCCTTAGTGAATGGAGACAAGATTGTATGAGGGTCAGTGACCATGACCAGAGAGGAGCACACAACTTGATGTTATTTGGGCAATGAATAAACTAGCAAGATGCCAAGGTTACAAAAGCTGCAATGCAATTCTGGGTAACTTCGTCTTTTATGGGCATGATTCTTGCTTGTTTTTTTTTTTTTTTTTTTTTTTTTTGAGTGTCAAATTATAGAAACAAATGATAGTGACTCTGCCAGTCTGAATCCAGCCTGCAATCATTTCTCCTAACAATTCTCACAGGAAATGGTAACATTTACACTTTCCTAAACGAAGTTTTATCCTTTTCAAGTTATAAAATGATAGAACCAAGGCAGAGTATGGGCCACACAAAGGGTTGGTAGCTGTTACGTTAACACTTACAGGTTGCTTGAGCTGCAGTATGTATTAAAACGGAGACAGCTCTAGGCAAACCATGAGGATTTGGTCATTACAGAGTTGTTTCTTTTTTTTTTTTTTTTTTTCCTCTTGGATTGCACAGTATGTTGTAAAAGTATAATAAGATCAAAAGTCTGCATATAAAAATCAAGAAGTGTGACAAAATTACTCAGGATTTTAATTTCTTATATGAATCTTACTTAGTTACATTGGCTCTTGAAAACTGCAAGGCCGTGAATATTCACTTGTGGCTGCTGGTTTTGCCTAAGAGTCCTGAATAGTTCAATTTAGTAGCACTATCACACTGACTTCTCCTCCTTGTTATTTTTCTTCTCTTTAATTTAATTCACCTATTCATACAAGATCCGTGCTCCCTAGAAGTATTTGAGATCATAACCCCTATTTTATAGATATTTTATTTCTGAACATCTTTCAGAAAGTCCCACCTGTGCTATGCTCAGAGAACAGTTTGTTACCTCTTTTGACAATTTAAGCATACTTTGATGGACTCTGAAACTCAAATTGATTGTTACCTACTTTTTCCTCTTCACTTGTCCATAAAACATTCATCATATAATAATTCAATCATTATTTGTTAAGACTCCTCTATCTTCTCTCTCACCTTCTCTACCCCCTCCCACTCTTTCATGAGAGAGAGTGAGTGGGAGAGAATTTTTACTTCACAACATCTCAGTGAGTGAAAAACACTTGTGACAACACCCACAATGAGGCTCCTTGGATCATGTTTTCAAAGTGAGAGGGTTTAGAAACCAGTATAATAAGAAATGAAAGAAAAGCTAAATAAATTTTCATTCACTATTGTACAGATTCAAAAGAAAAAAGTGGATCTTTACTTTTTAATGTAATTTAGCATTTCAACAGAGAAAACAGAGGAACAAACCTGTTTGTGAACACAAATGAAAATGAGAATCTATCTGTGTTAGAATACACATAGAAATCATCTGAAAGGAAACATGATAGAGCAGTGATGAGTCCCATGGAATACAATTAAAATTCTGTGTACTATCAAAAGAATTTTAGTTACATATATATTTTTGGAGGGGATAAAGGAGAATTCATAATACAGGTAATAATATACATCACTATATTAGTTCAGTAACCATCCTTAACCTTTATATTTTGCTTTCTGACTTACTACTTGTAAAAGCAATACAGTAATATAAAGATTTCAGAAAGCCAAACATCACATGTTCTCTCTCATATGTGGATCCTAGCTACCAATGTATAGACTTGTGTGTGAACTAGAACCAAAAATAGGTACCAGAAACCAGTAAGCTGGTAAAAGGCTATAAGGGAGGGAGGAAAGGGAAGGACTTAAGTGTATGGTAATGCACATATGTAAGTAGAAGAACTGATTACAGGGAGGGTAATGGCCTAAGCGAGGCCATGGGAAGAGAATGCATAAAAGAAGGGCAGGGAAACTCAAGATATTGTGAATAAGACCTATGTAAAATTACTTTTTTGAATAAGGGCACGTCTAGAAGCTGTAGACTGTTACTAGAAAATTTTCAGTACCTGGGATGGGATACCTCCCAGTGAGTTGTTGGCCACGGAGGTCCAGGTAGCCTCCAAAACATTAAAGGCTTTTGCCAAAGCCCTTGGTTTCCCTTGAGAAACAGATAGTAAGACCCTATTGCTGAAGACATCTCTTGCCTGAGAGGCAAGGTCACTGAGAAAGCAAGCTGGTGCTGAGCAGAAAACCTTCTCCCTGTAGACCAGCCAACTGAAAGCTGGAAAAAGCTGCACTGCACGCAGCATATGGGAGACAGAAGCCATCAACAGTGAAAACAGTGGACGCTGAATATTCAAGCTTGGCCAGACAGGCCCAATGACTGAACGGGTGCAATAGTGGCATGTCTACTCTTGGGGTAACCAACTGCTCCATAATTGGACTGAAGGCCCTCTCTACGGGAGGGAATACATACCTGGTACTGAAAAACCTAAGTAAAAGTCTATGGTAGGTGAGGTCATGAGCCTTAGGGGTATAAGCCTGTTCTTGTCTGACTAAATGTGTATATTATTCCCACCAAAATGCCCTGAAAGCACTACACTTAATGTTCATATTCACACATTAATGCTACTCTCACTTCTGGTTAGAGAAGCTTCTCTTTTCAGATGGTGATGACCACTGGGATGACCCAAAAGGCAACATAGTTCTGAGAAGAAGGGATGGAGGAGTGCCCAGCACTGAAACGCCTCTGTCACACCCTCTAAGGCTCAGGGACCATTGCAGAAGAGGGGGCGGATAGAATGGAAGAGCCAAAGTAAGGGAATGACTTCTTACAATGCAACTGCCCAAACAGAAATTGGCCTCGATATCCATGACCTTGCAGTGCCTAGCAATACCTCTGCAAGACCCTCAAAATAGAAGAAAATGATGATGACGTCAAATTAAAAGAGAGACTAATGGAGAGAGGGAGGGGATATGATGGAGACTGGAGTTCTAAAGTGGAATGGGGGAGGGGAGGGAAATATCAGGTGGGTTTTTTTGTATGTAAGTATAAAAGTTGTCAATAAAAATAATAATTAAAAAAAAAGATTTCAGTGTTCTACCCTACACACAAGTACATGGAAGACCTTATATCACAGCATCCAGAAAGTAACTTTTTTTTTTTTTTTTTATTGAGCATAACTCCCCAAAAACTGCATGGAGAGGTAAGTAGGAATTGTTTACTAATTGTAATTTTTTTATATGTAGAGATGATTTTAAAATATTAATTTGGGGCTGGAGAGATGGCTTAGTGGTTAAGGCACCTGCCTCCTAAGCCTAAGAACACTGGTTCCAATCTCCAGCGGTTCCAATCTGCACATTTAGCCAGATGCAGTGATGCAAGGGCACAATGCCACACTTGACCACAAGGGGGTGCACACATCTGGATTTTGTTCACAGCAGCTGAGAGGCTGCTGGCACGCCCATCGCTATCTGTCTTCCTCTACCTCTCTCTCTGTCTCTCTAAAAAAAAATTAATTTGGGGATGAAAGATGATTTAGTGTTAAAATCCTTGCTACACAAGTCTGACAACTGGAGGTTCTATCTACAGAACTCCTATAAGATGAAGGAAGTAGCTCATGAATTCAAGCTGCTAAGGTAAGGCAATGAGAGGTGGAATCAGAATCCCGAAGCTCACAGTTCAGCTGGTGTGGCCCTTACAGAGAACAACAAAAGAGACCCTGACTCAAATAAAATGCAAGGCAAGGGCTGACACCTTGAGATTATCCTTTGAACTCCACATGTGTACCATAACATGCGTGTCATTACATGTACACACATCCTACACACACATACATATGCATACACACATGTGCACACAATATTCATTTTAATTTTATTTATAATAGCAGACAGCAATGTTCTTGCATTTAAAATGTATGATGCATTACCATGGTGACATTTTTCTCTGAATTATAGTTTGAGAGAGAAAATAGATTAAAACAAACAAGTAGATAAAGACATCCCATGAAGAGCTGTTTCCTGAACCTTGTGTTTCACTGGCAGGTATAATCCACTCACTGCTATTGTGGAAGTTGGATAATAGACTACTTTTACATTCTCCCTCTTTCTCCTTGCCTCCTCCTTCCTGAAGCTTTAAGTTTCTGTTATTTTACATGGTCAATTTCTTGTATTTTCTGTTATATATAGCTTTATATATAGCTTTTGATATAGCTTTATGTGTTTGTTTGTTTATTTATTTGAGAGAAAGAGGCAGAGAGAGAGAAAGAGAATGGATGCATCAGGGCCTCCAGCCACTGCAAACAAACTCCAAACACATGCAGTACCTTAGGCATCTAGCTTTACATGGGTACTGGGGAATCAAACCTGGGTCCTTAGATTTTACTGTCAGATGTCTTAACCTCTGATCCATTTCTCCAGCCCTATGTGCACATTCATTAGCTACCCATAATCTTTCCTTTTGGAATGGTGCTAAGGGATTTATTTTTCCTATCATCTTAAATCACAAGGTTTCAACATTAGAGTTTATATTGGAAGAATTCACATAAATGTTGTCCCTTAAACATCATGTTGTAGACTGCTTGCCTGTTACCTTTGTTTCTGAAAATCTTCTTAGTTATAATATACATGTATCAAACATTTCTGTATTAAGAATGTTGTGGCTCTATAGAGCTCTTAGAGGATGATTTGATTCTTTTTGATTTCTGTTTTCATTTTAGCATGTAAGTGCTGATTTTAAAAATGTTTGGATGCCTAAAAGGCCTTCTTACCTCTTGATACTTGGGTGCTAGTCTGGTATCTTGAATATTGTATATGACAATTTCATTTTCATGTAATGTTTAATAATAGCTAAATATTTAGGTAAATATTTTTATTTAGAGAGAGAGAGTGTGTGTGTGAGAGAGAGAGAGAAAGAGAAAGAGAGGGAGAGAGAGAGATTTGTTTTATAATGACTCAAATATTCCAGTTATCTTTACTTTAAGATCTACGGGTCATATTTTTTTTCTCATGTACTTTTGTTAGAACGTTGGATTCTCCAGGTCCCACATTTAGCCAGATGCAAAGTGACTCAAGGGCACAATGCCACACTTGCCCAAAAGGGGATGAAAGCATCTGGAGTTCGTTACAGCAGCTGAGAGGCTGTTGGTGCCCCATTTTTGATCTCTCTCTCTCTCACTCTCTCTCAATAATAATAATAATAATAATAATAATAATAATAATAAAAGGGTCAAATTTGCTAATGAGCAATATTTATAAAATGCAAAATAGTTGGAAATATTGTCTTTTTATTAAATGACTATTTAGAAACTATATTTTGTAAAATCAAAAGGACCCAACCCCACCTTCTATGTTTAATGGCATATCTAGAGCACCCATACTCAAATGCAGATAATTTATGTTGGTCACATAAATGAAAACAAAAAGAATGAAAATTTAAGTCTCAGTTATCATTAGCTTATAAACATTCTGGAACAAACTGCTGCAGATATATAGAAGATCCATGTTAGCCATGCATATATCATTGTATTAAGTCATTCTTACTTTCAGTTCATAAAGATTTATATGCCAATTTTTAGGAAATGTATGTGGAAAATTTAAACTGAGCAGGGTATGATTATCCTTAATCATAAATTGAAAAATAACAAGTGTGTAAATACCTAAGGAAAAAAAATCTCTGAGAGACATCTTAGTTTTTAAGGCACTTGCCTATGAAGCTTAAGGACTGATGTTTGACTTTCCAGATCCCACGTAAGCCAGATGCACAGTGATGCAAGAAAGCAAGGTTGCACATGCTCACAAGAGGGTACATGTTTCTGGAGTTTCATTCCAGTGGCTGGAGGCCCTGGCACACTAATTATCTCCCTCCCTCTCTCTCTTGCATAAAAAAGTTTCAGTCTGTTGGGCTTGCCTCAAAAAAAAAAAAAATCTTTAATGAAATTATTTACCCACTGAAATTCCAAAACTGTCACAGCCTGTTCCTGCTCCTACAAAAAGGACCCCAGACTAGAAATATCCAAATAATAGAAATTAATTTCTTACATTTCTACAGGCTGGGAATGGAAAGGTGAAAAGAAAGGTAGATGCAGTATGTGGCAGAAATACACTCTGTCTTTGAGATGCTGCCCTCTGGATAGCTCCTCCAGAGAAAAGGAACATTGTGACCTTGCTTGGAGAAAAGGGTAGAAGGGATATATGCTGACTTTATCCCTAATGCTCTTTTATATGGGAATTAATCCCATTCATGAAGGCACATTTCTCATGACCTAGTAAGCCCCAAAGTTCCCTGTCTCTAAAAGCATGCCCTTGGAGGTGAAGTTTTGATGAATGAATTTTGAAGGAATGCATGCATTCAATGCCCCATATTTTCTTGTGTCCTTCATTGTTCACATTCTGTGGTTTCTGACCCAGTCATGTTAGACAATTGGTGAACAAACAGAATGTCAGTGTTTTCAGAAGATAGTTTTCAAGTTACAAAAGAAAAAAATAATAAAACCTCTGTATGTTGTAGTGTCAAATACTAAGTGTCAAATACTAGAAGCAGAGCAGAATCTAACAGTTAGACTTTTTAAACTCTAGTGCACTTCTACTCTATTGTCTTTTGTTTTATTTACCATAATGTAAAGCATGTGGACATGGCAGCACTAGTATGTCTAAGCCCATCTGTGCTGGTCAGTGGCAGGGGTGAACATAACAGACACAAACTGTGGCATTGTGGTAAGCTGTAAGACTCTGAGATATCAAAATCCTGATAAATGTAGCAAGAATTTATTGGAAAAAAGTGTAATAGGGTCAGAATATACATTTTTAGATTTCTGCCTCTAATATGCATACATGCACAGAGTGAGTTGGAAAGGATGGGAAATGGTGAACCAGAGTTTTGCTTGTCATTTGCTCCTGATCACACCTGCACATTGATTCAGCTCTCTGTCCATTCCATTGCTCTTTTCTCTTAGATGACATCAGTTGAAAATGACTATTGGATTTCATCGGGAGGCCAGTCATGCTGGTTGTTCTAATGCCAAGAATGAGAAAGGTTTATTGAAGATCTATCTCCCATCCACTGTGACCATTCTTGTCACTCTTTTCTAACAGAAATGTCTCAATAAAGTTCAGTTTTCATGCCCTCTCATTTGGTGCAGTGCATGCTTAGAAATAGAAGTCTGGGAGAATTTCTTTGGCTGTGTCTCCCTCTCATTGATGGGGCCAGAAAGTTCTGGTTTAGCAAATCCAAGATCTCCCTAGTTCTCATTTTGTCATCATTAGGTGGACATGCAGTTATTTCTGTAGGAAAGTGTACAAAAGACACTCCTTGGCCCATTTCATGTAGCAGAATTTTAAATGTAGCTTTATGATTAAAGATTCATGGTTCCCTATTATTATTTTTTTAACCCAGAATGAAAGGATACTTAGACATATTCAATATACACAGAATGATATGCACTACTTCCATGGAAAAAGTACATAACATCTTATTTATCACAATGAAATACATGTCTTACTATAATTAATCTATCAATGATAACTCAATGTGACAGTTATTTGTGGTTATCTGACATCATGTTGGCCCCATAGAGACAAGCAAACACCTATCTCCCATGTTATTTCCTCCATGATGCATATTTAAAGGTGGTTATGATATCACATTTTATTCCTTCTTTTTAAAATTTTAAAATAATTTATGTGTGTACATTTTCAGACATGTAAGTGTATGGGTGTGGACATATGCCTGTCACAGGATGAGTATGGAGGTCAGAAGATCATGTTCAGTTCAGTCTCCTGACTTTCTATCTAATTTGAGGCAGGGTTGCACGTTCTGGATTCTGTGCTTGCCAAGAGCTTCCAGGAAATTCTCTTGTCACTTCCTCTAATCTCATCATCAGCAGTGGCAGCATATGGGATTATTGAAACTCAACATGGCTTCCAGCTTTTTATGTTGTGTCTGAATACAAAACAGAATTACACCACCTTGAGCAGCAAGTGTTTTATGTACTGAGGCATCTCCCCAGCCCTTAACATTTTCTTGTATTTTCCTGTCTCCTCCTCCTACCTTTGCACCTTCAGGAGTTCTATCCTTAATCCTTAATACAGTATATTGATTATTGCTTTCTCCTTACACTGTGTTCTGCTCTGCAGTTTGGGAGAAGATGACATTCACAGTTCATCATCAGTCATGTCCAGCGAATTAGATGGAAACTTAGAGTGCACTATGCAACTTTAGAGTGTTGGGACATTTGAAGGCATTAAAACTAATTGATCCAACTGGAATTTATCCAGAACAGCCATGGAAAATGCATTGTGAAGATTTTATTGACTATTAATGGCAAAGACCTTGATTTTATATGTCCTCTAAATGACAACATCTCCCTTCCTCAGTCATATACCAGAAGTAGGAGACACTTCAAGCTCCTCAAGATTTAGCCACAGTCATTGTCTGGGCAGAAAGTATCACTAATTGGTTTCAGCTGAGGCCATCTAACAGAGACTGAAATTGTATAAGCTCAGACAAATGACTTCTGGTTCTCAGTTTTCTCAGCTGAAAATGGGATGAGAACATCTAAATGGTAAGTTTGCTATATGGATTAAAGGAGATGGTGTTCCTTGTGTGCCTTGCACAGGGACTGTAAAAGAATAAGGAATTCACAGTGTTACTATTATTAACATGAGTTCAAGAATTTCCTTTATTGTTTTCAGCTGATGTCTGTGTGGATAACTCAGCTCTTACTTCATTCCTGGGCAATAGAAGAAAAGGCAATATATTCCCAAATCTGAGCTAAAATTCAAGAGGATATTTTGTAAGGTATTTCCAGATTCCACTGCTCATTAGATGCTATTAGGTCCAGTCAATTATCAGGATGCAGTCTTATTTATTATTCATTTATTTGATGCATTAAACAAGGAACTTTTGATATTTATTATGGATTAGACACACCAGTCTAAGTGCTGAGACAGAAAACCACACTTCCTGTCTTCCTATGAAAGATTTAATTTTGAATGCTGAGGAGTCAGATAAATAAACAAACAAGCAAGATAATTCTGTAATATGGAGTGTTAAGGAAAAAAAAGTAAAAGATGAAAATGTGGGAGTCAATGTCTAGGTGGGAATTGTCATTTTTTTAAGGGTTTCTCAGATAAAAATTTCAACTATCTGGGAAGCACTCAAGGCAAAGCTGAAATCAAGTTCAAAAGCCTTCAGATGTAAAGGAATTTAGAATATTAAAAGAGCAGAAAGGCACCAGTGTACCTGCCTCATGAAGACTTTGCAGACAACATAGCAGAATGAAAGACAAGGGCCAAGTAAGGACAACCTTGAGACCAGAGTGAGGCATGAGTTTCAGTCCATTGGACATGGGTCAACAGTTTTAAGCATGGGAACAATTAATCTAAATATTTTCAAAAAGTCCCTTGCTAAGAAGTTAGGAAAGGATTTGGACTGGAGTTGCAAGGTCTATATAGCACTTAGCCTTCAATGTTTTTAAGATTTAAAGTTTGTAATACACACACACAAACAAAATCAATATTTAATTTAAAAGCTTACATTTTGTTAGTAGATGTTAGTAGATGTAGGGCCTGAACTTAGAACTTTGGCCCCTGGGCCTCTGTTCTTTCTATTACACTGAGTAACATCATCCACATTCTGAATGGTGCTTATGCACAGGACAATAGAGTAGACCACCTCACAAATATCTCGAGACTGCAAGGTGGCTTTATTTATCAGGCCCTCCCCTAGTGTTTATTGTAACCTTTCCCTCCTGCTCTGCCTCTCTCCTGGGCACTTTGTTCTTAGGAGAACACCATTGTCTGGTTCTGAGATCCTGGGCCCACAAGTTTCAGAGTCCATCTGACCTGAGTGGACAGCAGATTTCCTGAAGCACAGTGGAGATGGTCCTTTCCTACCATCACATATTTTACCTTCTGGGCTGTAATTAACATAATTTCATCCCAAACACCAAGTACCCCATTAAAATAGCCTTTTTCTGTCTCTTCAATCCAATGTTTTATCAGGGACAAAAGCGGGATTAAGCAAGAAAAAAGGCGAAAGCAGCTTTCATTTGTCTTTGGCTCCCCTGACTCTCCATTCCTCTGATATCTAACAGCAATCAAAGCCAGTTTATGATTTTAACATTTTACTAGCTGGTTCTATCAAATCTAATGGCATCCGCAAGAGTTCACTATAGTGAAACAGTATATGTGTTTCATGAGCAAGATTATGACTGAAAATAAAATCATACAGGAGAGTTAGGTAATTTACAGATTCTACATAATACAATGTGCATGTATTAATTTCAAAAGCACATATTGCTTTTGGCAAATAAGTTCAGAAGTTTTAAGTTTGTAACTAGTTTTTCAAGGTTTCAAATCTCATTGAAATTCTGTTAAGGCCCTGGGTTATTCATTTGCTTAGGCTATGTTTATGTGTAAAACTATGTAAAGGTATAGAATAAGATAATATTTAAAACCTTGTTAAAAAAAATCTCCCTGGTGAAATGAAAATCTAACAAGTTGAGAAAGAAAAAAAGAATCACCCTTCATTTCATAGTCTATAACTGGGTGACATAAGGATACCTCTTTCCATAGCTTGGCTTGTTGAACTGCCCAACTTGGGATCCTGAAATGGGAATTTGGGGTTCTTTGCCAATACACCAAAACACCAACAAATTTAGGATACTCCACATTCTTGTGTTATGAATTTAAATAATTAAAATCCATAGACCAGAGGTTAAGTTTTAGAGATCCTTTATTCGATTAAAAGAAGAAAGTACAGAGAGCTCCTGCCACATGGATGGCAGGAGGGAGTAGAGAACCCATGTGGAAGTAGATGTCAGGGGGTTTCTCCCCTTATCAGTGTCCAGATGACGGGAAACTTACCAGAACCTGGAAATTCAAGAGTGATGGTCAGGCAGCCAAGGAAAAGCTCACCCCCGATAAGAGATTTTATAACCTTACTATAGTGGGCTTCACCTTCTGTCTCAGGTGAGCCAAAGTAAGGGTTGATTGGTCTGGGATACATGCTGGCTCAGGAAGAAGCCAGCCATAATGCCAAGTCCTGGGGTCTGAGTTTAACCAACCACAATGCCAGAATTAAATCTGAACTCTAGCCTGGTGTGGTGGCACACACCTTCAATCTCAGCACTTGGGAGACAGAGGTAGTAGAATCAGTATGAGTTCGAGGCCACCCTGAGACTACATAGTGAATTTCAGGTCAGCCTGAGCTAGAGGGAGATGCTGCCTTGAAAAAAAAAAAAAAAATGAATTCTAAGAAAGGGACTTCCATCACAGGAGGGGCTCAGGTGTTTTATGGAAAAACACAAGGGATAAGAGGTTAGATCATTCTTTGATCTCTAGCAAAGTGGAGATTGTGAGGATATTCCTACCTTTACTTTTGGGGCACAGCCACACTAAACTACCTAACAAAGTTACCTAACTTCTTCTCAAATCCTTCGCATAATCCCCAACATTTTCTAGTACATGAGAACAGAAGAAAACATGGCCACTGACTGAGATTACTAACACTGACCAAAGCAAGTAATATTCTGCTTTTCAGGAAGGTGTTACTTAAGCTATATTTCTCTGTGACTTAAGCAAGGCCATTACTGCCCAAAGGATGGTGACAGAAAGGATTTACTGCATGAAAGACTTCTTAATAAGTCATTGGCTTCAGCTAAGGTGCTTCTTAATTTATAGAGGAAGTGATCAATCAGCAGAAGACACATCCTACCCATTAAAGAGAGCCCTTGGCTGCCTGCCAGCTCATCCCACTGAACTTGAGGGTCTGGAACAAGGGCACATGGGATGCTTCTCTCTTCCATTGGTTTCCAGTCCACAGTCATAGATTTTATCATTGCATTTGTGTTAACTTTTCTCAGACACCAACAACAAGATTATATAACAAACCAACACCCCCACACACACACACAGTCTAGCTTGGAAAACCAGTGAATATATTGGGATTACTTACAAATTATTGATGAGAGGTGAATTCTAGAAGGACTGACAACTCAGAATAAGCAGCATCAACAGAACAGTCTTGATGATGACTCACAAATCTGCCCCTCTGGAGCTCACTGAACAACTTGAAGGCAGATCCTCAGGTCAGAGTCTATCGACACCAACAGTTATTACTATTGAACAACCCTTGGGAGGAACCTTCTGGATCTTGTACATTTCAGGGCCTCCTGAGTCTTATAAATATCTTTACTTTCTCAGTCTTGTGAGCCTTAATGGGTCTCTGTCCCAGATGCAGTTTGAATTCAGAAGACCTTGTTACACAACAACAGTTGAGGTTTTCAAGCTCAAAGAAGCAGGGCTTTGGCACACAAGGCCTTGCGGGAGATAGATAAAACAGGAAGAGTTTGTATTTCCAAGGAATGACTGAAGAGAATAATCTCCTTGATGCTACAGAGAGAACAAGTAACTCTCCTACCTGTGGATGATGGAAGTCACTCTGGAAAATGTGAAACTCTGAGGTCAGCGATCAGTCAGGACAGAGGGTACACAGTGGAGGGACAAGAGCAAGAGAAAAGATATGTGGAATTAAACAAAATAAGGGAAGAAACTGACACTTCTAATCTAATCATGCCAAAAGACAGACAAGACACTTAGTGCAATTTCCTGCCATCTATATATACCTCATCTTGGTAAAATTGAACAGCTACCATGGGGATTTAGAAATTAGTCAGACTTACAAGGAAGGGTTTAAAATGCCCTGGACCAGGCTAAAATCACCCTTACTATGTGTAAAACCTTAAATAATATGGCCTTTCTCCAAGTCTCTCACATTTACTGCGTACTTGTGATACCCTTATTCTCATACCAGGAGAACATAGGTCACAGGACCAGGATGCCTGTTCTTCCCACTCATGGTCTATCCCTTCCCGTCTTAGTCCAGGTGTCAGTCATCTTCCCTACCTTCTTAGACTATGTCAGGTCCCACACACCACATGCTACTCCCTCGTGGTATTTACTATTTGATTCTTATTGATATCATTTGATATTTTTATAATCTGGTATTGGATTGTTATTTCTAAGTACTAAAATGTAGGAGGAGAATATTCCTGGCAGAAAGAAAAGATATTTTAACCCTCTATAATTCAGCTATCCGAATGAGGTGAAGCTAGCTCTCTTTACCCCACGGGTATCAAGGGAAAATGTCCATGGTAAACAATAGCTTATAATGCCAAGGTCAGTGGTAAGCAGGTATTCCCCGCAGGGTTGTGGGATATGCTTTGTGGGAGAGGCAGTCAGTTTGTGGGGAGCTGAGGGAATGCCTCTGGGCATGATGTTTCACCCTGTGGCTCTTACATTCTTTCTACCCCCTCTTCTGAAAAATTCTGTGAACCATGCTGGATGGGTTTTAAATCAACTTCAGTGATGTGGTCTTAGAAGCCTCTGGATCTCTGTAAGAGTTGAGTCTCCTTCACCTGGTCCTGATTATCAGGTTCACCACAGAAGCAACTCACTTGCTCATCTCCCCAATTCCTCTGTGGTTTCATCTGTGGCTTGGCTGAAGTGTGAGAGGTAGTTTATCTTCTTGAGACTCGTTCCCTTCTGACAAAGAAGAACAGATTTTCCAACTGAGAATGAGTCTGTATAGCTTAACGGTCTATTCCTTTTAAAATTCAACCTTACTCAATTTCTTAGGGCTGGGGCAGAAAAACACAACCAAAATTTATACCAGTAGACCAGTTCCAACAAATATATGCTGTCTTTTCTTCCCCTTTGAAATTTTCACAACCAAACCTCCAAATGCAATTCTCCCTGTATTTAGCATTTTCAATCTCTCACCAGAATAACCCATACAATTTGGCTTACCACACTGTGAGGCTTCTGCAGTTATAAGTGCCAAGACCATACATATTCCTCTAGCAAATAAATTCCAAAAGACCAAAATCCACGTGGTCAGACTCAACCCACAGCAACAACTGACTTCCGCTACCAAATTCTGTTTTAGTCTTTGCTATAATGCTGGGATGCAGACTCGACCAGACAATTTATGGGAGAAAGTAATTTATTTCAATCTTATAGAACCTGGGGAAGTTCCATCAATGGTAGGAGGAACTGGCTCCCTTTCACATATCCAAAGCAGAGAGAAACAACCAAACAACCAGCAAACATAAAAAAAAAAAAAAAGAAAAAAGAAAAAAGAAAAAGAAAAAGAAAAAAAAAAAAACAGCAAGCACAAACCAAACTCACTGCAAGCAGGACACCCAGAGCTCTGACTGCTTTGCGTATCTTTGGGCTGGAATTTAGATACACCCCACCCCCGTGCCATGCTCCCTCATAGCAGGTGTCTTCCTGCTAGGTGCGGAAACTGCAAACTCAATTTTAATAAACATACCTAAGTCTATAGGGCCATACATTCAAACAACCACAAATACAAGACCACTCCCCTAATTGTATGAGTAACATGTGATCATCTCCTTAGGAGTGAGGAGCTCACTCATTATTTTTGTTGTTGTTGTTGTTGTTGTTGTTATTTTTCCATGAGAAACCTGAAAATAGCCATTCTCAATAGAATTATCTCAACCTTTGCCCTGTCCATCCATACAGCCTCTGAACCAAACGCATGAAAGCAACCCTACTTGGGAACTCTCCATGGATAGAGTCTTGCTCTCCTGCTCTTTTCTTAATGAACTTGCTTCTGTATGATCACTCCTGTGATCCTCTTATTCTTCAACAAAGAACACAAGGACTACTCTCTCAGATGGACTTTATGTGACCATTGATTTTGTGACACCTTATTCTCTTGTTCAAGCCATTCCTGACCAATAAAAAGGCTGCCATCACTAAGATTCTGCGTCATGAGGAGAACTGATGCTGGATATCCAGTGAGTAAAAAGGAACAATAGGCAATGAGATTAACATGTAAGGCTTATCCTAATGGAATGCTTAAGCCATAAGTGGGTCTGGCAGGTGTATGTAACTCTTATTAAGCCTCATTTTCTGTTGGCTTCTTGTTGGTTCCTGAATCTCCTGGTCCTTGCTTTGTTCAGCTTTCCTCCTTCCCAGCCAGGCAGGAAATAGAGAACAATTTTTATTTATCTGTTTTTTTTTTTTCCAGAGTTGTTTTTTGATATTTCCCTATTTTGCTTCACACATGATCTTTCTTTAATCTATGAGTCCTTCACCATCCCCTAATCCTCTGATCTCTTAGGTGAGGGTAATCTTGTGGTTTGAGCTCTAATGCTTTACCTTCCATATGTATGTGGATACTTCCACATTTAACTATATCTGTGCCCTCTCTTTTAAACTCAGAGCCTTTACTTTCTTTTAGTCCTTTCTGATCCTCTATGTGAAGTCAGGAGAAATTTCATATGGAAACAATATGTCCTCAGTTATAAATTTTACATAATTTTTCCATCATTTTACTTATCATTCTATTTGGTGCCTTATCAAATCCTTTGATTCCATTTTAGTCCATGGGAATAATGAAACATATCTATATTTTCTTCACAAGTAAATAATTGTTGTAGAAAATATTGTTGATGAATTGATTTTCACTTAAATTATGTTAATTCTTCCTATTCGTTCTTTTAAAATATTTTATTTATTAATTTATTTGACAGAGAGAAAGAGGGAGAGAGAGAGAAAGAATGGGCACATCAGGGCCTCCATCCACTGCAAATGAATCCAGACGTATGTGCCACCTTGTGCATCTGGCTAACATGGGCCCTGGGGAATCAGACTGTGGTCCTGTGGCTTTGTAAACAAATGTGTTAACTGCTAAGCCATCCCTCCAGCCCCCTATTCTTTAAAATCTAGAAATTTTATTCTGGAAGACAGAAGAAACAGTTTGGGAATCCAAAAACATTAATAAGTTCAAATATTCTTGTGAACAGAACATGAGGGAACTGTGGGATACCCTAAACCATCCTAACATTCAGATCATGGGTATATCAGAAGGGGGAGAAATTCAGACCAAAAGCATGGACAAATATCAAAGAAAACTTTCCCACCCTCTCAAAAGTGAGTCCCAACAAGATATAAGAAGCTAACAAATCCAAACAGACTGGACCAAAGAAGAAACTCTCCAAGGCACATCGTTGTTAAAACTCTAAACAACTAAAACAAAGCTAGAATGCTAAAAGAAGAAACAACACATTATATACAAAGGCTATACCTTTAGAATTTCCTCAAATTTCTCAATGGAAATCCTGAAAGCAAGAAGGGACTGAAATAGAGGACTTCAAAGTTTAAAAATCTACAGATTCCAACCCAAACTTCTGAAACCAATGAAAGTATCATGCATAATATATGGTGAAAGAAAATCTTTCCATGATAAGATCCAGCTCTATGATTATATGAACACAAAGCCAAACCTACAGATTCACCATACAGAAGAGTCAAACAACTAATTGCAAGAGCCTACAACAAGAAGATCACAATAACCAAAATTAGAACAGGCTCAAAAAGTACAAATTCCAAGAAAACCAAACCCCATAAAGTTCCCCAACATGGCAGGGATTAAATCAAACATCACAGTTATATCCTCGAATAGTAATGGTCTTAACTCACCCATCAAAAAACACAAGTTAACAAGGTGGATCAGAAAAATTTGCTGTCTTCAGGAAACCCTCCTCAAAACTAAAGACAGACACCTCCTCAGGTTGAAAGGATAGAAAATGGTATTCCAAATAAATGGCAATAAGAAACAAGTGGGTGTTGGTATATTGATATCTGAAAGAATAGACTTCAAAACAAAAGCAACAAAAAGGACAAAGAAAGCCACTATTTACTTGCCAAGGGAATAGTCCAACAAGAAGACATCACAATCATTAATCTATTAACCTAACCTAACATTAACCTAACACAGGTACACTATAGTTCATAAAACAAAACACACCAACACCATTATTGTTGCAGACTTCAATACTCCACTATCATCAATACACAGATCACCAAAACAAAAAATCAATAGGGAAATAAGAGAGCTCAACACCACCATTGATCAATGAGACCTGACAGACATCTACAAAACATTCCACCCAAATTCTACAGAATATACATTCTTCTCAGCAGCAATAGAACCTTCTTCAAATATCAAATATTAGGCCATAAAGTATGCCTTCTTAAACTCAAGAAATTGATGTTTAATTTTCTGCATCATATAAGATCACAATGCTGTAAGCTAGAAATTAACAATAAGAAGTTCTTCAGGAATTCCACCAGCTCCTGGAGACTTAACAACATACTCTTAAATAATAAACAGGTGGTGGAATAAATCAAATAAGAAAATTTAAATTTTCTAGAATTGAATGACAATGACAACAGAACTTAACAATACTTATGGACACAATGAAGGCAGTCATAAAGGAAAAATTCATAGCACTAAATGCCTTCATAAGAAACCCATAATAAATTAATAACTTAACTGTCCACATAAAGGCACTGGAAAAACAAGAAGAATCAAACCAAAAGAGGTTGAGATATAAAGAAATAATCAAGATCAGAGCAGAAATTGATGAATTGGAAACTAAGAACACAATTGAGAAAATTGGTAAAATAGAGCTGGTTCTTTGAAAAAAATTAACTTTTTAAATCCTTGGACAGTTTGATCAAGTGAAAGAGAAGTCTGAAATTAACAATATCAGAAATGAAACAGGAGAGATCACAACAGACATTAAGGAAATTGAAAGAATCATCAGTACTTACTTCCAAAACCTCTACTCCACAAAATTGGATAATCTGAAGAAATGAATGAATTCCTAAACACATATTACCTACCACAATTAAATTAAGACAAGATTAATCTCCTAATCAAACCTATCACATCCATCAAGATTGAAAAGTTCAAAAACCTCCCTAAAAAGGAAAGTCCACAACCAGATGGCTGCTCAGCCAAATTCTATCAAACCTGAACTGAAATCAATTTTTCTCAAGCTATTTCACGTAATAAGAGAACATAAAATGCTGCCCAACTCCTTCAAAGAAGCTAGCATCACCCTAATACCAAAATCAGCAGAGACCCAATAATAAACGAAAACTACAGGACTATCTTCCTGATGAACATAGATGCAAAGATCCTGAAAAAAAATCCTCACCCACCAAATTCAACAGCACATCAAAAGCATTATCAACCTTGATGTTTAAACATATGGAAATCAGTCAACATAATAAAGCACATAAATAAACTTAATCACAAGAATCCCATGATCATTTCTATAGATGCAGAGAGGGCTCTTGACAAAACACAACATCACCTCATGATCAAAATGTTGGAGATAACCCGGGTGTGGTGGCACACACCTTTAATCCCAGCACTTGGGAGGTAAAGGTAGGAGGATCACCGTGAATTCGAGGCCACCCTGAGATGACATAGTGAGTTCCAGGTCAGCCTGGACTAGAGTGAAACCCTACCTCCAAAAATCCAAAACAAAACAAAACAAAAATGCTGGAAAGAATAGACATGGACAGCTTATATATTAACACAATAGAATCTTTATATAAAGCACTTAACTCCCAAATAATACTTAATGTGGACAACTCAAGGAGTTTCAATTGAGATTGAGAATAACTCTCACCACTGCTCTTCAATATAGTACTAGCAGTACTAGCCCAAGCAATAAGAAAGGAGAAAGAAATAAAAAGGGGTACAAATTGGAAAGGAAGAAGTCAAGATAGCACTTTTTGTAAATGGCATGTTCCTATACATAAGTGACCTGAAAGTCTCCATCTCAAAAATGCTAAATGTGATTAATTCCTTCAGCAAAATAGCAGGATACAAAAATCAACAAAACTTTAATAACGTTTTGATATGCAAAGGTCAAATATACAGAGAAAAAACTCAGCAAGGCTATCCCATTTTCATAGATAGATAGATAGATAGATAGATAGATAGATAGATAGATAGATAGATAAATGCCTAGGAATAACTCTAACCAAGGGTGAGAAAGACCTATGTAAGGAAAATATGAAAACTCTCAAAAAAGAAATTGAGAAGGATGTCAGAAGAGGGAAAGACCACCTGTACTCCTGGATAGGTAGAACTAATTTTGTGAAAATGGAAATTTTACCTAAAGCAATATACAGAATGTATACAATACCAATAAATTGTCCAGCATCATTCTTCACAGAGATAGAAAAAATGATCTCAAAATTCATATGGAATGGCCAGCCTGATTTGATGACATACCTGATAGGCAACTCATGGCCCAGACAAGAGAGATGGAATGTTTTTGGGGGGGAAGGGAAGAGGAGGGTGGGCAAAAACATAAAATGAAACATAAAATGAACTGGTACCTTAAGAGATTTTATCCATTAAGATAGACTAAATATTGAACCCTCAGCAGGAGTAAGGGAGGAATAGCTGAAAAGAAGGGCTCTGAAGAGGGTGGGATGAAGCCTAACCTTGAAAATCTTTTGGCTCTGACATCTAACTCTTATTACCAGAAAACAGTTGATACCCACCATGAGCTGTTGATCAGAAAGACCTATGATCCCTCCCTGCAAAATAAAAGGTTTCTATCAAAGCACTTGACCACCCACCTGAGGTAAAAGATAAGAAGACCCCAGTGCTGAAGACACCATATACTGCTAGCACAGAACATGGAGAGACCTGACTGGAATCTGGAAGAGAGCCAGACCCCAGGTATATAGTTCATCTAGTGTTAGAAAGCACTACATGAGCTACTGGGGGAAAGTGGCAAACAATGGGCTGAGTAATCAGGGGCCAAAATTACTCAGAAGCAAACACCCTGACAAGCTGTACATACCGGTACAACAGTGACACACAGCCTTGATGCGTAGCCAATAGCTTTCTGATTGGCTAACATATTCACTCAGTGGAAAGGGACCCATATCTGGAATTGGGAACCAGCTCAGAATCCTATGGGGACAAAGATTATGTTCTCCAATATCAAGCTCTCACTAGTCTTTGGCTAAAGGAGGACTATATCCATCAAATCCCCCCTAAAATAGTAACACTTATCCCATTCAACCTATGCTGACTTCATCTCCATTGGAGAATCTGTTCTTTGTTTTCAGAAGATAGTGAGACTCAAGGAGGTAAACTACCCCTGTACTTCAGCCAACCCCCAGCTAAAACCACAGAGGAATAGGGGAGATGAGCAAGAATCTAGCTTCCAGTAATTCCTAAGAAAGTTTTAACATGTTGGGAAAGCATTGTACAAGCAGGAAGCTGTTATATCTGGGTATGCATGGTATAAGTATTGGGACTGGAGCTAGACTACTAACATCAAGGTTGACAATCAGAGATTTACCTCTCTCCACCTCCCAACCAGCAGAGTGTTGAGTATGAGGCTTGTTCACAAACACATGAGGCATTGGAGATGTTGCATTCTAACTATCACACATCTTATAGAAAATAAGCCAGACAAAGGAAGGAAGAAAGGAAGGAAGAAAGGAAGGAAGGAAGGAAGGAAGGAAGGAAGGAAGGAAGGAAGGAAGGTAGGTAGGTGTGGGGCTTTTTCTGAAAGGACCTCATTATGATTTGAATAAGATGTCCCCTCAAGACATATGTTTGACAAGTGTTACAATATTTATATTTGAGGCTTCTAGAAAAGGATTATGTCAAGTGTGATCTGATATAATCAATCAATTAATACATTTGGGGGGGTCATGATTTAATATCATATTTGGAGATGATAGAAACAAAGAGGTAGAACCTCATTGGGGGAAGTAGGTGTCTTGTGGAGTCCTTGAAGTGCATACCTTGTTTCTGCCCCTCTCTCTACTTCTCAGTCACTAAGAGGTGAACATTTCTTATACATTATGCCCACCACTGTGCCCTCTGCCCCATAATGCATTGTCTCACCATAGGCACACAGCATTGAAAACTTCTACCATGGACTGAAACCTTTAAAGTCATGAGTCAGAGTAAATCCTTCCTCTTTTCAAGTGTTTTTCTTTATATATTTTGTCATGGTGCATGATTGCCTTTGTGAGTTACAAAAATCAAAATTCTCTTCTCCTTTAGGGCTATACTATCACCTCCATTCCTCACTTGTGGAGTGTTGGAAGCCTTTCCAATATCAGTCCCTGCTTTCAATTGGCTTTCCAAGTTTCCAAAGAACACCTGTTTATTTATGTAACTATTTTTGTTTTGTTTTGTTTAAGAGGTTCCCAGTCATAAGATCCTTGGTTATTTCCCTTGTACCACCATGCAGATTTTGTAATGTAATCACCATTGCTGCTAATGGTAGCTTATTCTCACATTATGTTTTGCAATTAATACTCAAAAAATTGAGTAGAGTTTATATAAAAATGTTTCATTATGGTTATATTATTTGTTCCTTTTTTGCTATACAGATAAACTATCAATGTCATGGAACATATGAAAGATTTTCAAATTTTACTATCATTATCATTTTTAGGAAATCCTTTTATCTTAGTTTTACTATCTTCAAATATAACCTATGTTTTTATTTTACAGAAAAAAACTAAGGCTTTAAGAACTCAGCCGTTTTAAAAATCAATCCTCTTGGGCTGGAGAGTTGGCTTAATGGTTAAGGTGCTTGCCTACAAAGGTAAAAGACCTAGCTTCAATTCTCCAGAATGCACATATGTCAGATACACAAGCTGGTGCATGCATCTGGAGTTTGTTTGCAATGGCTGGGGGCCCTAGTATGCTGTGCCCAATCTCTCTCTCTCACTCTCTCTCTCTCTCAAATAAATTAAAAATTTAAAAAGTCAACCCTCTTGTAAGAGTAGAGATTTTCATTATTTCTCAACAGAGTATGAACTACTGCCTTCAAGATAAATTTAAGCTGGAAGTCCAAGGATAAATATGTAATTAACAAGTGTTTAGTTGAAATACTTGTTCTGGCTTCATGTCAAGAGATGAGAACTACAACATACCCTGATGTTTGGCTTCTCAGTAACTTTTAGAAGGTCAGTATGGACAGACCCTCATTAAATGGGAGAACACAATGGATTGAGAGATGAGGAAATAAACAGGGACTTTGATTCAGAACTTTGCAATGCATAACCATGACTTTGGATTTTATTAGAGCATATTAAAAAATATAATGTGCGTGTGTGCCAAACAGCTGGAGTACTAAGGCAAATGGAAGTTAGGTATTAATTATTTTGTACTATAATGTTTGTTGAATTTAAGTCCAGAAGGATGGAGGATAGGATTTGTATAGGACATTCATCAATTGGTAGGAACTTAACCATGGTTGTAATCAAAGTGATAGCCATTATGTGAAGAAGCCACAGGAAATGAGGCTAGAGAAAAGATGAGGTGATCAATCCATGCTGAGAACAATGGCGTCATATCACATCAATTGTTGCTGGGAAAAGTCAGTGTAGGAGTCATAGCTCCATGTGGTTTACTCAGAAAATAAAGAGAAATGTTACATCACTTTGAACTCAGAAATCACAGTTTTAGAAAGCCACATTAAATTTTACAGTTTTTATTGTCTTGGGTCCAAAGGTCTATTATAAACAAATATGAAGACATTATGACAATGATTCTAATTCTCTTCTTTTATAACAGCTATTCTTGAACACAGCTCCTAAGATTGTACTATTTGGTTTTGTGGTATCACTTAGAACATTATAAAATTTGATTCCTCTTTCATCCTTACTCAATAAAATAATTGCATCAGGAAAAAACATTTAGAAGTATTCATTTTGTTTATACATGAATTCAAGTAAGTGAGGATGTCTGAAGGGATGTAGTTTGTTTGTAACAGAATTAATGTGTACTATCATTAAAATGAAAAAGGTATGAATGAAAGTGATTACTTCATATTCTATTAACCATTAAGTATAAACAGAATTCACTTTTTGCTTAAATATAAATTTGTATGTCTAACAAGTATTTAACACTGGACAATAGTATTTAGATCAAGGGCATTAATATCTTCAAGGAGACTGTTAGTAAATTTTAAGGAGTTATTTTTAAAGTACCACATTGTTCTGAGTTGTGACTCATCTTACCATCTGCATTGAGGTGGATTATTCTGGTATATGTATCTTTTCAAAATTTATTTTTGTTGCATATACTTAAAATGTCCAACAGAGTTTTGCTATATATACACACACACATAGCAAAACCATGAAGAAAATCAAACAAGTGAACATGCTCATCACCTTTAGTAGTTTCCTTTTATTTGTGGTAAGACCATCTGTAAGCCACTCCCTTACCAATTTTTAACATGCAATGCAGTGATATTTACTATTGTCCTCTTGAGGCACAAGCATGCCTGTGATCACACACACTTTGACCTCACCATTCCCTCTATCTGTCTGTTCCAGATAACAAGAGTCTGCTGCACTCTTTCTTTCTATTTGACATGTAAGGATTACATATCTGACAGAAAGCATCCAGCATGTTTCCTTCTGTGTTTGGTTTATTTCACTTAGCAGATGCCCTCAAGGTTCCTATGTGCTGGTAGTATCTCCTTCCCCTTGGCTGATCTATGTTCTGTTTCCTAGTGGATAAACATCCATGTTGCCCATGCATTCATCCATGTGTCGAAGTTTAAATTGTTTCCATATCTTAACTACTGAGACTAGTGTTGCAACAAACATGAGAGTGTTGCTCTCACTATAAAAGTGATGACTTCAATGATTTTGAATATGTACAAAAAGAAGGAATTCTGAGTCATTTAGCTGTCCTACCATACATTTTTGGATAAAGCTTCATACTATTTTCCTTAACTGCTCTTGCTAACTTTCCTTTTCTTGAACAATCCTTTTCTCTCTTCTTTTTTTCATCCCATTGAATATAAGGTAGTTCTTATTTCATGGTGGTTTTAATTCTAATTTCTGTGAAGTTAATGATATTTAGAACCTGTTTTATATACATACTGGATATTTGGATGTCTTGTGAGTTGTTTATTCTTGGTCATTGTCCAATTTTTAATGATATGATTTACATCATAATTAAAATAGTGTGATCATTTATATATTTTGGTAATTGATCCATTATTAGATAAATCATTTTCAAATAGTTTCTTCCAATCCAAAGGCTGTCTTTTATATTGCAATATTGTATCCTAAGAAGGTGGTAAAAGATATATTTTAAATTCTGTTGTTTCTTTAGCTGTGAGGAAGCTTATTAACTTGAAGTTTATTTTTATATTTGTTGTTTAATCTATTTCTGTAACATCTAAAAAAAATCATTGCATGGGTAATTATGAGAGAGTCTTTACCCCATGTTATCTTCTGAATATTTTAGAGATTCACATTTATGCTTAGGTCTTTAATCAATGAAACAAAATAAGAAATCAATAATGGAGAGAATATGGAAAAGTTCCTTAACACATGAAAATTGAGTAGTCAGTGTTTGTAAACATATTTTATTTATTTTTAAAAGAAAGAGCAAAAAAATGGGCATGTTAGGGCTTCCCGGAACTACAAATGAACTCAAGATGCATGTGCCACCTTATGCATTTGGCTTTTACGTGGGTACTTGGGAATAGAGCCTGGGTCATTAGTCTTTGAAGGTAAGCATCTTAATAACTGTGTCATCTCTCTAGCCCCAATATCTCATTTATAACAACCATTGGGTCAAAGAGGAAATGCAAAGAGACAAACAAAAAATTAAACCACAATACCAAAACACGAGACTCAGCAAAAGCAGTAACATTAGGAAAATACATAACAATAAACACCATTATTAAAAAAAATAAGAATACTCACAAATAAATAGTTAACTTTTTAACTCTATAGACTAGAAAAATAGGAAGATAAAAGAAACTTTCAAAGGAAGAGTGGTGGACTCAGTGATAGCACGGGATCTAGAGAGAAGTTGAGTTGTTTAAACAGTGCATTAAATGGGATGACACAAAAACAATTTGGAGTCTTACCAAGAGTCTTTGCACGAAACATGAATTGGAAAATGTTTCTGGCTTCAATAAAAAAGGAATCTTTGCATTATAAAAATAGAGAAGTTATTGTGAAGACTGGAAATTTCTTATAAGTTAAAAATACATTTTAAGATACATCGTTACCAGTAAGTTTTCTCCTGCATATTTATCCCAGGTAGATGAAAATGCATGTCCATAAAAACAAACCACAGGGGGAAAAAAAAAAAGAAGAAGAAGAAGAAGAAAAAAAAAAAAAAAGAAAAGCGAGAAACACCATGAAGTTTACTTCTTACTTCCTCACGTGCACCTTGGTGAACACATACCTACTCTCTCTCTCTCTCTCTCTCTGTCTATATATATATATATATATATGTGTGTGTGTGTGTATATATACATATACATATATATATATATTTTGTTATATATATGTATGTATGTATAGATAGACATACATATATCTATATATGCATACATAAGCACACATATACATAAACATAAGTAATAAAATTTTAACCTCATAAATTTTCATCAAAATCAAAGTAATATTTACTTATTTAAAAAACTGACATATCTTAAGCTACTAATTAAAAGAGACTTAATAAATGAAAGAGATTTTACTATGGATGCTTAATTAAAATAAAAATTACTAGTGACAATTATCAATAATTGGATATCTTGAGAAATAGATACATTCCTAGAAACATATTCTCTCCATAACTGATTTAAGAAAATGGAAACTCTAGTAAGATCAAAAACACATAGTTGTCAAATTATTGATTAAAAAACAATAAGTCTATGGCTTCACAGCTGACATATACCAATGGCGAACAAACAGCACCAATCTTTCTAAAACTCTTCTGAGAATAGAAGTACAGAGATCACTTTCCATCCCATTTTATGTTGGCAGCACCACTCTGACCTCACTGCTAAGTGCCTGGACAGAGATCTGACTCTCTCATAGGCCCACATCATGGACCTAACTAGGCACTGATGCTATGCTGAGCATGGTTCTTGACGTGAAGTATGACACACATGATGCTAGAGGCATATCTAGTGTTACAGGAGGGCATACAGATGCGTAAGAGCTCATCGTGATACCTTGCAAACAACTCAGATGGAATATTTTTTTTAAATAGCATCCCTTTAGCTATAACCTTAATGAGAACATGAGCTGGGACCTTTCTGCCCTGTAAATTTCACATCACAGAATACTAACCATGACACAATCACCCCAGCTTTGCATCCCTCAAAGAATCAGAAAACTAATACATTTTTACTATTATGATCATTATAGTAAAATAACAATAAAAATCCTGGGAAACGTTAAGATGTTCAACCTATATCTAAGCAACACAATTCCTTAATTCATTAAGGATCAGAAACATATATTGACCAAAGGTCTCTCTTTAAAGGCCATATAAAAATGCAATTTTGTTGCTTTTTTAAAAAATATATTTGGCAAATTAAGGGAAAGGTAGCAAAGACAAGTACTAATTAATAAACTCAGCATCAATAGTGAATAAAACACACAGGTGGCACTTTGCCTCTGCTAGCATCCTTGTCCTCAGACTGTAGAATCCCCTGTGTCAAGGACCTTAAATGTGTCCAATTGTTTCTTAGTATCTGTTATAGTACTACTGGACAAATACTTATAAGTTATCAAGATCTCAAGTTACCCAGATCTCTGAAGTAGAAAGGACAGCTCTTGTTACCTTTGCTTGTACAGATTAAGAATGCTTGGGGCTGGAGGGATGGCTTAGCAGTTAAGGCTCTTGCCTGCAAAGCCAAAAGACCCCGGTTCAATTCCCTGGGACCCACATAAGCCAGATGCACAAGGTAGTGCATGCGTCTGGAGTTTGTTTGCAGTGGCTGGAGCACCCATTCCATCTCTCTCTCAATCTCAAATAAATAAATAAAGACAAATAAAATTTATTAAAGAATAAAAATATTCATACAGAAATGCAAGGAGTGTGGGAAGGTGTTGCAGTCAGGTTCGCATTGCTGGCAGAAATCCCCCAACTAAGAGCAGCTTGTGGGAAAAAAGAGGTTTATTTTGGCTTACAGGCTCAAGGGGGAAGCTCCATGATGGCAGGAAAAATGATGACATGAGCAGAGGGTGGACATCATTCTCTGGTCAACATAAGGTGGACAACAGCAAACAGGAGAGTGTACCAAACACTGGCAAGGGGAAGCTGCCTATAATACCCATAAGCCTGCCCCCAACAATACTCTGCCTCCAGGAGGTGTTAATTCCCAAATTGACATCAGCTGGGAACCTAGCATTCAGAACACTTAAGTTTATGGGGGACACCTGAATCAAACCACCACTCTCTGCCCCTGGCCCCCATAAACTGATAACCGTACATGATGTAAAATGCAATGCATGCATGCAACTTTAAAAATCCCCATAGTTTTTATCAATTCCAATGATGTTCATATGGCCCCATAATCCAAGGTCTTTTAACTGAGCCATAATAACAGAAATAATCCTGTTGCTGTTGTCCACCTTATGTTGACCAGAGAGTGAAGTCCAACCTCCTCTGCTCATGCCATTGCTTTTCCTGCCATCATGGAGCTTCCCCCTCGAGCCTGTAAGCCAAAATAAACCTCTTTTTTTCCCACAAGCTGCTCTTAGTTGGGTGATTTCTGCCAGCAATGCGAACCTGACTGCAACAGAAGGTCAGATGTGGAATTGCCTGTTTCTCTGGATGTTTTGCAATAGCTTAACATATTCTTTGGGAAGCAAGAATCATGGCCTACTATTAGCTAAAGGAAAGTATGGGAGGGTCTAGGCAAAAGATGGTGGAATAAACACAGGGATGAGGATACTTACTTTAAATTTATTTTTATTCATAGCATGAAAACCATCATATGTGGCCTATTGTAATATTTAGGAAGCTTTAACTCTTCTTATTAATTTTAACATCGCAATCAGCATAAAAATCATTTTTGGATTAATCCCTTCATTTCAAATTGATATTTATTTTATTTTATTTTATTTTATTTTTTGCCTTCAGATTTCTCTCTCAGAGGCCTTGATTATTTAAAAATTTGTTAGCCATTTCCTAGGATATGCAGCTTTTGAAATGTATATAAATCTTATTTTAGTTTGTGACAACATCCTGGAGAGATGAGACTACTAATTTGGATAGTGTGTTCTGTTCTACTGCTCACTTAAAATGTGTCCAGTGACCCTATGCAGGAACTCCATGTAGTAAATAACTAGTTTTCTGTGCATCTTATTAATTCTCCATCAGAAAAGTTTACTAACTACCACCCTATATTTAAGGTCTAATGGTTCTACTTTATTTCCTTCCAGTTCCAAAATAATTCTTTTGGCCAGAACTCAGTTCTTCTTTTGTGACTCTAGCCAGTTCTCATATCCAAGGGCAGACTATAATCCAAATGTGAGCTTCTGAGACCCTGACCTTAGACATTCAGCTTCATCTTTCTGTGTCTGTTTATTCCCATCTTGCCTTTGGAACAGTGTTGGCAACCTGACAACAGAGAAAACTACAAGTCAATATCTTTAGCCATTGATTTTCTAGCTTCTTGTCAGTCATCAGAAGAAATGCTATTCATATGGGAGAGGCAGAGTGAAATTTGGGGTTTTTTTGGACCTGGCGTCGAGAAATCTTGTTTTTTCTTAAAGATAAAATATGATAGTAAATCATGTAAACTTAATGGGATGTAATATAACAATGGAAATAAATATGTGAGTAAATATCTATATTAGGTTATAAGTGAGGTAGAAAGACTCCCCATAAATGTGGGCAGCATCATTCCATGGTGAGGGTCCTGGACTGTATATATAGGAAAAAGTTGATCAAAGGCATTTATCATTCTCAGATTTCTGACTGCAGATTGAATGTCACCAGCACGTTCATGCCTTCCTCACCATGATGGTATATATCCTGTGAAAATGTAAGCTAAAAATAAACCCTTGCTCCTTTAAGTTACTTCTGTTCAGCAACAAAAATCAATACACAAAAACCAATCCTAAATTATCAATAATTAATAGATGCAAAAGTAACCAATTACTGGAAAAAGAAATTAGGAGAATTTGTTTGGATGTAGGTTCAGTTGGGTCTTTTTTGTTTTTATCTGTGTATTATTTTTTTATTAAAGACATACTTTGTATGGATACATCATTTGTTAGTACTCTCTTTTCCCTCATCCCTGGCCCCATTCCTCTGGTGATTCTCCTCAGTGCGGTTGCAGGTATACCCCATGGGATAATGGGTTATGCATTGTGGGAGCAGCAGTTAGGTTTTCTTTTTCTTTCTTTCTTTCTTTCTTTCTTTCTTTCTTTCTTTCTTTCTTTCTTTCTTTCTTTTTTTGGCAGGGGGATGCAATGCCACTGGGCATGTTTTATCAACATGTGGCTCTTACAATCTTTCTGCCAACTCTTCTCCAAAATTTGTTGAGCCGTGTTGGATGTGTTTTAAGTACTTCAGTGATGAGCTCATAGGAGCTTCCAGATCTCTGCTTCAGTAAGTGTTGAGTATCTACAGGGTCTGTCTCCTTTACCCTGGTGCTGAATGTCAGGTTCAGCATGGAAGCAGCATTCTTGATCATCTCCCCAATTCTTCTGTGGTTTCAGCTGGGGCTGGGCTGAAGTGTAATGGGAGTTTATCTCCTTTGGTGTCACTACTTTCTGAAAAAGAAAAACAGATTTTCCAACAAAGAGTGAAATTAGCATAGTTTAAATGGGATAAGCATTATAAATTTAGGAAGAATTTGATGTATGTAACCACTCCTTTAGCCAAAAACTAGTGAGAGCTTGACACTGGAGAGCATAATCTTTGTCTCCATAGGATTCTGATCTGGTTCCCAATTCCAGATATGGGTTTCTTTACACTGAGAGGATCTCAGCCAATCAGAAAGCAATTGGTTACCCATTAAGGCTGTGTGCCACTATTGCACTGGCATGTACATCCTGTCAGGGTTTTTGCTTCTGAGTAACTTAGACCACTGCTTGCACAGATCATTTTTGGCCCCTTTCCCCCAGTAGCTCATGGAGCACTAATCGGAATATCTGGGGACTGGCTCTCTTCAGGATTCCAGCCATGTCTCTCCATACTGTGTGCCCACAGCATAGGGTGTCTTCACCAATAGGGTCTTACCTTTTGTCTCAGTAGGTGTTGGGGTCCCCCCTAGGGCCATCCCAGGAGGGATGCCAGGGTCTCTGCTGAGTTGGGGGTGAGAGGTGCGGAGTCACAACACAGACTCTGGGAGTTGGGTGGAAGCAGCAGAGGGCAAGCTGCTGCAAATACATTCATTCAAGGAAGTGTAGGGGATTTTAAGGGGTTTGGCTGGCCAATCATTGTATGGGGTGGTCCCCTTTTTGTGACCAATGACAGCCTGTCTCCAGACATATCATCTCATAGCAGGCTTCTCTCAAGCATGGGACTGTAGCTGTTGTCATTCTAGGCCTGCGCAGGACGCCATGTTCACAGAAGCCACTTCCTGGTTTCTTCTGACATGTGGTCTGGCTAGGCCAGACCTGCATTGTGCGATACATATCCTCCTTTTTGCTTTTGTTATTAGCAACCCTGGGAGGCATGGTTCTTTGTCAAGCCATTGTTGAACCCAGGCCCCAAGGGATCATCACATGTGATGGTGCCTGTCTTAGGTTGCCTCATCTCATGGAGTCTTACCTGTCATTGACTACCTGCCATTCTAGTGAGAAAACCCGAGGGGTGTGGCCTGGTTTCTTTTAGCATGTGGTCTGGCTAGGGCCAGTCCTGCATTGTGCCATACAAGTAGGGTAATCAAGTGCTTTGACAGAACCAGTCTTATTTGGGGGAATTTGTAGGTGTCTCTGATCAATTAACAGTTCATTATTGGTAGCAACCAATTTCTGGTTCTAGGAGTTACAGGCTGGAGACAAAAATAATAATAGTAATAGGCCTCATCCCATCTTCTCCAGGGCTCTTTCTTTCAGGTGCTCCCCCCTTACTCTTGTTAAGGATTATATCTATTAGTCTATCTTAAAGGATAAAGGTTTCTATGGTATGAGTCCATTTTGGATGTAGCTTTGTGTTTGTTTTCCTCCACATTCTCCTCCCCTCTCCCCAAATCCTTCCACCTGTCTTGACTGAGCCTTGAGTTTTGTGTCAGGTATGTTAGCAAGTCAAGCTGGTCCAGGATAGGAACCACAGGTGAGTGAGACCATGCAACCTTTGTCTTTCTGTGATTGTGTGAGTTCACTGAGTGTGATCTGTTCCAAGTCTGCCCATTTTTCTACAAATTTCATTGTACTATTTTTTTTTCTTAGTCCTGAGTAAAATTACATTGTTTAAATGTACCACAAGTTTATTATCCATTCATTCATTGATGGGCACCTAGGTTGATTCCAGTTCTTAGCTATTATGAGTTGAACAGCTATAATCATGGTTGAGTAAATAAACACCCAGTACTTGAATATCAGGGTCTGTTGGTAGCTCTATGTTCATCCTTTTCAGGAATCTGCATATTGATTTCCATAGTGGAGGGCACTGGTGTTTTGTTCAGGAAGTTTCTCCCCACTCCTATGTCACAGTGATTTCCTCCTATTTTTTCTACAAGTAGGAGAAGTATTCCCAGTCTTATATTGAGGTCTTTAATCCACTTGGACTTGATTTTTGTGCATAGTGATGTGAGTGGGTCTAGTTTCATTTTTCTACATATGGTTATCCAATTTGTCTAGCACTATTTGTTGAGGATGAAAACTTTTCTCCAGTGTATGTTATTGACACCTTTGTCAAAGATCAAGTAGCTGTAGTTATTTGACCTAACATACAGATCTTCAATTTGGTTCCATTGGTCTATATTTCTGTTTTTATGCCAGTACCATGCTGTTTTTGTTACTATGGCTTTGGAATATAGCTTTATATTGGATTTCCATGATACCTCCAGGGGTGTTTCCTTTGCTGAGGATATATTTGTGTATCTGAGGTCTGCTGCCATTCCGTATGAATTTTGAGATCATTTGTTTTTCTATTTCTGTGAGGAATAATGTTGAATTTTTATTGGTATTGCATTAAATCTGTGTACTGATTTTAGTAAAATTGCCATTTTCACAATATTAATTCTACTAAGCAATGCTTTTGGACTCCTGTTCAATTTCTTCTGTCTTGTCTTACAGCTCACAAGTTCTGTATTCCACATGACAGACTCTGCTAGTGAGGGGTTCTAGAGAGGTTTTTTAAAAAGCTCTATTAGTTTTTTGTTGTTGTTGTTTGTTTGTTTGTTTTGTTTTGTTTTCCGTTGTGTTATTTTGCACCATGTCCATTTCTTTTTTGAGGGATGATTTCAGTTTGAGGTCTGATTTTTTTCATGCTACCTGTAATTCATTCTTGCACTTGATCATGTCTTTATTAAGCTTGATAAGATGGTCATTGAAATCCTGTATTTGTTGACTCAACTTCAATTCATTTATCTCTCTTTTGAGGCTTCTCTCATTTTCTTTTATTATTATTATTATTTTAATCTTACCATTTTATCTTGTTTTATTTTTTTTTTAATTTTATTTATTCTTATGTATATTATTCTGGTTTTACATTCATAGTAGTGACTCCATTATCCTCCTCCCTGTTCTCCCTCTTCCATAGGGACCCTCATCAATGGGGAATATGGTTCACACATTGTGGGGGTAGTCAGGAAATATGGGGGATAGGCCAAGTCTCTGTGCATAATGCCCCAACTTGTGGCTCTAACATTCTTTCCGCCCCCTCTTCTGCAAATTTCCCTGAGCCACATTGGGGTCATTTTAGCTCACTTTAGTGATGAGGTTTTGGGAGCCTCTGTGTCTCTGGATATCTGGCTTAGTGGGAGTTAGATGTTCTCTGTGTTTATCTCCTTCAACCTTTGTCTGGTGTCATGATCCCCAAGAGCACTGAACTCTTGCCCTTCCTCCACATTACTCTGTGGTTTCAGCTGGAGCCCTGGTGAAATGTGATTGGCTGATCCTCCTTTCTGGTTCGTTGTCCATCTGGAAAAAATAAGCAAATTCTCCAACAGAGAGAGAAGTTAGTACTAGATATATGGGATGGATATAGATAGCTTGGAGGGAATTTTATATGAGTAGGCCCTCTTCTAAGCCCACATTTGATGGTATCTTGGTTGTAGACTGTGCTCATTTTTTGTACATGGTTTTGACTTATTTCCCAGTTCCAGCAATGAGTTCCATTCCACTGAGTGGATCAATTAGCCAAATCAAGAGCCATTGGTTGCCCACCATGGCTGTGTTCCACTACTGCACTTGTTTGAGCATTACGTCAGGTTGTTTTTTGCTGGGTATCTTAGACTGGAAGTTGTTTGGACCAATATTGGCCATTTTCCCCCAGTTGCTCGTGTAGCACCCTCTGGCACTAGACTAGCTAACTGTCTGGGGACTGACCCTCTGCCAGATTCTGGCCAGGTCTCTCCATGTTTGGTCTCATATGTGTATGCTGTCTTCAACAGTAGGGTCTTACCATTAACCTTTGGTGGGTCATCCAGAACTCTGACAGAAATCTGTCTTTTTTGGGAAACCTTGTAGGTGTCTCGGATCTATAGCTCATTGTGAAAGTTAACCCCGTGCTGGTACTGGGAGTTATAAGTCAGCGCCTAGGGAAGGTGAGGGGAGAAAAAGATAATATAAAAGAGAAAGTGAGTATAGAGAGGCGATGGATAGAAAGAGAGAGGGAGAGAGAAGAGGGAGTAAAGCAGGAGAAAATTAAGGTTGGTCTTCATAGTGTTTTCTCCAGTTTCCTGTGGTTCAGGTGTTCCCTCTGCAGGCCTGCTGAAGGATCAATGTTTTAGCTGGTTGTTCAGAATATAGAGTTTTATGCTATCATTTCCTTTTGGGTCCCTATTTGTATCCCCCCATCCTTATCCTCCCTCCCACCCTCTCACTCCCTCCCACCATCACCCTCCGTCCATCCCACCCTCCCTATTGTCTGGTCCTCCGAGTACTTATTAGGCTTGGCAGCATCTCAGGTGGATTCAGGTTAGGAGCGACAGATAAATGAGACCATGTGACGATTATCTTTTTGTGATTGGGTGAGCTCACTGAGGATGATCTGTTCCATGTTTGACCATTTTTTTTCAAATTTCATTATTTCATCTTTTCTTACTGCTACATAGAATTCCATAGTATAGATATACCACATCTTTGTAATCCATTCAGCTAATGATGGACATCTGGGTTGATTCCAGCTCTTTGCTATTATGAATTGAGCAGCTATAAACATGGTTGAGCAAATGTCTCTGATCTGAGGCTTGGAGCCTTTAGGGTAAATGCCCAATAAGGGAATAACTGGATCTGTTGGTAGGTCTATGGTCATCCTTTTCAGGAGTCTCCATATAGCTTTCCATTTTGTTAAGTTAAGCCTACTGACAAAAGCTGAGTGCTCCAAGAGATGATTCTTCTCAATTGCAATTATTGGTTTTTTTTTTTTTCTTATAGTTTGCTTCCAGTCCAGCTATTTTTTATAAGGGTCACATATATTATTGTGTTTTCAATTTGGTATTCAATTTCTGTTGTTTTCTCAATGATTTTATTGGAGGCTTCCATTGTGGGAGTAGGCACCCTTGGTGGAGATCTCTCAATTTTCTTTTCTTACTTTCGTTGATGTGTGTGTGTGTGTGTTATGGTCTACCCATCTTGGAGAAGAGTTTTATTTTATTAAAGGTGAAGCAGGCATTTGTACTTGTAGGGTCTTCGGTGAGTGTTTTGTTTAAATATGAACCACGTTGTTGTATCATGGAGTTATAACTGCAGATGCACAGACTGTGGAGACTGTAAGTAGATCAAAGGTACCTGGGGAACTGAGAGGTAGAAAACTGTGAGCTCTGGCCTACTCACTCCACATTTACATAGTGTTCAGGAGTAGAGAACCAGGATTTGGGGACCTAAGATCCAGAAAGTTGGGAAGCCAGGGGCAAGAGGACAACTCTCTTGGTGGCCTGTTCATCTGTTGGCTCAGGTGAATAGGGATTTTGGGACACAGGGGTGGTCAATCAGGAAACCCAAGAAAAAGGCTTGATTCTGCAGCACACATGCAGGTACGAGGGTGCCCCAACCCAGCCCCAGGGGTACCAGGACCAGGGAACTGGGAAATGGGGAATGACCTGGGAGCTTTCACCTACTCACTCCCCAAGCCCACCATCTGGAACAGGGGATCTGAGAGTTAGGGACCCAAGGGACCTTCAATCAGGAAGGCTGAGCAAGGAGCCTATTTCCTCAGCATGCTTATGGGTCCAGGCAGCCCCAAGACAGCAACAGGAAAACCAGAATCAGGGGACTAGGAGACGGGGAAGGAACTGGGAGCTCTGGCCTACTCACTCCTTGTATGCTCCCTCCAAAACAGCTCTGTTGGGAGTTTAGTCAAGGAGTTTAATGCACTAAGGTACAGAACATATTATTCAGTAATAATCTTCTTAGAAGTAGCTTCTCAACTTAATTCAACCAAATACAATCAGTAAAAGAAATACTTATGGCAGATATGAAGAAAAAGGAGAGATAGGTAGCATATTATAGTATTCTCCTATTCCCAAGCAATTCAGAATGTACTACTGGGTTATTTGCAGATTGTCAAACTGCAAAAGATACCACACTCCTCTTACCATGAACACCTATGTCTCTATGTGAATTTCAACTTAAGCTAATGGCTCACTAATAAAACAGGAACTAGAGGAAAGATTTTGTTTCACAGTCAGAAAAACAAAAATCAATAGATTTAGGCCAAGCAGAAGCCTAAGTGTGTATGTGCCTGTGTGCCTGTGTGCATGTGTGTGTGTGTGTGTGTGTGTGTGTGTATTTTCTTCATCTTTAGCCCTAAGAACCCTCAGGGATACTAGGGCAGTACTCTACTACTGAACCATACTCACATCCCAAACTGGATCTTATTCTTCACAGTTAACATGGCTATGATGGAATCATTAAAATTAGATGGTCAAATTCATTTCTATGTTAGCTTACTATGGGAACATTTTGTTTGCCTCTCACTCGTTCCCATTTTATGCATGGAAAAGCAAAGTCAAAACACAAAGCTGTTTTTATTATACAAAAAAGATAGGCAAATTACTCTGACTGATTTAATTAATCTCTTTCTATTTGGAAATAAGAAATATTTCATTCCTACACACACAGATCTGGACATTGACTTCTGTCAGGATGTGTAGGCAGAGCCAACAAAAGATGCAGAAAACCCTACTTTCAGTACCTGAGCTGCAAGTCAGTAACACTATAGGTATAAATAAGTGGAAACATATCTTGCCTAGTCTATATGCTCACTTTTCATGTGGTCTCAAGCTAGCCTTTGCCAAGATAGACTTTTCACTTGGAAACATAAAACTTTAGTTAAACCCTCCTCAGTAATGCTATATATGTCAAATTAGTGACTAAAGAAAATTTAGATGCTTGCAGAAGCACAAAGTGGCACATACATCTGGAGATTCTTTGTGGTGGTAAAAGGCTTGACATGCACATTTTGACATTTTTCTGAACACAATAATATACTGAAATATTTTGTTTCTTCTGTCTTAGATCGACTCCCTCCTTTATACCTTGTGGATGACTAATCTCGTTCTCTGCCCCATGGCATTGTCCTATATTCAGACCTCATGAGATACTCATCAGTTAAGATGAGCATTTTGACAGGGTAGGCTGTTGAGGACAGAGAACCACCTGTTTTCAGGTGTCTTGGGTCACAGAAGTCCATATCAGACTTGATGGAAACTAGGTTTGTGAAAGTGGCACTTAGAGACTCTCTAGCTATCATGAAAAATTCTTTGGCCAATCGCAGCATTGAGATACCTATTGTTTTTCTGCATGACAAAACTCAGCAATGAATGTCAATACTTGAATTCCTAAGCACATGGAGGCCAAATGTCCTATATATAGTCATTTTCTGACATGTCTCAGCCTTCCTCTAGAATCTAGGTTTCATTAAGAAAATATTGGAATTATTACTCTTTCGTGGAGTCAAAACATCTGGTATCCAAGAACTGACTATGTCCTGCCCAGCTTTGCTTCTGTGATCACATAAAGTGAGGGCACCTTTATGGTGGTATGGTTTTATACATGCCTGCATGTGAGTATTATTTCTGAAGATTTCTCTTTCCATCCTAAATTACAGATTGTTATCACCTTAATTTATTTCTGAGGCTCTTAACAGAAGATATGACAATCATATCATGGATTTTCTTTCCTCTTAAGTTGAGTCTTAATTATAGCATTCAGAATTTGGGTTTCAGTCTAAAACTTTGTTTTAATGGCTGAAACTTGAAAGGACTCTGTATGGCACAATGAAGGCCTGGCCCTAGCCAGACCACTTGGCAGAAGAAACCAGGAAGGGGCTTCTGTGAACATGGCGTTCTGTGCAGGCCTGGCGTGACAACAGCTACAGTCCCATACTCGCGAGAAACCTGCTACAAGATAACCTGTCCAGAGACAGGCTGTCATTGGTCACAAAAAGGGGACCACCCCATACAATGATTGGCCAGCCAAGCCCCTTAAAACCCCTTGCACTTCCTCGAATAAACGAGTTTGTGGCAGCTCGCCCTCTGTTGCTTCCACCCAACTCCCAGAGTCTGTGTTGTGATTTAGCGCTGCTCACCCCCAACTCAGCAGAGACCCTGCTGTCCCTCCTGAGCTGGCCCTAGGGGGAACCCCAACAAGACTCAAAGTTTTTTTCTGCTTTAACTTTGCAAATGTTGAGTTGTAAGAGCTGTAAATATTCCCTACCAGATACATTTGCATACCTTTCCTTCTGAGCCCATTGTTTTCTAATAATAATATGAAAGATTTACATTATAAACACCAATTCACATTATAAACTTTAGGCTTTCAAAATCCATAGCCACACCATTATGAATAGTTTTTGTTTTCCAAATTGACCACAGGCTATGAGACACATTTACCAAATATTTTTGCCCCATTATAACATGGGATGCATTTTTCCAGCTCTCCATATGTAGTTTCTCATTTTGACTTCCCCAATCACAAAGGCAAGGTTTATACATTAGCTGTGGGAGTTCTCTACTTGAAGTATCATCTGTGTCTGTCAATTGTTGAGCCACAACATTGCATAAACAGCATCCCCAAATGTCCACTGCTCATAATTAGTACTCTTTCTTATACTGAGAATCTGCACCTGGATACAGAGTTGGTGTAGGTCTGCTTCATGTTTGCTGATGTCTAGGGGAGCAGAAGCTGCCTGTAGCATGAACTTGTAGTGGAGATCAGTGGAACAAATCAGCAACATTCTGAGCACCATTTAAACTTCTGCTCAGATCCTGAGAAGTATGTGCCCACCCCAAAGCAATGACAATTGGCATGAGTGGTAGTATTTGCTATAGGGAAGTGACAAATATATGACTGGCTAGCCCAAACCTTGAACTAATATTGAACTATTCCTTTTCAGAGAATAATCCTTTCCAAACAGTGAATTGTGTGGTAGACGATCCTGTAGCATACAGAAATAGAAGACTGAAATAAAATGATCTTCTATTGTAGCAATATATGAGACTTTCTAAATTACTAATATTTTTCTTTTCCCATATTCTAGTCTTTCCTCATAGTCAATGGTATCTTCTATGTTTTGATACCTTTCCTTCGACATTAAATGTATTCTAACATTATTCTTAAACTAAAGAGGGTTTCTTATCATTGGAAGCTAAAAATTATAAACGGTCATATAGGGGGCAAAATCCTATATTAGATTATCATTAATTACAACACCTCAGCATTAGCTAGATCACTTCTAGCTTAGAAACTAGAGAAGTTCCCTTGGGAGAGGTAGTCATATGTAAATAACCATGTCTCTGTTAAATTAGCAAATGTTGCCAAAGATAGTGAAAAATACTAAAAGGCAATCACAAAATTTAACATATTTATTTCTCAAGTAAAATGTGTATGTGCTTTTATAGTTGCATATAAATATTATCTAGATGTGCCCTTATTCAAAAAAGTAA
Organism: Orientallactaga sibirica; assembly: GCA_036365145.1. Classification (NCBI taxonomy): domain Eukaryota; kingdom Metazoa; phylum Chordata; class Mammalia; order Rodentia; family Dipodidae; genus Orientallactaga; species Orientallactaga sibirica. The sequence continues at coordinate 99,101,323 of JAEOAD010000001.1, read as the reverse complement.
TTTTACATATGTCTTATTCATAATATCTTGAGTTTAGATTGACCCTCCCCCTGCCATAGTTGCATATAAATATTATCAAAGCATCTACCAAGCATGTTATCTTCTGTCTGGGTCCAGAGAAACCATTTCAACCCTATAATTATTATCTTTGTGAATGTGTGGAGGGGGGATGTATGTATGTGTAAAGAGGAGTAAGTCAAAGAATAATAAGGAAACAAAATCAGTTGATTTTATAAGTGGGACTCTGCAAACAGAAAGGACCTGTGTACTATATTGCTTGGAGACGAAATTATTTCATTTCTGGGCATATGACTGTTTAACCAATCAACTTAAGCAATTTTCTTCCTCCATAGGAAACTGAATGACAACCTCAAGCATTGTGCTATTATTGGAGGACAAAGCAGAGATGCTTTGTCCCTGCAAGGAAAAGAGCCATAGCAGTCTGATTGGAAGTAATTTTTCTTAGTTAGTCAAAAGTTCATTACTGCCAAAAAGTCTATGTGACTGCCAGGTTACTTCACATTAGCTAGAAAAATAAGTGAAAGTAAACTTATTCTTCCATAAGACATTTGTACTATGAAGTTAGTTACTTCAGAATGATTTGAGTTGAAATACCATATAAATAGTTATTACTAGTGATTAGACACTAAGCCAATTCACCACTTGAAAGCCTGTGCTTAAGGTTGAAGTAATGATACTTACTTTTATATCTGTTAGAATATAAGAAGATGATGTGTCAAAAGTGTCCAGAACAGAGTCTGACAAATAGTAAATTTGGATTTTATATCCCTTGCTATTTTCTCTGATGTCACCTTGTAGAAAATTATATATGAATGTATAATGAATAATATAACTTTTAAGGAGAAAATGAAGGCATTAATTTCACATTTGTATATCTACTGCTGTTCGTTCTAGTCTAGCTCACATGTTCACTAAACTAAAGCTGCTGTATTACTCTTCACTCTTTTCTGGCTTCTGTGCTGCATTGTCATAAAATATTACAACCAGAACCAGAGTCATCTGTTTGACAAATGAAGAAACAGATATTGGAAAAGAGGAGATGGCTTTCTCAAGGACATTTATGCAGGTCATAAGATCATGACCATGCTGAGATGAGTCTCTAGTTCATCTGTATTTCACATTGCGAAAGAAAAACAATGAATTAAGTCTCTCCTGCTATTTTTAAGCCAGAAAAATGATATTATAATACTAAGAATAAAATACAAAATGTACTATTTTCCCACTTCATCTTAGCTTGACGTGAAGTCCTTAGACATGAAACCCAAAGTTTCCTAAGCAGGACACAGAAACATAGTCCACTGTGCTGGATGTCAGAAGACACTTTGAACTAAACAGTTAAATCTCTCTAAAAGTCAATGTCTTTGAAGAGTTCACCAGAACGTCCAATCAGAGATGGGAAGGATACTCCCCAAACCCCCACAAGTCAAAGATTCAGGTGCATTCAGCACGGATCCAAGAGTATGTTCCTCAAACAAGAAGAATTAAAACACAAAACAGTGAACATGGTGAGCAAAGCTGGGCCACCAGCATCTCTCAGATCTTGTATTTGCTCCAAAGAGAATAAAAGGGAAAAAATCCCAAGCATGAGGTATGTTTAGATGGATGGACTACAGTACAAGAATTATACCAGGGTCGGTTGAAGGTGCATAGGGTGGGGGTGGGGTGTCATCAGTAACTTAGGTGGACATGAAGACATGCAGACAGTGACTGTTTTCAAACTCGCAGCATTTTAGGAACCATGGTTTCCCCAGCACAAAGGTGACAGAGAATGACTTAAAGTGGCTAAATTTTGAGGAAAAATGACCATTAGAAACCTCAATGCCTTCAGAGAAAGGCAAGGAATGAGTGAGATAGAGACTAGACCAAAAAAAAGAAAAAAAATCACAAAGGCTGAGCTATGAAGGAAGGTTCCAAATAGGCAGTAGGAAGGGTATAAATTCTCTCAGACCACACAGACCCAGGCTCAGCTTATCCTTGCTTTGTGATCATTGTTTAATACATTTTTGGGTCATGATGTTTGAAGTTGGTTAGGTTATTGTGGTGCCAAGATTTGCCAAATGTTCAGTACCATGTCAGAAGTTTTCTGAAAGTCGTAACACTGTGACCCTATTCCTGAGGTTGTATTTTCACCTACTCATGCCATGCTATTCAGATATTCACCAGTATTCACTTAGTAGCAGACCAGTTGCTTATGCTTCTGTTTACATAATTTTCAAGTTCCTCATCTTTATAAAGATATCTATAAGTACTATTAAATTTTTCATGTTTTAAAAACACCCATACTTTTCACCATATAAATCTAGAATAGATTTCTCTCTCCCAAATTATATTGTTCCTATCTCTGACTGCACCAGATATGTTGAATTTTAAATATACAAGTTTTTTTTAATTCCTATATTTGAACTTTTCAACTTGTGAAATTTAAGGAATGGTGCATGCTTTGTTAAGGAAATCACATTTCTATTCTAGTCTTTATTTTTCATGATATTATTATACCACTTTGCATCACAGTTAGTGACACACTAATTCTACACTACTCTGAGATCCTCTTAACTTTCTCAAGATTTAGGCAATTACTATTAACCTTATCTAGTAGTATAACCAGGATTTTTATAATGCAATATTTAACAATAGAATCCCTGGGGAAAATAGACCTAATTTCCTATGATTGTCAACTACTTTAGTAGAAATTCTCCCATAAAATTTGACTTTTAACTACATCATTGACATTAGTGGACAAAGTATTTGTAAGAACCTATAATCTATGCACAATCCCAATATCAGTGGCTCCAGTACACCACGGAACTAGTATTATTTAATAATGCAATTTCTATTATGCAAAATAGATTTAATTTTCTTTCAAAATTATAGATTGAATTGGACAAATATATGCAGAAAATCAAACACACTTGAATGCATATATATTTTTAAAAGAGACAGAAAGACTGGGGGAAGTTTTTGGAATCCATAGAAGACAAGTGATTACCAAGTACAGCTATTTCACATGGATGGAAATAGTATATGTATTGTAAGGCTATACCATTAGAAGTCACGTATAAGATATTTGCATGTACTTGCAATATTCATTTGACCACTTAGAATGCATCAAACATCAAACATTTTCCATCCATGAGAATTTAATTATTAGGACCTCCTATAGTCTAGAACAAAGTAGGTAATGCCCTGCTTTCAGGAAGCTTAACATCCTTTGAGAAGTCACCTTTACACATTTGCCTACACTATTGTGATGGTTTGCACTGTTTCTTTTTAAATCTTTTTAATTTTATTCATTTATTTATCTGAGAGCAACAGACAGACACAGAGAGAAAGAGACAGAGACAGAGAGAGAGAATGGGTATACCAGGCCCTCCAGCCACTGCGAATGAACTCCAGATATATGTGCTAGCTTGTGCATCTGGCTTACTTGGGTACTGGGGAATCGAGCCTTGAAATGGTGTGTGTACTTAGGCTTCACAGGCAAGTGCTTAACTGCTAAGCCATCTCTCCAGCCCTATCTTCACTGTTTCTAAGAGAATGTGCAAGCTCTTATGAGAGCTCACAACAGAAAAATTGATGTGACAGAGGATTAAGGTATGAAGAGATCCTTTCTGAGCATACACTAAGTAATAATACAATAAATGATGGAGTGTAACTTAGGCAAGAGACTGATTATTGCATAGTACAATAAAAGTCAAGGGAATGACTGTGGAGTTTCTGCAGAATTGGAGGTGTGTATATCACATTTTAGCAGCTGAAGATGGCTGATACGGAGAGTTCAAGAAAGATGGACAGAGATGAGGTTACAGAGGCAAGCAAAGGCCAAATTAAGTGGGATTTGGAGGTGGTGTTAAGGACTTTGAATTTTACCCCAACAACTGGGATAGCCACTGAGCTATAGATTGTAGAGTAATTTCATAGCAGAGCTATATGCAGGGAGACAACACAGTGTCACCAAAGAGTATAAGATGGAACAGGTCACCATTGCACTAGAAACATTAGTGCTTATAAATAAGATAAAGGAAAACATTGAGTTTGGTCCCCATTCCTGGGCATCCTTCTACAAAGAAGCCCTGAGAGGTCTTCTAATTCAGGTACCCATGTGGAAGTTATCTGAGAGCTCTGTTCTCAACTACCTTAGCAGGTAGACTGGGGAAATAAATGTTACTGGTTTATCCCTGGGGATGATAGAGCTTCTTGAGTGCTGCTCACCAGCTTCTGGTCAGCTGAACAATTCAGAAATCGAGAACTCAGAGCTCCCAAACTGCTGGACAAAGGGTTGTCATCTGGAGTAGTGATGGGAGTAAATGACTTATTGATAAGAAAAACAATCAATATCCTATAGTTTTACATTTTGAAAGATATTTAAGCTGCTTGTCTCTTTCACTCTTGTTTCTTAATCTTTCCCGTACAAATATTCGAGTTTTGTTTTGTAGGTTAGCATAGATAGAAATGGACTTTCAAATGGTTAAATATCAATTTGAAGTTAACAACCTGAGACTTGCCCACATCCATAGAATTTACTGAAATCAGCACCTTGAGGTTCATTTCACACGACAAGCACAAGAAATTAGACAGGGAATTTGTTATTGATTCTTGCCTGCTATGATCTGCTAAGATCCATTCTGAAAGACATGCTTTATCAACTCAACTCATCCTCCATTTAATGTGCCCTAACCTTACCTGCCTCCCATACTTCTTTCCTACTCACCAGCCCAAACCACTGAAAACAAAATAAAAATGAGTCAATCAAATGATACTTCCTTGCACTTGCCCATCTAATGCTCTTTCCTTGTTTTTTTTTTTTTTTATTAGTGTCTTTATTGAGGCTAAACCAAATAAAGGCACTTTTCTTCAGAACTGAACATATTATTATAGTTTTTAGAACTCTCTAATAGTTAATTCTATTAAATGGAGGAGTGTAATCCCAGGAAAAAATCATAAGAGTGTAATTCTCTGAATTATTTAATTCAATTGGAAAAAGTCATGGAAGATGTTCTATCAGGAATATAGCCTTTTGAGACAAATGAAAATGAAGAAAAGAATAATTTTCTATCTTCCTCTCAACTCTAAATTGTATAGCTCCTGATATAAACAGTTATATCCTGGGAGAAAGAGATTTCCATTCCTCTGCTTCTGCATTTCTAGAGTGAAGAGGGGATATGATTCTTCTTTTCAATGCTCAGGAATCAACCACAGACTAGAAAGATGGATTAGCAGTTGAAAGTGCTTTCTTCAGGGCTGGAGAGATGGCTTAGCGGTTAAGGCATTTGCCTGCAATGCCAAAGGATCCTGGTTCAATTCTTTAGGACCCATGTAAGCCAGATGCACTAGGGGGCGCATGCATCTGGAGTTCATTTACAGAGGCCAGGAGGCCCTGGCACGCCCATTCTCTCCCTCCCTCCTCCCACCTCTCAGCCTCTTTGTCTCTCTCAAAAAATAAATAAATAAAATATTTTTTTTTAAAAAAAAGGAAAGAAAAGGAAAGAAAGTGCTTTCTTCAAAAGCCTGCCAGACCAGGTTCAATACCCCAGTACACACGTAAAGCCAGACACAAAGTGATGCGTGTGTCTGGATTTTATATGCAGTGGCAGAAGGCTCTGGCATGCCCGTTTTCTCCAAATAAAATAAATAAATCATTTTTAAAGAATTAAAGAACAAAAAGGATCAACTCAAAAATCACATACAAATTTCTTTACTTCCATTGTAGGCCCCAAGTACTCTTCCCTGGCCAGCTGCTTATTCTGTAGAGATTCTATACAAGTTACAGCCAGAAGGTTAGTGTATAATGTTTCATGAGAAATATACTTACTTATATACCATTTCCTATCATTTTCATTGTCATTTCTATCAACAATATTGAGTAATGTTGTTTTCCCCATAAGAAAGCATATATTTTCTGACTGCAATATATTGTAGCAATTACTCTAACATTTGTTTATATATTCCTTTGTTAGTCATTTAGTTAGTTACTTTGTTTGTTTTGTAATACATCCCAGCAAGGAAGTATGACTCCAAACCAAAATTCCAAGTAATCGTTCAGGCCTGACCAATGGTTATGTGATAGTCCTCCTGGGGGGAACTGGTCTCGCTAAATAAGACTTCTATACTATTCAGTTAATACGCTGCATTTCTCTTGAGGAAGCAGCTGTCAAAAATAATGGGCCAGGAGCTGGGTGTGGTGGCACACACTTTTAATCCCAGCACTTGGAAGGCAGAGGTAGGAGGATGACAGTGAGTTCAAGGCCACTCTGAGACTACAAAGTGAATTCTAGGTCAGCCTGAGCTAGAGTGAGACCCTGCCTCAAAACAAACAAAAAAAAAGAAGAAGAAGAAGAAGAAGAAGGAGAAGGAGAAGGAGAAGGAGAAGGAGAAGGAGAAAAGAAAAGAAAGAAAAGAAAAGAAAAGAAAAGAAAAAAGAAAAGAAAAGAAAAGAAGAGAAAAGAAGAAAGAAAAAAGAAAGAAGAAAGGAAGGAAAGAAGGAAGGAAGGGAGGGAGGGAGGGAGGGAGGAAGGAAGGAAGGAAGGAAGGAAGGAAGGAAGGAAGGAAGGAAGGAAAAACAGTGGGCCAGGATCCTCTATCCAGTCTTCCAAGGAGGAGTCCTCTGTAGTTCCCTTCCCAGGAGTCTGGCCAAGAACTCCTCATCCAGCTCTTTAGCTGAAGGACTTCACATCACTCTGACCCAATATTTAATTAATCCACATGGAGGAAAAGGAATGCTTCTACACTTCTACGCTGCAGACGATACTGTGCATTAGAATAGCTGTTTAAAAAAAAAAACATGATAGAGATTCCACAGAAAAGTAATAGTGGAATTAGCAGATGATCTGGCAGTTAAAAGAACTAAAATCAGTATTCAGAAGAGTAATTTGCATTTCCATGTTCACTGTAGCATTATTCACAGGAGCCAAGATATGGACTGTACTAAAGGTTGTCCATCAGCAACTTAATGGGCTTTTACATGTCATCTCTGCACACAGTGAACTGATAGTCCCACCATCAAAAATCAGAGAAATCTGTCATTTTCAACAACATGGATTAATCTAGAGAATATTATGCTAAGCAAAACAATAAAGACACAGCGAGACATACCAACTGGTCTCAACTGAGGAATCGTAAAAGGTTGTTGTAACCTATGGAAGTAGAGAGTAATCGGTTGGGAAGATGGCTCAGTGGGTAAGGCTGGAGAGGGACTGATTCGCCCTGAGTTCGATTTCCCAGCACCCATATAAACAACTGGACATGATAACACACACCTGCAATCCTAATTGTGTGGTGAATAGAGACAGGAGACTCATTGGTGCTTGCTAGTCAGCCAGTCTGACCCAAACCAGTAGCTTTTTTTTTAATTGACAACTTCTGTACTTACAGACAATAAACCATGATGTTTCTCTCCCCTCCCCTCATTCCCCTTTAGAACGCCACTCTCCATCATGTCACCTTCCTCTCTCCATTAGTCTCTTTTAATTTGATGTCATCATCTTTTTCTCCCATTATGAGGGTCTTGTGAACATATTGCTAGGCACTGCAAGGTCATAGATATCGAGGCCAATTTCTGCCTGGACATTTGCTTTTTAAGGAGTTGTATCCTTCCTTTGGCTCTTACATTCTTTCCACCATCTCTTCTGCAATGGACCCTGAGCCTTGGTTGGTGTGACAGAGATGTTTCAGTGCTGGACACTCCTCCGTCCCTTCTTCTCAGCACTCTGTTGCCTTTTGGGTCATCCCAATGGTCATCATTATCTAAAAAGAGAAGCTTCCTTAACCAGAAGTTAGAGTAGCATTAATATATGAATATGAACATTAAGTGTAGTGCTTTCAGGGCAGTTTGGTGGGAATAATATATACATTTAGCCAGATAAGAGCAGGCTTTCTATGCCTGAGTCTCACGACCTCCCCTGCCATAGTCTTTTGGTTAGGTTTTTTAGTACCAGGCATGCATTACCTCCCATAGAGTGGGTCCTCAGTCCAATTAGAGAGCAGTTGGTTTCCCCCCAGAACAGACATGCCAATATTGCACCCGTTCAGTCATTTGGCCTGTTTGGCCAAACTTGAGATTTCCAGTGTCCATTGTTTCACCGCTGATGACTTCTGTCTCCCATACGTCTGCATGCAGTGCAGCTTTTTCCAACTTTCAGTTGGCTGGTCTTACAAGGAGAAGATTTTCTGCTCAGCACCAGCTTGATTTCTCAGTGACCTTGCTGCTCAGGCAAGTGAAATCTTGAGCAATAAGGCCTTACTAGTAGCTTTTGTTTTAGATGAGATAAGTGATTTTTTCAATAAGTTAACTACATATCAGAGGATCACATTCACACAGGCCAGGGTTTTGCTCATAGTCATATCCCTTTGATGGGCCACTGGAAAGAGTTAAGAGTGTATGATTGACGTTTATTGTCAGTGACTTCCTTAAGTCACACCTGTCTGATTCCATCCCACCTCTCAACCATCCCAATGATTATCCAGGAAGGTGCTATGGGAAAGTGTATGAATTAGATGACAGTGAGCCCAACAAAAGCCCAGGAAGCCTGATAAACCCATAAGTCTAAGGGATTTACACTAAAAGGAGAATCAATACTCAATGTTGAATTATGGAAATTAACCAAATCTGATAAGAGCCTAGTTTGGGACAAAAGCAAAAGTAGCTGAGCCTGATTAAGTTTTCCACACTGACTGGAACAAAGAATGTTTGCTAGTAATTGTGACAACATGTATCTAGGGCATAAGAAGAGTGGCTGAGAGGCAAGGTCACTGAGAAATCAAGCTGGTGCTGAGCAGAAAACCTTCTCCCTGTAGACCAGCCAACTGAAAGCTGGAAAAAGCTACACTGCATGCAGCCATGTGGGAGACAAAAGTCATCAGCAATGGAAACAGTGGATGCTGAATATTCAAGTTTGGCCAGACAGGCCCAATGACTGAATGGTTGCAATAGTGGCATGTCTACTCTTGGAGTAACCAACTGCTCCATAATTGGACTGAAGGCCCTCTCTACAGGAGGGAATACATACCTGGTACTGAAAAACCTAAGCAAAAGTCTATGGAAGGTGAGGTCATGAGCCTTAGCAGTATAAAGCCTGCTTTTGTCTGACTAAATGTATATATTATTCCCACCAAGCTGCCCTGAAAGTACTACACTTAATGTTCCTATTCATATATTAATGCTGCTCTCACTTCTGGTTAGAGAAGCTTCTCTTTTCAGATGGTGATGACCACTGGGATGACCCAAAAGGCAACATAGTTCTGAGAAGAAGGGATGGAGGAGTGTCCAGCACTAAAACACCTCTGTCACACCCTCCAAGGCTCAGGGACCATTGCGGAAGAGGGGGGGGGATAGAATGGAAGAGCCAAAGGAAGAGTATTACTTCTTACAATGCAACTGCCCAGACAGAAATTGGCCTTGATATCCATGACCTTGCAGTGCCTAGCAATACCTCCGCAAGACCCTAAAAATAGAAGAAAAAGATGAAGACATCAAATTAAAAGAGAGACTAATGGAGAGAGGGAGGGGGTATGATGGAGATTGGAGTTCTAAATTGGAATGGGGGGAGGGGAGGGAAATATCAGGTGTTTTTTGTATGTAAGTATAGAAGTTGTCAATAAAAAATAATAATTAAAAAAAAACAAAAAAAAGAATTTGGGAGGGTAGAGGAAAGAGAGATAAAAGGAGACATAGAGAAATAAAGAGAGAGAGAGAGCAAGAAAGGAGAGAGAAAAATTTTTTAATTGTTTCCATGGAGGTCAAGGTAGAAAAAACTTGAATAATACATTTAACTAATAACTTCAAGTTTAAAATGAGGCTAAGTATGAAAAGAAAAATAGGTGATCTAAGCAAAATGATACATTATTAATTGCCAATAGGTAAGTAAATAGAAAGATTGATGGATAAATAGATAAAAAAATAAAGGTAATATCAATGGAAGGAAGTACCAGAAATTAATCATAACCTATAATTAAGCTTTGTAAAATTGGATAAGGTAAGCATTAATGAGCTTTCAAGACTATTTCTTTAAGTAAGCACACCCAAAGTGTGAGGATATTTCACTAGGAACAAACCAAAGTGAAATAGATCAACAGAACCTGAAACAAATCTTGAGAGAATTAAGCTTGTTGGCTCCAACACTACCTGTTTGACAAGGAAATTTAAGTGTTTTGGTATGAAAACATTAAGTTCCTTGGCTTTTCATTCTTAAGACTATCATAAAGCAATATATGGTGCTTTGTAGGAAAAATGAAGAATAACAAACATGATATCAGGGGAAAAAACTTATGGTGGAAATTGTTAAAGGGACTGGTCTGTTTCAGATAATAAGTTTAAAAGAATCACAATGAATATATTCAAGAATGTATAGGGAAGAAGAGAAAATATTAGCAAAGAATAATATATGAAAATGTATACAAATAAATTATATTAAGGAATATCATATCTTTTCTAACTGGTAAGACTCAATAAACTCTAAAAACCTCATGTAATAAAAAAAAATAAATAAATAAACCTACAGCTATTCCATCCATACACAATTTTTGGTGGGTGCAGGGGGGTTCGAAGCAGGGTCTCACTCTAACCCAGGATGACCCAGAATTCACTCTATATTCTCAGGGTGACCTGGAACTCACAGTAATCTTCCTACCTCTGCTTCCTGAGTGCTGGGATTAAAGGTGTGTGCCACCAGGCTGGGCTTCATACACAATTTTTTTTTATTATTTTGGAGAGACACGGGGGGGGGGGGTAGAGATGGGCATGCCAGCAGCCTTTCAGCCGCTGCGAACGAAATCCAGATTCATGCGCCCCCTTGTGGCATTATGTCCTTGAGTCACTTTGCATCTGGCTAAATGTGGGACCTGGAGATTGGAACCAGGTTCTTAGGCTTGGGAGGCAGGTTCCTTAACCGCTTCTAAGCCATCTCTCCAGCCCCACAAATTTTAAAAATCAAAGAAAACAATAGGTTAAGAGTATCCAGAAGTGGTGGTGGTGGTGTGTGTGTGTGTGTGTGTGTGTGTGTGTGTAGCACATGCAGTAACTTTAGGGAAAAAAACATAGCAATTTTATACCTAAATTAATCATGAGACTAATTAAAATCAGAAACTAGTTGCATGATACATTTGAAATACAGAGAAGGTGAACATAGCACTGGAGCTATGTTCAGCTGGTAAGAGCAATTACCTGTAAGCATCAGGGCCTGAGAAAGCTTAAGAGGGCCTTAATTTGACCCCTCACACTCACATAAAAAACAAAACCCAGGTGTGGCCATGTGTGCCTTTAATTCCAGTCCTGTGAAGAAGCATGTTGTGCAGGATGGAGAATCACCAGAGATCACTGGTAAGCCAGGCTTGCAAAAATATGAATAAAATAACAATAATTAACAACAACAACAAAAAACAGAAACACAAGGTTCAGGGAAGCAGGCTTGTTGGATTACCTGCACAGAAGCCCAATGGTATCATGAGGATGAGCCATGAGTTGCAGTGGAGACCCAATGGAGATGCCAGTACTATGATATGGCTGCCCAAAGGAGCTTGCTGAACAAGATGTAGTTTTCTTGAAGTGAGTAGCCTCGCTAGAGGGGGTGGGGGTGAAACTCTAGAGACTTGTCACTGGTTAGTATTATCAGGGAGGGAAGATTTGTCACTGATTGGAATTATTGGAAGTGGAGCTGCAGAATTTAATGTTGCCCTGTTTGTTTAAAATCTTATATTGGTTCAATTTTCTTTTTTTGTTTAAAAATTTATTTTTATTTATTAATTAGAGACAGAGGGAGAGAGAGACACAGCGAGAAAGTGAAAATGGACACATCAGGCTTCTAGCCACTGCAAATGAACTTTAGATGCATGTGCCACCATGTGTACCTGGCTTATGTGGGACTTGGAGAATTTAACCAGGGTCCTTAGGCTCTGCAGGCATGTGCCTTAACCGCTAAGCAATCCTTCCAGCCCGTAATTTTCTTTGTTATACCGAAAGCCATTTTTTGCAATGTGAATATTTATTCTGTGCCATCATGGATATTTTTTTCAATATTATGGCTCAGTTAAAAGACATTGGACTATAGGAATGTTTGAATATCATTGGGATTGATAAAAACTATGGTACTTGTAAAGTTGAACCAAATACATTGCATTTTACATCATATATGGCTATTTATAGGGGCCAGGGGTGGAATATGGTGGTTTGATTCAGATTTCCTCCACAAACTTCTGTGTCCTGAATTGTAAGTCCCTAGCTGGTGGCACTCTGGCAATCGGAGCCTCCTAGATGCAGTGTACTGTTAGGGGTGGACTCATGGGTATTATAGCCAGCCCCCCCTTGCCAATGTTTGTCACACTTCCTTGCTGCTATTTCCCACCTGATGTTGGCCAAGAGGTGATGTCCACCCTTTGCTCATGCCATCATTTCCCTCTGTCATCAAGGAGCTTCCCCTTGAGTCTATAAGCCAAAATAAACCCTTTCCTCTCACAAGCTGCTCTTAGTTTGGTGTTTTCTGCCAGTAATTAGAAGCTAACTGCAACAACATTGAACATATTCAGGGTATCAAACCTTAATATCCAACCCCAATGGCCCACTTTCCCCAGCAAAGTTATACCTTCTAAAGGTTCAACTGCCTTCCTAAGCAGTACCACTGTCTGGAAATCAAAATGTTCAAGCTCAGGAGCCTAAGGGACACATTTTACTTTCAAGTCATAATCCATATGATAGAAATCAAAGGTTAAAGAATAATGAACCAAGGTATATATGTGCAGCTACAGGAAAGAATGCAGGGTTGAGCAAGGGAAAAAAGAGGATGACAGGTTCACTTATCCAGAAGGGAACAGTAAGCACAAAGGCAGACAGCAATTCTTAGAATTCACACTTTTGGAAAGGAAGGAAAGTAGCATCAGGTATAGGAAGAAATCTGGCTGGAAACAGGAGAAACAAAGACCCCAAATGATGCCCCAGGTTCGCTCAGTCACACCAAGTCAATGAATCGATGTTGAGGTCCACTCAACTGGCAGGTGTGGTCTCTTCATGCAGTAACATGCTCTGAATAAAAAAGTCTTTGGGCTGGAGAGATGGCTTAGGGGTTAAGGCGCCTGCCTGCTAAGCCTAAGAACACTGGTTCCAATCTCCAGCGGTTCCAATCTCCAGGTCCCACGTTTAGCCAGATGCAAAGTGATGCAAGGGCGCAATGCTGCCCTTAACCACAAGGGGGTGCATACATCTGGATGTCGTTCGCAGCAGCTGAGACACTGCTGCCGCACCCATCTCTGTCTTCCTCTCCCTCTCCCTCTCTCTCTCTCTCTCTCTCAAAATTAATAAAAAAAAAAAAAAGTTTAAAAAAAGTCTTTGATTCTTGGGTTCTTGGATGTGGGCAGGATCAGCAGGGAAATGAAGGATTAGATCAAAAAAGTCCAACACTATCTTAATCATCTACCTCCTGGGCTCTTAGATTTACTGGTAATTTGGCAGTTCTTGGATGAGCTTTTATTTCCCCTCATGAAATGGATAAGGAGATCTGTGGTATTAACCAGCGCTCACAGCTACAGCTGGTGTCTAGACTAAGTGTCTTTCATTCCTCCTCACCTGCTACTAACTTGACATTGACCCTCTCCTAGTCCTCTGCTGCTACTCCTGAATTTCCTGGTGAGGTACATGGTTGATGCATTTCTTCATCACACACACACACACACACACACACACACACACACACACACACACACACACGGGCTTCTGAGAATGGGAACACCAGAAACCATATAGAGCCTAATGATATAAGATGCTAAAATATTTGGATGGGCACTGTGATCTGTGCTTTAATCAAACTCATGGTCTGCAAGTTAAGACCTCTGAGCACTTTTTAAAATTTTTATTCACTTGAGAGAAAACAAGAGAGACAGAGAGAGAAAGAGGCAGACACAAAGAGGGGGAGTATAAGCAGCCAGGTCCTCCTGCCACTGCAAAGTAACTCCAGATGTATGTGCCAATTTGTGCATCTGGCTTTACATGGATATTAGGGAATTGAACCCAGGCCATCAGAGTTTGTAAGCAAGAGCGATTAACCACTGAGTAATGTCTCCATCCTGACCTCTGACCTTATACACTTAGAATTGGTTTCTTTCAATAGTCTCTGGCCATCCTTGTGAACTGCAGACAAGGGAGAATATTGACATTTTTTATGTACTCCACCAATTTGTGCTTATAAATCCCCATTTGCCACAGAGTAATGGAAATGCCTGATATAACCTCCTCCCAAGAAGGAAATGACCAAGTTTTCTCATTCTGTTATACAGGCTGTGACTATTAGAAAGAACTAACTACAGGCAGGAAGCTGTAGTGTTTGCAACACTTCACAGAGTACCAAAATAAGTTACTTTCTGTCACCTACCCACGAGGGACTGGGGAACGTGACATGTGTGCCACCAAGTCAACCTTCCCTCCAAGGCTGTGCTACTTCCTGAGGTTGCCAGGCTCCAGCTTGGCTCTCACAGCATGTTCTGTTATTTACCTACGTGCATTGAGACCAAAGTAAAAGAAAATCAATAAGTTGTCCATCCAACATCTGATGCTAACGATATTTGCTTTTTGGTTCATCCACCTCCTGCTCTTCACTGTGAGATCCTACGGACTAGCTGCCCAAGCCTTTTACCTCCTCACTGCTGGAGTCAGGTAAGGAAAGACACCCAGCTCACCTGCTCAGATTCACTGTGCTGTACACAGAAGGAGTAATCACAGGAAGACAGAATTTGAATTTGGGTAAACTAATCCTTAAATCTTCTGATCTGGCTTCAGGCAAGACATTTTACATGTCAGAAGATCTTCACAGGAAGGAGTTAAATTAAAATATTTTCAATTTCCCTCTTAGCTAACTAATTTTGCTATATACTATGATCAAAGATATTTCAGAGATTTCAATTTGCCAGAGATGTTTCAAAGAGAAATAGATTTATTTTCTGACCTTGAAACTTTCTAAGAGTGATAGAGTTCTACTCCATTGTACTACTGCTAACACATGATTCTCTGGGTTCAGATTTTAATTGCTGATTTAGGAATGAATGTGGGTGAGATCAGCTAATTTCATGATACAATGAACAAAACAACAATGAATGAAGGCACCATTGGCTCATAGGGAGACACATGTTTCAGGTAAGTGATGCTAGCTAAACCTCAGCTTTCATTTCTTTAAACTAGGGTTATCATGGGCTTTGTCATTTTTCATAAAGATTACATAAAGCACTAAATATAAATGATATAGCACAGTGTCAAAGTAAATGAATTTTTCAACATAACTTTTCATCTTCTTGGGTTTCAACATATGCATAATTGCAGGTTAGTAATTAAATGAAAATAAAGCAATATTCCTGTTTGCAAACTTATAAGATTTGAATGTCCCTCCTCCACCTTGTAGTAATCAAACCCTCATGAACATTACTTTCAAAATACTGTTTCTAAATTCTCATCCCTCCCAAATGTGATGAAATGAGCATACCTATCAGGTCTAATGGTCACTGTCTTAAGAGCATCGTGGGGCATTGGACAATAGAATCCAAAGGGTGTTATATATTTGTGAAATCTATTACAGAGCCACAGGAACAATGAAAGCATGTGGAAGCCTCTGCTTTCACTCCTTATGAACACCAAACCTCTGAATATGGCCATTACCCTCTTTCTAGGAGGCAGGTCTATGCTAATTTTTACACATTTTACAAAGTGTAAATTTCTTTAAGTTTCATAAAGTTCACTTAATCTTTTCTTGTCTGCAGATTTTTGCTTTTTTGTCCAATCTAATCACACAGTGATATTTGAGCAATTGAGAAGATTTGGTATGATAATTTCCTCAAATTTCATGGTTCTAGTTAAGTTACATAATCTTTTTTGAGAAATTTTTATACATTTTATAAAGATCAAATGTCTTTTGTCCTTCCTCCTCCTCAGCACCAATATCCAATTGTTCCTTTGTATCTTATGAGAAGGTTTTTTTATTACCTGATACTTCTGCAAAATTCACACATATATACACACTTCCTTGGTCTCATTATTCTATCCATTTATTCAGGTATCTGTTTTTTAAAAATATTTTAGTTTTGATTGATTGATTGATTGATTTGACAGAGAAAGAGGGAGAGAGAGAGAGAGGAGAGAATGGGCGCACCAGGGCCTCCAGCCACTGCAAACAAACTCCAGATGCATGTGCCCCCTTGTACATCTGGCTAATGTGGGTCCTGGAGAATCAAACCTGGGTCCTTTGGCTTTGCAGGCAAACCATCCTTCCAGCTCAGATATCTGTTTTAATGCAAATATACTATCGTTTTTTCTACTGTATGTTTACAGCAATATGGATGTCAGGCAGGGCAATTTCTCCAACTAGTTCTTTTAAAAATTATTTTATATATGAAAAATCCTTTATACTTTTATGAAATGTTAGACTCCTATTATATCTATAAATTTTAGTGTGCTGTTCAGAATGTTGAAGGGGTTGTGCTATATCAGTAGATCCATTTTGACAGAACTGATATTTTCACAATATTAATTTTTCCAATTCATAACTGTGGTATACACCTTTATTTAAGTCTTTTTATATGTCTCACAATTTTTTCTTTTTTATTTTTCATTTTTCATTTTAATGTATATTTTATTGGTTATGTATATAGTATATATACAGCCATGATGGTACCATCTTTATCCTTCTCCTTGTCCTCCCCCCATGGGTAATGCGGGAGAGGCAATGACTCTGTGTATAATGACTCAACTCATGGCTCTAACAATCTTTCTGCCTCCTCCTGAGCCATGTTGGGTTCATTTTAGTATCTTGCACTGACCACACTCTCCATTGGAGAATCTGCTTCTCTCTTTCTGATGGACACAGATTCTGAGGAAAGAATCAGCTCATCACCTCTCAACAGGGCACCAGCTGAAGCCATGGAGTCATAGGGGAAATTAGCAAGAGTGCTGTTTTACTGGTGAACCTGGTACCAGCACAAGGACAAAGGAGACACAAAGAACACTCAGCCCCTACCAAATCAGGTATCCAGAGACACAGAGACTCACAAAATCTCACAAAAATGTTAGCTTGGGTTTTTATTTTCTGTCTGTAGTACATACAATATTTTATCACAAATGTTCTTTTACCTAAAGATTATTCTGGGCTGAAGAGATGGCTTAGTGTTTAAGGCATTTGCCTGCAAAGCCAAAAGACTTCAGTTCAATTCCCCAGGACCTACATAAGCCAGATGCACAAAGTGATGCATGTGTCTGGAGTTTGCTTTCAGTAGCTGGAGGCCCTGGCATGCCCATTCTCTCTCCCTCTCTCTCTGTCTCAGTCTCTCTCTCTCTCTCTCTCTCTCTCTCTCTTTTGCTCACTCTGTCAAATAACTAACTAACTAAATAAATAAATTTAAATTTTTTCTTTTACTATTCTTAAAGTGCTATTAATTTGTAATTTTATTTTAAATTTTTAATTTAAGTGCAAGGATGGGAGAGAGTGAGAAGAATGGGCACACCAGGGCATCTTACCACTGCTAACAAACTCCAGATTTATGTTCTACTTTGTTCATCCGGCTTTATGTGGGTCCTGGTTAATAGAACCAAGGTCATCAGGCTTTGTAAGCATGCACCTCTAAACACTGAGCCATCTCTCCAGCTCTTTTTAAAATTTTTCATTGTTTAAGCATAGAAATGAAATTAACTAGCACCTTCCTTCACTATACTATCAAATAGAAGAGTTCAGAGTACCTTGCATTAATCCCAACAATAGGCAAGCAGGATTCACTATTTTCATTTAAGTATGATTTTAGATGTGAAGTTTTATTGTTTTTGGTTTGTTTGTTTGTTTGTTTTTTATGGACCAAGATGAGAGTTTGAAACCTGTATTGAATTTCGGCCTTACTCATTCTAAGGGGAAGGAAAGACATTTGTTGGAACTACCATTTGGCTATATCTTGAGGTCATTTTTATATTTTCATATACACATTTATCAGTTTCAGGAAGTATTTTATTGTGTGTGTGTGTGTGTGTGTGTGTGTGTGTGTGTGTGGTGCATGCACAGTGTATGCATGTGTGTATATGCAGTTGGAGTGGTCTCATGCTCTGAGTTGCATATCATGAAGTTATGCAAGAGCCTTTTGGAAGATGGACTGTGGTTTGCATGGAGACCTGAAGATGTTTTGGAATATACAGCACCAAAAGGGCTACCATGGGTGTTTGGGATGAAAGTTTTCTATTGCTCTTCCATGTTGTTTCCTTGAAATGGAGTCTTTCACTGAAACTGGAATGGCAATATTTTGGACAAACAGGCTGACCATGCAAGTACCAGTGATTTTTTTCCCCTCTGCCTCCCTCAGGTCTGGAATTACAGGTAGCCATGCTCAGCTTGTTCTTGAGAGTACTGCAGGTGGAGCTCAGGTCCTCCTCCCCAATATATTCAGTGTTTTAAATTTTAAGTGCTCTTACCCACAGGACCATCCCCCAGTTTAAGGTGTGCTGATGGTTTGAGAGTCCATTGTAAAGATATGCAAATTCTCTTCTATTTCTTGTTTGGTTTGCTTTTGTAATGAATAGGTGTTACTTTTGTCAAATGCTATTTTAATGTTTATTAACATAATTGTGAATAAAATTGTTTTTGGTTCAAATGTTAAAACAATGTAGTATTTTTGTATGAATTCAAATTAATAATCATATCAATTTTGTAGGGTTTGAGCTTGTTTCTGGCCAAATTCAAAATGAAAATGATCGATACCTTTCATTCTTTATAGCTAGTTTGCTCAGAATAAACTGATACTATAAAGTGTGTAGAAATGTTTACTTCTCTGCCAGCGTCTGTGTGAACACGTGGAAAATGGGAGCTCTTTCACCCTTACTCCCTCAAAGACTTTCACCACTAAAGACATCTTCAACTATATAGTTTTAAGTGAGTAATTAATTCATTATTCTTAGTCTATGTTAGATTCTTTGGATTTTGTTTTATTCTTACCCTGGCTTGGGTCATTTATGATTTTTTTGCATGTAAATTAACGTGCCTTTGTTTCTTTTTAAATATTTTATTTTATTTGAGAGAGAGAGACAGGTGGAGGGAGAGAGAGAAAGAGGTAGATAGAGAGAAGATGGGTACACCAGGGCCTCCAGCTGCAAACGAACTCCAGCTTCATGTGCCACCTTGTGTATCTGGCTTACGTGTGTCCTGAGGAGTTGAACCTGGGTCCTTTGGCTTTGCAGGCAAGCACCTTAATCACTAAGCCATCTCTCCAGCTCTTTTGTTTCTTTTTTAATAGTGCTAAGGATCAAGCCCAGAGTTTCATGTGTACTGTATGAACATTTTATATGCTTGAATTACACTGAGCTACACCCTAGCCCCTAAATTGTAGTCTCTAGAATATGAATACTAAGATTCTTATGTTAAATTTATTTCCATAGATTTAATATTTTAAAGTTATTATAAAGAGTATTGCTTTCTTAAGTTTAATTTTGGGCTACTCATTGAACTATATGGAAAATGTATAGAAAAAAATAGACTTTTTAATTAAAAGCCTTCCCAAAGTGGCTCTCTATTTTTAATAACTTTATACTTGATTACTTTAGAATATAATAGATAGAAAGATGATAGATAGACAGATAGATAGATAGACAGATATTATCTCAAATTGAAATGGCTTATTTCTCTTCTGAGCTGATGCTATTTATTTACATGCATAACATGATCTCCCATCTATAACTGCAAGTATAAGTTTGAATAGATGTAGAGAGAGCAGTCTTTATTAGATCATAGGAGACAAACATTCATTATTTCACAATTAAGTATGATCTTAAACAGATATTTAAAGAAGTTTTTTTTTTTTTTTTAATCAAGGTATAGATCTATTGCCTACCTTGGTTTATTTACTATTTATCCTGAAGGAGTATTGGATTTTTTTAATGAATTTTCAGTGTGTATTTACATGATCAGTCAGTTTTCTGTTATTTGTTTTGTCAAGGTGCTTTTTTTGTTTTTACTTTTTAAAACTATTTTTTAGCATATAGACATAGAGATAGAGGGGAGACATAAGCCAGCCAAAATTAAATAAATTAATTAAATCAATTGTATGAAAAAATATCACAATGAAAATATGATTTTTTTTTTTTTTTACTGACTCTCAGGTTTAACAAAGCTTTGTATTCCTGATGTAAATCAAAATAAGTCATGGTATATAATCTATTTATGTTACTTAAAATGTCTTACTAAGATTTTGTTGAGGATTTTTCATTAAAATTCATAAACAATATTGCTGTTTACTTTTCTATTTTTTTGTTATCTTTTTCTAACTTTGGGATAAGAGTACTACTGGCTTCACCAAATTAGTAACAAATCTGAATTCCCTAAATATCAGGTATAATTCCTCAAAGGTAGCCAAATTAATCTGTAATTTTCCTGATTATTATTGTTAGGCAAGTTTTAAATGGATTTAAAATTATAAGTATAGGGGCTGGAGAGATGGCTTACAGATTAAGGTGTTTGTCTACAAAGCCAAAGGACCTAGGTGTGATTCCTCAGGAGCCTCATTAGCCAGATGCACAAGGGGATGCACATATCTGCAGTTCATTTGCAGTTGCTGGAGGCCCTGATGTGCCCATTCTCTCTCTCTCTCTCTCTCTCTCTCTCTCTCTCTCTTTCTCTGTCAAATAAACAAATAAATAAAATATTTTTAAATTATAAGTATAAGAAACTGAACTGTATTCCCTGGAACCCCAAACAAGCTCATAAATGAATTTCTAAATACCAATATATTTGGAGATAGGGTTTTTAAGGAGCAATTTAGATTTAAATGAAGTCATAAAATTTGTGCCATAATCTTATAGGACTGGTATAATTATAAGGAGAAATCCGGAGAAACCCGAAGCACATGGGACCTCTCCTCTCTCTCCTCTCTCTCTCTCTCTCTCTCTCTCTCTCTCTCTCTCTCTCTCTCCCTCAAAGGTTATGTGTATATAATGACAGTGAGGAAGAGATGATTTCATCAGATAGTCAATGGTATATCATGGACATTGTAACATGTGCATTTGAGAAAAATGTTTTACTGTAGGTGTTTAAATGCTTTATGGATATCTGCTAGGTCTAATTTCTTTTAGTGTGTTGGTCAGATTTTCTGCTTTCTTGTTGATACTCCATTTGGTTTTCTGATTCATTGTTTAAAGTGAGATGCTAAAAACAATAACTGTTATTATTAACTGATGTATTGTCCTTTTCAGTTCCATGATATTTTACAGTTCCAACCTTTTTGGCCCCCTTTTCATGCATGTATATCTTAATTAATACCACATCCTCATCAATAGTATTTTTTTTTTTTTTTCAATAAATTTTATCTTATGTTGTCAGAGCCATTCCAACTACCTATGGTTATAACTTATATAATATGTCTTTTCCCACATTTTTGCCTTTGTAATGTTAGAAATTAATTTGTGCAGTCTGTGTTTAGATCTTTGAGATTCGTTTGTTCATTCAGACTGGCAGTCTGTCTTTTGATAAAATTGCCTATCCCACTTATATTTGAACATATCATTGAAATGTTGGATTTATTTCTCATTTACTTCTGTTTTCTGACTTGTTTTTATGCTCTCCCATTTGTTCACTTATTGCTTTCTTTTGTGTTAACAGAATAATTTTCTTTGTGTTTGCTCTATGTGCATACATATACATATTAAATTATAAGAAACTACTTTCAGATTTGTTGTGTTATATATACTTTGCCATGCTACATACATTACTCTTGCATACCTGTATTTCATTTCTTACTTGCATGCTATTTTTGTTACGCGTCTACCATCCCAGCAGGTAAGAAAACCAATCATTGTTACTTCATATAATTTTATTCTACTTAAAGACACTAACAAAATAACACAAGTATATGTTTATAGAGTTTGTTATATTAACGTTTTATTACCTGTAACTTTTCTCCTGTTTATTATCATATGTATTACATATAAATTTGTTGTTGTTCCCACAAAGCATTGCTTTATATAGTTGTTTTTTGAATCATTGGAAAGATTCAAAATGCCCCTGCTAAGGTTCTATAAGGAGTAGAATTGCTGAGAGTGGAGAATTTCCATCCTGCCTTGTTGTCTGTACATTATAAAGGAAGTATTCATGTGTCTTTGCCAATACTGGCTATGCAGCTCCCTTTGAGTCATTCATATTCCTGGAATTAACCTCTCACTCATATTCCTATAAAGTCCCCAATAAACTCACTAGTTCACTGTGCTAGACTTGTGCAAACTTATTTTGTTTGTCTATTAGTTAGTACCCTATCTGGGGTGAATATATGTCTACTCAGAAAAATTCACAAAACAACAAAATTAGAATTCAAAAATAAAAGCAAAGTAAAGACTATTCCAGGTAAACAGTAGGTAAAAGGTTTTCTGTTTTTCTCTTCTGTCTCCTCCAGGTATTCTTATTATGTGTATTTTGGTGCCTTTAGTCATATTCCACATTAGTATGAGGCTGTGATTATTTTCCTTCATTCTTTCTGTTCTTCAGGTTGAATGACTTCTTGTTTTCACACCAGGGCAGACTGTATTGTCTTATTACCCTGCTCTCCATTGTTTTGAAGAGTAACTTTAGGTTTACCCTTTCCCACACCCTTTTCCAAATTAAATCAGTTCCTTTGGAGAGAGCTTGGAATCCATCTGTCATACACAAACTGCTGTCATATGTCCAAAGCTCCAGCATGAACAGTGGATTACTCCTATCCAAGTAACAAGCCTGCTTTATAAGCTGACATATCTTGGTTTTCTTTTCCAAGAATATAACTTCCCACAGAAAATGAGCTGACACAGGTCAATACATTTTCCAAATTCTTATCTACTTACGACACAGATCAACCTGACCATTGGGAACTGAGTACCAGAAGAGTCTCTTGGTCTTTCAGCCATACTGGTCAGGTGTTTACATTCTAAAAGAATCTCTTTATTTACTAATTCAACCCAGAATGGCTCACCTTCCATACAGGAAACACAGAGTAGAACAAAACATAAATCAAGAGTCACATATTCACTATTATTTCTTTTTCTTTCTTTCTTTTTTTCTTTCTTTCTTTCTTTTTTTTTTTTTTTTTTTTTTGGCTTTTATTTATGAGAGAGAGAATTGTCTTGTCAGGGTCTCCAGGAACCACATTCTACACACATGAGCCACCTTGTACACATGTTCAACCTTGCATGCTTGCATCACCTTGTGCATCTGGCTTACATGGGACCTGGAGAGTTGAACATAGGTCTTTAGGTTTTACTTTAACTGCTAAGCGGTGTCTCCAGCTCACATTCACTATATTTTTAAAATTTATTTATTTTAACATTACATTCATGTTGGTGCCTCCAATAGCCTCCTCCTTGTACCCCCCTCTGAAGGCACCCTCCTCATTGGGGAATGTGGGTCTTGCATTATGGGGGTAGCCAACACGTATGGGGAAGAGGTGAGGCCTGTGTGCATAATGACCCAATTTGTGGCTCTAACATTCTTTCCTCCCCCCTCTTCTGCAAATTTCCTTGAGCCACGTTGGGTTCATTTTAGTTCTAATTCAGTGATGAGATCTTGGAAGCCTCTGTGTTTCTGGATATCTGGTTTAGTAGGCGTTGAATGTTTATCTCCTTCAGCCTTATTCTGGAAACGAGTCAAATCCATGTCCAAAAAATGAGCCCATTCTCCAATATCAAGCTCCCATCAATTGTGGACTATAAGAGGGCCTACACATATAAAATTCTCTCTAAAATAACAATGCCCATCCCATTTATCTGGTGCTGACCTCTCTCTCCATTGGAGAATTTGCTTCTCTTTTTCAGATGGATGCCGAACCTGAAGGGAGTATCAGCCTATTGCACCTCACCAGGGCCCCAGCTGAAACCATAGAGCAATGGGGAAATGGGTAAGAGTGCAGGTTTCTTGGTGAACATTCACTATTCTTACTATGACTTTGTTACTGAAATTTTTATAAATTAGCTAAGTCATGGATGTTACTGTATGCCCAAAAATAGTTTTCACAGAATTTAAGTCATTGTTTTGTTACAATGTTCACAAATTGTGATTGTGACACCATATACATGGTACATAATTCCTCTCTGGTAACTATTCCAGAAGAGGAATGATCCTACCTATTGTCCTTTTAATAAACTGTAGGGTATGTAGTATGTCCTCCTTTCATGCTTATCTTGGTAGTTTGTGTACTCTTTCTTTTCCCTTCATTGATTTAATGCTAAGATAAATATTATTAGTGCTTTTAAATATCCAGATATTGAATTAATAAATTTTCTCTAATTCTTTTTTGTTGTTGTTGTTGTTTTTTTCATTTTTCAGTTATTCAAGGTAGGGTCTCACTCTAGCCCAGGCTGACCTGGAATTCTCTATGTAATCTCAGGGTGGCCTCGAACTCACAGCGATCCTCCTACCTTTGCCTCCCAAATGTTGGGATTAAAGGCGTGGGCCACCACGCCCGACTCTCTAATTCTTAGATTAACTTTTTATGGCTATCATTATTATATTACTTGCATCATGTTATTTATTATATGTTTAATTTTTCTCCAGTTTTATATTGGGATATGACAATCATTGATGTTTAGAAATTTATTGTCTAGCTTAAATATTTAAGGCTTTATATATTTTCTTATAATAATTAATTTTATCAATGAGACAAAAATAAATATCAAGGCAAAATGGGACCAACGGAAGTAGTTACAGTTTGGAAAATTCCCTTTTACTAAAGAGAACAAGTACAAAGAAATGATCTGGTACTCCTAAACTGCCAAGGGAATATGAGTACTACTAATTCCTTGGTTATAATCAACTTAATTAAACAATGTACTGTCAGATTTGAATATTAGTTAATATAGTAGAAGGCTGAAACGTCCTTCCACAGCCAAAAGTACCCTCAGCATTCACCTTTCTAGCTCTTTGAATGAACCATTCTTGTTTCAAAAAATATTTAATTTTTATTTATCTGAGAGAGAGAGAGGCAGATAGAGAGAGAGAGAAAGAATCGATGTGCTTGGGCCTCTGGCCACTACAACCAAACTCCAGATGCATATGCCACCTTGTGCATCTGGCTTACGTGGGTCCTGGGAAATTGAACCTGGGTCCTTTAGCTTTGAAGGCAAGCACCTTAACAGCTAAGCCATCTCTCCATCCATCTCTCCATTCTTTATCATGCACCAATCTGGTGCTAATTACTAGAGTTAATATGATGCACTCCACAGTAAACAGAGTGGTGTTCTAGCAATATTATGAACTACAAACTCTCACTATCCCCATGGAAATTAAGTTAGATTCTTGAATAGTATAACACTTAAACTTTGCTATATTAAAATATACCCAGTTATAAGACCAGCTTTCTAACTTACTTTGTAAAATCAAAACCAGTTACATAACTTCTCAGATTTTTCACTTTTCCTAGTGGAGCAAAGTGTTTTTAGCCCATAAAGTTGTAATGAAGGTCTTCTCTATGCACAAGTGGACCAGAACAGTGTTTGCAACATAGGCAGGAATGTCAATAAGCCAGGGTTGAAAATGCCCAGGTGGACATTTGGATGGGACTTTAGGTATAAATATATTTAGCATTTCAGGTTGCAAAAGAATTTGTTTTAAACATAAATCACCTACTGCATAACTGAAAGTGTGACAAAGATTCTTCTTAGACTGACAGCATGGACTTTTCTTAGAGTCTCTATTTCCTGGAAGCTCTGGTCCTGTGTCTTGGTATTACGATAAGGTTCAGATTATTTTCTATTGAGATGACATGCTTTACTGCGAGAGAATGAGCCCAGTACATGAACCTGGAAGTTTGAATCCTAATTTACATTTTCATGAAGCTGGAGCTGCATTTTTCTTCACGAGAATGTCAGTTATTTGTTAAAAAAATAAATCTGAAGAGAATATGGACATACTATGCATGTAGATGGGAACTACTGACAGGTAAGTCTTCAGGACATCAAAATGTAGTAAGTGACTGTCCCTGGCAAAGGTCTTACTGAATCCATTGATAATCAATATCATTCAAAGAAAGAAAAGGCTAGGCAAGCATCCTGAGGTTTTCTACTCTCAGCATTTAGACTATTGAACATGACATACTCCATGACTGTGTTCTTCCTTCTCACATTAATGTACATATAAAAGAGAAACAATGCAAAGGTGTTCGTAGTAGGAAGCAAGAGAACTTCAAGTTTCCTTCAGTCTAGCAAAACCCAAGATTGGTTCATATGTAGCAGATCCCAAGATTTTTCAACCCAGAACCCAACAAATGTCTACTAATACACGTTAGCAAAGATTATTTCCATAATCACCCTTAACCTAGGCTCAGTATATATGTCTTAACTGAGTTGGTATTTATTACAACTCTAAGACTGAGTTACCAAATTATATGAACTAAGGGGTTGTCAAATCAGAATTCAAATTGGAATCTCAGAGGTAGCTGTAAAATAATTCATTCCTCACATTCCTAAGTTCTTTAAATTAACTTCTCTATAGTCAAACACTGTACATATATCTTTCAGTGTTCTTCAGGAGACTGTAATGTATATGCAGACCTCAGTGGTGATTGGGGAAGACTTACGGACACAAATTCAATCTAGTTGGAGAAAGTGATAGTTTGACATTCACAGCTGTTAATACACAGGGAAGAAGGAGCTCTCTGTGTTCCGCTTCAGCTCAGGGAAGATACAATGTCCAGCTACTGTAACTGCCTGGTAAGTACAAGTCAACTCAGGGAGGAAAAGAGTTTATTTTTGCTTACATTTCCAAAGGGTAGAGTACATCATGGTTGGTAAGGCATAGCAGGCCAGAACAAGAAGTCTTAGCTTCATTGTCATATAGGCACCAGGGAAGTAGAAAGGTTAGCAAAATGGCTGAACTATAAAACCCTGCCCAGAGACACACTTCCTTCATCAAGGCTCCACCTAGTAAAGATTCCACAATTTCCCAACAGTGTGAGCAACTGCAGATTAAATAGTCAAACGTATGAGCCTACTGGGTCCATTTTACATTCAAACCACCAAACAAAAGGAATAACAGTAATGAATTTAGAAATGGAGTGAAGGCTGGAGAGATGGCTTAGTGTTTAAGGCACTTGCCTGTGAAGCCTAAGGACCTAGGTTCTATTTCTCAGTGCCTACATAATCCAGATGCACAAGATGACACATGTGTCTGGAGTTCATTTGCAATGGCTGGAAGCCTGGTGTGCCCATTCTATCTCTCTCTCCCTCCTTCTTTCTCACTCTCAAATAAATGAATAAAATGTTTTAAAAACAAAGAAAGAAAAGAAATGGAGTTAAAAGAGCCTGGGTGTTATTGTACCAGTCACTTCTGAAAACAGCCCTAAGTGTACACTTTACAATATTGGAAGTTAGCATATTGTTTGGCTTAAGATAACTTGATTTTAAACTTCAGATATTTGAGACAAAAGAAATGTCCTAAGTGATGTGATGTCATGGAGATTGGGACTAAGAGTTAATTTTCAAGCTTGATCTCCAGATAATATAAACCAATCATAGCATGTCTCAGCCAGTGTGATAGACCTGTAGTAACTAGTGATAAAGTTACATTATATTCAAGAGTACTAACCTGAATCCAAGTGCATCATTTACCGCTTCATATTATGTCAAAGAGAAAAAGAGTTCCTTTTGCTTTTTGAAAGCGACAACATGCTTAGCTTTATGTATTTTTCCCCACAGTTCAGCAAGGATGAATAAATGAGTGTATCACATTATCCACTAAAAATTACTAAGCATCTTTTGTGTGCATTAGAAATTATCAAGCAGTTTAAGAAATATATATATATATATATATATATATATATATATATGTAGTCTTCAATAAATTCATTTTCAACCAACCTCATGAATTAAAATAGCACTAACTGGACATGCATTATATATATTTCAATTTGTAGAACATAAAAAATATGTAAAGCAGAATTGGAGTTCAAGCATCCAGGCTTATTTTCCAGCACCTTCAATCCTGACTGTTTTAATTTTTAATTATTTATTAATGTGTGTGTATATGTATGGGTATGACAGGGTCTCTTGCCACTGCAAATGAACACCACAGTGACATATGCACCATTTTGGGTCTGCCAGGGATTTGAACATGGGCTGCTAGACATTGCAAGCAAGCTCCTTACCCACTGAGCCTTCTCCATAGGCCATTTACTTGTTTTAAAGCCTTAATTTGGACATAACTATGTATAATTTCCTAATGAAGATTAAATGAGGTATAGATTTGAGTGCTCAACACTTTGTCTGTAAGCAATGTTCAGTCATAATTGATGTCATTTTTTATGTACATAAAATATTTTACAACAGAATGTTTGATGTAAGTATCATGTAAGATTTGAAAATACAAGGGACATCATGAAGAGGTATCTGGGCAGCTTATTGTTTGAAACTTTTGATAAGTCATTTTGATTGGACTATACAATATTTTAAAACAGTCAAATAATTTGATAATATCTCAAAATAAGGGGATGCAGCAAGATTACATGTTACTATCTTTTTTTTTTTTTTTTTTTTTTTTTTTTTTTTGGTTTTTTGAGGTAGGGTCTCACTCCGGCCCAGGCTGACCTGGAATTAACTATGTAGTCTCAGGGTGGCCTCGAACTCATGGCAATCCTCCTACTTCTGCCTCCTGAGTGCTGGGATTAAAGGCGTGCGCCACCACGCCCGGCTCATGTTACTATCATTTTGCTTTAAAAAAAGACTTTGTTTTTTTATTTTATTTGCAACCAGAGACAAGAGAGAACTGAAACATCTGTGCCTCCAGCCACTACAAATGAACTCCACATGCATATTCCCACTTTGTGCATCACTTATGTGAATACTGGGGAATCAAGCATGGCTGTCAGGCTTTGCAAGCAAGCACCTTTAACTGCTAAGCCATTTCTCCAGCCATCATCTTGCTTTTAAAATCAAAATATATGGAGCTGGAGAGATGGCTTAGCAATTAAGGCACTTGCCTGCGAAATGAAAGGACCCAGGTTCAATTCCTAGAACCCACATAAATCCAAATGCACAAGGTGGCTCATCATCTGGAGTTTGTTTGCAGTGGCTGGAGGCCCTGACACATCCATTCTCTCTGTGTCCATCTGCCTCTATCTATCTCCCTACTTGCCTCTTTCTCTCTCAAATAGATAAAATATTTTAAAAGTTAAAATCAAAATATCTAAAAATATGTTTAAATTTCTACCTGGTAAAAAAGGTAGAAGCTCATTTAAGGAGGATTTCCTCTACCATTTTCCAAAGTTCCTATGTGTTCTCCTTTACTAATTTACATATATTCCCTACCAACATATGGGCTGCTTTTATAGGCATTTGTGCTTTTATTCTTATTCTTTTTCTTTCTTTCTTTCTTTCTTTCTTTCTTTCTTTCTTTTCTTTTTTTTTTTTTTTTAATACAGGATCTCATACATCTTAGCTGGCCTGAAAAATCACTATGTGCCACGCTAAACCTTGAACTTCTGATTTTCCTGCTCCACCTTCCAAATGCCAGGACTTGGGATTTCAAATGTGCATTGGTACCATCACACCCAATTTATATCATCAGTTCCATGACATGATAAATTGATTCTAGGATCTAAGAAATGCTAAAGTTCATAAATTTGTTTTATAAATTATTTTAATTCTATTTTCTTTTCTACTCAAAGAAACAGGACTCAGCATTGGAGTCTGCTACTACAGTTTATAAATAAACCTATGATGTTATAAAAAGGAAAGAAAGTGTGCCAAGTTTTTCTAGAACCTGCATTCTCAAAAAATAGGTTTTAAGATGAAATTCACAATCTAAAGCTAAGAATGAGAATATTTAATGATATGCAATGAAGAAATGTACATTGAACTCTTATGAAGAATAAAGATGATGGGAAATGGTACCAAGGTAATTTATGACACTCTTCTTTGAGATAAAAGGTCTCCATGGAAACTGCAGAGCATGTTCATGTAATCCCAGCTTTGAGTTGTTGTCCTGATGTGTTTTTCCCCCTTTTTCTTTTTCATTTCAGTACAGTGATCACATAGTTGAAATCAAAATATGTCTCCACTTGGGCTCATTACAGTTTACTATATATACTAAAATAGATTAGAGGATTTTAAGAGTGATGATTTTCCTTTCTGACTTGAGGTAACTAATAAAATTTTACTTAACTCTGTTGTCTGAAGGCTGCATTTTCCCCTGCTCCATTCTTGGCCTTTTATTCAGATGATCATGTGTTTTTTGTTTGTTTGTTTTTTCTCTATAAAATTGGCTTTACATGATCAAAATTTCAAAAAACTACATGTTAATAATCCATAGTTAGGCTAAGTAAGACATTTCTTACAAAGAGAAGACAAGTTGGGAAGTATAGCATAGAAAACCAGGAATGAAAATAATCATCCATCCAGGACGCTATCAGGCTACATTTCACCCACTTTCTATAAACAGGATAACCTTAGCATTCCCTTCAGCTTGACTAAACTTCTGGCAGTTTTCTGTTCTCTCTTTTCCTAGAGAACTTGCCTTAGAACACTAGCAATTATAAATCCTTTCTGTGCCCTTTTGAGATGCAAATCTTCTCCTAGTCTCTTGCCAGTTTTACAATCAGTCTTTGTTAAGAAGCTCAAAGCCATATCTTTGTAATGCAACCACCAGGAAAGATAGAAGATAGAGCCCCTATCTCCTTGGCTCCTTGGGAAAGTAAGAGCCTAATTTTAATAAAAATCATTAGCAAATCCAGATGGCCTGATCACATAGACCAATCTCCTCTCAAAGCTCTCTAGCATATTTCCCTTTGCTCCCCACAAGGTTTGAAATCTCACCTGTGTTTTGTATCATTGAAGCTGTCTTTGAAGTTAAAGTTGAAATATCCTACAACTATTGCAGAAACCATGTAGTGTTCCTTTCCCCCATCTCTCTAATGAGGCAATCTCACTCTATAGACAAAATGGCTTGAGACTTGCTATGTAGATCAGCTGACCTTGAACTTATTAGAGTCACCTTGTCTCAGCTTCCCAAGTGTTGAGATTATAGATGTGAGTAATCATACCTGGCTCAGTGCAATTATCTTTGACACATATTAATTTGCTCTTACCCCAAATTATTCCTTTAGATATTATTTTGTATCTCATGTAATAAATATTTCAAACACATATTGATGAAAATTCATTAAAACACCATCATAAATGGATAAAAGAAAACGATTCAAATGCCAATTACTATGGGAAATAGCATTGCAGTATACTCACAAAATGGAAATTATACACAATTAAATCAGAATTACATGTAGCACTGTATCATACAGCCATAATGTTGAGAAAAAGAGACTATTTACTCACAAACCTAGTTCATGCTAATAGAAGTAAAAACAGTGCTTACCTTAAAAGTTTAAAGATGAGTAGTGAGTCTCTGGTGGGATTGTGAAGTGTGGATAAGAGCTGAACTTTGACTGGGGACACAAATCTATACCTTCAGGTATGTACCAGCTTGCCTGCACATGGCTCTTTTGGAGGATGTCTGGTGCACTGGTTCCCAACTTGTCTACAGAGACAGAGCTCTCATGCACACAAGTCATAGGAAGTATGTTTATTAATTACAGATAGTTAGCACAGGATGATCAAACATGAGAAATCATCACAAGCCAGTTTCACAAAGCTCAGGAAGGCATTGCAGGGCTGACAGACTCTCCTCTACATTATGTGTCCTACTGGAAGCGCAACTGACTAAACTGAAAATCACTCACCCAGTATTGAGTCTCCTACTACAAGGTCACATTGAGATGGGGCAGCAGGGGTTCCAAAAGTAAAGTGAAAACAGCTAAAGGTAAGAAATGCCTTTGAGCCTACAGGAGCAGAAGCTGTTTCTCCCTTATCTCTTTCTACATAAAAGAGTCCTTGCAACCTCCATTTTGATAGAGGCCAGATATGCCAGAAGGGTCTAGACTTTCCTTGTCTCTTCTTCTATGAAGTAATTCTCCCTTTGCTCTCGGGAAATGTATTCACAACACATTTTATAGCCATTGCTATGACCACAAGCAAGAAATGAAAGGAAGGGGAGATTGGTTCATCCCATGGCCACACAGACAACTCTTCTGCATAAATATCCATTTTGAAAAGTGTGTGTAGGAATTACCTAGTGTGACAGTTAGTCTTGATTGTCAATTTGATTGGAGTGAGAATTAAAGAGAAGGACAAGTCTCTGGGGAAGTTTGTGGAGGAGATTATTCACTACATGAATTGAGATGGGAATAATTTTGTTGTTTAAAATAATATCCTGACCTTAGAAGGGAATATGCAATTTCCTTGTGGAAGATACACTTCACTTTTCTTTATTATAAAACATTTTTTCCAGATTAAAATCCACAGATGAAATTAAAACAGGCCAAGTTTAAAATGAACAATAACCAAAATGTTCTTATCACTTCCCGTCAGTTCATTTTTAGATATTGTGTTCAAAAAATTTTAGCACAGGCTAATTAATGGTCATCTTATGGTTTACTTCCTTGCTTTACTTACTTTCTCACATTTATTGTTTCCAGAAAACAATGAATGTTGATGCTTCAAAACTGGCTTTTTTCACCCAGTGTGGAGAGCCTACCTATGTAGTGGGAAGTATTCTGTCAGTAATGATCAATAAACATGATTACTGTTGTATGAAAAAAAGCTGGGTTTAGAGTTCTGTCTCAGCACATTTAATTATGGGATGTACTAGAAAATATAAATGTAGAGTCATTTATAACATCATGTATTAAAGGGAACACTACTTTTTCCCAACTTCTGATTAATTTACATTTCTCATGTGGAATTGTTTTTCTCAATAGTCTACATACTGATACTATATCTTCCTAAAACTCAAAAACTACTCACTTCCTGTGGCATTGTTTTCACCCTCCCCTCCTTTGAGAAGAGGTGGAGCTAGCCTCCTCAGATGTTAGGATTCTGTGATCTCTTTACTTTAATTTAAATATTTTTTTCCCCAGTGGATGCAAATCATGGAGAAGTTCACTTTGGCCTCTCCTAGGCTTTTTCTGGGTATGAGAATGCAGGAAGAGAAAGCTGGTACAATACCTTAGCAGCTTTAGAATTGGGATGTGTTATTTTACTACATAATCCTGGCACTTGCCATGATCTATTGCTACTCAGTAACAGGCATTTTTCTGTTGTTTACCACTGCCAGAACAGGCTTTGCAACCGCAGATCTAATCACTAAGAGAAAAAAAATAAAAATAATGAAAAAAAAAACTCCAAATGAAGTTTTTCAACAGCTTGTTTTCAGTAAACAATTGAGTTGTCATAAACACCAATGAATGTTCATGGCATTATTTTTATATTTATTTATTTATTTATTTATTTATTTTTTGGTTTTTCGAGGTAGGGTCTCACTCTAGCTCAGGCTGACCTGGAATTCACTATGTATTCTCAGGGTGACCTCGAACTCATGGCAGTCCTCCTACCTCTGCCTCCCAAGTGCTGGGATTAAAGGCATGCGCCACCACGCCCGGCTTTATTTTTTATTTTATTTTTTTAGAAACTGGTAAAGATTCTCACTGCATATCTACCTAAATGGAGAAATTTAAGATGTGATGGCATTATATTTTTAGAAACTGACAGACCTTCTCACTGGATGATAACTACTTAACTAGAGAAATTTGAGGTATAGCAGTCACAAAGGCATGAACTTAATCAATCAAGATTTGTTTTTAACTAGAAAAATAATTGATAGAGACTTGGACCAACATAGTGTTTTTTGTTTGTTTGTTTGTTTTTTGTTTTTGTTATTGCTCAGGGACAAAGGCCCAAGGAGAACATAGATGGCAACCTATCTCACTCAGACAACCAAATGGCAACTCAGAGCTGCTTTCTGGTCCTTGACCTCGAAAATCATTCACAGGTTTTCAGTAAACCTGCATCTCCACCCCATTCACAGGCTCCTTCTATGCCTGTGTACTTTTCTGTGTGCCCACCAACCAATCAAGACCTCTGCTATGAGATACATCCCAACTAAGTGTGCCTTAATTTATATTTCCAAGGTTATAAAGAATCCCAAATCCAGCTACCATTGGGACAACCTAGTCAGAACTCCTTCCTGGTAATCAGCTTGACAACTTTACTTCTGTTCTTTTGCCTACATTCTTTTTTAAAATAAATATTTAGGTAATTTCCCTTCATGTTTACACTTTCAATTTCTTTGCTAAACATGGATGAGGACTTGAGGTGGAGTTCTAATGTTACTAAAGGCTCAATTTCTGCATCACAATGATGAAACTTACAAGTTTGCTAGCCCATAAGTTACTAACCAAAAAAAAGAGCTGGAGAGATGGCTTATAGGTTAAGGCATTTACCTGCCAAGCCAAAGGACCCAGGTTTAATTTCCTGGGAGCCACATAAGCCAGATGGACAAGATAGCACATGCATCTAGAGCTCCTTAGTAGCACTGAGGCCATGGCCCATCTATTCTCTCTCTTTCTTTCTCCCTTTCTTTCAAATGAATAAATAAAAATAAAGTAAATTAATACTCAGGAGAGAATATCATGAGTTAGAACAGCACTTATTTTTATCCTTTATTGGGTCTTTTGTTTG
Organism: Orientallactaga sibirica; assembly: GCA_036365145.1. Taxonomy (NCBI): domain Eukaryota; kingdom Metazoa; phylum Chordata; class Mammalia; order Rodentia; family Dipodidae; genus Orientallactaga; species Orientallactaga sibirica. Next base: position 99,066,795 of record JAEOAD010000001.1, on the reverse strand, counting down.
TTTTAGTTTATGTGTGGAGAATCCCATCTACTTTAATTTCTTTTAAGATTTAAAAAATTTATTTATTAGAGACAGAGAGAGGAGAGAGAGAGTGAGAATGGACACATCAGGGCCTCTAACCACTGCAAACGAACTCGAGACACATGCACCACCATGTGCATCTGGCTTATGTGGGACCTGGATAATTGAACCAGGGTCCTTAGGCTTCACAGGCAAATGACTTAACCACTAAGACATCTCTCCAGCCCCCATCCACTTTAATTTAAGGCAGTTGTCTGCTTTGATGATAATCTATCCCTAAATCCACCACTGTTCAGGGTATATGATGATAATGGTAGGGGACGTTGCCCATTACTGTATAAAACATAGCCTAAATATATAACTTTAGAAGTAAATAAACTGCCTTTCATATTGAAATATATTAATGGACTGTAAGTTCAAATGAGAAATCCTCATGACTTTGAAAAATAATCATCAGTACTGCAAGGATTCCACTGATGACTGTGAGCTGCGTGTGATCCAGGGCATTTGCCTTTGTGGCTCCTGCCATTAGAAAGCATAAAGAACAGAGGGGGCTGCAGGTCACCGATTTTGAAATGACTTAACAGGGAATCTGTGAACTACAGTGACTTACACAGAATACACAGTGGCCAGCTCTGGAGGTAAATCCTTCTTTCTCATCCTGCAAGACCCCCATCTGCTCCTTACTCCCACCTCACCAAGTGCATAGGAGCTGCACCTGTGGTTACTGGGCAGACCCATGCTAGAAGGTTATGCTTTATGGCTGTGGGTAAAGATAGTATCACAAGGTTCTGGGTCCTGTATGAGTAAGATCTTATCTTTTCCACCCTCTGTCTTCACTCTTCTGCAACACTCTCCCTCAGAAACCAACAAACAAAAAGCCTAGGTAATGGGTAGAAAAACAAAATCACCTAGGAAGAGTTATTTTAAAGTATTTTTTAATTTTTATTTATTTATTTGAGAGAGAGGGAGAGAGAGAACAAGGCAGACAGAGAAAGAATGGGCATGTCGGGGCCTCCAGCATCTGCAAACAAACTCCAAATGCATGTGGCACCTAGTGCATCTGGCTTAGGAGGGTCCTGGGGAGTTGAACCTGGGTCCTTTGGCTTTGCAGACAAGTGCCTTAACTGCTAAGCTATCTCACCAGCCCAGAAAGAGTACTTCCAAAAAGTAGAGGAACTATAGTTACTACAGCTTAAAAAAAAACCTATTATATTTTGTGAAGAACTGGAAGAGAGGACTTTGAAGGCTCTAAAGATTAAGAAGTTATAAGATAAAAATTCCAGTCACCTAACTTTTTTATTGTAGATTGTATACATGTATTATATAATATACATATATATATACATACATATATATGTATATATTATAAACATGTCAATTAAGGAAACTATTAAACCTTTTTGAAACAGTGAGGCTCCCTTCTCCTTTCAGGTATCATCTAAAAAGCTATTCATTCAGTTCCTTGTTTAGCTGTATAAATAATCTATATCAGTTAATCAATACATACATGTAGCAGACAGCTTCAGGTTCGCTGAGATGAACTTCCAGACCAGGCACAGTTATGGAGGAAGGGATATTCTTTATTGAAGCTTACAGATCCAGGGGAAGTTCCATAATGGCAGAAGAAGCGGCCTGCTCTCCACAGGGCCAAGCAGAGAGAGCAAAAGCCAACCAGCCACCACAGCACACAGAGCAAAACTATAGCCAAAAGGTCACACAGCACACTTCAGGAACTCCTGCTAGGCACATTTGCATATCTTTACAATGGAATCTCAAACCCACCATTAACATCTTAAGACCAGCCCCCAGTGACATTGCCTCTAGCAAGGTGATTGCAGATGCAAACTATAACTAATAAAATACTGAATATATTGGGGGACATATATTCAAACTACCACATTCTGTCCCTGGCCCCCAATATATTTAGCTCCTGGCCCCCAATAGATTTATAACTATCACACATTGTAAATTGTACTCAGTCCAATTTCAAAGGTTCTCACAGTCTTGACCAACTTAAGATAGTGAGTCCTGTAAAATCAAACAAGTTAAATACTTTCAACATGTAAAGGCACAGAGTAAACATTTTTAACTGGTAAAAGGCATAGCAAGGAGAAACTAAAACAATGCAAACTCAACCACGATCAACAGTCATCAAACTTTGGCAGTTCAAGTTCAATATAACCAGAGACTAACAGTCTCCAGGTTTTCCAATTCCGCACCTCCAGCTGGGCAGAGTCGCCAGGGAAAACTTCAATCCCAGGCCAACACTGCACTCCATGGTAAAGTCCTGGTATATCCAAAACATCTTCAGGTCTCCATGCAAACCACGGTCCATCTTCCAAAAGGCTCTTCCAGCCTATTCCTGAGGGTCTTCATGCCCTGCCTCATGCATCTTAGCAGCAGCTCCTGGAACCGTGTGCAATTCATGACCACTTGCATTTTCATGCTTCCAAAACTAATACCAGGTGTGCAGGTCACAGCCATATTCTTAATCCAGGGACAAAATAAACCATAGCCTTGAAAAGCAGGTTCCTTCTCCAGTCAGCTCTTTCCAAGAATTTGCATTTTTAACAGTCTTTCCTCAGGCATCCTCTCCATTGTTTTAATGTAAATCAAGTCAGGCCACCTTCCTTCTACCTTCCTTAAGATTGCTAATGCGTTGACAATAGCAGCTCCAGAAACCTAAAACCAGCCTCAGTGCCTCTGCTTTTAACTTGCTTCAGTTTTTCCAACTTAAAATCTTAAAATCTCAGTCCGATATCTTTAGCCAAGCACATCAGTCCATTACAAATTTAACTTTGATCAAACAGTCTGGGCCTGGATAGACAAACGTAGCCATCCCTTATGCCAGTAGCCCAGTTCCAACAAAGTCCTCTGCAGTCTTTCCTTCCCCTTAGAAACCTCATAAGCCAAGCCTCGAAGTTCAATACTGTCTGCACTTAGCATTCTCAAACTCTCATCAGAATAGTCCATAAAACTTGGCTTACCACTCCAGAAGGCATGTTCAGTTGCAAGCACCAAGTCCATGCCCATTCCTCCAAAACAAAGGTTCCAAAAGACGAATATCCACACAGTCAAGTTCATCGTGTCACCCCACACTCCTCGGTACCACCTTACTGTTGCAGACAGCTTCAGGTTCGCTGAGATGAACTTCCAGACCAGGCACAGTTATGGAGGAAGGGATATTCTTTATTGAAGCTTACAGATCCAGGGGAAGTTCCATAATGGCAGAAGAAGCGGCCTGCTCTCCACAGGGCCAAGCAGAGAGAGCAAAAGCCAACCAGCCACCACAGCACACAGAGCAAAACTACAGCCAAAAGGTCACACAGCACACTTCAGGAACTCCTGCTAGGCACATTTGCATATCTTTACAATGGAATCTCAAACCCACCATTAACATCTTAAGACCAGCCCCCAGTGACATTGCCTCTAGCAAGGTGATTGCAGATGCAAACTATAACTAATAAAATACTGAATATATTGGGGGACATATATTCAAACTACCACACTTCTCCTTTCAGGTATCATCTAAAAAGCTATTCATTCAGTTCCTTGTTTAGCTGTATAAATAATCTATATCAGTTAATCAATACATACACAAGAAAAGTGGATACAAGGACCACAAAAAGACATTTAGATTATGTGTGAAGCAATTTTATTCATGTTAAAAACATATTTAAGGGTGTGTATATGACTCAGTAGGTAAAGTGCTTATCATACAGGAGTAATGAATGAAGTTTGGGTGCCCAATACCCATTTAAATGCTAGGCAGGTGAGACGGCCCACCTGTAATACTAGCACACTTTCTATTCATATAGAGCAGCTATGGGGGGAAAAAAAACTGTCACCATACCTAGTTCCCAACATCAGCAGACATCATTGTCACTCCCAAACAGACTGTATTAGTCTACTTAGAAGATCATCATAAATAAATGGTAAATAAATAAATGGTAAATAAATAAATAAATGATAAATATTTTGGTTGAACAAAATTATCATACAGGCTATTTCACTTACTCTTAACAACTATAAAAGGCAAGAAGTGTAACACCATTTTCTTCATTTTAGAGAGGTAGAAACTTTCTTGATATTTACTAGTTAGTTTGACTCTGTGTCATCACTATGTTAAATACTGCAATATAATGTTGAGCAGAGCACATTACCTCCTCAAGAAATTAATAGTCTTTTGATGGTAATATTAAAAACATAAAAATTAAATGAAAAATATTATAGGACCTTAATGGTACTATATAATTTTACATGCATAAAAATAATATGCATTTCAACAAATCATCATTATTTATGGATTTTTTAATGATCAGTTTTACTTAGGAAAATCAAAGTGAATGTATAACAAAGGTGAAGGTTAAAAAAGAAATTCATCTGGAAGATTTTGGAAGAAAGGAAGGGAAACTTGTTCAACAGCAGCAACACCACAATATGAAGTACACAATTACAGTACATTGAAATATACTACCCCATGAGTGCATAACTATCAAAGACAATGCTTAGGCTGGAACTCTACATTATCTTCCTACCTATCAGTCAGTGTCCAAACTGTTACCGAGCTGCATTTAGTGTCCTGAATGAAATAATATCTAATTAATTGCTTCTACATCGATGGTACAGAAGAAACCACTGGTGGTAGTCTTGATTTTAAGCTATATTAATTTTAAGAAAAAATAAGTTTGTACTGACTATTCATAACAGTTTTAAACATAGTAATAATATACCAAATAATCAAGTGGAATTGAAATGAAAATATATTGATTCAAAATAGAATATTATTCAAGTTTAACGTTATTTATGATGTTTCTTGAAGCTGCGACAGACTGGCATAAGAATTGTTTTTATTAGTTATGTACACAGTGTGTATACAGCCATTTTGGTACCATTGTCAGCCTTCTCCCTGTCCTCCCCACCTCTGAAGGAACCCTCCTCCTTGGGGAATGTTTGTCATGCATTGTGGGGGTAGCCATCAGTTATGGGGAAGAAGCAATGTCTCTGTGCATAATGCCCCAACTTGTGGCTCTAACAATCTTTCTGGCCCCTCTTCTCTTCTGCAATTTTCCCTGAGCCAGGTTGGGTTTGTTTTATGTCTACTTCAGTGATGGGGTCTTGGGAGCCTCTGTGTCTCTGGATCTCTGGTTTGGTAGGAGTTGAGTGTTCTCTGTGTCTATCTCCTTCACCCTTGTGCTGGTACCCGGTTCACCAAGAAAGCAGCACTCTTGCTCTTTTCCCCAATTACTCTATGGTTTCAGCTGGTGCCTTGGTGAGGTGCAATGGGCTGATTCTCTCCTCAGGTTCAGCATCCATCTGAAAAAGAGAACAAATTCTCCAATGGAGAGTGAAGTCAGCATAAGATAAATGGGATAGCCATTATTATTTTAGAGAGAATTTTATAGGTGTAGGCCCCCTTGTAGCCCATGACTGGTGGGAGCTTGATATTGGAGAATGGGTTCATTTTTTTGGATAGAGTTCTGACTTGTTTCCCAGTTCCAGCTATGGGTTCTGCTTCACTGAGTGGATCCATTAGCTAAATCAAGACCAGTTGGTTACCCACCATGGCTGTGTGCCACTATTGTACTTGTGTGAGCATCACGTCAGGTTGTTTGCTGCTGAGTAGTATAGAACAAGAGTTGCTTAGACAGATGTTGGTCATTTTCCCTCAGGCGCTCATGTAGCAACTTCTGGCACTAGACAAGCTAACTGTCTGGGGACTGACTCTCTTCCATATTGCAGCCAGGTCACTCCATGTACATTTTTTGTTGTTATTATTGGGCAATTTGTGTTATTGATCACATCCACAAGTTGTAAAAAGAATACCAACCCACATCCTGTTGTCTGGTACTCTAGGGTAGGGTGATGAAGGTTGAGTAATATGTGATTACATTCAATCTATTATCACCAAACTGTATTTGGACTATTGTAAATGTACACATAGGTAGTCATAGTGAGAAAAAAGAACAACTTGCTTTTTTTTTTTTTTTTGTCTTTTCTAAGATCAGATATTATAGAACTTTTCCAATGTTCATGGGTTCATTCTGGTTGTTGTGGCACTTTTGATATTTCTCATTGATGACAATTTCTGTCCTCATTTTTTTAAAGGTTGAATGCATTTAGGAGTAGGGGCTACCAGACATGTATTGAGGCTGAGTTGCTTTCACATGCATTCAAAAGCTGGAGAAGATGAAGGAAAGGCTAAGGGAAAGATGGGGGAGTGTGGCAGCACCCTCAGAAATCTCCTTTAGCATTGCCTGGAATCCTAGTTTCAGCCTTCACATGGTAAATGTGTGCTTAACAAAGTGTACCTCCTCCAAATAACCCAGTGACTGGCAATGCTGCAACTTGAGCAAAACTCCATTCTGTATTTTTCATTTAAGATCTAAAATACTCATACTGGAAGAACGTTACAATAACTGAATTTCCTGAGCCCTCTACAAAGAATGCACAACCAAAGCACTAGATCAACAAAGTGAAGTAAGTTATTAGATCTATTTTTGGTAGCTGCTCGTACCGGGATGCACTTGTAATGTATGACTCATTAACTTCTATGCCAAGGATGTATTTCTGGTTAAAACTAAGTCACCACTATGGAAGGAAAGGTCAGACCTCTCTAGAGTTCCATCTGTCATCTCTAAATGGAAAAAATAGAAAAACCACCATGATTCTCCTACTCCACTCTGACTGAATACACACCCTACCCAAATGGCTCAAAGCCAGCCAAGAATTTGAGGAAGGTGAGGTGTCCTAGGATTGTGTGTACATTCTGCTTGCACATTTATTAACATGCATGTGTAGTTTACCACAAAGATAAGGAGGAGGATCCAACGTTGTTGGGTAGAAGATAAATCTTTGAAAGGCATTCAAATAAAAGATGAATTAATTGTGATTTTCACTAACTTGGGGTTTTCTCTGCATTCACCTCCACCAGTTTACTTCCTGTTGGATTCAATGGGAGTAGATTCAATGGGAGATCCAATAGTTGTGACATGGTATTGGCTGCCATATGCACCTAAAGTATGTAATAGCTAGTCCTCTACAGAAAAAGGTTTCAGCCTTAGTCTAATAAGGTTCAGATATTATAATTTTACCATTTGAGTTATTTGTAGAAATAAAATAATAGAAGATTAAATATTAGAAATTTTAAAAAAATATTTATTTGTTTTCATTTGCAAGTAGAGGGGAAGAGACACAGAGAGAAAGATACAGAAAGAATGGACGTAAAAGGGCCTCCAACCACTGGAAACAAATTCCTGATGCATGCGTGACTTTGTGCATCTGGCTTTACATGGGTACTAGGGAACTGAACCAAGGTCATTAGGCTTTGCAAGCAAGTATCTTAACTACTAAGCAATCTCTGTAGCCTATAGAAATTCTTTTTCTTAAATTTTATTTATTTATTTATTATTTATTTATTTATTTATAGCAACAGACAAAGGGAGAAAGAGGCAGATAGATAGAGAAAGAGAGAGTGGGTTTGCCAGGGCCTCAAACCACTGCAAACGACCTCCAGATGCATGCACCACCTTATGCATCTGGCTTATGTGGGTACTGAGGAATCGAGCCTCAATCCAGGGTCCTTAGGCTTCACAGGCAAGTGCTTAACTGCTGAGCCATTTCTCCAGGCCCTGGAAATTCTTTTTGTATTTGGTGGTGTGTTTTGTTTATTTTCTCTTTATTTTTATAACTCATGTATTAGAAAGCAAATGAGTAGCTTATTAGAATAAATGATTTGTACTACTGCTGTAACTGTTCTTAATAACATGGACATGATCACAGCATTTAGATATTTCTAAATTGGTCTGTAATACCTATGAAGTAAGTAATATTTAGTAGGCATCTATTTATGAATGAGGAAATTTTAATTCAGCAACGTTCTATACACACACACACACACACACACACACACACACACACACACCTCTAACCATGCAAAAGTCAGAACCAGAAACTGGGCCTTTTAAAATCTAAAACATGTCACAGGAGCAGGCGAAGCCAGCATACAACGTATACTTCATGGAAGAACAGTTCATGAGATTAGTTTCATTGCAGTTAGTCCAAAAGTTACTTGAACCCCTGCTTGTTCAAGTCCTGTGATAAATACTAAGGGGTCAAGACACTGCTATACCTTTAGGGAGTTCAGGCTTGGGTTGGGATGTGCACTCCTATAAAAAAGTAAATGTCCCATGAGGTATAAAAATCCATTCTTTCCTCCAGCTAAATATGCCTTACCACTTTTCCTTCCTTACCTTGTGGCTAAATAAAGTGGTTTCTGTTGTGGTGTAACTGACTGATAGAAACAACACTTTTGAATATATACATATGCATTTGGCTAAGAGGATATTGAGGAGACATAGCTGAAACTCACATTAGCAGTTAGAAGAATCGATGTGAAGCTGAGTTGCGGCATGTAACATTCTTGTCCTGGAGATCTGTAGAAAAGAGGAAATGAGAAGTGTCCTTTGAGAGAAAACTAGCCTATTGGATGCTGTTATCCACATCTGGTTAGATGGATGAGAAGGAGTGAGAAGGTGAGAGTGAATACAATGGTAGTTTAAAATATTTCTACTTGTCCTTAGTGGATTTGTAGTCAAGATGATTGCAGGGCTATGTCAGACCCTGAGTCCCTGAAACAGTCTGATCTAGCTTAAGGAAGTGAAAGATGAAAGCTGATGCAATGCCACCTTCATGGGTTCCTAGGCACAGCAGCTTACAGAGGTGACCACTTGAAGTAAATGCGATATTGCCATCAACCCTGTATGTTTGGTAAGAAGGATCCTCATAGCCTCATTCATTCTAGGTGTTTGACATCACTATGGACATTACCACTCACTGAACTACCCCACATCCCCATATTCCCCCATAGGTGTCAGCAACTAGGAGACCATGCCCGACGCTGGCACGCTCCCATGTGTTTTACTGAGAGAATTTCAAATCAGTAAAGAGGGGAAAAATGCTTTCTTCTTCACTTCTGCTGCCAGGCTTCATTTGTGCTGATGTCTGCCTCCAATATCCCAGATCTCATCTCAAGATGTCAATCTGAAAATAAGGGCTTTGAATCTACCAAGTCCTTCTTTAAAATTAATGAAAAGAAAAGAATAAAACCCTCTTAAAAATGGGTCCTGTTCTGAAGCCATCCGAAGAAATGAAGACTGACAGTTTAATTTTACTAAATACTGTAAGAGAAAGGATGTCAGCAAGGATGACTGGTCGTCCAGCCCTAGGTGACAGTAATACACTATATTGGAGAGTGCCATAGCCACATTTCAAATTTTATTTCGGTGTTTAACATGGAAAGCCTGGGAGTCCCCTTCTGAATGAGGACTTGATGCTACATTTTGCTGCATTTCTACTGATCCCCCTCCTCAGGCTGAACCAGGTTTATTTATTGACAAAACGTATAAACATAATTCCAAAATGCCTCTGAGTGTACATCTCAGTCAGCTGCTTGCTCTCTGGGCACCGTCTGCTTGTATCTACTCCTTAGGAATAATGTCTCAGCAGTGACAACTGTGTTTACCAGGCTCAGGCTATCGCAACACAAAAACATAACGTGCAAAAGGTTTGTCATTATCAGAATAGGCAAAAATACGTACCCATTTCTTAACTTTACTTGGACATAAGGGCTGAAACTTTGGGCTTCATTGGAGAGGGAAACTCTAAGTACTGAGCTGAGCAAGCAGGACCATCACAGGTAGAAAAGCAGCCTGTACATAGTAGGGATGCAAGGCACAGTGGGGAGGCAAGGCCACGGTGAGGAATTTCAGACAACGCAATCTGTATGCAAGGTAATAAGGTGACTAGAAGTACAAAATGTTTTAAAGTGGCAACAATCTTATTTTTGGAATGGCAGTTTATAAAAACAAGCATCTCAGCTCAGTTACGATAACACCCAGAAAGTAGGCTCTGCAGGATATATTTGAGGAAAAGATCTAAGTTCAACACATGGGGAGGAAGTGGAGGAAGCACAAATGTCATGCAGAAACTTGGTTCTGATGTCATCATGACCAACAACTCAGCTGATTTCTTCCAAGACCCTGAGAATAGAAAGACCTTTTGGTGTTGTCCCAAATTTGGATAACAGTGGTGATGGACATTATATTTATATTAGGAGGGAGTAATTTGGGGAGGGTGTTTCTATTTATATAATAAAGGGACAGAAAGCAATTTTCAGGAAAATTCTTGTCTCCAAAACCATCTTCCAATATAACAATGAAAGCATTGGTCCTGATGTGGGAGAGTCAGAGAGCAGTGTATCATACTGCAGTTTGAATGGGAATCTCAGCTCTTTGGCTTCACTTAATGGCTAGAAGCTCCACTTCAAGGATGTTAGTGTATACTTCATTAAAACACAATGCAGTCCCAATCTATTTTCAGTTTGCATCCACCCAACATGCCAATTTATCTGAGAATTATGCTTAGATTTCATGCTCCTTCACCTGCTACTCATGGGACATCTATGTGCATATATCTGCAAAAGGGGGACTGGGAAGAAGCCTCGGTAAAGTGGCTGTGGATGATAGAAGGGTCTGGGCCATGTGCTCATGCAGAATACATGCCCTCTCTATCCTGTCATGGATCAATCCTAGATATACCACTTGCATCTCAGAAAACATTATTGCTGGCATATCTTCTGCTATGTGATAATAGGTCCAACAGATCCCAGCTGTATTAGTTACTTCCTCATTTCCATGGACAAATACCTGACCAAATGCAACTGAGGGCAGCAAGGGTTTGATTCAGCTTACAGTTTTGAGAAGAGAGCTTTTCACATTAGCTGGTAGGAAGCTTAGGATAAACTGGAAGTGAAGCTGGGCTACAAAACCTTACGGTCCACCCCCACTTCTCCCAGCAAGGTTCTACCTCTGAGGGTCCCACAACTTTCCCAAACACCATCACCAGCTAGGTACCAAATGTTCAAATACATGAGTTTTTTAGAGACATTTTATATTCAATCCACAATATCAATTGATGATACACACTTTTGACTAGAGTGATCTAATCACCTCTTCTGGGTCCACTCCTTTTAAAACTTTAAAATGAGGCCTGGAGAGATGGCCTAGTTCTTAAAACCAGTGCCTGCAAATCCTAAGAACCCTGGTTAGACTCCTCAGTACCCACATATGCTAGGTACACAAGGTGGCACATGCATCTGGAGTTCACTTGCAGTGGCTAGAGGTCCTGGTGTGTCCATTCTTTCTGTGTATCTGCCTATTTCTCTCTTTCAAATGAAAATATTTTTAAATTTAAATAAAATAAATTTAAATTTAAATAAAAATATTTTTTAAAAAGTAAAATATTGCTGCAGAATAGATGGTCTTTCTTTAAAATCACAGACTACTACATTGTGAATCTCATTCATTTACTTGCCAAAAATTCCTCTTGTATCTTTGCCTACCATAATCATCTCTGATGCATAAGGCTATTTGTATTATAACCTGATTCTTCCACAGATCCATTTCTTAATGCTTTTTGAATACCCAATATGTGTGTCCATACAGTATTCCTAATGATGGCAAATGCCAAAGATCAAGCCAGGCCTTCTGTTTCTATCTTCGTGATAGACATTGTGAGGTACAATAGTATCCTTTACTCTGGAGATGATGTCCTGATATGCCTCATTGAAACCCTAAATAATTCACTTATGTGTGAGTTATTGAATATTCACAGATTTTATCTCACAGTCTGTGAAGTATTTTACTAAGTCCTCTGGTGAACTTACCATTACCATGATCTGTTGGATGTATGGATTTCCTGAGTCTCTTTAGACTACACAATGGCACAGAAAGGGTCTGTACATCTGAGCCCCTCTGGGAAGCAGACTTCTTCCTTACCAGCACATCTTTTCTCTCTTTTTTTTTAAATTAATTGATGGCCATTCAAGGTTTTCAATGAAAAAAAATACTCATTTGATGAACTTTTAAGACTTACATGACATGTAACTATACAAGGCTGCTTATTGAAGTTTTAATGTCTTTACATGTCTTCTCCAAGAAACAATGAGCAAGAAAATGACATATCTTTTTCACTCAATTGGGTGGCATTTATTTCCCCATTCCTGAGAAAAAGTGCCCTTTGCCAAGAAACTTTCCCAAACTTGGCCCCATAGCTGTTGCCCTTGACCCACTATGCTCAGAATCTAGTTCTATGGTCATTTTTTAAAATTTCTGTTTCTATGTATTTTCTAGCTTTTACAACTCATAACAGTGTGCTGGTTGATCTTCAGTGTCAACTTCAAAGGACTTGGAATGTCTCATAACTCACATTTCTGTGCATGGCTGTAAGGTTGTTTCCAGAGAGGATTACATGAGTAGTAAAGTCCCTTTCTGAATGTGGGAATGAGTGAAAAGGAGAAAGGGGATAAAGCCAGCTGGGCACCAGCATTCACCTCTCTGCTTGCTGACAATGAAACCAATCTGTCTGGCCTGCTGCTATGCCTTCCCCACCCTGATGGACTTCACCCTCAAACTCTTAGTCAAAGCAGAGTTTTCCTTCACATTGCTCTTGTCAGGAACTTGTCACAGAAATGAAAAAAACTAATAGAACTGCATCTTTTAATAACAACATTTTCTATGTGTCTCATGTGGTTCTCTATGATAACGATGAACTATCTAATCACTATCTAGAAGGACAAAGCTGTCTGCCTTGTCTTCAAGTAAGGAGATGGTCTATGTATGGCCTAAGAAAATAGGCAAACATTGTAGGCAGAGGGAAGTGAAGGGATTCTATGAAAACAATATTAAAATTTTTAGCACTGGACTTCCAGTTAAGAGGGCCGCATAGGAACCATGCCAAAAAAAAAAAAAAAAAAATACACTCTTCTACTAAATAAATAATGAGGTGTATAATAAATTATCAACTGCAGAAGAGAAGTAGGAGAGATACAGAGGGTCTACAGACCACAGAAGAAGACAGACGTTATTCCAGCAGTGGCGGCACAAGTTTCACGCAACCAAAGCCACTAGGCTCACCTGAAACTGCAGGATTTTAAAGCCAGGTAAGGGGATTCTCCACTCACACCAGCATCCTTGCAAACTCAAGAAACTTGGAAGGAGGATGGCAGAGACCAAACAAGCAGCTTGTGAGGAAGATCATGAGGACCAGTGGGAGGACTTCAGCCTCCATCCACAACCTCCCGTTCCCCACCACCAGCACAAGCGCCAGTAAGCACCAGAGACCTGGGGAAGGGAGTTCACCTACACAGCACCCAGTACAATCAGAGCAGTCACACAGAGATCCAGCCAGCCTACCTGAGCCCACAGCACAGCAAAGAGGGACCCAACCAGCCATGCAGCATAGCTGAGACAAAAGCCATCCCAGAAGGTAACTGGGATTACACCAGGTCAGTACCTGCCAAATAAGCCTGGTATTTAGGCTTGCATTGGAAGGGCCAATTGCACCATCCATGTCAGGGTAAATTATATGTTAAATCTGATGGATGGTTGGATTTGACATTCTTAAATAAGCTATATTTGGGGTTTGTCATTTGTTGCTTCCTGATTTATAGTGCTTTTGTTTCCTCTTCTGTCATTCATTGGGGAAGGGTCTCACCCGATCACAAGCTGATCTTGGAATTCTTTACAGACCAGAAATCTTAACCTCCCAGTTGACAGGATTAAGGGTGTGGGGCAACACACATACATAGGGACTGTGACTTTATTAGAGGATCTGTTTGTCATAATACCTACTTTTGCATAAATACTTTGTGCTGTTTTTCATTGAATGTGTACATTGTTTAGTTAATTTTTTAGAAATTGTCTGTATTTTGTTCAGCCTACTTGAATACTCTCATAGCAGGCAAAGCCAACACCTAGGGTCACTTTTGTGGTTACCCTGAAAGTCTTAAGAGCCACACCTAGCACCTTAAGTTCCTACCCTGATGATATATAACATGAGATTGATTCATACATCTAATAATACTGCAGATAATTAGAAAACGCAAGCATTATATTAATCCAAGATGCAAAAATATCCACATTATAATACAAGAAACACAAAAATCAAGACAATATAAATCCACCAAAAAGTATTAATGCATCAGAAATGACCTTCGGTGAGAATGATTTAGAGGAAATGCCTGAGAAAGATTTCAAAAGAATGATTATAAATATGTTCAAAGAACCCAAAGAGGAAATCAAAGGAATCAAAGAACACACAGGAAACCAATTTAATGAAATAAGGAGGTCAATACAAGACATAAATAAGGAAATAGAAATAATAAATAAAAATCAGTCAGAAATACTAGCAATGAAAAACACAGTGAAATAAAATCTGTAGAAAATCTCTCCAGTAGAATGGATGAAAGAGAGAACAGAATATCTAAACTAGAAGACCAGGTGGCAGATCTAATACAGTCCAACAAAGAGAAAGACAAACTAATAGAAAGGTATGAATGGGAATTTCAAGATATTCATGACACTATGAAAAGATCAAACATAAGAATTCAGGAGAAGAATTTCACTCCAAAGTCATAGGAGGTGTTTTCGACAAAGTAAACTTCCCCCAAATTGGGAAAGAGATGCCAATGCAAATACAGGAAGCCTTTAGAACACCAAACAGACAAAACCTGGAAGGAAACTCTCCTCCCCATATTATAATTAATCTACCAAACATACAAACGAAACAAAATATATTAAAAGCAGCTAGAGAGAAAAATCAAGTCACTTACAAAGGCAAGTCCATCAGGATCACAGCAGATTACTCAACACAAACTTTAAAAGCCAGAAGGGCTTGGAGTGATGTATTCCAAGTTCTGAAAGACAATAACTGTCAATCAAGATTACTTTATCCTGCAAAACTATCCATTCAAATAGATGGAGAAATAAGGGCATTCCACAACAAAAGTAGGCTAAAGGAATATTTGAAGACAAAACCAGCTCTACAGAAAATACTTGAAAGGATCCTCCATGCTGAAGAGAAAGAAAAGCACACACATAAGGTACTTGAAAAAAAAAAAAAACATACTCAAATACTATTTAATATAAGAGAGCAAAGGGTAAAACCAGAAGAACTACAAAACAAGAAAAATGGCAAGAATAAATACACACCTTTCAATAGTAACTCTTAATATCAACAGTCTCAATGCCCCAACCAAAATGCATAGGTTTTCAGACTGGGTGAAACAGCAGGATCCTTCAATTTGTTGCCTACAAAAGGATGGACACTATCTTAGGGTGAAAGGTTAGAAAATGGAGTTTCAAGCAAATGGGCCTAGAAAACAACCTGACAGGGTAGACTTCAGACCAACATTAGTTAGGAAAGATAAGGAAGTTCACTTTATATTGATTAAAGGAACACTCCAACCAGGAGGACATTACAATCCTAAACATATATGCACCTAACACGAGGGCTCCCAATTTTATCAAACAAATGCTATGTGGTAGTTTGAATATATGTCCCCCAATATATTCAGTGTTTTACTAGTTATAGTTTGCATCTGCAATCACCTTGCTAGAGGCAATGTCACTGGTGGCCGGTCTTAAGGTGTTAATGGTGTGGGTTTGAGATTCCATTGTAAAGATATGCAAATGTGCCTAGCAGGAGTTCCTGAAGTGTGCTGTGTGACCTTTTGGCTGTAGTTTTGCTCTGTGTGCTGTGGTGGCTGGCTTGGCTTTGCTCTCTTGCTTGGCCCTGTGGAGAGCAGGCCACTTCTCTTGCCATTATGGAACTTCCCCTGGATCTGTAAGCTTCAATAAATAATATCCCTTTCTCCATAACTGTGCCTGGTCTGGAAGTTCATCTCAGCGAACCTGAAGCTGCCTGCTACATGCTATTAGAATTAAGGTCACAGATAACACGAAACACACTTGTAGTGGGTGACTTCAACACCCCACTCTTACCAATTGACAGGTCATCCCAGCAAAAAAATAAACAGAGATACTTCTGGATTAAATGAGGTCACAGAACAAATGGAACTAACAGATATATACAGAGAATTTCATCCAAATGCTGCAGAATACACATTCTTTTCAGCAGCACATGGAACATTCTGTAATATAGACCATATATTAGGACACAAAGCAAATCTTAACAAATACAGGAAAACTGAAGTAATTCCATGCACTCTACATGACCACAATGGGATCAAACTACAGATCAATAGCAAGACAGCTATAGATCATACACAAAGTCGTAGAAATTAAACAATACACTACTAAATGATGCATGTGTCAATGAAGAAATCAAGAAGGAAATCAAAAAAATTCATGGAAACAAATGATAATGAGAACACAACATACTAAAACCTTTGGAACACAATTAAGGCAGTCCTAAGAGGGAAATTTATACCATTAAGTGAATATGTTAAGAAATTAGAGGGCAGGAGAAATGGCTTAGTGCTTGAAGCATTTGCCTGTGAAGCCAAAATATCCTGGTTTGATTCTCCAGAACCCACGTAAACCAGATGCACAAGGGGCACATGCATCTAGAGTTCATTTGCAATGGCTAGAGGCCCTGGCATGCCCATTCTATCTCTATCTGCCCCTCTTCTATCTCTCTCTCACTCTGCTTTCAAATAAATAAATGAAATTAGAGAGGTCTCAAGTAAACAACTTAATGCTTCACCTTAAGGCCTTGGACAAAAGAAGAACAAGGCAAATCAAAAATCATTAGATGGGAAGAAATAATAGAGATTAGGGCAGAAATTATTGAAATAGAAGTAAAAAAAAATCAATCCAAAGAGTCAATGAAACAAAGAGTTGGTTCTTTGAAAGGATAAACAAGATTGATAAACCCTTAACAAATCTGACCAAAAGAAAGAGAGAAGAGACACAAATTAATAAAATTAGAGATGAAGCCAGGCATGGTGGTGAACTCCTTTAATCCCAGCATTCGGAAAGCAGAGGTAGGAGGATCATCATGAGTTCAAGTCCACACTGAGAATACAGAATGAATTCCAGGTCAGCCTGGGCTACAGTGAAACCCTCTTTCAAAAAAAAAAAATTAGAGATGAAAAAGGCACCACCACAATAGATACCGGAGAAATTCAAACAATCATAGGGACATACTATAGAACATATATTCCACTAAGTTAGAAAATCTGAAAGAAATGGATGATTTCCTTGATTTATATGACATAACTAAAGTAAACCAAGATGAGATTAACCACTTAAATAGACCTATAATATGTATGGAGATCCAAGCAGTTATAAAAAAATCTCCCAACTAAAAAAAGTCCAGGCCCAAATAGATTCACTGCTGAATTTTACCAGACCTTCATGGAAGAACTAACACCATTACTTCTTAAAATTTTCCATAAAATAGAAGAGGAAGAGCTGGGCGTGGTGGCACATGCCTTTAATCCCAGCACTTGGGAGGCAGAGGTAGGAGGATCGCTGAGAGTTCGAGGCCACCCTGAGACTACATAGTTAATTCCAGGTCAGCCTGGACCAGAGTGAGACCCTACCTCAAAAAAAAAACAAACAAAAAAAAAAATAGAAGAGGAAGGAATCCTCCAAAACTCCTTCTATGAAGCCAGCATTACCCTGATACCAAAACCAGACTAAGATAGAACAAAAAAGGAAAATTACAAGCCAATCTCCCTTATGAACATAGATGTAAAAATTCTCAACAAAATATTGGCAAACAGAATACAAGAATATATCAGAAATATCATTCACCCTGACCAAGTAGGTTTTATCCCAGAGATGCAGGGATGGTTCCACATACACAAATCGATAAATGTAATACATTATATAAATAGACTAAAGAACAAATACACATGATCATCTCATTAGATGCAGAAAAGGCATTTGACAAAATCCAACATCCTTTCATGATAAAAGTCCTCCAGAGACTGGGAATAGAATGAACATATCTCAACATTATAAAGGCTACTTATGACAAACTCACAGCCAACATAATACTAAATGGAGAAAAACTTGAAGCTTTTACACTAAAATCAGGCACTTTTATTTAATATAGTACTAGAAGTCTTAGCCATAACAATAAGGCAAGAGACACATATATAAAAGGGATACAAATTGGAAATGAAGAGATCAAGTTATCACTATTTGCAGATGATATGATTCTATACATAAAGGACCCTAAAGACTCTACCAGAAAACTGTTAGAGCTGATAAACACTTATAGCCATGTAGCATGATACAAATAAATAAAAATAGATATCAGTAGCCTTACTATATGCTAACAACAAACACACAGGATTGCATGCAAAAAAAAAAAAAGTACCTTGGAATAAACCTAACCAAGGAAGTGAAGGATCTCCACAATGACAACTTTAAAACACTTAAGTAAAAAATTGCAGAAGACAGTAGAAAATGGAAAAACATCCCTTGTTCCTGGATTGGAATAATCAATATTGTGAAGATGGCAATCTTACCAAAAGCAATCTATACATTTAATGCAATCCCCATCAAAATTCCAATGGCATTCTTCACAGCATTAGAAAAACCAATCCTAAAATTCATTTGGAAGCACAAAAAACCTTGGATATCTAAAACAATTTTTTGAGCAACAAAAATAAGGCTGGTGGTATCACCATACCTGATTTTAACCTATACTACAGAGCCATAGTAAGAAAAACAGCATGGTACTGGCACAAAAACAGACATGTAGATCAATGGAACCGAATAGAGGACCCTGATGTAAGTCTAGGTAGCTATAGCCACCTGATCTTTGACAAAAATGCCAATAATACTCATTGAGAAAAGACAGCCTCTTTAGCAAATGGTGCTGGGAAAACTGGATATGTATCTGTACAAGGATGAAAAATAGATCCTTACCTCGCTCCATGCACAAGAATTAAGTCCAAATGGATCAAAGACCTTAATATCAAACCTGAAACTCTGAAAATGCTAGAGGAAAAAGTAGGAGAAACCCTTCAACACATTGGTCTTGGCAAAGACTTTCTGAATACAACCCCAATTACTCAGGAAATAAAACCACAGATCAACTGCTGGGACCTCATGAAATTACAAAGCCTTTGTACAGCTAAGGGCACTGTGAATAGAGCAAAGACGCAACCTAAAGAATGGGGGAAAATCTTTGCTAGCTATACACCTGACAGAGGATTAACATCTAGAATATGCAAAGAACTCAAAAAATTAAATAATAAGAAATCAAACAACCCAATTAAAAAAATGGGCTATGGAACTAAATAGAGAGTGCTCAGAACAAGAAATACAAATGGCATGTAAACATCTAAAAAAATGTTCTACATCCCTAGTCATTAGGTAAATGCAGATTAAAACTACGTTGAGATTCCATTTCACTTCTTTCAGATTGGCTACCATCATGAAAACAAATGACCACAAATGCTGGCAAGTCTGCGGACAAAGAGGAACCCTTCTACACTGTTGGTGGGAATGCAATCTGATGCAGCCATTGTGTAAATCAGGGTGGAGGTTCCTGAGACAGCTAAAAATAGATCTACCATATGATCCAGCTATACCACTCCTAGGCATATATCTAGAGGACTTGTCTCACTCCCTTAGACAGACTTGTTTGACCAAGTTTATTGCTGCTCTATTCACACAAACTAGAAAATGGAACCAGCCTAGATGTCCTTCAACTGATAAGTGGATAATGAAGATGTGGTACATTTACACAATGGAGTTTTACTCAGCAGAAAAGAAAAATGAAGTTAGGAAAATTTCTGGAAAATGGATGGAACTCGAAAGGACTGCACTTAGTTAGGTAACCCAGGTCCAAAAAGCCAAAAGTCACATGTTTTCTCTCATATGTGAATCCTAGCAACAAATGATTGAACTTCTATGTGAGTAGTAATAAAAGTCAGCAGCAGAGCCTAGTAAGATAGAAAGGGGATACAAAGGGAATAGAAAGGGAGGGAGCTGGGAGTTAATAGGATGGTAAAGTATATATGTAAGTAGAGGAACAGATTAATTGGGGTGAAAAGGCCTTAGTGAGGTCAGGGGAAGAGACTGAGTAAAGGAAAGGTGGAGGGAGGGCTAATCAAAATCTAAGAGGGTATGAAAAAGTCATAAGGAAACCTACTTTTCTTGACAATGGGACACTCAGAAGCCACAGATTGTTACTAGAAAATTTTCAGAGCCAGGGATGGGATACCTTCCAGTGAGTTGTTGGCCAGGGAGGTCACTGATACCCCCAAAACATAGGCCATTGCCGAGGCCCTTGGTTTCCCACCAGGACTAGATGGTAAGACCTTATTGCTGAAGACTCCACATACTTGGGCTGCAAGGTCACTGAGAAATCCTGCTGAAACTGTGCTGAAAGCCTCCTCCATGTGGACCAGCTGACAGAAAGCAGGAAAAAGCTACATTGCATGCAGTTCAATGGGAAAGAGAGAGAAAACACCAGTAAAGATACTCAACAGTGAACACTGCAAGACTTAAATTTGGCCAGCTAGGCCAAATGAGCCAACGGGTGCCATAGAGGAATGTCTGCTATGGGGGGAAACTAACCACTCTCTAATTGGGCTGGAGGCCCTCTGCAAGGGAAGGAATACATCCCTGATAGGGCAAATCTATCAGGCGGGGTAGTCATGAGCCCTAGGGGTGTAGCGTCTGCTGGTGTCTGAGTAAATGTATATACTATGCTCACCAAACTGCCCAGTAAGGACTTTTCTTAGTGTCCATACCCATACATTAATGCTATTCTCTCTTTTGGTTAGAGAAGCTTCTCTTATCAGATAGTGGTGACCTTGGGATGACTCAGAAGGCACCATGGTGCTGAGAAGGGACAGAGGAGTGCTCAGCACTGAAACATCTCTAACACACCGTCCAAGGCTCAGGGTCTATTGTAGAAGATGGGGCAGAAAGAATGTAAGAGCCAAAGGAAGAGTAGGACTCCTTACAATGTGCTCCTCCAGGCACAAAATGGCCTGGATACCCATGACCTCACAGTGCCTGACACCTCCTACACAAGACCATCCTAAGAGAAGGAAAAGATGATGACATCAAAATGAAAAGAGAGATTGATGGAGAGGGGGAGGGATATGATGGAGAGTGGAGTGTCAAAAAGGCAAGTGGGGGGAGGGAGGGAAGTACCATGGGATATTGTCTGTAATTAAGGAAGTTGTTAATAAAAAAGTAACTAATAAAAATATATATTAAGGAAAATAAAATTAGAAAAAAATAAAAAAATATCACCCCTACCAAATCAAATAAACCTCATTCCCTTTGAAATTCTATGGTCTTATGAGTATTCCTGAGTATGGGCCTTATATTTTTCTTCCCCCAGCTGTAAGACATAGATATCTCATTAAATGCTAAGAAAGTGGCCCCATGTCTTCCTTTATCAAATTTTAATGGAAGATTAGCCTTAGCCTATTATTATCTTGGTAAGGCCATCAACTGCATCCAGTAACCCTATTCTTTTGATTCCTGTTGCCAGTATTTTTCTTAACTACTGGATGTGTAGTGCTTGCCAATGCATTTCATACATGGATAGATCATCTTAATTTTCTGCCAGTAAAAGTTTTAAAAGTGCATTGCAGCCTTGGACAGGATCTGCATGGTCCAAATGGTACCGGTAATGGATGCCCATCACTCGACTGCAAGTGGGTGATTCAGCTCCATAAGCCCATCTCAGGATGTATATTTTCAAACCACTCTTAGGGACCAGAATCACAGATTCTGTACCTCAAGGTCACATTCCAGAAAGGAGATTATCAGCCAGGAAGTGTATTGTGGAATGTTCTTTAGACGAGCTCCTGTGAGAAAGAGAAGGCAAGAAACCTAGCTGTCACATCAATGTCCTCACCAATGTCCCTGAGACTTTTAAGGCTCCTTTGCATTTTTTAAAATCAGAGTAAGGGCTCTGAATTGTTGTACCCCACATCTATTACATGTGGATGCCCCCAGAAAGGGAAATGTGATCTAGACAAGGCATATACCAGTAGTCAGGAATGATCACTGGAGGAGACTTGGCATTAAGCTCTGTTAGCTCTTATCCTCTGAGTAAAGTGGTTGCTCCAGTCCTTAACCAGTAAGATCAAGGCAGCAGACCATGATAGCCATGAATGGCCACATCAGTAAGACAATGTGACAGGGTTGAACAATGGGACTAACCTGATGTGAATGAGGCATTTGTCTCAACAGCAAAATGATATCTTAGCATAATTTTAAAATGACATTAGGGCTGGAGAGATGGCTTAGCAGTTAAGGCGCCTGCCTGCTAAGCCTAAGAACCGGGTTCCAATCTCTGGGTCTCACGTTTAGCCAGATGCAAAGTGACTCAAGGGAGCAATGCCACACTTGACCACAAGGGGGTGCACGCATCTGGATTTCGTTCACAGCAGCTGAGAGACTGCTGGCATGCCCACCTCTATTTGTTTCCCTCTCCCTCTCTGTCTGTCTCTCTCTGTGTCTCTCTCCAAAAATAAATGAAATAATAAAAAATGACATTAATGCCAGAAGCATCTACAGTAGACCATACAACAAAGTTTTAAATGATGTTTGATATTATTGTTTTCCCCCTTTGCCTTAGTTTTTATGTGGCTTAATAAAGTGTTGATGATATGACTGGTTTTGTTTGATGTGTAGATAATTCTTCCCACAAATAAACCTAACTGTTCATTAACCTTGGAAATGGTGCATGTAGTATTGACACTGTAATGAAATTTTACTGAGAATCTTTATTTATGCAGAGGTTGGTTAAGGACTTTAAGTAAAACACAAACTCCAACATTTGCAAGATAGTATTATAGTTTCATTTTACAGAGAAGGCAGGGATGATGCAATGATTAACAATATTTATGTATGGGAAAGACCCCTTTTTATATAACTCATGGCCATTTTTCAATAAATCAGTGTCATGATTTTATAATCATATTTAAAACTCAGGAAATGAATCAAAAACCTTGATTAAACTTCATACCAACTTTTGTTGCAAAGTATCAGTTGCAAATAAGAACGCAGTAAAAAAGTTTTACTTGGCATATGATGAGTACAAAATTATGGCCTTTGACACTTTTTATAGATATTCTAGAAGCATGCATTGGGATTCAAGGTCTATATTATAAGCCACATTCACAAGGGTCCTTCAGGAAACAAAGATGCCATTTCTCCTTCACAACTGGGAGTAGGGACCTGTCAAGCACATCCAAGCACTTTCCTTAAAGTACCTTGGATCAAAACTGCTAAAGGCTCAATCTGGAGCTCTCAGATGATATAGAGTTAGTTACTCACTTGTCCTTATCCCACATATATCAGATGGACAATGCATCTTCTCCCCCTGTATGTCTCTATCCCTGCATGTTTTCACATGTATCCTCAATTTTTGCTTGGCATTCTTCTAGAAAAATAATTCTAATTAATCCCAACTTTTCTACCTATACTGAGGTCTGTTATGTTCAAAACCAGAACTAAAAGGTTTCCACTAAATGAGAAACAATTTTTAAGGTTTGCTTGTTTTATTCATAAAGCACTAATTGAGATTTTAGAGAATAGAATGTATTGCAAACTGTTAACTTTAATTGAAGGTAAATTAAGTTAGATACATATGTGTATTTATTGGAGAGATGGCTTAACATTTAAGGCACTTGCCTGCAAAGCCAAAGGACCCCGGTTCAATTCCCCAGGACCCACATAAGCCAGATGCACAAGGTGGCAAATGCATCTGGAGTTCGTTTGCAGTGGCTGGAAACCCTGGCACACCCATTCTGTCTCTCTCTCTCTCTCTCTCTCACACACACACACACACACACACACACACACACACACAGCCTCTTTCCCCCTCAAAGAAATAAATAAAAATGAAATATTTAAAAAATTTTAAAATGAATATTTTGTGCACTATTATATTTTTGCACTGTACTTATTTGAATATTTTATTCAGATAGAAATAATTACAGGGGTAACTGTGAATCATGATTTGTAATTAAGCTGAAATATGAACTTTAGAATATAATTTAATTACTTTTCAGCCAAAAAATCTGCATAAATATAATTTTACATATAAGATATAGACATACACCTATAACAAAATGGAATGAGGATGAGGAAGATAGAACTGGATCCAGTGTTTATAACAAAAAATATTGACATTTTAAAAAATGTTATTTGTATGAGTGTGTGTATGTGTGTGTGTGTGTGTGTGTACCAGCATCTCTGACAGTGGCAAACAAATGCCCATCGAGTTTTGCAAGGGCAGCTGGTGAACTGATCCCAGGTTGTCAGGCTTTGCAGGCACCTTTAACCAGTGAAGCCATCTCTCCAGCCCCATGTGTTTATATTTTAAAAGAAAAACACCTGTAGGAGAAAAATTTCTTAAATTTCCTAGTAAATTCAGTTATGACTTACTGGGATTAAACTAAATATAAAATACTATTTACAATATTAAATATAAGATTTAATAATATTAATATAATATTTTAAATATAAAATACTATTTATACCTTGAATAAAAAATTTGTCATATTTAACAGTTAACACTGTTAAAAGATAACTATAGCATAAATGTACAGAATGTGTTTCATAAAAAGGCATATAAGTATAAAATAGTTCCTATAGTGTTTTTCTTTTCATAAAGATATAATGTCTTTTTCAAGTATCTTTTAAGTACCTTAATACCTTATGAGATAGTATCAGGTCAATTTTAAACAGGTTGGATTTCCATTAGCTGCAGGTAAATCAGCTTTGGTGAGGTAGTTTGGATTGAAAGGGAGTAGATGATTGGGAGTAGATGATGAAGAAGATATGTATGGTCTTTCAAAGCATCTTTTTAAAACATGATGTGGCTGTTATCTTCCACCAAGAAGCAAGTGATGGTGTAAATATGCCCCCCCCAAAAAAGAAATAGCTCATGGTGAGAATTAATCTCCATTGTGAGATATTAAGAAGTGGGAACATGTGACCTTTAGCAAATGATTAGGTCAAGAGGGTTCTGAACTCAGGAATGAGTTAATCCCTTCATGGATTGATGGCTAGAAGAGTTTTCCTGCAAGAAGTTCTGTTGAACAGCTAGTCTAGCTTTATCTTTTTTCTTACATAAATGCCTGTCGCCTCAGGAATGTGCACAGATTTCCTATCAGAAAGAAAGCCCTGATCAGATGTGGTTTCTTAACCTTGGACCTCTAGCACCTTGAAGTAGAAAAACCTTTATTCATTATAATTTGCTCTTTTTTTTCTGTAATGTTAAGTTATACCAACAGAACATGTCCTAAGATGAGAAAACTAGCCTGTTCTGCATATGAATAACACTCAATGAAATAGAAAAGTCCATAATTTCCAGTGCATCACCTTTATGTTTTTATTCATAGATTCATTTTGAAATACCTTCTTTTTAATTGGCCCAACTTTGAAATTGCAGGATGGAGATGGTGAAAATTCATCCTGCCATAGGAGTCTCATATCTCAGCCTGGCCCTGACCTTTGGTGTGATCAACCATTCTGCAGCAGAGATAAATATCCATTAGGTGAATTTCAAATTAAAATGAAACAAGGTTTGCTAACATGCAGAGACAATTTGAAAGGCAAATGCTCATGGGTCCAGCATTTTGGTGACCCTCATTCATACTAATATAACGGAAATTTCTTTTCCAGGGTCAGTTTTAATTTTAATATACCTGTGGCATAATTATTCTATGTTTGGAGTTGAGCCTTTGGTGGGAAAAAGAGAAACTCACATAGAAGGAAGACCTTATGGTTAAGGACTCCCTGTAATGGCTTAGACTTCCTGGGGTGAAGCTTCTTTGTGATTCTAAACCAGAACATGCATCCCACCAGTTGGTTCTAACTAGAATGTCACTTAGAAACTTCAGTAGAAAATTTTAGTACTTGACCACAAAGGTGACAAGGTCTATGCTATGCAGACTTGTGAGTATTTTCTTTCTCAAACAAGGTGAACATCTCCATCTGCCTGTTATTCTGAGTGTCATTATGTTCTAAGATCTCTTCAGAGTCTTTTGTCTTTGCAAAGATTCTCACTTTGACAGGGTCTCCCTGCAGGGTACTTGAGAACATTTGGCAACATACCCTTCTCTTTACAAATATATATAAGATTGCCTTTCATATTCCCTGACCCTCCACTCAATATATCCAAAATACTATTCAAATTTAAGAAGTTTGTCAACCTATTATGAAAGGCAGAAAATAAAATATAAAAGGAGAATATCTTTCTCATGGTAAAGCTTATGATTTTGTTATAAAGTCAATGTTAGTTATTATACTTGACACAAGTACAGATTGATTCAAGTAATATTTCAAGTCCTAAAGTGGTCTTCTTTAAGAACTATGGGTTTAAGGCCCAGTGTGGTGGTGAACACCTTTAATCCCAGCACTTGGGAGGCAGAGGTAGGGGATCACTATGAGTTTGAGGCCACTCTGAGAATACAGAGTGAATTCCAGGTCAGCCTGGACTTAGTTGAGACTTTACATCAAAAAAAAAAAAAGAATTATGGATTTAGACTATACCACCCACTCCATCCCACCACCACATCCTAATATATCTCAAATATTACCCACAAAGGTGCTTAGCAGTAACAGAGAGTAGATTCCTAAATCAAAGTGAGCCTGGAAGACTCTCTCCTCTAAATGGTAATATCCACATGGTTCTTCCTTGACTTCTTAAACTGCAGAGACACATAAGAAATAAGAGTCTTGACTAGAATATGTGCATGGAGTAGCTCAGGAAACCATTCTGACTGGAATTATCAATAAGAAAATTATGCATAAGAAAAAGGTGGAGATGGAGGAAGACATGAGCAGAGTAACAGCCTTGGATCCTGAGGTCTCCAGCTCCCAGCAGAGATCCTTTACTATGTCCACATGGACGAGAAGACCCGATGGTCTTCCAAACATATCCTTGGTATTTTAGGTACGTTTTGTTTTTTAACTAAAGTAGACTAAGAAGTGCTTTTAGTTTTATCCCCCCAAAGTAGAGAAAAGATGGTTCAGGATAAGCAAAGAAGGAATTCAATATGACCTTGTACAGCAGTTAGAGAAAGCATCCCAGAGGCAAAAAGAGCTAAGTTAAGATACAAGGCTTGTTGGCTGGAGAGATGGCTTAGCAGTTAAGGCACTTACCTACAAACCAAAGGACCCAGGTTCCATTCTGCAATACCCACATAAACCAGATGCACAAGGTGAAGCATAAGTCTGGCATTTGTTTGCAATGGCTAGAGACCCTGGTGTGTCCATTCTTGTGGTAGTTTGAATATATGTCCCCCAATATATTCAGTGTTTTATTAGTTATAGTTTGCATCTGCAATCACCTTGCTAGAGGCTGGTTTTAAGGTGTGGTGATGGTTTGAGATTCCACTGTAAAGATATGCAAAGTGTGCCTAATAGGAGTTCCTAAAGTGTGCTGTGCTGTGTGGCTGGGGGCTTTTCTCTCTCTTGCTTGGATCTGTGAAGGCAGGCCAGCTTTTTCTGCCATTATGGAACTTCCCCTGGATCTGTAAGCTTCAATAAATAATAACCCTTCCTCCATAACTGTGCCTGCTCTGGAAGTTCATCTAAGCGAACCTGAAGCTGTCTGCTACAGTAAAGTGGTACCGAGGAGTGTGGGATGAGATGAACCTGACCGTGTGGATATTCGTCTTTTGGAACCTTTGTTTTGGAGGAATGGGCATGGACTTGGTGCTTGCAACTGAAGATGCTTCTGGAGTGGTAAGCCAAGTTTTATGGACTATTCTGATGAGAGTTTGAGAATGCTAAGAGCAGATAGTATTGAACTTTGAGGCTTGGCTTATGAGCTTTCTAAGGGGAAGGAAAGACTGCAGAGGACTTTGTTGGAACTGGGCTACTGGCATAAGGGATGGCTACGTTCTGCTGCCCAGGCCCAGAGTGTTTGATCAAAGTTAAATTTGTAATGGACTGATGTGCTTGGCTAAAGATATCGGACTGAGATTTTAAGATTTTAAGTTGGAAAATCTCAAGCAAGTTAAAATTAGAGGCAATGAGACTGGTTTTAGGTTGCTGGAGCTGCTATTGTCAACACATTAGCAATCTTAAGGAAGGTGGAAGTAAGGTGGCCTGACTGCTTTACATTAAAACAATGGAGAGGATGCCTGAGGTAAGACTTAGAAATGCAAACTCTTGGAAAGAGTTGACTGGAGAAGGAACCTGCTTTTCAAGGCTATGATTTATTTCATCCCTGGATTAAGAATATGGCTCTGTCCTGCACACCTGGTATTAGTTTTGGAAGCATGAAAGTTTGGAAAGCATGGAGTGGTCATGAATTGCACATGGTTCCAGGAGCTGCTGCTGAGATACGGCATGAGGCAGGGCATGAAGACCCTCAGGAATAGGCTGAAAGAGCCTTTGGAAGATGGACCGTGGTTTGCATGGAGACCTGAAGATGTTTTCAATATACCAGGACTGTGCAAAAGGGCTACCATGGAGTGCAGTGTTGGTCTGGGATCGAAGTTTTCCCTGGCGACTGTGCCCAGCTGGAGGGGCAGAATTGGAAAACCTGGAGACTGCCAGTCTCTGGTTATATTGAACTTGAACTGCAGAAGTTGATGACTGCTGAAGGTGGTTGAGTTTGCATTGTTCTAGTTTCTCCTTTGCTATGCCTTATACCAGTTAAAATGTTTACTCTGTGCCTTTACATGTTGAAAGTATTTAACTTGTTTGATATTACAGGACTCACTATCTTAAGTTGATCAAGACTGTGAGAACATTTGAAATTGGACTCAGTACAATTTACAATGTGTGATAGTTATAAATCTATTGGGGGCCAGGAGCTAAATCTATTGGGGGCCAGGGACGGAATGTGGTAGTTTGAATATATGTACCCCAATATATTCAGTGTTTTATTAGTTATAGTTTGCATCTGCAATCACCTTGCTAGAGGCAATGTCACTGGGGGCTGGTTTTAAGGTGTGGTGATGGTTTGAGATTCCATTGTAAAGATATGCAAAGTGTGCCTAATAGGAGTTCCTAAAGTGTGCTGTGATGTGTGGCTGGGAGCTTTTCTCTCTCTTGCTTGGATCTGTGAGGGCAGGCCAGCTTTTTCTGCCATTTTGGAACTTCCCCTGGATCTGTAGAGCTTCAATAAATAATATCCCTTCCTCCATAAATGTGCCTGGTCTGGAAGTTCATCTCAGCGAACCTGAAGCTGTCTGCTACATTTCTCTCTTTTTCTTTCTCCCGTGTTTTCTACCTATTTCTCTCTCTTGTTCTCTCTCTCTCTCTCTCTCTCTCTCTCTCTCTCATTTAAGTAAGTAGATTAAATATTTTAAAAGACATAAGGTATAAATGAACAAGGAATGCTTATACACAACTTCTTCATATATGATTTGGACATCACAAGTGGTGAGACTACTACCTAATCAATGCAAGGAATCAAGACAGAGTTGTCACACACTGGTGCTAAGGGAGAAAAGTTTCTGAGAGCCTGTGACCCGTCTGCGAAGAATTTCAGAAACATTCATATTTGTGAGCAACCCTAACTGTTTTCCCTGACAATCTATGGAACTTCTAAATGTACAAAGAACTCTTCAAAGAAATGTTTAGTTTCAAGGCTGTGGAAGAAAAGACTTATTGAAATAAGTCTGTAACAAGTTTAGGGGAAAGAAATTAAGAAGGCATGAAAAAATGCAATAGGAAATGCTATGATGACCAATGCAACAACTTCCAGTGATAATTGATTAAATATGTATTAGTAAGATGACTATTTTGTAGAAATATAAATAAGTGATAAGGAAAAGATCTGGGTTGCAAATGTCTATGTGTAAGTACAGAAGTAGTATTGAAGCTAGAAAGTTATTTCACAAGTAGTTAGGTTAGGGAAGAGTGATCAATGAAGACTAAACTGAGGTGAAATTTTTTATTTTATTTTATTTGTTTTTGGAGATAGGACCATGTGTAGGACAGGTTGGCCTCCAGCTTGCTATGCAACTGAAGATGTCTTTGAATTCTTGATTCTCTAGCCTCTGCCTTCCAAATGCTAGGATTACAATGTTCTACCATGCTCACCTCACAGAATGAAATGTTGATAAAGACTAGAACACTTAGGTCATTTTAAATGGGCCATTTGGGCTAGAGAGATGGCTTAGCAGTTAAGACACTTGCCTGCAAAGCTAAAGGACCCAGTCTTGATTCCCCAGGACCCACATAAGCCAGATACACAAAATGACATGTGCTTCTGGAGTTTGCAGTAGCTGGGGGCCACGTGCATCTATTCTCACTCTGTGTGTGTCTTTCTCTCTCTCCCTGCCTCTTTCTATTTCTTTCTCACACTCTCTGACTCTTTCTCTCTCAAAATATAAATAAAAATAAAATATAGAAAGGGGCCTTTTATCACTTGCCATGGAAGAAAGAAAGGATAAGACAGCACTATGACACAATTAGTTTGTATAATCAGTGAAGAAGGTAAGAAGGTAGGGCTGTCTTATGGGATGTGCTGTATGTGTGTGTGTGTGTGTGTGTGTGTGTGTGTGTGTGTGATATGTTGAAAGAAACATGACTTCACCTAAACAATTTTCTGCCCCAGAAAACATATGGTAATTGAACAGTGGGCAATCCAAGACAACAAGGTGTGTAACTGTCTGTTAACAAAGAAAGAAGAAGAGGACAATTCTATTTCAAAATGTAAATGTTATATGTAACAACAGCAACCACTATGGACATGTTTCTGATTAGAAGATGTAAGAACTTTTGACAACTAAATCTATTGGAAGGGGAAAAATGCTCTAAACCACATTTTGTAGATAATTGACCAAATGGGAGTACAAACAATATTAGAATACAAATAATGTTGCAGATATGTTGCACTGATATTAAATTAATGGAAATTGATAACTATTATGATTGTTAAAATAATTATAATCATTACATGTATTATAATTATGCTTATTATTATATATTGAATACACACTGTGCTGAAAGATTGATGTGCTATTTCCTTCATTCCTCACAAACCCCAAGAGGAAGACAATCCAGTGGAGATTTGTCCTTGTAAGGATTTTCCAAAGTAGATGTCGCTGGGATGGTAGCCAGCTGAATATCGAATCTGGACAAGTGAAAATATTTCTGCTGTGAAATGTTTAATTTTGATGAAAAACAATCCTGTCCTTCATCAAACCAAAGCACATTAGAGAAGACTTAAGGTGAAGACAGGTTACTCATGAGAAAGTGATTTGCTGCCATGTTAAGCAGGGGTGTGGAGGGGTCAGAATCACTGAGTAAGGATGGCGTCACTTGATAACAAGAGGGAAAAGGATGCAAGGCAGGCTTGGTTAGAAGTGTTGCATCAACATAAGACCAATGTAGGTTTGAGCCAGCCTGGGTGATGACAATGTTTAATTTATGGCCACCCTGTGAGAGTCAAGTGCCTTCACTCTGAAGGCTGATTTTCTCATACATATAAAAGATGATGTGAAAAACTATCATTTGATATGTAACTCTTAATATTGGTGCAAATTATCTCCTAGGGGAGTTTTTCAAACTAAAGTAGCATCCAGGCCCAAGGGTAGACAATTAAGTAATTCTCTGGAGCACTGAGTCTGAAGATACATATCATATATCACATATGTACGCATATATGTCACTTATGTGAATATACTCTATATAATTTGGTTGTAGTTTAAGCCATAGCATGCAAGCAATAAAGTGAGCATTGTTTTTGAAAAATGTCAAGCTTTAATTTGATTTGATTGACATCAAGTTGTCAAGGATGAAAATGACTTAAAGTAGATACAGTGACATCAAGAGGAATATAGGAATTTTATTTAGTTTCATTTAAAGGCAAAATTTAGTTTTATCATGCTGAAAAAAAGAGTCCCTCAAATATTCTTGTCTTTAAAGATATCCTGAAATATAACATAAATATGTGCAATTATTGTAATCCATTTAAAATCATATATGTCATAATTTTCATTTTTTTAAATTTACTTCTTAGGTGAGCAAACTTTAAATGTACCATTAAGGTTATTTTTTGTCATATATACATCTGTGTAAATAGATCCTGAATGAGACTGAGTGAAGCACTTCCACGAGATTCTCAGGGTCTCACAAAATCATTATACCCTAACTAAAGAGGCCAAATTATGTTTTCCTATATCATGAATGCTTTTGAATTTAATGTAACTTAATGTAATAAAATCAAATAGTGAGCTTACCATTTGTAACTTTTGTTGGCAATTTTCACAATCCCTTCCTATTTAATTTTTTTTTAACCTCAACTCCTGCCCCCTCTACTGAGCCACTTCTTTCAAATTAGTTCCTCTTCTATGAAGATATGCTGATGGGCTCAATATTGTGCAGGTCTGGTGCAGGTAACACCATGTGCTATGAGGTCACGAATGCAACAGCAACTTTATGTCTGGAAGATAGCATTCCAAAGCACTCTTCCCCACTCTCTTGTTCTTATATTTCTTTGGCCCCTTCATCTATATGTGTGCATATACACAAATATATATATATGAGAAATTAATAAGAATATTGTTATTTGTCATAAAATCAATAAACAAACTAAGAACATTAGCAAAACATGGCCTATAGATGCCATTCTCAGTTATTTTTATCTTGGCCATTATTATTTCTAATTATAACATTTTCTAATAGTTACTAAGGATATAATGTTCTAGAATTAAAGTCATAGCAAGATACAGAGATGATATTGCTTTGCTTGAGTTTTATGAAACTGATATCAATCTCTTTTTCATAAACTTCAGACCGATTATTATCCTAAACATAGGCTTTGATGCATTAAAAACAGGCTTGACAGGAATACAAATAGGTGTGCTCCCAGCTGGCTTCTTCCTGCTGTATAGGGACTGGGAAACAGAGAAGGTCTCAAAGCAGCCAGACTTGAAGATAATCTGAGCTCAGCTGACTCAATGACTCAAAGGAAGTTTTGCTGGCTTTTTTCCCAAGTAAGAGAATATAAACAAAGGTTCATATTGAGCCTCAGAATATGGCTCATAATTTGAGCAGCTTAAAATGCACAGGCTCAATGTCAAGAGTTCTGAAAGATTTTTCTTACCCAGATGACAAGTCATTCAATTCCCTGGACATGAAGGTTTGTGATATTTTTTGTTTCATTTATTTATTTTTTTGTTTCTTGGCTCCCTTCAGCTTTTGTTTTCATCTAATATGTGTGAAGTGAAAAAAATGGGAAAAAAATTCTAAAATCAGTTTTGATCTTCATTTCTTTAGGT
Source organism: Orientallactaga sibirica (assembly GCA_036365145.1). Taxonomy (NCBI): domain Eukaryota; kingdom Metazoa; phylum Chordata; class Mammalia; order Rodentia; family Dipodidae; genus Orientallactaga; species Orientallactaga sibirica. The sequence goes on along the minus strand of JAEOAD010000001.1, from coordinate 99,033,719 downwards.
CTTTACCAGCCATCCTTAATAGTGGTGAAATACTTGACCATACCAGTTGACCTGAGAATGAAGTGGATTTTCATCCCAATTTTACAATTAAGTCAACTAACATTCATTTTGGCTATCTGCATGTAACTGATTAAAACAATGACTGGCTTCTAGGCTCAATGGCCTAACAGTTTTTTTTTTGTTTTGTTTTGTTTTGTTTTGTTTTTTCCTAATCACAGTTACAGGAAGGTGAATGTAATTTTCCTATTTGTAAGTGACTTAATTGAAGTCTTCTCTGACTGCAAACCAGAAGAAACACTAGCTGAAAATATTATCTCTTGCTTACTCTACTGAGTACAAGGATTCATCACATGACAGCTGTATATCTGTTTTGAACACATAATAATAGCTCTTGCCTCTTCAGTAGATTGCTTTCCAGGTCAGCCTCAGTTTGGTAGATCCAGATGTGGTGGTTTAAATCAGATTTCCCTCAGAGATCCATGCATCTTCAATGCTTGATTCCCAGCTGGTGGCCATGGGGGAGGTGAAGCCTTGCTAGGTGAGGTGTTTTCCTGGGTGGGGGTTAGCTTTGGCATGGTACAGACCAGCTTCTCCCTTGGTAGAGCTTGACTCTTTTGTTGCTGCTTTCTTTTTCTTTTCTTTTCTTTTCTTTTCTTTTCTTTTCTTTTCTTTTCTTTTCTTTTCTTCTCTTCTCTTTTCTTCCTTCTTTCTTTTCTTTTCTTTTCTTTTCTTTTCTTTTCTTTTCTTTTCTTTTCTTTTCTTTTCTTTTTTTTGTTTGTTTGTTTACGTGGTAGAGTCGCACACTAGTCCAGGCTGACCTGGAATTCACAATGTAGTCTCAGGGTGGCCTAGAACTCATAGCAATCCTCCTACCTCTGCCTCTCAAATGCTGGGATTAAAGGCATGCATCACCATGTCCAGCTTCTTGCTGTTATCTAGCAGCTGACAGGGGTTATGTCCAGCTTCTGCTCCACCATCTTTACCCTGCCTTCATGAAGCTTCCCCTTTGAGACTGTAAGCCAAAGTAAAAACATTCCTCTCATCCGATTATTTTGGTCATGTGCTTTATCCCAGCAGCACAAAGGTAACTATAACAGCAAGCAAGCCAGAGCTAGGGGTGGGGTTGGGCTGAGTACTTACAGAAGCAGCTATGGAAGTTTCTTATGTAGGTCATTTCAGAAATGCCTCCTGCATCTATGTTTGCATTCCATGACAACAACTTGGCTACTGCTCCTGAAAGCTAGGTGTGTGGCTCATGTCCCTTTAACCCCTGACGACACTTCTACTTTGTTTCCAGGAGTAGCTTCACCAAGTCTTGAGGAACTGACACTGTCTCTTTAAGTTTTTTATTTTTTAAAAAAAAAAAAAAAAAAAACTTTCCTTAGCCCCATGTATTCAGGTCACTTCCCACTTTTACAGATCTGCCTATTCTGCTTTGTTGTAGAATTTTCCAAATTGTAAGATCCTGAGGAGAGTACTTGGAGACCACTGGGTCTTAGGTCTATAGCCCCCTTGAGGAAATTAGAAGTACTTGTTTTAACAACAGGAAAAGAGAGTGAAAAAAAAATGACTTTGGGGAATTTCTCCTCTGCACAACGAAAAAAATAATAATAAAAAGATAAAAATCTAAATCTTGGTTTTCAGAGCCTTCAGTAGACTGACATGTTGTTTTCTAGTCTTATCCAGAAGACTATAAATTTCCTATATTCCCACTCATGGCTTCCTCACATCATTTTTTTTTTTTTTTTTTTTTTTGAGAGAGACACAGAGAGACAGAGGGAGAGGAAGACAGATAGAGAAGAGAATGCACCAGCAGCCTCTCAGCCACTGTGAACGAACTCCAGATGCATGCGCCCCCTTGTGGGCAAGTGTGGCATAGCACCCTTGCATCACTTTTGCATCTGGCTAAACGTGGGACCTGGAGATTGGAACCAGTGCTCTTAGGCTTAGCAGGCAGGCGCCTTAACCACTAATCCATCTCTCCAGCCCCCTCAAATCATATTTTACTCACACTATTTGCTTTACCTATAGAGGCATCAACCCTTGCCTGTCTAAGATTGCTGTTTTTCTAACAATCAAGGCCCAGTTCATGTTCCTCCATACACTAATGTTTCCTAAATTTCTATTAATAAATGATATATTCCTTCACAGATAAGATATTGAGACATCCACCAGACATAGAATTGAGGACAAACTTATCTATCTTTCTAAGACCCTGCAGACCCAGGTGACATGCTGATTAAACAGGTGTGATTGACTACTAAAACCACAGGCACATAATAAATGTTCATACATATTTGTTGAATTTATTTGCTTGGTGATTGACTACTTCAGCTGTCACTTGTTATTAACATTCAAATGGATAATAAAAACAAAATATCATAGTTCTGGACAGGTCTGAAATGGGTTTCACTGGAATAAAACCATTGTATTACCATTTTCAGTGCTCCAGAGAAACCTCCTCTCTGCCTTCTCTAGTTTCTAAGATTTTCTGTGTTCATTGGCATGTGACTTCCTTTTCTATTTTCAAGCAAGTTGTGTGTCCTGTCCTATCTGACTATTATCTATGATAATGACAAACTCCATTATGACATCCCATGTCAAGGGTTTAATTTAATCAAAGGCAAACTATCTTTGACATGTAAGTAACATAGCCACTGATCTAGGCATTCAAAGTGGATATTTTTAGGGGCTATTTTTCTGGATAGCTGGGATAACATAACAAATGAGTGGCTTAGATGAAGATTGGTAATCATGCTTTTACATAGAAAAAGCATAAGTTTTTACACCAGAAGGAAGGGATTATGGTTCAACACTGATATTCTTTTCCTTATCTCTGTATCATGAGGAGAACTATAATTTTGACCCTAATACATAAGAAATGAAATGAACTCTATGATGTATTTCAATGCTCCCAGATAAAGCCAAAAGAAAATGAAACTTTTTCATTTTGATGCTGTAAAATATTCAGTTAACTACTAAGACACATTTACTCGTTGAACATTTATAAAGCTGTGAAAAATTTACAATCCAGTGACTCAGGCGGATGTCATGCAGTGTACTGGTTCCATGGTGTAGTCAATTATGAATATAAACACCCAAGTTGGTGCTTGAAAGCATATGAATGAAATAAGCCTTTATTTAAAATTTCTTTTTTAGTTTAGAAATTTCATTTTTTATTCTGAAACATGCTGCTTTGTAGATATTTATAAAATGACATAAATAATCTATGGCCATTGTTGCCGTGAGCTTTGTATTGCTCGCACAAAGCACCTGACCAAGAGCAGCTTATGGAAGGAAAGGGTTTATTTTGGCTTACAGACTTTTAGGGAAGCTCCATGATGACAGGGGAAAATGATGGCATGAGCAGAGACACCACCTCCTGGCCAATATCAGGGGACAATAGCAGCAGGAGAGTGTGCTAAACACTGACAATTGGAAGCTGGCTTTAACACCCATAAGCCACCCCCAACCACAAACCTCCTCCAGAAGGATCCAATTCTCACACATGCATCATCTGGGGACCTAGCACTCAGAAAACATGAATATGATGATGGTTAAATTTGTGTGTCAACTTGATCTGTGTAGGAATCCACAGACATTCCTCATAAGCTGCTCTCTGAGGTTGCTTCTAGGAAGGATTAACTAAAGGAGGAATCCTTCCTCCAGGGTGAGCCCTTCTCCCAGAGTGGGCTGCCTTGGAAGGGGAGCTTTAACTAAAGAAGCTCTGGGAAGGAAAGTATTCCCTCCTCCCACCTGGCTGCTGGTGCTGCCTGCTGTTCGCTGCTTCATGCTTGATGCTTTCCAGTGTAGCCTGAAGACAGAGCAGTGACTCTCCAGGAAGCCTCCAGGCCTTCAGTGCCCGATTGGGACTGCTGAAGGAATCCAACCTTGTAGACTGAGCAGCTACCAGGGTCCTTGACTCTCAGGCCTGCAACCTGCTATTGTTGGACCATCATAAACTAATCCAATAAATTCCCTTTTAATACAATTCATTCTACTGGTTCTGTTCCTCTAGAGAACCCTGACTCATACAATAAGTTTATGTGCAACACCTAATTTAAACCACCACGCCCAGACTGCCCTGAACACGTCAATCTGATCAGGTAAAATGACATAAATAGCCAAGCTGTTTTCTTCCAGCAACATTCAGTCTTTTGTTTCTATAATTTCTATGCACCCTAGATGAGCTAACAGTTCTTGGCTAGTCCTGGTCACTTTGTGACTCTGTGACACATAATCCAAGCAGACACTTTAAAGTCAATGTTCACATATAGGTATATAATCATTTTAAAATTTAAATGAAATCACTCTCCAAAGGTATAAATGACTGTCCACTACCATTTTAGTGACTCAAATATACTTCTGGAGGCAGTAATGACTATGCGATGCCTTAACAGCTAGGAGTTTATGATAACGGACACACACCTGAAAAGGAATCATGGCACAAAACATGAAAAAGGAGCCACACCTTAGAATCAAAAGGGTGACATGACTGGTTAAAATTGCAAAACCAGTTTGGCAGACTTTTGTTTATTTTTTCTTTTATGGGCATACACATATTTATTGGTTATAGTTTTATAATTTCATAGATTATACAATATGTAATAAAATGGTAATTATCATTTTTGTCTCTGCAAATGCTATAATCTCTGTGTTAAACACCTTCAAATACTTCTGAATTGGGATTAGGTCTAGAGGGATGTCTTAGTGGTTAAGGTGCTTGCCTGCAAAACCAAGGGACCCAGGTTCGATTCCCTAGGACCCATGTAAGCCAGATGCACAAGGGGGGGTGCATGCATCTGGAGTTTGTTTTCAGTGGCTGGAGGTCCTGATGTGCCTATTCTCTTTCTCTCTCCCTCTCTCTCTCTCTCTTCCTCTCTCTTTTCCTGCCTATTTCTGTATCTCTCTCTCAAATAAATAAATAATAATAAAATATTAAAAATTGGAATTAATTATTGTAGGTAAGGGCTGTGTCATTGCACTATATCACCTTGGAACTGCTTAACCCCCAGTGGTGTCTTGTTACACACTATCACCCTGAAACTATCCATCTCTTCTTCCTAGCCTGCATTAACGTTATTGTACTTTATGTTTCTATAGAACTATGCATTTTAGCTTCTACAAAGAGGTAAAAATGCATGATATATATGTTTCTCTGCCTGGATTATTGCATTTGATATCCTTCATTTCCATTCCTGTTACCAATGACAGGATTTTTTTTTTTTTTTTTTTTGCCATTCCTTCTCACTGCTGCAGCAAAACTCCACAACAGAAGCACCTCATGGGAGGAAAGGGTTAATTTCAGGCTTACAGTTTCAAAGGGAAGATTCATCATGGTGTAGAAAGTGTGGCAGAGCAGAGTCCAGGCACTGTGCCTTGTCATATCAGCTAGGAGGTAATAGCAAGAGGGAACTGAGTAGAAAATACACAGAAGGGCTGGACTAAAAACTTCAAGTTCTGAACCCAGTGTCACCCCTCCTCCAGCAAGGCTCCACCTCCCAAAGACCCACTAGCTGGAGATTGAGTATGAATGAGGCTTAATCATAAATACATGAGGCTATGAGGGAACTTTTACATTAAGACCAGCATAGTTTTCATCCTTCCTATGGCTGAGCAGTATTCCATTGTGTGTGTGTGTGTGTATGTGTGTGTGTATAAAATGTAAAACTTAATTTGAAGACCAAGATACAAAAGTAGGAAGGTAGAAGAATTGGATGCTTAGAAAAGAGAAATATTAAATAAGATATTAATAATGTATTAGTTACTTTTCCCATTGTCCTTTTTTTGTGGAAGGTTCTATCTCTAGCCCAGGCTGACCTCAAACTCATAGCAAAACTACTACTTCTATCTCTTGGGTGCTGAGATTAAAGACATTTATCACCACACTTGGCTCCCACTGTTCTTTTTTAAAATTTTATTTATTATTTATTTCAGAAGGAAAGAAAAGGAGAGAGAAAAAAAATGAATGTAGGAGGGCCTCCAGCCACTGCAAGCAAACTCCAGATGCATCCCCACTTTGTGAATCTGGCTTTATGTGGACACTAGGTAAGTGAAACCCAAGCCATCAAGCTTTCCAAAGGAGCACTTTTAACTGCTGAGACATGTCTTCAGCCCACCTTGTTCTGACATGTGCCAGGAAGTGGTGCTAGAAGGTACACAATGCTGCTTGTTTACCTCTGGATAGATCAGGAAGCAGAGATAGAGCAGGGCTGGAGTATTTACTTTAAGGTCTACCCCACAGCTAAGCCCCACTTTCTAAACATTCTCATAAAGCAATGCTGCCAGGTGGAAATCACATATTCAAACACATGAGCCTATGGGGAACACTTTATATAAAATAAATCATAAAAATAATACTAACAGAGTACAATCCATTTTGCTAAACTGTAATAGCTGAAAGTATGAGAAAAGTCCATTTCAGATTTCAAACCAATTCTATTTATCCTTGTCAACTTCAAATCTCAAAGCTAGTCTGACCTTCCAATTAATCATCTTTTTAGTGGATGTAACAAAGAAAATTATAATAAAGAAAATGCCATCATGCCATGGGAAATGTGGAAAGATAATGTTTATATGGGTGGTCATTAATTGTTTCATTTAGATTTAGCTGAAGCCTTGGAACTCAGAGACCATCTGTTCAGCAGCTCCATGACCTCATGGACTGACCAGTTTCACAATTCTGTGCATTAGACTCCACGCTAGGAAAACCATTATGTGAATGCGGGTCATTGTCATCAGAGGACCAGCTGGCTAACTGCCACTACCCCTGCAGAATCCTTCAGCATATGATGTGTTGAGCATAGTACAATAGCATTATTTTTTTTGCAAAGAGAGAATAGCTCATTTGCTCACTATCCAAGTAATTAATGTCAAGGATACTTAGTGGAGTTCTAAACTTCTAGTTTATGTGACAGAACTTTCTGTTGTATTACATACCTTCAAAAATAAGTTTACGTACTTGTCATTTTAATCACCATTTAAGGTCCTATGAGAGGGATGTTTGTATTGTTAATATTATTTAGTTGTAAGTACTCTCTATGTACTTATGGCATTCTAGTTTAATATTTGAGCCTCTCCTTTTTATTTCTATATTTCTAAATTAAATGAGCAGATTGTCTCCTGAGATGGTATCTCTATTTGTAAATGCTAATATATTATTGCATTGAAATATAGTTCACTTGTCTTCCCTTGAAAATTTTTATTCACATTTGAAAGCTGTGCTTCCTACAGTACTCATCTGATGTGCTGTTACTAAATGCTGCTCCTCCAGTGGCTCTGACAATTGTCTTCTCTGATGTCTGTCTCCTCTGCAGCCTCAAACCCTCCTGTGTCTTTTCTATGAGATATGTCATACATTCTCTATAACTGTTATCTATTCACAGCAGGTAGTAAGTTACTCAAAAGCAGAGATTTGGTGTTGAGGAGATGGGTCAGTGGGTTAGAACACTCACCTTGTAAGCATGAGGGCCAGACAGGGCCTGATTCTCACCAAGTTTGACTGCAGAATTCACATAAAAAGCTTGTCATGACCGCACATGCCTTAAGTCCTGTGGGGAGCAGAGACCTGAGAATTGCTGGGGCACACTGGTCAGTCTGACTGAAAAAAGAACCATTCATGGTTCTCTAAGAGACACTGGATTCTGTGAGTGACTCTGTCACAAAAAAAGAAAAGAAAAAAAAAGAATCAGTGGAATAGTTGGACCCTTGATGCTGTCCTTTAAGCTCTGCAGGTACATGCACAACATACAAACTTGCACACACCCAGAAGAGGCAGACCCTCCATAAGCACTTAGTGCAACATGCCACAGATCCTTTGTATAGTAATTTTAACAAATTTCAAGACATTCTTAGGTTTAAATCTGGGTCCTTCCACATTGCTTTGACATTGTGGGAAAATGTCCTTCCCACAGTAAAGCTGGTCCAGGTCTCGTTGCTGACATGCTAACAATAAAACAAATCCAAGCTTCTCAACTGAAAGAAGCTCTTTTGCTGAAAGGATTTTCAATCTCATGCCTTAAAACATGTGAAAACAGCCAAACATAGCAATCAATGTCAATTATCATATATAAGGGATTTCTTTTTCTCCCCCTCCCAATTTTTAGACAAGCATAGTAGGGCAGCAGAAGAACTTGCCTTTGTTTGTGGGTTGGTAGTTGGTTGATCAGTTTCCCTATCTTAATTAAATATTTTAGCTCTCTTATATAATAGTTTTTGTGAAGAGCTAATATAAAAGGCTTATCACACAGAACTTAGAATTTTAAAATATGTAGAAAATAATCATCAAGATATCAATAAGGGTGCAATGGACATCTCTTTTGTGTACTAGCCCCTGGGATGGATTTTTATAAAAATACAAATATTTATATATTACTTTATAAAAGGTATGCATCTCCATCCTTACACATCTATTATTACAACAGGTTTTTAGAGGTAGAATTAATGTATAGATATGATATCCACTTCTAGAATAGCAAGCAGATAATGCATTAGAGAGATGAGGTTTGAAATCAGAGCAATTTAAGGGTTCTGTCTCCTTATATCATAAGGCATCACACCCTCCAGCATAAAGGAGACAAAACACTTTCAAGATAAACCTATTCTGTCAAGACGAGAAGTACCCAGAGAAGTAAAATTTTATAGTAAGGAGAGTCAGTGTGAGACAAACTAGATATTTAAAAACGTCCTACAACCAGCATCTATAATGATGTCAGGTATGAATTAAACTATGAACATAAAATTTTGCCTTACTAGAGAAAGGAGAAATTCATAGCAAGAAAAAAAAGGAAGGCAAAATAGAGTAAATTAGAGAAGGTGGGAGGAGCAGGGAAGTTAGCTCTGTGGTTAAAGGTGCTTGCTTAATAGCACTGTCACCCCAAGTTTGATCCCACATAAAGCTGGATTCAAAGCGGTACACGTGTCTTTAATCCCATCTTGCCTCAGGTAATGGGATTGAGAATCCTGCAGCTCATGGTCCACTTTGATTGGCTTTGCCAGAGCCAAAAAGACAGCAACAAGCAAGGTGGAAGGAGAGAACCAACAACCAGACTTGTCCTCTGACCTCTGTGCATACTCCCATGCACATGCACACATGCAACACAAACACACTCTCACACACACACACACACACACATAAACACACACACACACACACACACACACACACACACACATGCTCACTAAAATAAGGAAAATGTAAAAATAAGTGACAGGCCCAGTGTCTAGGAAGGAGACTGCTTTTTCTCCAGTTCAAGCACTGGGAGATAAATCATCATATCAGACTCTAGCCTCACTTTTTAATTTATTTAGGTAATTATGGTGTAATATAATTTGTTAATGTAAAAAATGCAAAAATGCTTATACAAAATTTCTTAAATGTCACATGCCTTCATTTTCTCTTATCTATCATCAATCTATCTATCATCTATCTGTCATTGTCTCTATATATCTTATCTTTATCATCTGTCATCTCTCTATGTATGTATGTATCTATCGATCTATCTATCTATCAATCATCTATGTTCATTTAAATATTCAAATAGTCTGTACTAGAACCATTTCAGAAAAAAACTGGAAATCATAGCCTCTTCATTCCATTTTCTATAATAAATATGTTTATAGAATAATTTTCTTGAACCCTTATTAAGTTTGGGGAAATAATGCAACACTTTATACAATACAAAGACTATATGGGAATATATCACATTCCCCAATAATGCCCTTTATAGATATTTTCACCGGGTCCAACATTGAACAAAAGACCAAGTACTGTTTTAGCTGTCATATCTCTTTAGAGTTCTTTAGTCTTTTTCTTTCTTGACCTTGACATTTTTTTGAAGAGCACAGGCTAGTCATTTAGATTGATCCTCAATTTAGAGCTGTCTGGTATTTTCTCATGACTAGATTCAGGCTGTAGAATTATAATATTAGCAGAAATGTGGAAGAAGACATCCTGAGTCTTTCTCAGCACAGCAAATCAAGGTCACAAAAATGTCAATTTGGCCCAACCATTGTTGGGTAGAGTGTGAGTTCAATCAGGAGATGAATAGCCCTGAGGGATTAAACAAAATAGCGAGAACATAGGTGATTATAAACTGCAATGAAAGATTGGTTATAAGTTATATAGAGAATTCATGTAATATTCATGGAAACTTACACTTGGAAAGGGTTGAGAAGTCTGGAAAGGGTTTGGCTTAGCTCACCATATAGTACAGACATTAACTGATTTAGCCAAGGTGAAGCTAGCTTGTGGTAAGTGAGCAACCCCGAGGCCATTTTCTGAAGCTGACAAAGGTAGAGATTTGTATGGGACCCTGAAGATCTGTGTGAAAACCCAGGCTTATGGCAACTTGCTTGCATCTGGCACCTCAGGCAGGCAGACTGGCTTCCACTTGGAGAAAGTTGTGGAAGAGTTGTCAGAAGACTGGGCTGCAGAGACACAAAGGACACATTCTACAATCATCTTCTTGTCGACTCTGAGATACAGGTGCATGTATGTGTGCATTTTATTTTGTGTGTGCACAAACATAGTGGACTGGTGTTCTCATCTTTCATCTTGTGATTCCTCTATCCAATAATGACTCTCCATTCCTCCATTATATTCAGTATATTGACTACTCAGTCCTAAAATATATGGAGGGAGTTTTCCATCAACAAAACACCAGAAAAGACATTGTTAACAAACATAAATTTACAAAATCAAGGTAAATATTTGTACTTCTCTATCTCCTTGGTTAAACACTTAAAAAATACAGATATTTTCATTATCCCAGAAAATGATCTATCTCTTATCACTAAAACATATTCCCTCCCTAACAAAATTTCCTTTGTATTAAAAATATGAAAGGATATTGGGTGGAATTATATCTAATTCAGACCCTATAATGGGCATCATCCACTGCTCTGTTTAGTAATTTCTAACTGGTGATTTTTTTTTTTTTGACTATATACTTTGGGGATGTTGATTCAAGAGACACAACTCTCACAAAGGGTTAGGAGATATATTATTCTGGAGCCAAATGCGAGTGACCATGGTTCAGGAACACAATTTCATGCTCCTACATGTTAACAAATTCAGGAAGGTTTTATAGTTACAGAATAAAAGAAAGTCGTAAGGCAAAGAACTTTCAAATACAGTGGTTGAAGTCTCAGCTAGGCACGTTATAGCAAAATGAAGAAATATACTTCATAGGTTTCAGATGCCGTCTCATATCCTTTGGGTTGATGGAAGCCAGTGGTCTGTTTGCAATTCCCAAAAGGCCTCACCTTGTGGGTGTGATAGTCACCAGATGTTAGGTGAGACACAATGGTGGGCAACAAATGGCAATTAAGAGGCTAAAAGTAGCCCAAGGTAATGTGGCTCTGATCATGCAACATTCTAGGTTTCTGTGATTACAGGGGTTTTATCAGTCCATTCAGCATTGTTGGAAGTAGATGCAGTGCTCTTTCAGAAAGTTTAGTTCACAGAGTATACCTTTGATAAATTGAGGGATTACCAATGAGTTTGGGAAACTTTTTATAAACATCTAGCACTTCCTCATTTACTAGATTTAGTTAAATTTTGCTAAACTAACGCTATACCGAATTCTTGCAGATAATGTAAAAATGAACCTTAGCATAGTGTCTTCCCACAACAGACATCTATTCTCCCTCAAATGTAGAAAGTAGAAATTCATATTTTCATCATGGCAAAGCCAAGGGGAAGCAGATTTGTTACTGTCTTGGCTCTAGGATAGGAGTCATTTTTTGGCTCTCCTGCTTCTGGGAACTATCAGAATTCCTTGGTTTGTAACTGCATCAGTCTACTCTAAATGGCCAAAGTCTTCAAATCTTTCTAAGTTTTGCCTTCATACTCTTTGTTGCAGACAGCTTCGGGTTCGCTGAGATGAACTTCCAGACGAGGCACAGTTATGGAGGAAGGGATATTATTTATTGAAGCTTACAGATCCAGGCGAAGTTCCATAAGGGCAGAAGAAGTGGCCTGCTCTCCACAGGACCAGGCAAGAGAGAGCAAAGCCCCCAGCCACACAGCACACAGAGCAAAACTACAGCCAAAAGGTCTCACAGCACACTTCAGGAACTCCTGCTAGGCACATTTGCATATCTTTACAATGGTATCTCAAACCCACACCATTAATACCTTAAGACCGGCCCCCAGTGACATTGCCTCTAGCAAGGTGATTGCAGATGCAAACTCTAACTAATAAAACACTGAATATATTGGGGGACATATATTCAAACTACCACACTCTTGTTTCCTGTTTCTGTATCAATACTTGATTGTATTTAGGGCTCATTCTGAAAATCAAGGATTGTCCACCCATTTAAAATCCTTTACTTAGTTATACCTGCAAAGTCTATTTACTGTCATATAAATTTACACTCCCAGGGATCAGGGCACATTATTTTCGGGTGCAGAGGAGGGCAGTCTCAATTAGCTTATCAGGCCACAACCCCCTCAGGTTTCTCCAATACTGATACCTCACGTCACTACTGTGTTGATTTTATACTTATGTCCTGTTCCTCCCAAGCTATGCTACATAGTAGAGTGAACTTCACTATGTGAAAGTATATATAAAAACAAAAACAATCCATTGTGGCTCAATTATTATCCCCAAAAGCCTGTCCCTATGGATTTCCTTCTAGTTTTTGCCAGTGTTTAGTCACTTCTCAATGCATAGCTAACAAAGTGTCACCTTAGTGATTGAAATAACAATTATTTACCTATCATCTATACATTCTTTTATCTCCTGTTGTTTGCTAGTCTGTAGGTTGAATGGGAAGTTCTTCTATTGATCTCAACTAGGCTTACATGTGCACTTGAAATAAGGTAGGGTTTGTATGCTGAATGGTGTAAAATGACTCATTCAGCTGTCTATCACTGCCTGGTAAACTGAGACGCCCCTCTTCTCCTCTACAAAGCCTGTCATTACCCAGTGGACTGGTTGTGAAGGTCTGCAGCAGCACAAACAGTGAGAGTATTATTGGTTGTTCAAATCTTGTTACTGGAATCTCCTGTAAAGTTCTTTAGTCTGACTGATCCTTGTGTACATAGTTGAAAAAATCAGACAGTCACACACACAGTACTACGTAGAAGAAGGACAACATTTAGTGCATAGAAAAGCACAAAACTTTCTCCAGGGATAAGAGTGGACAGTGGACACAAGGACTGGTTTTATGGGAGGGAGTTCAACGATATATATCAGAGAATTCTATTTGTTCTTTTCACCAAAATCCCTTTACTACAATATTATTCTTATGAGATCTAGAACTGCATGGATCATGGATCACACAGTATCCACCAAGGAACTTCCAGGCAGCCCAGGAGGTCACATCATCCTGGGATATCACTTTTACTCCAAAAGCCAGAAAAAAAAAGTGACTCAGTTCTCAACATTCTGAAGAGTAATTTAAATCCTGCTGGTTATGACAGGGTGACAGCTCAGCTGGTAAAAATGTGTGACATGAAAGCATGAGGAACTGGTTTCAGATCACCACACATAAAAGCTGGAGATGGTGGCATACACCAGGGAGGTAGTCCCTGGGTGGTGGCACAGAAACAGGAGGAGCCCCAGGATGTTTTGCTAACTAGCTTACATAATCTTTTTCTTGAACTCTGAGTTCTGTAAGAGACCCTCTCTTTAATGATGTGTAGAATGACTGAGGAAGGCACCAGGCATTGACCTCTAGCCCAAACACACACACATACACGCTCCCACACATATATACACCACAAAAATATTTTTAAAAGTCCTGCTGTTCTAGTTATTTGTTTCTCTGGCCATTGACCATGAAATATGGATCCATCCCCAGTGTTTTCCCAGTCTACTTGTGTCTAAATAAGAAATTGTCAAATTCTGTCACATGTCCAAGCTCTGTGTAAGTATATAAGAACCTAGAAACCACCTTTTCAGAGCTAAGTAGGGTTTCTGAATATATACCCATGGGACTTTAACTTAGAGAAGTGACAAAAAGCTGACACTGAAAGACCAATATCATTTAAAGAAATTTTCTTCATCATTATAGTTGCTCTAGCAATGAGAAGAACAATATGCCTCGTGGGCTATTGAAAAGCCACTAGTATCTGTTAGGAAGCAAAGAGATCTGAGGAGAAGACAGACACTATAGGACTAACCAGGGATCTGAAAGAAAACATAGTAGGGCAGGGTCAGTATTTAGGGTTTGAATAATTCTCATAATTATAATGGGCTTTATGGCACATAGGCTTCTTCTTCTGTTTGTCTGGTTTCCTAGTCTTGAGTTTGTTTCAGGGCAATGGAGGTATTAGCTTGTAGTATGAGCTGCAAAAAAAAAAAAAAAAAAAAAAAAAAAGGATGTGGTTATGGCAAGGACCCAAGATACTGGAGTTCCATATAGAAAGATGGAGTCAGGAAAGTCAATAAACCCAGGGATTAGCTATAATAGGGACGGGAGGTTTTTCTTTAGCTCAAGGATATCAAGAGTTCATAAAAGAAAAATGTGATTAAAACATTGGAAAAGACTATATATAATACTAATAAACTGTTTGTCTGTGAATACCTAACCACCCATGTTCTCTGTGTGGCCCATGTCAAAAATGAGGTAGGTGAATATCTTTCTCCAAAAATAATAATAACAAGACTTATAAAATATAAAGAACCTTTATTCATGAGCCAGGTGTGACACACATTCCACATCCTGAGTTGGAAAAATGATTCAATCAAATCTTATAAAATAGACTGTCATCCCTCTGTTTCTCAGATAAGTAAACCAGAGACATAACAAGGGGATTTTGTTTCCTTGGGATCAGGGACAGACAGCTGACTTATCCTTTTCCTTAGGGAAGAGACATCATTGTGATTGGCTGACAAAATGAAAGCATGTTTGCATATAAGGAGTTTCCTAATGTTGGTGACACTAACGTTTTAATACCCATTCTAACAAATTTTCATCTGGAAAAATACTAAATAAGAACAAACACTTTTTAACCATTTCAGAAAGTTGAAATTCTGAACTTCACTTGTCTGAAAGTTGAAGCACTGAACCAGCCAACTTCATTATCCCAAAGAACATGGCATGGAGAAGCTTTCCCATCATTCCTCACTCTGTATCACCTGTACTCTCCCAGTGAAAGTGCACAGTCCTATAGCTAAGTAACTCCAACTCAGCTTCCAACTTCTTCCTTTCTTTGCTGTGCTAAAATAGTTTCTCAGTCACTGACATACTTCCAAGAAACTGAACGGAAAAAAAATAGTGTGCAAAATGCATAAAATGACATTTCTGGAGTACTTACTCCTTTGTCTGCTTCATGATTGCTATGGAACTCTTCTTTCTTGAAATTAACATTTTAATATTTGCATATATAAATATGTACATTCATATATACATATATGCATATATATGCACATATATAAATCAAGTCTGGGAGGAAAGGAAGTGTTTCTGAGTCTCTGAGACCATTTGCTTTAGGAAATTGCATACCTCATTCCTATCATTCTCATTAAAGTGAACGGTCCGTGAAGCAGGTTGTCCCAAGTGTGGTAATTACATTCTCCTAATGCTCTGATTGTGGTCCTGGGGGGTGTTCCCAGAACCTTTGGTGCTGGAGGGAAAATGAAGTGAACACATAATAGCATCTTCAGCTCAGACACTTATGTGTGGAAGACAGATCCTGGGAAATGCTGCTTATCTGCTGCCTTCTGGCCTTTTAGTAGGCAGTGGCATCTACTCTACATGACAAGCAGGAAAATGAGCCATGAAAGAACAAGGCCAACTAAATACTAGAAAACCAGGTGAGTTTTCATATGTATAAGTTGCATTATTAAGTATAATAATGAAGCAAAATTTAACATTATAGCATGGAGTCATTCCAAAATCCCACCAGGATTAATTTTAATGTTTTTACTAACTTCTAATCATCACCATTATCACACACCAAAATCTTCAACCTCCTAAAACTGAATATAACTTAAGACCTTCTAAGAGGTAGCATAAGCCATAAAAACAAAAGCATTTATTATCTTACTTTATTATGTAGCCTAGAAGCTACAATGGGACAGAAAAATGATTAAAATCTTATTATTTTGTGACTGGAAGTATTTGAAATTGAAATGGATTTCCCCATTTTTAGAGACTACATCAGCTTTCCAAATGTAGGATTGGTTTAAGGGGATTTTTTTAACAAAACATGGGATCAGATAAAAATGTAAATGAGTTAGCTAAACATTTTTTTCTTTATGGAAATTATATATATGTGTATCAAAATATGTTAAGTGTAGATATATATATATATATATATATAACCATCCCACTTTGTTCTTTGGAATTATGTCTATACTTTAGCTCATGAGGTAGGGAATGGTTAGAAAAGTATGAGGAAATCATACTTAAAAATATTTTAGTCAAGCTCCAGCCAAAAGACAGAATGTATTTTAATGAAAATAATATTTCATATATACTTTTAAGCAGGTATTAGAAAAGTACAAAAACAATGAAGAATTTATGGTGCCAGAGAAGGAAACTGAAGAAACGATTACTATCCCTAGATCTTGTGAACAAAAAGAAAAGTGCTGGTAGTGTTGAATGTGATAGCTGGAAATTTCGGGTATCTGTAACTCAGATATCTGGAGAGGTCCTGACCCATGCTTGCACCATTTAGCACAAAAGCTCAGGGTGCTCTGAAGATCTGGGACACAAACTGCAGGTCCACAACTGCTGCTGGGATACTAAGGGCCATTGAGGTCAAGTCCTGTGGGACAAAAAGTCAATCCATTTAGGGGAAAATACTGGATAGTTCATTTCCATCTAATCTGTTCCTCAGTAAAAGTATCAGAGTTGCATTGTAACATGAGTATAAATTATCAGGATTAATTAGACCCAAATAGCATTGTTTCCCACATTTAATTATAATCTCCAATGACGTAGCAGCTTGTCTTTCCCTTGAAGGGGATAGCATAGCATAATTCAGAACATTAGAAAGTCCATAACCCCAGGGTGACTATCAGCAATCACACTGAGGAGGGTGGAAAGGGATGGTACCAACACACAATTTGTTCATACAAAGTTTCTACTTAATGAAAAAAA
Organism: Orientallactaga sibirica; assembly: GCA_036365145.1. Lineage (NCBI taxonomy): Eukaryota > Metazoa > Chordata > Mammalia > Rodentia > Dipodidae > Orientallactaga > Orientallactaga sibirica. The sequence continues at coordinate 99,016,658 of JAEOAD010000001.1, read as the reverse complement.
AAAGTAATAATGTAAAAGAATTGACAAAAACATTCCAAGGGATTTGTCTGCTAGGTGATCCGAGACTCAATCAAATTGATAAACATTGAGATTAACCTTCATAATAAGCAACTGTAAACTCTCCTGTGATGGTTCAGCTCTGGTGACCAATGTGACAGGCTTTAAAATGACCTGGGAAACAACTCTCTGAACATGTCTGTGAAGGATTTTCTAGATTAGGTTAAATGAAGTGGGAAGGACCCACCCTCACTGTGGGCAGCATCACTCCATTGTCTGGAATACTAGACTGTTACTAAATGGAGAAAGTTCGCAGAGGAGCAGCTATTACTGCTCTCTATAGATCCTGTGTGACCAGATGCATCAGGAACCTACTGCCATACCTTCCCCACCATGATGGACAGCAACCACAAACTGTAAGCCAAAAGACACCCTCCTTCCTTAAAGTGCTTTGGTCAGGTATTTTGTCATAGTCATGAGAAAGCAACTAACAGTTTCCATAAATTTCATTTTACCCTGGTGACCATTGTGGCAAACATTCCCACCTAATTCATGGTGGCTATGTGCTGTCAATTTTATCTTTTCCCTCATGTATCTTTTCATTCCATTAAAATCAAGGAGTTATTTCCTATTGACCTAGAGAGAAAAAGCAACAAAGAACTCACCATGGATGGTAGGGCTAGCATTACATGTAGATCTCAATGTCTTCCTAGAACTAATTGTATTTTGAGCACTACTAAGGGATAAAATGAGGGAATGTTGAATATGCAAATGTTGGATAGCATATTAGTTACGTTTCCCCTTGCTGTGATGAAATGCCTAACAAAAGTAACTTATTTTGGATCGTATGTCTAGGGGACACAGTCCATGATCATGGCAAAGGAATGGTGGCATAACGGGAGGCAGCTCATGACACTGTGTCCACATTCAGAAGGGAGTGAAATGGGAGTGGGGCCAGACTGTAAAACCCCACGTCCAGTGACTCACACCCACCAGCAAACCTCTACCTCCTAACCCTTCTGAGATAGTACCATCATATGAGGATCAAGTACTCAAACGCATGAGTGCATGGGCCATTTCACATTTATACATCAACAGATAGCAGTTGCATTCTATCTCTCCAATTCATCAAAACTTTGATTTACTTTCTCTGTATCATTCCACAGAAGTTCAATAAACTTCTCACTAAATAAAGTAAGTGCTTGGTTCCAGTTTTAGTTAAAACAATAAAATAAATGTTTCCACATTTAGTAAGGTGAAATAGAGAATTTCTGTAAATGCAGTCACAAAAAAAAAATGTTCAACTTAATCAGGGATTTTTTTGGTCAGTTTAGATGACACTAATTAAATCATGACAGAGCATATAAAACACCCATTTCTTTTTGACAATTCAGGAGTCTGGAAGTCCAAAGTGAGATGTTTAGTGCAAGTTTTCTTTCTGGCCTGTGGGCCATGCCTTCTTCCTAACAGATCACATGATCTAGAGAAGGAATGACAACTGTCTCTCTTGTACTCCTCCAAAGAAGGCTCTGATCTGATTGTGAGGGCTCCATGGACACAGTACAATTATCTCCCAAGGGCTTCACGTCCACACACCCTCACATGAGGATGACAGTGTCAGCATGTGAAAGGGGAGGACTGTAAATAGCCCATGGCTGATTGTTTTAGCTTTTTTTTTATTCTTATGTTATATTTTGTTTTATTTTTTATGTTTTTATTATTATTAATAAGATACTTCATATGAATACATATGTGTTGGTATCCTCTTTTCCCTCATCACTACCCCCATCCCGTTGGGGATGCTCATCAGTGGGGGTACAAGTATTCCCCATAGGGTTGTAGTTTATGCATTGTGGGAGCAGCAGTCAGTTATTTGGGGGAGTAGGGGTTGCCTCTGGGCATGTATCAATGTGTGACTCTGACAATCTTTCCACCTCCTCTTCTGCAAAATTCTCTGAGCCGTGGTGGGTGAGTTTTAAGTCTATTTCAGTGATGAGTTCTTAGGAGCCTCTGGATCTCTCCTTTGATAAGTGCTGAGTATCCTCAAGGTCTGTCTCCTACACCCCAGTGCTGATTATCAGGTTCAGCATGGAAGCAGCACTCATGCTCATCTCTCCAATTTTTCTGTGGTTTCAGCTGTGGTTGGCTGAAGTGTGAGGGTTAGTTTATCTCCTCTGGTCTTGCTACCTTCTGAAAAAGAACAGATTCTCCAATGGAGAATGAACTCTGCATAGTTTAAATGGGAAACACATTATAAATTTAGGGAGAATTTAACATATGTAATCCCTCTCTTAGTCAAAGAGAGCACAATCTTTGTCTCCATAAGATTCTGATCTGGTTCCCAATTCCAAATATGGGTTCCTTTACACTGAACAGATCTCTTAGCCAATCAAAAAGCTATTCCTTACCCACCTAGGCTGTGTGCCACTGTTGCACTGGCATGTACATCCTGTCATGATGTTTGCTTCTGAGTACCTTAGACCTCTGGTCACTCGGCCCATTGTTAGCCACTTTCCCCCAGTAGCTCATGCAGTGTTTTCCAGCAGTAACAGGCTAACATTCTGGGTATTGGCTTCCTTCTGAATTTCAGCCAGGTTTCTCCATGCTCTGTGCCAGCAGCATATGGTGTCTTCAGCAATAGGGTCTTAGTTTTTGCCTAAGACAGGTAATGAAGTGCTTTGTCAGAAAGCTGTCTTGATTTGGGTACCTCATAGGTCTCTCTGATCAACAGCTCAACATGGGTAGAAACCAATCTCTGGTACTGGGAGTTAAAGGCCAGAGACAGAAAAATATTGTTTTCTTTTAAGCTTAGGCTTCATTCCATCCTCTCCAGGGCCCTACTTTTCAGGTGCTCCCCCCTTAGTCCTTTTATGGGCGACCATGGAAGCTGTTAAAAGCCATTCTCGTACATATTCCATGGGCTTCTGCTGGAGTTATCTACCAAAATTTTGGTAAAATTGTTTAGTATCTAAATTCTGCAAGATATCTCCCAAGGAAATGTAAGATATTCCCTTTGGCTTCTGAGTTATAACCCTGTGGTACTAAGTCCAATTTTAAAGTGAGGCATGAGAATAGGCATTCTCCCACAAGTATCTTCCTCTAACAGAAAGTTATGCTAGGATCTTTTAATTCATTTTAATATAGGGGCTTCAAACAAAAGATATCAAGTCTTTAGACACAGAAGAAACATACCATTTTCTCTAAGACTACATTTAAAATAACTTAAGAATTCATGATTTTCTCATTCTCATCTGAGTCTAAAAAAAGATATATATATATCTTTTGTTTGTTTGTTTGTTTGTTTGTTTTTGTTTTTCCGAAGTAGGATCTCACTCTAGCTCAGGCTAACCTGGAATTCACTATGTAGCCTCAGGGTGGCCTCAAACTCTTGGTGATCCTCCTGCCTCCTGAGTGCTGGGATTAAAGGCGTGCACCACCATGCCTGGCTTTCAGTTTTTATTTTTAACATTATTTATTTATTTATTTATTTATTTATTTATTTATTTATTTATTTATTTGCAATGAGAGGGAGAAAATGGGCATCCAAGGGCCTCTAGTTACTGCAATTGAACTCCAGATGCATGTGCCACCTTGTGCATTTAGCTTTATGTAGGTACTAGGGAATTGAACCTGGATCCTTTGGCTTTGCCAGCAAGTGCCTTAACTTCTAAGTCACCTCTCCAGCCCCATTTATATTGTTCAATTTCAGGCTTCAATACTTTTCACTATATGTCTTAACTTTTACTTGAGATGCTTAACACTGCTGTGAATCCAGTATAATTGTAATTCTACAACTTACACAGCTAATATGTGTGTCTGGATGGAGTTTAATTCTCCGGATTAAAGATTCAGCCTCTTATGGAGCCCACAGAGAAGTCCTCCAATGCCTTCTCTGTGCCATGGGCTTGTCCTTTCTTTCTTCATACCCTCTGTCGCACTCAGACTCAATTAGTTCATGTCAAATTCTTGTATCAGCTCCACTGACATTACCACCAAATACAGTATGCATATCTAAATCCCAAAGGCCTTCATTCAGAGGTCACTAATCAGGAACAATCACTGAATACAATCGAGCTCATTGGCTCTCTATACTATGCATATCATGAAGTCCAACACTGCCAGCCCTAAGACCTAGACAGACCTATTCCCCTGTCCGTCTCTGAGGACGTCTTTCCTAAAAGAATTCTTTTTACCAATTTCTGTATCGCTCCAGTAACTCAGTTAAATATACACAGCAAGTAGCAGACATTTTAACTAAACAAACAATGTAACATTCTTATCCACTTATTAGCAAGACCAACAAAAGTGGTCATTAACCTTCAGCAAGAAGCCACAACCTGAAGGGCTTGGAGAACAAAGAAAAAAGGTGGAAGATGAGGTGCTTCTCAGAGTTGAGACTATCCTCTTAGGTGAGTTAAATCTATAAATCTCAGAAAGCCACCTCATGAAAATAGAACTCACATCTCCAAGGGCAATATGTGCCTATTGGTGATTCGGTTTTGTACAAGGGGGCTGGCTCTAGAGCATTAAACAACAGCAGCTCATACCTGTAAGTCTAGCACTTGGGATAATCAGAGGTGAGGACTACTGCATGTTACAGGCCATTGTGGGCTCACACAGTAAGCGCAAGGCCAACCTGGGCTATGTGGTAACATTCCACCTCATAAAGAAAAAAGTAAGTTGGTCTTAACCACCAGCATAGAGGTCAGCTACTACACCCAGATGAAGAGTAGGATCTGCAGTATCACAGAAAGTAACCTTAGGTCCATGTGTTATTCTTCCTCCTTTCAAAGTCCATCTTACTGTCATCATTGAGTCCAACAAATGCCAGTCAGCAAAGGAAAAATGAAATTTGCATGACACTAGGCTCAGTATTGTAGAGCACAGTTCAGGATGTGGTTATGTGTTCTTATTTTTTAAATTATTTGAATTTAAGTTTACTATTAACTGATTCATAAAATATAAAAAATACATATTAATGGGGTGGTGGGATATATTTGGTATAAGTATGAATTGCATACTGCCAACTTAGGTCAAAGTACTCTACCTACTCAGACATTTATCATTATTTATTTTTAAAACATTCAGAATTCTTTCTTGTAACTCTGAAATGCACCCTACTATACAGCATAATACCAGCTTTTCTATGTACTATAATTAATGAGAAAGACAAGTTTTAATGATAGTACTTTGATAATCACTTTAAACTGAAAATCCAAATAGTTCCAATGTCTAAACAAATTTGAGGTATTACAAATTTCAGGCGTTAACTCAGAACTTATTGACTGTGGGGACAATTGTCTATGTAAGTGTGTAGAGAAGATATGTTTTTTCATCACAACATAAGTAAGAATAAAATAATAATATACTTTGAAAAAATCTGTCCTAATTAAATAAAATTTTGCTGCAATAAAAATTATAACATTCTAGAAGTGGTGAGTAAGAATATTTTCAGAATTCGTGTGCATGAGATATTTAAGAAAAGACTGTACCATCTGGAGAAGAAAAGTGAGCCCTGGAGAAGGGAGCAATTTCTCTAGATAACCTTTAAAATTTCTTCCCATTCTTGGTAGCATTCTGGTATTTCTCTTTGAATCAATGTTCATTTCTCATAATGTTAGAATATCTGTTTATCACCAGAAAAGCCTGCATCTGTATGGAATTTAGAAATGTTCACAGTTACATCAGCTGTCTCTGGCTGGCATAATAAGTTACTGCACATTTTGTGACTTAAGAAGCATTCATTTATCATCTTGTAGTCAGAGGTTTGATGTGGTGTCGCTGTGCAAAAAGCAAAGCATTAAAAGGGTTGTGCTCCTTCATGGAGGTTCTGAGAAGAATCATCTGCCTTTCAGTGCTGATCCCTAGAAGTCATCCTCATCCCTTTCCCTGTGGCTCCATCTATAAAACCAGCAACTTTAAGTCTCTCTGGTAATTCTCTCCTAAACTCTGTCTTCCTGCATTCAACTATAGTTACTTTCCTTTCAGAAGCTATGTAATCAGATTAGGCTAACAGGAATAATCTAGGATAAAGAACTTCTCCTTTGGTGCTTAACTTTATCGCATATGCAAATTCCCTATACCCATGACAGGTAGTACATTGTCAGTCTCCAGGGATTAGTGCATAGAGAATTTTGAGAGTCAATCCTTTATCAAAACACTATATGTTTGAGCTGCACAGGACCCATGGAGGAATGCAAGACATGCATTTTGAGTAAGGAATAATAGCATCATTTTATGGTTGAGTATAAAGGGTCCCTCAAAAGGGTAACATATTGAAAGCTTGGTCCATAGCTGAAGGATCCAATATTTGAAAGGCAGAAGGAGTTTGGAGGCTTTGGGTTAAAGATATAAAATGGCATTATTGGGAGGAATTGGTTACTAGGGCTTGGTTGCAGAGAGTAGGTCATTTGTCCCTATCACCTTCCTGTTTTGTGGCCATTCTGCTTACTGGCTAACTTGCCATGATCAGCTCCACTATGATTCTTTGCTTCACACGGGTCCAGAAATAAGTGGGCCAGGCATCATGGACTGAAGCCTCCAAACTATGAGCCAAAATCAATGCTTCCCTTTCAAAAATGTTCTATAAGATATTTGTTAGAGCAATAACAACAACAAAATTCATTAACATAGAAAGACAAAGTAGAAAACATACTACAGATCACTATTCAAGGTGATGTTAAGAGCCTGAATCAAATTCATGTTCACACATTAAAATGTTTTTACAATGATGTCACACAATAGTAAATAGTGATATTTAAAATTACCGATCTCAGCCTTTTGTTACATAGAAGGAAACTGGAGTATTTAGGAGATTGTATGTTATTCTAGCTCACATGGTCATGAGTGAAAAAACAACTTTTTCCAGGACCAGAAACAAGGTAATCATAAAAATTTATGTCATTATTTTACATATGCAATATTGTCAAATACCTATACAAATCTCCTTAATTATAAAACTCTCAGTCCCCATTTCTTTGAGCACCTGGGCAGGTGTCCTCCTGTGGGCTTGCTGAAACAAGCTCAGCTCTGGCTTTAAATATTTTTTTTGGATTTGAACCACATTGTTACAGGCTCCACCAGTATGTTGAGCAAGCATAACTCCTGACACAATCAAAACACAAATTTATTTTTGTCTCTCTTCATCTCTCTAAAATGTGCTCAGTTCTGATAATGGATTTTCTGGCCCTGGAGAAATACTTCAAGTCCATGATATCTTGGTTCACTTCTTTTGATAATAAACTAGCCTGGAGACACTGTAAGTAACAAAGTGGTCCCAGTTCAGAAATTAGAATGACCAACTCAATACTAATGCCAGTTTTGGCTCTGATTTGACATTAAAACATTCTCTTTTTCAGCCTCTGGAAACCTGCAACTTGTGAAAGTTTGTTATCCTTGACTTCTTCACATCTCATTCCTTCATGTCCTCACTGTCCAACTCCACTTGCAGGACACTCATTGATTTCACAGTAGAAACAAAGTGAGGATATAGTGGTAAAGACAAATATTTATTTATGTTTGCAGTAGACCAAACATAGATCCTTACATACGCTAAGAAAGTGTTATGCCACCCAGCCATAACCCCAGCACAGTAATCATATATTTAGAAGGTAGCTTCATCAGACACTTTTCTCTTTGTGCTTTTCTTTTTTTAATTTATAGCAGATCTCTTTCTATTGGGTGCTGTCAGAAATTATTTGATGATCCTTTGATGATCCCTATGCCTATAGATCTTATATCCTAGGCATGATGCTGAAGATAGACTTATCCTAATTTGAGGAATTCCTAAATTTTTATTGGTAATAACTAGAACCCTTGCTTCTGCATTTACTTCATTGATCAACAAGAATAGGACCAGGTTGAATATTATACTTCTGCATGACCCACTCCTGATCCAAGAGAAAGAAAGGCTTACACTCCCTTACTGATTAATCTCATAATGCAGAGATGCTGCGAGGTAGCAACAAAGCCATTCGGAATGAGCCTTCTCTCACTCACGGACATTAGACAATGACTGGTAATCACAAAGGTCATAGAGTAAGTTACCTGTGTTGTCCCAGAAAAATGGAATTAACAGTGATTTGCACAGAAGAGTGAGAACTTCATTTCTCCAGTTCTTAATCTCTTAAAACAACAACTTATTTTATATAGTTGTGTGTATGCATAATGATACAGACACAGCAAATGTATATACAAGAACTTATATACACACACCCATACATACAGATAAGAAAACATTTTGGGTATATTTGTATGCACATAACCTAGCTGAAAGTTAGAGTTTGTTTAATTAGATTGAATAACTTCCTTTGGAATTTTGCTTATATTTATCTGGAAAATTTGGACATCTTTGATTTTTGTATCTTAGCAAGTATTTAATATATCCCCTTAGTTAATTTTTTCATGCAATTCATCATATATTCCAGAATACTAGTTCTTAAAGTGTTATGTGCATATAAATCTTTGGAAAGTCTGTAAACTTGATTTAGTGAGGTTAGGACACTACAAATAGTTTGTGTTTCTTTCTCTCTCTATTTTTTTGGAATGGGTGTATATATTATATGTAGTACATAGTATATGTATAGGGTATACATACACAACTGCATACATATCCACACATGTAGAGACCAAAGGAGAATGCTGAGTGCCCTCCTCTGTCACTCTTCTGCATTGTTTACTTCAGATGGAATCCCTCTCACTGAGCATGAAGTTACTATTTTCGGTCAGGCTGGATGACATGTGAGCTTCAGTGATTCTCCTATACTTGCCCTACCACACACCTGGGTTTACAGGCATGCATGGCCAGGCTCAGCTGTTTGAGTGAGTGTTGCCTTCATTGCAAACATTCTTAGACACTGAACCAACTTCCAGCATTTCTGACAAGGGGACAGGACTTCTGTTACTCATTCAGAAACCCCACTGAGTGTTAGAGCTAGATAGCGAGGACGCAAGTGCACATTTCTAATACCATTTTGGAATTGCTGAGCATTTATAAATATGATGTTATTTCACCAAATTCAACCTTCCAATCGTCTGTGATAAAAGTACTATACTTATAATTAGGGCCCTCACTCCCAAATCACAACTATAAATAGCAGCACTAATGAATTTTCCTCATAAGTCCTTTCAAATTGTTCATCTGTTCATCAAAGATCAACACCTTTCAGTGTGGTGGGCGTGTGCCTGCTATTGTTTCTCTGATGCAGTGTTTCTCAAAGTGTGGTCTCTGAACAGCAGCAGCAACAAGTAATTCTAATTGTTTGCCAGCATCAACCTCAACTGCAGGCCTTGTGAATTCACATTGAAGGGCTCTGCTCCCCAGAGTTTCCAGTCGAGGATGTACTGGATGGGTCACAAGAGTTTATAGCTTTAATTTTTTTTTTCTCAGGTTTTACCTAACAAATATCTGAGCTGTCTTACTGTAATACATGTTTGTATTCACTCTTTCCTATTTTTAAAAGGAATGACAACACTTTCCTTAGAAATAAAAATCTCAATTTGTATCATTCTGAAATTACTTATCAACTGAAGGCAAAATAGTATATTTTATTAGTCTAGATCATAACATCAATGAAATG